>CM028129.1:1450490000-1451151250 GCA_016271365.2 Neoceratodus forsteri | reverse complement strand
TTATTTTACAGGGGGTCCCAGTGCCTGAACCAGTCCTGGGGGTAAGTGTATACTGTGAAGGTAATTCTGATAAACTGTGTGGGCCACTAGTGGGAAGAAAGGGGGGTTGCAGTGTCCCAGAGGGCTGTGACCAAGTTAGTTTAACTACTGCAAACCCTGACCTCTGGGTGGAGGCACCCACCATCGGATCCAGGCCCCTCAATCTGTTAGTGGCAAATCAGGCAGGGGTAGTAGCTCCTGGGATAGTGCCATCTAGGGGTTACATCTTGGAGGCTCACCGCTGGGATTGTGTGTCCTCTAGTGGCCATATTTACGAACCACTGTTAAGAAAAAAATGGGTACCCGACAGAAGTGGCTGTGCACCGCTGGTGGAGTGGTGTACTGGGGAGGAGATCGACCTCAAAATGCTATGCTTATCCTGGACATCCCCTGGGTATCAATACGGACACTGTACAGGAGTACTTTCCAAGGTGGAAGGTTTACAAAACCCTGTGGTGATGGGTCGGCATGCTAATCTGCTCACCCACACTTTCCTGGCCCTAGTAGAGTTTAAGGATCCCATAGATAGCTCCAAAGTGCCACAGACCATTGCCCCAGTGGGAGCCCTCACTGCCTGGACAGTGATAACTAAGAACAGTAAAGACCCGGGGGGGAATAAGCCCCCACCACTGTCTGAAACTTTTGAGAAGAAATTTGCTAAATGGTTGTTGGGGGAAGGGAAAACTGTGGAGGACTTGAAGAAACTATTCTTGACACCTGGGGTGTTCCTCCCCAACACCCTCTCCCACTCCAGTACACGTGATGGTGGCTGAACCAATGCAGACTCCTATTTCTGCACCTGCCATTAGTCACGACTCTTACCGAAGGTTGAGGATCTTCTCTGGCACCCTCCCACCCCCAAGGGGAGGATGACTGGGAGACCTGGATAGACTATGTTGCCCCCCAAGTGCTAGAATGGCAATGCTCGGAAGCCGAAAAGTGAAAGAGGGTTAGTGAGAGCCTCCGAGGTCCTGCTCTGGCTACCATCCGTGCTAAATGGGCCAGTAACCCTGAAGTGACTGCACAGGCCTATCTTGAGGCCTTGGAGAATGTGTATGGAGCCCAGATTCTGATGAGGACCTATGGTGGAGAGTAAGAAATGCACAACAGTACCAAGGGGAGTTGTTGTCTGTGTATGTATCTCGGCTGGAAAAATTGTTGCAAGAATGCTTCAGAAAGGGTAGTTTGCCAGCGACTGAACTGGACCGAACCAGGCTGGACAGGACCTTAAGTCTACCCCCTTCTCAGAACTGCTGTTGCTTCAGTTACGCCTGGCAAATCGACTGGAATCCCCACCCTCCTATGATGAGTTAATGAGAGAAATTTGAGAAATTGAGAAAAGGCGACCTCGGGAGGAACCTGCACCAATAGCTGCGGCTACGACCTGAGTGACTGAGGGTGACCCATCAAGTGAAGTTCAAGGGCAGAGGTTGGCAGTCAATGAGTGCTCTGACAAGGAAAAAGATATGCCACAATGGGGCGAACTGTTGAGAGAGATCCGAATTCAAAAACAGTCCCTTTATGAAGGCCACGCCTGCAAGTATGGGCCCGACCTATATCCGACTGCATCTGCTATGGGGTGGGGTACCCACCCATGTATCTCCTGCTGATAACAGCTCCAAACTCAATTCCTTGACCATGGAAGTGGAGAAACTGATGAAATGTCTCCAAATGCTTATCACGCCGCAGACAGAGATGGCACCCAGGTTTCAGTTAGTAGTACCCCACCCTGGCTCCCAGTGTGGCGCCCAGCCAGCTCAAACTCAGAAAGTATGTTTGCTATAATTGTGGGAAGGATGGGCACATGAAGAGGGAATGCGGTCCCCAAAGACACTGACAAAGTTGCATATAGGCTACAAGGAGAGCTTGGAGAACAAATCAGTGGTTAAGAGGTGCACAAATGATCCCAGTGAGGGCACCAAAATGCTAACTCACGTCCTTTGTGGCAAGGTCAGTTGCCCAGGCCCCACTACCGCCTCTCAGACTGGTCCAGAATAGTGGGTCCTCCATGGAACCACTGTAAAGGTGAATGGAGTGTCTACAAAGCTGTATTAGACAGTGGCTCCCAAGTGACAATTATGTTCCAGGACTGGTTCCAGAAGCATTTGTCAGGCGTGCCACTTACAACCATTAGAAGGACTACATGTATGGGGTTAAGTAGAGAAGGCTACCACCTATTTCGGTATATCCGACTTGGCTGTCTTTCCCACCCCGTGGCTGGAGTGGCCGAACAAGTAGAGACCTAGCCTTAGTGTGTCCCCCACTGGACTGTATGATGGTGTCCCTTTGTTGACTGGAACAAATGCTCATATGTTTGGAAGGCTGGCACAGTTGTGTTATGAAAAACAGGGTCAAAGACTAGTAGAGCTTTAAGAGTTCGCTTTAAGTAAGAAGGCATATGAGGCACAGAGATGCTGAAAAATAGAACCAGAGGAACGGTTGGAATTGTATGGAAGAAGGATCCTGAGTCTCTGATCCTGGCGCCAAATGCCCAGTGTACCTTACAGGAGAGGTCCGTATCAGAAAGGATGTTAAGAATAAAATATTAATGTTGGATGCACCAGGCGATGGAAAATTGCCAGAGGGACTGCTGGTCAAGCCTAGTATTTTGCCCACTAGAGCCCATGCTTATGCCAGAAGGGTAATGGTCCAAGTTCATAATGTGTCTGAAAGAGACATTCTGAGTAAACAGAGGTTGCATCCTGGCTAATGTGCATTGTGCAGACACTGCAGTGCTACCCAGCAGCAAGAGTTCGAGGAAGAATGACAGAGTAACGCCTGACTTGTTTGATTTGGCGACTCCCGTGCCAGCTGAATGGAAAGTGAGGATCAGTGAGAAGCTTGCCCAGACAGACCAGGTGTTTTCTTTAAAGGAATGGGATGTAGGATCGTGCAATGAGCTGAGCACAATATCCGACTGCATGACGAAAGACCATTTCGTGAGAGGGTCTCGACGCCTGGCATCTGCTGACATAGATGATGTGAGACGGCATCTGCAAGAGATGTTAGCTGCTGGTGTAATACAAGAATCCAGAAGCCCTTATGCTTCCCCCATTGTGGTAGTGAGGAAAAGAATGGGACAGTAAGGATGTACGTGGATTATCGCATCTTAAACCGGCAGACTATCCCTGATCAGTACACAATGCCCCGCATTCAGGATGCTTTGGAATGCCTAAACGGGAGCAAGTGGTTCTCTGTGTTGGATCTCCACAGTGGGTACTACCAGATCCCTATGGCCCCAGAGGACCGTGAGAAGACAGCCTTTATCTGTCAGCTTGGCTTCTATGAATTCATGAGGATGCCTCAAGGGATTTCAGGTGCCCCAGCCACTTTTCAACGATTGATGGAGCGTGCAGTGGGGACATGAACTTACTAGAGTGCCTGGTATACCTAGATGATGTTATTGTGTTTGGCAGCTCACTGGAGGAACATGAGAGCAGATTATTTAAGGTATTGGACCGACTGGAGGACTTTGGCCTTAAACTGTCCATTGATAAGTGTCAATTCTTTCAAACATCAGTAAAGTATGTGGACACATAGTATCCACTGAGGAATAGAGACCGACCCAAGTAAAGTTGAGGCCTTGACCACCTGGCCACAGCCCAAAAATCTAAAGAACTGCAAAGATTCCTGGGATTCTGTGGTTATTATCGGCGTTCATCAAGGACTATTCAAGAGTGATCGCCCTTTACTTAACCTTACTCAAGGTATCCCCAACCCACAAAAATACCAAAGTCAAGTCCCTCAAGACTGAAAGAGTGTATTCGTCCGAGTGAAATATTTGGGGCCCCTGGACTCCTGATTGTGAGACTGCTTTTCATGAAATCATATATCAACTTACCCATGCTCCAGTGCTGGCCTATGCCGATCCAAGAAAACCTTACATCCTGCACACTGATGCTAGCTTGCAAGGGTTGGGGCCTGTTGTACCAAGAGCACAAGAATGGCCTGAGACCAGTGGCCTTTGCCAGAGAAGCCTGACCCCATCCGAAAGAACTATCCTGTACATAAGTTAGAGTTCCTAGCTTTAGGTGGCTATTGCTGACCAATTCCATGAGTACTTGTATGGGGCTAAAATACTAGTAAAACTGACAATAATCCTTTGACCTATGTGCAGACCTCAGCTAAGTTGGATGCCACTGGCCATAGGTGGCTTTCTGCATTATCTACATCGACATGCTTCGAATACTGAGCAGGTCTGAACCACATAGATGCTGATGCCTCTCCGGAGGCCTGTTCCCCAGAATGATTGGGTCAGATTGGCAGAACCTGACATTCGGCACTCTGCCGGAAGTTTGACAGGGAGGAACAAATGTCCACGGACGCAGTGGACTGCATCAGTGATTGCTTGGGACCCTCTGAGAATTGCATACCTGCTGCTTGTGCCACTTTTCTACAATAGACATTGGTGCACTACCTCAGCTGGACAATGACAGTATTCGGGCGGTCAGTCCACATCTCCCATGATCAAATCAGCTTTAGAAGCCTTCACAAGAGGAAAAGATGTATCTGAATTACGCCCACTGATTTGAGAACTGCACTGTTATACAAAGAAGGTCCTAAGTTGAAACTGATCAATAAACTGTTACACAGAGAAACAGTAGACAGAGGGGACAAGTAGACAAACAACAACTAGTGCTGCCCACTGCCTTTTGAGACTCAGTATTGAGGTCCTTGCACAGCCACATGGGGCACCTTGGTATAGACAGAACACCTGACTTGGTGAGATCCAGATTCTATTGGCCTAAGATGGGGGCTGATGTGGAGCAACACATTCGAACTTGTAGTCGCTGCTTACAGAGGAAAGCTTTGCTCCAGAGGGCTGCCCCCTTGTTAACATCACCACCAGTGCACCCATGGAGCTGGTCTGTGTGATTTTCTGAGTCTGGAGTCAGATCAAAGAAATATCAGTAATGTGCTGGTGGTCACTGACCATTTCACAAGATATGCCCAAGCTTTCCCACAAAGACCAGAAAGCATCCACTGTGGCCAAAGTACTTGTAAACTTTTTGTTCACTATGGGCTCCACAAAGAACCCATTCTGATCAAGGGAGAGACTTTGAGAGTCGTCTGATCAAAGAGATGCTTTCTCTGTGGGGAGTGCGAAAGTCCAGAACCACTCCTTACCACCCCCAGGGGATCCACAGCCTGAACGTTTCAACGCACTTTGCTAGATATGCTAGGCACCCTGCACCAAAGGACAAGCCTAGATGGAGCCAACAAATTAGCACCCTGGTACATGCTTATAACTGCACCAAAAGTGATGCCACTGGGTTCTCCCCACCGCCTGATGTTTAGAAGAGAAGCTCGACTCACCGTAGATGTGTGTTTTGGGGTTTCTCCTGATGGGGTTCAAGCTGACAACTATTTACAGTATGTGCAAAGTTAGAAGGCCATCTAACTCATGCGTACCAACTAGCTCAAACCATGGCTGCCAAAAGAAATCTGGCCAACAAAGAAAGGTATGATAAAAAAGTGAAAGCACAGGAACTCCAGGAGGGAGATTGGGTATTGCTAAGAAATCTGGGACTGCATGGCAAACACAAGATTGCTGACAGATGGCACCATCTCCCTCACTTTGTAGTGGGCAAACTAGATGACCTGCCAGTGTACAAAGTAAGGCCTGAGAATAATTCAAAAGATGTAAAAACAATGCACAGAAATCATTTACTGCCCATTGGACAAATCTTGATTGAGTCTGAGCCCCCAGAAGATGCCCCCTCTGGACCAGTGACTAGAGCTGCTGCTAAGAAAAGATCAAGAAAGTCTGCACCTACAGAAGCAGAGTTAAAGTGTTCCCCTCCACAAGTCCCAGTTGAGCATGACTGTCAGTCCATATCAGAAGAAAGTGAGAGTGACTTTGAATACTATCCTTCTTACGAACTGAGTCAATTGTTTGGGGCAATCCCATAGTCAATACTGGAGCAAGCTGGGCCTTCTGGAATGTCTAAGCCCCAGCTTCATCCCTGGAGCCAATGCTCCCAGAAAGTGAAGTGCAAAGCATCAGATCAGATGAAATGGAATCATTAGCATGGTTGAACTGTTTGAGCTTTCAGGGAGGAAAATGATGGATTAGGGGCAGACTGGTGATACACCAGAACAAGAAGAGTATTTTGAGTGCCCTGACAGTCTACTGCCAGTGTCCAGCTCTCCATGCTGAGCCAAATGTTGTGGACTCAGAAACTGTAACTCCTGGAGCTGAAAGTGCCCAAGTTCTAGCCTCTCTACCCCATGGAGACTCCCCTGACAAGTGAGGACAAGGCTGAAAATGAGGCTCAGAGTGCAGAGACTGTAACAGTTCCCCCTAGAAAGACTGGTTGAGCTGTAAAGCCTGTGGTGCACTTAGTTATGATTCCCTTGGGAGGCCTGTGGACTTGCCTCTCAATGTTGTCCATAAAGAGTGTATGTGTCCCGAGCTCATTGCCCAAACTGGCGTCAGTGCTAACTCAAGTTACTTGTGTTGCCCTCTAAGTATGGTGCCTTGCCCGTCCAGCCCCAAGGTAACTGATAGGGAAGGGCTCCCTCTCTTCAGGTTTCATGTACAAGAGGTAATAACGTGAGTTATGGTACAATGTGTGTAATACTGTGTAAAAGTGGCGTACTGCAATGTTTCAAAAATGTGTTCTTGGTAAAATGATATATTGACTGATGATTACATGTGAGCCTAATGCAAATGTATATGGTTGCAGTTGAAACTTATGCAAATTACAAACAGCAGCGGACATCAAGCTTTCCCAGGCCAGAGCGTGTAACCCCTGCAAATGGGGGTTCCTAAAAGACTTCAGGAGCTTGCTTGAATGCTCCAAGCCTGAATGGTGTTTGGCATTTAAGCCATTTATCTGTGAGTGTTTTAGAGCCTCTGGTACTGTCTCTTTAAGAGCTATCTGCTTGCAGACATTATTAGTTTGTATGGGGACTGTGTGTTTCTCTGCTTGAGTACCACTCGAGCTGCTGCCAATTCACTCCATTTTGCCGTCACTAGAGTGCAAAGGGAACCTATCTGAAAGATGTAACTGTTTGCCAGAAATCATTTAGAGTAATAATGAAAATACAGTTTGTCTAACCTGCTTTCTTTGCAGTCAGAACTGTGTTTGCCTAGTTCCCATTCTAGTTTTGAACTGCTGAACTGGACCAATCAGTGTGGGTTAAGGTAGCTCTAAAATGGTGCCTTGGGCGAATCAGAACTTGGACTCGTAATCTGAGCCAGCCACAAGAGGACTGTATGGGCAGTGACTCTGGGAGATGTAGTTTGGACTTGACACCTTTTTGGACCAACAGGGGCAGTCTATTGTGAGTGACAGCCAATCCAGCCAAGAACTGGGAGGAACTCAAGGAAATGTCAGTTTTGTCTGCTGGAGTTTCAGTTTAGCTCTGGCAGTGAAGGGAAGGAGCCCTGTGCTTTTCAGTGTGCAGTTTTAGTCGGGAAATGCGTATAAGGCCCAGTTCCGGTCTGCAGCTTGTGTAACTGCTTGTTAGGACTGAATCCGTCCTGTGAAAGAATCAAGGATATCTGAAGAGTAGAAACCAGGCTCACCCTGTAGAAGACTGGAGAAATTGCTGAGATGCGCTCGGTCTGTCAGGAACTGAATCTGCTGTGTGTTCTCCGGGTATTGTGCAGTAATTGCGATCGGGATAGAGAAGCAGCCTGCCTGGTATAGTACTTTCTTTACCATATAAATGTGTGAGGAGGCTTGTGTAGCTCAAGTGAATCCTGCTGCCATTAAAGGACTTTTGCCTGTTACTGTTTACCATATAAATGTGTGAGGAGGCTTGTGTAGCTCAAGTGAATCCCGCTGCCATTAAAGGACTTTTGCCTGTTACCATTTACCATGTAAATGTGTGAGGCTGCTTGTGTAGCTCAAGGAATCCTGCTGCCATTAAAGGATTCTTTGCCTGTTACTGTTTACCATATAAATGTGTGAGGAGGCTTGTGTAGCTCAAGTGAATCCTGCTGCCATTAAAGGACTTTTGCCTGTTGCAGTTAGTCATATAAATGTGTGAGAGTCTCGTGGAGCTCAAGAGGTAGCTCTGCTGACGTTGAAGGACCCTATCTTGTTTGGAGGTCGTGAGTACTAATTCAGAATTCGCTCCTGTCGAACTGCCATTGAATCAAATAAATTACTGTACTGCTGACTGTTTAATTTTCTTTTCTCTGTGTGAAAGGGCCCCTACCAGCTGCCACGGTTTGGACTGCAGCTAGAGCTTGGGTACCCAGGGACAGTAACTGGTAGGGATAGGCCTATGCACAGAGCCATAAATAGATGAGTAAAGTGATAAGCTAATTAACCTGATTTCCCCGTCCTTGTTATATGCCCTAAATAAATCAGAGCTGCTTGTTTCAGCAAAGTTATACTCCTGAGGTATTTGTCTATGTTAAAGTATTGTACTGTGATTGTTGCACTGTATCTTCTTATTTTACAGGAGGTCCCAGTGCCTGAACCAGTCCTGGGGGTAAGTGTATACTGTGAAGGTAATTCTGATATACTGTGTGGGCCACTAGTGGGAAGAAAGAGGTTGCAGTGTCCCAGAGGGCTGTGACCAAGTTAGTTTAACTATTGCAAACCCTGATCTCTGGCTGGAGGCACCGCCATCGGATCCAGGCCCCTCAACCTGTTAGTGGCAAATCAGGCAGGGGTAGTAGCCCTGGGATAGCGCCATCTAGGGTTACATATATACACACACACACGTGTATATATATATATATACATATATATATATATATATATACACACATACATATATATATATATATATATATATACACACACATATATATATATATATATATATACATATATTATATATGCCAACAGATTAACACTCTGTTGCATGTTGATTATCTCACGGCATAGTATGTTTGCTCCACTCACCTCTCCAGCATTTCCTCAACCCTTAGAAAATACCTCAGTGGGGTAAATCATTGGCTGAGCAGAAACAAGATCCTGCTCAGCAAATATCAAAGATAAGCTCTTTGATCAAAAAATAAATTTAGAACTGACTATCAAAACTTCCACATCCAGAGTTCCTGTGGGGCCCCCACTGAATGTGTCCACAGTTTTAAATGCCTCATAGTCTTCCTAGATTAACCTGCTCAGAACACATCTCTGCTCTCTGCAAATCAACTAATAAAAAACTTGTGACATTGTACAGCAGGCTCAAACATTGTCTCATACTAGAAGTCAGGCTGCCAATTGCTAGATACCTTTTTACCCAACTTGGATTATGGATGCTAGCTTACTGCAGTGAAAATACTGCCCAGCTTCAAAAGCTCAACACAGTTCACAACAGAATTTGCTGATTTGATCTGGCTTCTATTTAACCACGCATTGTAAACTATAATCTGAGATAGCTAGCTACTAACGCCTAGAATCCTTATCCAGGGATGTTTCATTGCTACTTTTTTGTTGGATTTCCAGCACCGTCCTTTCCTGGAGATGCTTGTGCTCAGGAGGAATAGCTGAGACCTAAGATCATCCTCCATATCTGAACCCCTCCTGAGGGGAACAACACTAGGCAGGTGGGGCCATTGCTAAGCAACAAAAAGGCTGAAGGTGGAAGCTGGAGAGGATTTGTAAAAGTTGGTCCCTCTATGAATTCTGCATACTGACTTCCAAAATTGGGAAATATCTGGCTTTCAAAAAAGCTGGAAATGTTGATCCACTGAAGTTACTGATGCCCACCAAAGCATTAACAGAAACCCTGCTTGTGCCGTAATCCCTCCCAGCTGTATTACTTGGTAGAAGCTAGACCCCCCACTTCATTAAAAAATGAGGTCTTACATCTTAGCTGTGCTATAGTTGGAAAATTAAACTAAAATAAAAAGATCTGGGAAGGAGCAGTAGTGAAAAAGTGCACATGCCCAAGCTTGTGTGTTAAAGGAGAACTCCTGTTAACATGAAATCCTGCCCACCCCCACCACCGATTATCCTTTTAACAAGAACAGGGCATTTTTGGCACACCCATTAGTGCTAGAATTTAACAGTGTTTCATTCTCTGTAACTGTAAACAAATGCACACAGCACGCTGCCATCTCAGATGAAACAGACAGGTCTGTTACTTACTCCTGCTCTGCTAACTCTGTAGTTGACCGGGAGAGCAGAACAAGTGGCGAAACCACTCTGTTTAATTTGCGATGGCAGCGTGCTGGGCACGTTTATTTACATTTATGAAGAACCAGACATGGCTAAATCCAAGAACGAAAAGGTATGCAAAAAAGTGTTCAATTTGTGTTAATAGGCCAATCAGGGGTTAGCCTTTGGTGGGGAATCATGTTAATAGAAATTCTCCTTTAAGTTTATTTATAACAAATATGGAGAGACATATTTACAAAACATTTAGACATGCAATTTTTTGTTCCAGCAAATTTTTAGGCCCCCTCCTGTTGTTTGCTAATGCAGTGCCAGGGGCTGTGTTCATAATGAATACAGCGTATCAGACATAACAGACTACTGATTATTCAGTTTGAATGATGAATATTGGTCCTAATATTTATATTTGGATAACACCCTTCAGCCCCCCCCACCCCAGATGACCAGGGCTAGTCCCAAGTCCATCCTCTGCCTTATTCAGTTATTTTCTACTCCTCACTTCACTCTCTAGTCTTCCCGTAGCTTAACATTTTTATCTGGCCTCCCTCCAACTCCCTCTCCCACCCAACACTGGGTTTTAAAAGCCCCTCCCCCCAACCTGACCCCCAGTCACATATTATAGATAGGGCAAAGGCCCCTGTAAGGGTTTTCTTTCCCCAGCCTCCAAATACATGTTGGGGGGACAACAGGTCCAATTTCCTTTTTGGCATGAATACAATACCAGACATAATAGACTATTGAATATTCAGCCTGAATGATGAATATTGGTCCTGATATTTATATTTGGATAACACCCTTCAATCCCCCCACCCAGGTGACCAGGGCTAGTCCCATGTCCATCCTCTGCCTTATTCAGTTATTTTCTACTCCTCACTTCACTCTCTAGTCTTCCCGTAGCTTAACATTTTTATCTGGCCTCCCTTCAACTCCCTCTCCCACCCAACACTGGGTTTTAAAGCCCCTCCCCACCTGACCCCCAGTCACATATTATAGATAGGGCAAAGGCCCTGTAAGGTTTTCTTTCCCAGCCTCAAATACACGTTGGGGGACAAAAGGTCCAATTTCCTTTAGGGCACAATCTAACATATTTGAACTCTTTCAAGCACCCCCAACACCATCTTGGAAAACTACCCTCCCTAATCTGACCCCACCAGACCTATACTGTAATGGCATAAAGGACGGCCCTAAGAGAATTTGATTTTCTTATTTATGTGAAGATTATTTGCTGTAAACTGTGTTTCTTGGAAAAAATTGAGAAGAATCATCATTTTTGAGGGAAAATCTTAAGAGTTCAATTGGTGTTTCTGCTTGATACCAGTGATTTTTACCATCCCACTGGCACATCAGTAGTACGGCTTACGATGACGGCAACCCTGGGAAGCTGGGTGCCAGTTGGATGGAAGGAGGTTCTAGCATCTAAGGGGATGCTCTCCTCCTCTGAGGGAGGAGGAAAGCAGGCTCTGTTGTGATACTACCACAGGAGGACCAGGGTTGCCAATGCAGCTTGAACAGCTTGCAAGAGAGGAGGGGGATGCCAACTGGGCCCGAGTTCAGCAGTGCTTATGCATGCACATGTGCACATGGAGCCCCTTGCTACCAGCATCTTGCAGGAGGGAGAAACCAAAGCAAGAAAAAGGCCAGGAGGTGAAGCATTCTGATGTCAGCACTCGCAGACCTCACTGAACTGACTGGCCAGTGCCACCAGTGGTATTAGCTGTCCATCTTGGGGGGTGCCAAAGCCTTGTAAGTGTCCAACCGGGTGGTGGAGGACATGTGGGGTTAAAAGGCACATTGTCAGAAAAGGGCAAAGCCAGGGCTGGGAAGTGAGTGACTGAAGTGGTAGCACTGGCGAGAAGGAAATAAAGTATAAGAAAAAACTAATTTTTTTTCTGTAAAAATAGTATTTTTGATAGACAATGAGTGATTTTCAGGCAGTATTTGTCAATGCACTTGAGCAAAATCCTCCCAGTATTTGTCATGTCTATCATGCCAAAACATGGTTTTGAGCAATTTCCATTAGCAAATAAAAATTCCCCCCTCACGTCTTTGTTCTCTGACCCCCAGTTATGATTGGGGCAGAACAAGTCCCAACTTCTCTCTGAACCCCTTCCAGTAGTCTCTGAGGCACAAGGTGGGGGCATTACATGTATTAAACAGGGAGGAATCCAAACTGTTGTATTATCCCTGATTTCAACTCCTGAAACTGGTTTTGGTTCTAGTGGTTCTAAGTTTGAGAACAGTATAGCTCAGATTCTGTGTCATTTTAGAAGCAGAAAGTGGCAGCGAGAAAAGACCGAGAGTCCATCAGTATGCCCATAAATTACCGGGATCTAGCATCAATCCAGGGACCTATCTGTCCCTAATATTTCATCCTTCCTACCCTTGTTTTCATTATCTGTGCCTTTTCTCTGCCCACCTGCACTTGAAACCACCACGGTCCTAGCACCCACCACCTTGCATGGCGATTGTTCCATGGCTCCATCATACTTTCCGAAACATAGTGTATCCTCAAATCCCTGCTGAAGTTCTCTCCCACAGCTTCCACTGCTTTCTGTGTGTCATTGTGCCGGTGCTGCTATTGAGTAACACTGTGTGGGGCACTCTATTATGCCTTTCGGGATCTTAATGGTTTCAATCATATCCCCCCCTCCCCCAATTTTCAGTGAGTACATGTTTAATTCTTTCAACTGCTCCTCATAGGAGACTCTCTGGAGGTCTTGTATCATCTTTTTTGCCCTTTTAGGACTAGTTCTGCTTGTCCCTAACTCCTACAAATTGAATAATGGATGGGCAACAATCTACAATTTATCTAATTCTGTGCTGTCTTTAATTGCTGCAAATGTTATCTTGGCTTGTCTGACTGCCCTGTAGTTGGGTGAAGGGTGTTAATTGTCTGGCCTCTGACCTCAGCTACGTGATAACTGGAGGTGGGGCTTAGTCAGAGTTAAAGTAGCAAGCAGAATATATTGTCTCAGAAGAAGCCAGAAGGAGAAGGAAGGAAACATATTCAATTCAGTGCTTTAGAGTAACTGGTAATTGCTATTTTTCTTTTAAACTTAGATTGTGGACTTTTAGTGACACTATACTTTCTTTGTTGTCTTTACTTATAATTGTTTTTGGGCTGTTGAAAATTTAAAACATAATGGTGGTGTAATTCTGTGCTGTCTTTAATTGCTGCAAATTTTCGCCCCCCCCTTCCCCCAACTCTTAATTATATGCCCTGTTAAATCTGATTGACAGGAGCTAAACACAGGGTATAGTAAGGGGTGTGAAGTAGGAGGGGCATAAGGGGGAAGAAGCCCACCCTCAGCATGACAAGTGTTTTGACTCATTTATTTATTTATTGGTTTCTTTTTCCTAAAAAAAAAAAAAAAATTATCTGAGGATCAGTGGCAGGATTTTTAGTACAGTAAATTAATAAAAAGGGAACTAGGAGAGCTTCAGTAGCAGACAAGTAGTGGAATTGCAGTATAATGTGGGGAGTGGTGCAATGCAGTGGCTGTGGGGCAGCCATATTCAGGCAGACCTTCTGGACACTGAGGTGCTGCCCTATCTGCATGCATCTCTCTGGACTGCGGGATGAGGTAGCCAGACTGAGAGCGGAAGTAAACTGGGTCAGGAGTACCATCACCCCTATCCAGGGACCACCCAGTCCAATGCAACTGCCTCAAAGGATGCCGAGAATGAGGAGCACTTGGATGACAGTGGGCTCAGGGAGGGTTAGAGCAGTCAGGCAGAGGCACATCCCAGATCCTATTCACTCAAGAACTCATATGCCACACTGGCAAATGAGGACAACCAAATAGTACCCAGAAGTGGAAGGAAAGGATGTGAGGGTTAGCCAGGAGGTGACCTCAGCGGGAAAGCAGTGTACCCCAGAGAGAGGAAGCGAATCCTGGTGGGGACTCCATCATAAGAGGGATCCAGCTAGGAACACAGGAGGGGAGGACAGGAAGTGAGGTGCCTACCAGGTGCCACGGCATGGAGGGATGGAAGGAAGATCCTGGGGATCACTGGGAAGGCAAGGCAGGAGGGTGAGCTGGATGTCATTATCCACCTAGGTACTAATGACTTGGCAAATGGGGAGCCAAAGGAAGTTCAAGAAGAGTTTAGGAAACTGAGGAGGGTCTCAAGCAAGTAGCTACTTCTGTCACTTTCTCAAGTACTACCTGTGAGAGGCAAGAGAGGCATAGAGTGCATGCACCAGGAACTTTAACTCATGGTTGAAGAACTGGTTGCTGTGAAAGGTTTGGATTCATTGGTGACTGGGGACCCACCTGGAGGATGGAGGTTTGTTCAAGCCTGGCGGCCTGCATCCATCCTGGAGGGAATCAAGCACTCAATGATAAGTTTAAATGCTACATTGATAAGCATTTAAACTAGCAGTTGGGGGTGGCAGGCCAGCAAGGAGGGTACCTACTTGCTCACCCCCACAGCTAGCAGTGGAACCAGTGAACCAGAGGAGTATATCTCTGCAAAGCAGTGTGCAAAAGATGGAGATTAGTGCCCAAGAGGTGGATAAGCAGAAAAGGGCAAAATTCAGCAGAAGGGCAGACAGCAAGGAGAACGAGGGATAAATGACAACCAAGGAAGGGGCTGGAGTAGAACAGTGAAACAGTCTAGGAGGTCAAATCATGGAAAGCCATGTGTGCAAATGCCAGGAGCCTTAGCAACAAGATGGAAGATCTGGAGGCTGTCATGGTACAGTCAGACCTGGACATTGTGGCCATCACTGAAACCTGGTGTAATGATAACCACGACTGGGAGATGGCCATACCTGGCTACAACATATTCAGAAGAGACAGAGCAGGCAGGAAGGGAGGAGGAGTGGCACTGTATGTGAAAAATGACATAAGGGCCACAGAGCTCCAGGAGGAACAAAATGGGGGAGAGATACTGTGGGTTAAGCTGGAAAGGAAAATGGGGACAGCCATCCGCACAGGTGTGGTCCATAGACCACCAGCCCAGGAGGAAGAAACAGATAGGAGCTGTTGCTAGCCATCCAAAGGATGGCAGACAAAGTGAGAGTAGTACTGGTTGGAGACTTCAATATTCCAGACGTGGACTGGAGCATCCCAGCAGCAGCATCAACTAGGAGCAGATTTATCCTGGACTCCCTTCAGGGTGCCTTCCTCAAGCAACTGGTCATGGAACCAACTCGGCAGAAGGCAATACTGGACCTTGTGCTGCCAAACAGGGACAGTGTGATGGGGGTAACAGTGGGGGAGCACCTGGGAAACAGTGACCACCAGTCATTGTGGTTTGAAATCACAGAAAGAGCAGAACCAAACCACACAAAAACACGTATCCTGGATTTTGGGGGCAGACTTTGGGAAAATGGGGAGATACTTGAAAAGAGGCATTAAGGGAATGGGACAGGAATCAGGGGTTGAGGAACAGTGGGCAGTATTTAAAATGGGGATTAAAGAACAACAGAATTATGCATTAAGCAGGTTAGCAAGAGGAAAGGAAGAGGAGACCATTATGGTTTTCCAAGGGTAGCAAAGAAAGTGAAAGCCAAAAGGACTGCATTCAGGCAATACAAAAGACACAGGCAGAAGGGGATAGGAGAAGTACCAGGAGAAGCAAAGGGAGGCAGGGAGGTCAGTAAGGAAGCCAAAGCTCAGACAGAAGAACACATTGCAAAATCAGTGGGTAGAGGGACAAAACCTTTACAGGTACATAAGTGAAAAAGACAAAGGAGGGATAGTGAGACTGAAGGGGAGGATGGGGGCGGCGTGGAGGATGACAACAGTAAAGCTGACATATTGAACAGGTATTTCTGTTCAGTCTTTACTGAGGAAGAGGAGGGTAATGGGTCTGAAGGAAGTACAAGGGGTGAGAATGGTGCAGAAATGGACACAAGTCCCTTTACACGAGAAAGAGTCCTGAAGAAACTGGAAGTAATAAGAGTTGATAAAGCAATGGGGCCAGATGGGGTGCACCCCAGGGTCCTTAAAGAACTAAGAGAGGTGGTGGCTGAACCTCTGGCTATCCTGTTTAGCTGATCACTGGAAACAGAGTACCCAAAGACTGGAGGACAGCAGATGTAGTCCCTTATACAAGTGGGAACAAAGAGGAAGCAGGAACTACAGACCAGTCAGCCTCACCTCAGTAGTGGGGAAGATCATGGAAGCACTACTGAAGGAGAGATTGGTGGAACATCTGGTTGTCAATGGACTACAGGACCCAAGACAGCATGGTTTCACCAGGGGAGGTCATGTCAGACCAATCTCGTTGAATTTTTGACTGGGTGACTAGGGAGGTGGATCAGGGAGGGCAGTGGACATGGCCTATCTGGACTTCAGCAAGGCCTTTGACACTGTGCCACACAGAAGACTATTACACAAACTGGGAATATGGGTGAGCAGGACAGTAGTGTGGTGGGTAGGTAACTGGCTGGGTGGCAGGACACAGAGGGTGGTGGTAAATGGCTGTCACTCCACAGAGGGAAGAGTGACCAGTGGGGTACCACAGGGATCAGTGCTGGGACCAGTCCTATTCAACATCTTCATCAGTGACATTGCGCAGGACCTAGAAGGCAGAATTTCACTGTTCGCTGATGACACAAAGCTCTGTAACAGAGTAGACACACCAGAGGGTGTAGACAGAATGAGCAGCGACCTGCAGAAACTTGAAGAATGGTCAGGGGTGGAGTTGAAATTCAATGCAAAGAAGTGCAAGATAATGCATATGGGGCACAAAAACCCTGGCACAATATATCAGTTGGGGGTGAGGATATAGCATGCACCAAGCAGGAAAGGGATCTTGGGGTTGTCATCTCTGATGTCCTCAAGGTAGGAAACAGTGTGACAAGGCAGCAGGTAAAGCAAATAGGATGCTGGGATGTATAGGCATGGGCATCACCAGCAGGAAAAGGGAGGTCATAATTCCGCTATACAAGACACTAGTGAGGCCCCACCTGAAGTACAGTGTACAGTTCTGGAGACCATACCTACATAAGGACATAGACAGGGTAGAGAAGGTTCAGAGGAGGGCAACAAAGATGGTGCACAGATTGCATCACAAGTCCTATGAAGACAGGTTGAAGGAACTGAACATGTACTCCCTGGAGGAGAGGAGGGAGAGAGGGGATATGATAGAGACATACAAGTATCTTACAGGGAGGAACAGGGTGCAGGAAAACACTATTTTTAAGCGAAAAAGATGTTCCAGGACTAGAGGGCATGGGATGAAGTTGGAGGGAGGACAATTCAGAGGAAACATGAGAAAGAATTTCTTCACAGAACGGGTGGTGGACAAGTGGAACACCCTGCCAGAGGAAGTGGTGGGGGCTGAAACAATCACAGGATTTAAGAATGCATGGGATAGACATAAAGGAATTCTGGAGGTCAGGGGTAAGGGGCAACAGACTTCTAGGAAAACAAACTGAACTTACAAGCTCAAATGGGCAGACTGGGTGGGCCATAGGCCCTTATCTGCCGACACTGTCTATGTATGTATGTATCTATGTACAATAAGGCTTTTGATCCCATGGAAGGAGTCCTTTGTGACGAATACTGTACAATGAGAGTGATGTTCAAGTGAGGCATGAGGTCACATGGATCCCCAAGCGGGTTTACTACTGCATACTGAAATGCCACTGTCTGACACCCAGGAGCCCAAAAATTATATTCCGACAGTTGGTATCCCAACAGTTGGGAATTGCCCATGATGGTTTTTCTATGTTTGAGGCTCTGCCCCCCACCTCCTTATTTTTGATTACCAACTCCGCCGTGGTAATTCCCAACTGTTGGGATACCAACTGTCGGATAGAACTTGCGTTCATGGGTGTTGGGCAATGGCATTTGGGTATGCTGTAATACTCCCTCCCAAGCTGACAGAACAGGCTTTGTCATTAATCATTGTCCATTTGCTTGTTTTATATGTCTAGTCATTTTAAAACTGAGTCAGCTCAAGGTGGCTGTTTTGAATAATGTTAAGCACAGAAAATTTCAACTCATATACTGTGTACATTTTGAAAGCGAACGAGTTTAAAGTCAAAAAACCTTATTTCACTGTGAACTTGTTCTAGTTTGTTTAAAGTAGCAGTATTTATTAGTAGGCAAACAATTTCACCCTGTTTTTTGTTAGCAAAAATGCATTTGTGACATCCTTAGTTTCACATCAGAGTATTTTTAATTCACTCAGATATTTTTAAAAAAGCTTTTAAAACTAATTTTGCAATTTATGACAAGTTATTAAATCTGGTAATCACTTGCAATTTTTGAAAATCTCTTCCACTGAGTTTACCTTTTGAAGACACATACTAGATTATACTGTGGATGTATTAGGATGGAGCTACCACATGCTTCTGCTGGTAAACAGCAGCATCACCTTGCCAAGATATTTAATTTTTCATGGTTGCGTGGCAAGGGGTGGAAACTTAAAATTTTCAAAATCCCATACCTTAGTTCAGAATGGACCCTATATGAAACAGCAGACTTGTGTGGCATAGCTTCAGACCTGTAGCTTGCTTCACACTGGGCCCTGAATGTCATAAGGGTTGGGGCTGGCGAGGGGTGTATGCATTACAGTAGGAAAAACCCTAACCAATAAGTTCCTCCTTTGGTGGTTTTGTAACTCTAACATATGCATTAGTGTTTTGTTTTGTTTTTGCAATGAAAATATATTATAGTGGTGCAGTAATGCCACTATAGTTAGAGATGAGCAGGAGTCCCTATGTTAAACCTCAAACATTGCAGTTTAATATCTTTGCAACCATTCAATGGATTTGCACAACATTTTGCATGCCTAGTCAGGGGGGCTCTACTTGCCAAGTTTCATTCTCATTGGTTATGCAGATTCCAAGATCTGGACAGCAAAAAGTTTTAAAAAATCACTGTTTTTTAGCGATTTCTTTTTGTCATCACCTAGCTCCCATAGAGTTTTGAATTTTGGTCTGAAATTGTCAGGATAGAATGGCTTGGCCCACAGATGTGCTTTTCATTGTTTTGGTGAAAAATATTAATCCATTCCAAAGATATAAAATTATAACATTTTGGTTCTTAGCATGCACAGTATAGCCTTTTGGATAGCAGCTTGGAATGAAAAAATAATTTGGTCCATATGAAAAAGGATCCTTTTTCATATGGGGTAATCCTTTTTCATGAGGAAAAAATATTTTTTCGTATGGCCGCCATCTTGTTTCTGTTAAAAAAATTTCAAAACCCACAAAATGACATCTTGCACACACACCAACTCAACTATCTTGCTAATTGGGACCCTGTTATGTGCATTCTGCACTTAGTTTCTGGAAAAATTACCCAGGAATTACATTTTTTACCATTTAAAAATTATTTTTCGTGAGCCAGTTTTCTTTTTTCATATGGGCATACAAACAAATAATTGGTCCATATGAAAAAGGATAGCTTCATACAAAAAAAAGAAGTTTGACATAGTTTTTTCTGATTCTGTTTTCATATGTAGGAATTTTTTGGGGTTCCACCAAGTCACTTCAAAAAGAAATCTGTTGAAGGACTTTACAGTGACAGCACTTTGGCAATGGTAATCACATCGCTGAAGCAATGTGCCGACAGACCCAACAGCGACCAGAGTCATGTACTCTCCCCCCCAGCAACCCCCGGACTTTTAGATTCCTAACTCTGGGAGGAGGATGTTGTTGGAGAGTGGCTGAACCTGAGGCGATGAATCTGTTCATTGTTCCCAAAACCCATTCGACACTGCATGTGGCCGAGCAGTTCAATCACTGTAGAGGATTCATTATAACAGCGACCGCTGTTACAGCAGTATATGCATTTTTTATGTATGAAGGAAAAAAGGTATATGAAAAGGATGCCTTCATATGAAAAAGAATGGGAAAAAAAAAACCTATGCCCAAATTCTTTTTTCATATGAAGCCATCCTTTTTTGTATGCTTTTTTCATTTATATGAAAAAGGATGCCCTCATACGAAAAAAGATTTTGGAATTAATTTTTTTTCACATTCTTGTTTCGTATGAAGGCATCCCTTTTTTTGTATGCTTTTTTCATTCATACGAAAAAAGAATGCCTTCAGACGAAACATTTTTTCTTATGAAGGCATATTTTTTTCATATGGATTTTTCATTTGATAAAAGGGATTCCTTCATACAACTTTTTTTTCCACCATATTAAAACTTCAACAAGCCATAACTCCCTCAATATCTGGACTTAAGGGGCACCCTGTATATGAAAACAAAGGTCATAAAGAGTAGTAAAAGAAAAATACATACAGGCAATGCTCCCCCAAATCTATGGCCCACATAAAAAAATAAAAAAAATGAAACTTCTCATAAGATAACATTGGAAATTTAGCAAGCAATACCTCCCTCAATATTTGGACTAAAGTGACAATCTATATATCAAAACAAAGGTCTTAATGACTACTACAAGAATAACACATATCCTCCAAAATATTTGGGGGCAATATAAAAATAGATGTAAAATGCAAATTCCCGTAGGATAACACTGGAACTTTAACAAGCCATAACTCCCTCAATATTTTATACAATGTATCAAAACAAAGGTGTTAATGGGTACTATAATATTAACACATGTTCTCCCCTAAACATTTAAGGGCAATATAGAAAAACCATAAACAATAGACATTTCCATTGGATAACATTGGAACTTTAATAAGCCATACAGTGAAGGAAAGAAATTGCTGTTTTGACAGAAATGGCCCTTCCATAGCAACATAGACAGCAACATAGATATATGCATCTATAGAAGGATGGAAGCAGAGGGCACTGAATGCCCTGTGTGCCATAGGTGATAAGGATATGATAATACTATCTCAAAAAGTAAGGAAATTCATTACAAAAAACGTTATTAATGCATTAGTTGGGGTTAAAATGACAAAAGTAGGGAAATGTGGTGTAAAGGTTCCAAACTCTAGCACCTCACCCCCACCCTGCAGGCAGCAACAGGAAAAACCATTACGGCTTGATATCTCCTGCATCTTAGCAAATCCAGGCAAGGGGTATGCCTTGGGGTTGTCAACCCTAACGTTCAACCCATTCATACACTGCACGTGTCTCAGCTTATTTACTGAGAGAATGGGGTGAGAGTTACACCCCAGGGGTTGTCAACCCTAATGTTCACCCCATTCCATCAGTAAATAAGCTGAGATGTGTATAGTATATCGGAATGCAGTGAATGTTAGGGTTGACAACCCCAAGGCACACCCCATGCCTGATTTGTGAAGATGCAGCAAAGGTCAAACCATTATGTTTTTTCCTGTTGCTGCCTGCAGGGTGGGTGTGGGGTGTTAAGGCTGGGAACCCTAACACCTCATTTCCCTACTTTTGTTGCTTTAATTCTAACTAGTGCATTAACAAAGTTTTTGCAATGAATACATGCACACACCAGGAGTGGGGGTAAAAATGACAAGGTAAAAAAATATCTTAGCTAGTGACATCAGTAACAGCAACATATAAAAAAATACTGTTGCTACTTTTGTCACAATGGATATTTTTAAAGTTACTGTCATCACAGTGGAATACTGAACTAATCAGAGAGCAGCTTTCACAATGCTGATGATATTATAATGCCTGTTGCGGCACTGAAGCAAGCTGTTAAAATCAGTGAAAAGCAGCAAAATCTTCAAACAAACTGCAAATTAAAAAGCAATAACTTGTAAACTACAATTGTATATACTGAATATACAATAGCCTGACTCAAGACAGGCAATTTCACATCACTTGTGAGTGGGCAGGACTTTCATAACTCACCTGTGGCTCTCCCACTCATGAGATATGATTCTACCCCCCACACCTGAAGATAATTGTATATGTTAAGTAAGTCCATTGTATATTCCATAGTCACTGCAGAAACTACCTTAATGCAGACATTAGGGTTGAAGAATGCAAATCGCACAAAGTAGGGAAATGAAAAAAAATTTGGGATTTGGGTCTCCAGGGTACTGGCGAATCAGTGGTGGAGTTTTCCTTGGGGTTGTCAACCCTAATGCCCACCCCGTAGCCTCCTGTCTGAAGCACAAGGTACAGCTCCAAGCTAGTGCCTCAAAGAGGTACAGTATGGCCAACATAATCTGTTGTAGTTTTCTACACATAGGGCCCCGAGGGCCCTGCATGAAGACATCACATCTAAACTTGTTTGCTCAGGGAAGGGGGTGAGCATTAGGGTTTACAGCCCCAAGGAAGACCCACTACTGATTCATAAATACTCCAGAGAAATAAATTTCCTTCTTTTCTGATATTGAATTGTATTCTCATTTGAGCATGTCCTTCAGAACCTTCCAAAATGAGATAAATACAATATTGAGACAATCCTGACCCAGTGCATGGGCCCAGCAGGCCATGAAGGGCATGTCAGTACCTTGTTAAAACTGCTTGACCCACCACAGGGTGTCGTGTCTGTGCCAAAACACTGCTCTGCCCCTACCAAAACCAGGCTGGTGCTGCATGCTGCAGCACCTTCCCATCAGCTTTGTTCCATTAAACTGATTCACTGAGTTTACACGTGAACTCAGGTCACTGGCACGGTATGGCAACGTGGTCCCCAGTGGTGCAATGGAGATCCCTGCAAACAACTTTATTTCATAAATTCTATATTTTGAGCCCATACTTTCAGCATAGACTTTTTAATACCCCACCTCATGAACCTGGTAGGTAAAAATGTTCAAATCCCTGCCAAAATGCCATTCCGTGCCACAGATGCAAAAGCAAACTTCGGCCAGGATATGAAAAATTACAGTGTAATGTTCCTGAGGTGCTGTGAAAAAACAGCTATTTTGAAAATTTGGGGCCCAAATATTGAAAATTACTAAAGTTATGCTTGTGTGTAGACAAAGTTCAATGCACGCTTGTAACTTGCTCATTTTTAGGAATTCTTTCACCAAACTTTCAACATATTCTTTTTGGGACCCCATCTCATGAACACTGGTGGTAAAATTATGTCAATCGGGCCCCAAAGGTGATTTCAAGCAACCACAAAATCACCTTCTGGACTGATTAATGAACTTTCACCTATTTAACAAAGATGCTGCATAAACTAGTATACATGTCCCAAACATATAACTTGATTGAACTATTTTTAGTACAGTCTTAAAGAAAGAAACTTACAACTACAGTATGCAAGGTGTAAAAGTAGTTTCAAATTGTAACAATTCCTCTGCTTTGAGGCAGGTCCACAATACTGTGTGCCAAGGTAGGCACAAGTTATTATGGATGTAAACCTTTGCAGGTATTCACCCCAAAGTATTGTAGTCACAGATCTACAATGTGTATGAAACACCAGACTTCTGTGGCATTACTCAGAACATATATTTTGTTCATCAGTCAAGGGTAGGGGACAGGGTGGGGATTAGGATTGCTATATACCAATTTTACTATGTTGACTCTGTATGAAGTACCATACCATTAATGTACGGCCCTGTACCTGTAAACAGTTCTTGGGTCATGAGGATAGGGAACATGATAGGGTGGGTGAGTGGGAATTAGACATAAGAACCCTAATAGCACATTTCTAAACTTTGAGGGCATTATGTTTGCGACCCTAATTGTCTATTTCAAACCTCTGTGCAGTTTACGTTTTGTGCAGTAGCAGCCCTAATGTTTTTTTTTCCATAAAAAAAAAATATATATAAAGTTTGGTAACTGGGTAGGTGCACTGGGTTAGGGCTTTTTGCAGACAACATATAAAGGCATGAAGTGGAATAGTTGTAATATTGGTTGGTAGTGATTTGTAAGCAAATAGAACCTAAGGAAACAGTTACAGGATAGAATGCAAGATCACAGTGGTGGTATAGAACTAGGCCCTTTCAAGAAGCAATTATACAATGGGGTATGAAAATCCTGTAACCTTATTGGTCAAAACAGATCACATGACTATGGTAAATTTTCCAGTATACCCACTGTAAAAGTTTTCTGTCACTATAAAAACAAAACAAGTTGAACATTGTATAATAGCAATATACCATGACAGGGAGTGGGTATATGGGTGGATTTACCACTTCTGGTGTGGTTAAGTGACTGAACCACACCAGGCGTGGTAAATCCACCAATATACCCACTCCCTGTCATGGTATATTGCTTAAATAACACACATAAATGGCCTACTCAACAAGTTATATAAAGAAATCAGTCAATAAATAGGTACCAACTATGAGACGTAATACATTAGGGAGTCTGCGATAGGATGCAGTGGAAAGCAGTGACACACTAACTGGGTCATTAAGTGATTCCTTAGGCCCAGTTTAAAAGTTTGCAAGGCTGGGAGCCTGAGTCGGTTCAAAGGGTAGGCTACTCCATAGTTTGGTGCAGATACTGAGAAAGCTTTTTGACCCATGGCTCCTGTCTCGATGGGACTTCCTTTGTCCCCTGCGACACACCTCTGACACCCTACCTGATAGCAGCAGTTTCTTTCTCTGTTACGGTTATACTTTTCCTTCCGCGTTGTACAGCTGCATCCTCTGGCCATACTGTACTCCTGCTGTGTTAATAATTTTTCTTTTCTTTTCATTGCTATATTATTATATCTCCCATCTGCTCTTTGTACAGTATTGCTGCTGTCCCACATCAATTTTGAGTTGACCTGTTCTAATGTACAGTATACTGACTTTATTTGCTACTTGTAGTTTTTGTTGTACCCCCTTCATCCCCTTTCCCCCGGGTTGCACCTAAAAGCGAGTGTTGGCTCAGTATGCCTTTTCCAATCACCAATTTGCAAATAAATTCATTAATTAAATATTCTGGATTAAAATCCCCTTCCCTTCAGGAAAAATCAACCGTTTTTATTTCCATGGCAGCAGAACTGGATGCCACCTTATTTTGTTTCCATTTTATAGAGTTAAATCCTTTGTCCCTTTTCATTTTGGAAACTTTTACCTTATTATTGTTAAGTCAGTTACATCCAGAATGAAGTTAACTTAGGCCACAAGCACAGGAATGTTGAGGTGCTATGCACAATGTCACAGAGTGGCTCATTGACATTGGTTGCATTGGTCAAAACATACGAATATGAATATATATGGAGAGACATGTATCCTCTCTGGCAGGAATGTCATGACAACAGAATTTCTGGTGAGGGACACACAATATAAATTGTTATCAAGGAGGGGCACAAAATTACATATTTATCATCCTTCCTCAACCCAAAAGGGAATACTCTGATCGGAATTTGGGGAGTACATGCCTCCCCCCCCAATTCTATGGGCATGATGGCCCTGCCTCTGGTAAAGATAACATGTCTAAAAATGCACATGCACAGACATTTACAGACCTATACAAATCTACAGACATAGATGGATACAAAACAAACAAACACAGAATGGGACCCTATAATGGCATTCAGGTTGCTTCACTACTCACAAAGAAGAATCGAGTGCAGACATGGTCCGACACTGGACACACAGATGTTCCGTGCTTCTGCAGGTCCTTTGAAGTGATCACTGGAACAGAAAGACATGATATAATCAGACATAAAATGCATTTATTTTGTTCAACCTTTTCACATCCCCCTTTTCTGCCCCTGCATCTTGTGATTGGAGTTACGAGACGAGGGCTTTTTATTTATTTATTTAAGAATCAGTTTACAACCTTTGAGCCAGAGGCTAGTTTCCAAAAGTACTCGTCACATAAAGACATACATTGTTTTTGGTTACATAGCAAAGAGATTTGCATAAAAACAATAGATGCTCAACAGAGGCACCACGCCACATTGTGGACAGACAAATACAAATTGGGTACACGGTACATGTAATTGATAACAGGTGTTCCACAAGTTGGTATCAAGTGAGCATTCTGGTAGGTAAACACTGAAACAGCTGGCACTGGCCAGGTTAAACATAGGCATGGTGTACAGGGAAGTGGTGGAGGGATGGTTAGGTGGAGAGCTGCCTGGGGGCATTGTCAGAGAAGCAGAGGTGGAGGCTATGTTCAGAGACAGGAGCAGTCACAGTGCTGAAGATGTGGTTCAAGTGTGGTTTTGAGCGTGAGAGATGGTGATGGCATTGGTGATGATGGCAGGAGAGTTAAACCAGGTTGGGGCTCTATAGCAGAAGGACCTCTGGCCACGGCTGGTTCTAGATCTGGGGACCTTTAGAGTGGTCTTGTGGGAAGACCATGTTGCAACAGTGGGAGGGCTCTGGTGGATGGATGCCGTTACCCCAGGGGGGGAGAGCCCGAGTAGGGTTTTTTTGGTGAGGAGACAGGTTTGGTATTGGAGCCGTTCATCCAGGGTAAGCAGGTTAGCATCGACATAGAGTTGACAGGTGTGTGTGAGCCTGGGCACCAGTAATCAATCTGCATGCTTTATTCAGGGTTAGGTGAATTTTGTTGGAGTGCAGTGGTGTCGGCAGCACCATATACTGGTAGACCATAGTCTGCATCATTCCTCTGGCAGGGAGGGCGGACATGAGGACTAGCTTCACAGCCAAAGTCAAACTGACTGAGAAGGAGTGTGGGTCAAGCCCCCTGCCCACAAGAGCCAAACACCTCCCTTCCCCAGCCACTTTGTCCCAGGGCCCAGATGGACTTAATGTGAGATTCTGAGGCTTGAATGAGAACACTGCTCCTCCAGAGGACAGCATGATGCTCTCCCATCATACCATGACCTTTGTAACCATGGAATAGGAACATGGGAGAAGGAAATGATGGTCAGGACCTCCTGAGGTGACAACAAATAAACCAAACCATCAAATCAGTGGAATCAGATCAGCTCACCCTTCTCTAAAAGCTCCATGGAACGTTATTGTCTTTTGTCCAAAGAAAATCTTGGAGTATTGTGACTCCCTACTCATCGTTTTCATTAAATGTCATAGAATTAAAACAATGGTCAGTGGTGGAGGTGGTGAGATGCAACCTTGGTTTGCCAAGTTTGCAGCCATGTGCTCTGGCCATTTGGCTAGTAGCATGGTGTTCCACAGAACTCAATCATTTCTCCATGCAAAATGATCCATACATGAAAATCAATCAGTAGCACAGAGCTTCAAGAAATTGAATAATTTCTCCATGTTTACTCATGGATTCCTTGATAAGCCATGGCATTCTCGGAGAAGAGTAACTAAGAAGCAGAAACACACAAACTTAAGGGGGTGTAATGGATATTATTTCCTGGCTAACCCAAATTATGAGGTATTAGGTACTTAGAAAGATAAACATAGAAACATAGAATGTGTTGGCAGAAAAGAACTGGTAGGCCCATCTAGTCTTCAATGTTTTCACTATCCATTACTACACCCTGGACCCTATTTAGTCACAGGTGTCCCCCCCTCCCTCTCCTCTGTCTATTATGCCCATGTGTCTATCTCATGCATGCTTGAATCTCCCACCGTCTTCACCCCCACCACCTCTACTGGCAGACTTGTACAGGAATTCACCACCCTTTTGTGAAGAAGTATTTCCTCACATTCTTCTTAACTGCCCCAGCTTCATGGCATGCCTCTGTGTTCTGGTGCTCCTTCTCTGAAAGAGACCCCTCCTGCACTTTGTTCATCCCTGTGAGGTACTTACAGGTCTCAATCATGTCCATCTTGCACTCCTGTCTTCTAGGGAGTATATGTTAGCTCCGCAGCCTCTCCTCATATGGTTTCTCGTGCAACACCATGCATGCACATGCACATGCACACACACACACACACACACACACCATTTTGGTAGCCCTCCTCTGGACTGCTTCTACCTTGTCAATCTCCTTGTGGATGCAGGTGGGGTGTCACTAGTGAGTGACACAGTGGCAACACCACCGCCCTTTTCTTACTAAAAATCCCCCTCCCTAGGCAACCCAACATCCAGTTAGCTTTGCTTACTGCCTTGTCACACTGTTTCTGCCACGCTGAGGTCATAAGATATGATCACCCCATGGTCCCTCTCTTGCTTGGTGATAGTTGGTACCTCCTCCTCCCCATCTTATACACAGCCCTTGGGTTTCCCACCCCAGGTGCATGACTTTGCACTTTTTGGCACTAAAACCCAGCTACCATACCCTAGACCACTCTTCTAATTTTCCCAGATCCCTTTGCATTCTCTCCATCCCCTCCAGGATTGTTGCAGATTTTTGTGTCATCAGCAAAGAGACACACCTTCCCCTCCAGTTCCTCAGCAATGTCACTTATGAAGACATTGAAAAGGAGAGGACTCAATACCAGTACCTGTGGTACTCACTCTCCCATTCTTGAGATGCTGCCATTTACCACCATCCTCTGCCTCCTATCTTTCAACCAGTTAGATACCCAGCTTACCACCTTCTCTTCCACCCCCAGGTTGCTAAGTTTCTTAATCTCCTGTGTGGTACACTATCAAAGACCTTACTCAAGTCCAGATATGCCACATCCACAGCTCTTCCCTGATCCATTTCTCTTGTAATCCAGTGAAAGAAGTCAATGACATTTGTTTGACTTGACCTCCCCACTATGAGGCTGTGGTGCCAATGGTCCTGCAGCCCGTTTGCCTCCAGGTACTCAATCAGTCTCTCCTTCAGCAGGGCTTCCATTAAATTCTCCCACCACTAATGTGAGACTGATTGTTCTGTACACAGTTGCTAGCCTCCTCCCTGCTGACGCTCTTTTGCAGAGGGACCACATCAGCCCTTGTCCAGTCCTCTGGAACTACCTCCATCTCCAATGAGGTGCTGAACAGTGTTGCCAGATTAGCAACTAGCAGTGTGCTTAGCTCTTTTAGTATCCTTGGATGGAGCCCATCTGGCCCCATCGCCTGGTTTTCCTTCAAAGTTTCTAATCCTCAGTGAATCCTTTCTTCCGAAAAAGGACTTGTGTCCACTCCACTCCCCTGTGCCTGCTGATGCATGCTGGTCTGCCCCCTCCCCACTCCACTGTGAAGACTAAGCAGAAGACTGTGAAGACTGAGCAGAAGTACTCATTTAGTATTTTTGACTTTTCTTGATTTTCTTCTGCACAGTCCCTCCCCGCTCTCCTGATCCTCGTTATCCCTCCCCTTGCCTTCCTCTTGGGTAACCCTCTCTTCTGTTTGGGTCTTAGCTGCCCTCACCCTCCTCCCTTTGTTTATCCAGCTAGACCTCCCTGTCCTCTTCATTTGGGTCTCCTTGTACTTCTAAAAGATGTTTTTTTTCTCCCTTACTGCCTTAGCCACCTCCCTAGAGAACCACAGTGGCCTCTTCCTCCTCTTACCCTTGCTTGTTTCCTTCAAACAGCTTGCCATTGCTTTAGCTATTACCTCCTGTAGCCCGGTGCCATATGCCAGTGGGCTACCCCTCCACTCAGCTATCCCTGATACCAGGCAGAGGCCTGGATCCTACGGTGACAACTGGGAATCTGTTCCCAGAAATATTGATAATAGCGCAGTGCCTCCATCCAGAGTAAAGTGTTAGTGGGCCAGGTATCAGCCTCATTAATATTCATGAGGGCTCATGAATAATTCATGAGCCCTCGCTAAGCTGCCATGTTTAAACTTTAAGTTTAGCCCCCATGGCGCTTCTCGTCTGCATTCTCCAGGTCACCAGCCCTCAATTAGCAGGGGAGAGATGCTGGGACCACTGGGCCACTTTCTGTTTTCCCACAAAATCGCAGGTGGGACATCAAAGCGCTACGTAAGTTTTGGCCCAAACAGGCATGCCGGCAGCTCTTAGTAGAAAATCCATGCCTGAACTGGGCAGCAAGAGGAATCAGGGACACCAGATTGGGACAAATGGGGAAATTACAGGGCAAGCTCAGGTAAGCCCCTCGGGGATTACGCCTCCTTTTTCCTTCTCCACTGTGCCTTCACTCTCTCCCCAGGCCATCCGCCCTGCAAGCTATTTACTGAGGCAGGTTCCCATTTCTTTTTGCTCTCCTAAAGTCTGGGACCCTTGTTCTAGTGTGTTTTTTTCTCCTGCCCAATCTGTACGTCAAACCATACTGTACAATGATTGCTTGTACCCAGGGGGTTGCCTACTGTGATATCTGAAATGCTGTCCCTTAAGTACTGAGTCCAGCACTGCCCCATTGTCTGTGGGTTATGTAACCAGCTGTCTAAGAAATGCCCCTTGCAGGCAGTCTAGGATGGCCCAGCTTCTAGCTGTAGCTACTTCCAGAATGCTCCAGTCTACATCTAGCAGGTTAAAGTCCACCATAATTAATACCTCCCCATTGCTTGCCATTTTGCCAGTGGTCTCCCCCAGAACCCTGTCTACCTGCTCCCCGTGTTGGTGGTCTGTACACCACCCCTACGTGGACAAAGACCCTGGGCCCAGTCTCTAAGTTAACTCAAAGAACCTCCGGCCCTTACTTGTCCCTGTCATGTCCTTGTAACTCCGTGGCCTTTATACTATCCCTCACATATAAAACAATCCCTGCCACTTTCCTCCCTGTCCTATCTTATTGAAACATAGTATAACCCAGAATGGTTAAATCCTAGCTGTGGTTGTCGGTGCACCATGATTCTGTTATGGCCACCATAACTATATACAGTATTCTAGTTAATAATTGACCATATGTTTAATCATTTCTATTATATGTTTCTTTTAAACCCACGTAAAATTTAAAAAAAAATTTTTACTTTTTGTTGTGATACCTTGAAATGTTGTCTCTTTTCGAGATATTTTTTACAGAAGATGAAATGTAATGTAATTTATATTTTTCTCTCTCTCTGATTAACAAATAAAGTATAAAAAAAGAAACAAACAAAATGAAACCACTTTACAAGAAAAAAAATCCTGCTCTACCAGTTCTAAGAATTTTTTGAAACTAATTAAAAGTACAGTAAAAGGGGTATTTCACACCTTTGCTGATACTTGTTTTGTTATTCTAAATCAGTCGATAGGTATACTGTGAAGACCAATGGGTGTTGACACTTTGGGCCTGATTTTAAAAAAGATATGTTTGACGCAAGGTACTTGCAGCAAATGGGTATGACGCAAGTGGTGCCTTGTGTCAAACTTTTCGGCAATCCCGATTTTCTAATGCAAGCTGCATCAAAATTGGGATGTCTTGCACCCAAGTCACCCTACACCATCCCTGTGACAGAAGCGCCCTTGCACCAGGTCACAAGGGGGCTTGTGCCATGGTGGGAATTCACCATTCCTTTATTTGTAATTTTGGGAGCCCCTGCTATGGATGCAACAGGGGGCTCAAGTTAGACCAGCCAGGAGGCAGTCTAAGGCACATGCGCTACTGCCAGACACTGTGGTGATTGGGGGGGACTGAAAGTAGGGGCCTGTGGCAGAACAAGCATGGGGTGTCCTAGGGGTGTCAGAGAGACAGCGGCAATGAGAGGGTTGTGATGTGGCAGCCAGCGGGAGTGCCATTTGCAAAGCCAAACAGATGATCAGACGGGGCCACTTTGAGGGAGGGTTGGCAGGATGGACAGTGACATATCTCCAGGTGGGCACAGCCCTGGCACCTGCCCCATAGATGCAATAACTCTCAACGCTGTATGCAGGAAGCTGTAGCTGCAGGTTGAGGCCTGCTAATGGTGGAGGGGAATGTTCTCTGGGCACTGCAATGGTCCCCTAATATCCACCCTCCCATGTTGTGGCAGGCTGCCTCCCACCTACAAGGTTGTGAGTTGTTGCACCTATGGGGCAGGTACCAGGGCAGTGCCTACCTGGGGCCATGTCCCTATCTGTCTCTGCCAACCCCTTATGAAGTGGTCTCATCCAATCGACTGTGGGGTGCCACGAGCATCACAACCCTGTTACTGCAGCTGTTTTCCCAATGCTATAGGGTACCCCATGCTCTTTTTGCCCATGGCCCCTCTGGCATGCATATTCACTCCCCAAATCCTCATGGCTCACTCCCAGGTTGCACCAGGTAGGAGGGCCAGATCCCTCAACAAGCCCCACAGGTGTGCCAAATGTTTGGAGCAAATCTGCGGCTGCAGCAACTCTTGAGTCTTTGGCGCAGGGTCCCCTCTTTATAAAATTTGGCACAGAGTCCCTGATGCACCCAGAGTTTGCCACGGCCCTAGAGCGATGCAACTGTGTCACTCTAAGTGCTCTTTTAAAATTGAGCCCATTATCTTCTCACTGCTTATGCAGCTCCCACAAACAACTGAGATTTTAACAATCAGAAAATGGAGGCACGTAGGATAGTTACAGAGAGGACTACTACTAACAGTAAAAGTAAACTGAGGAAACTATTTATATCCCCAGCTACTACAGAAATGGAGCTAACTGGTTATGAGAAAGGATATAATTATAATACATTGGAGTGTAGTGCTCCTCCAAGACCCAGTGCCTAATCCTGATTAAGGGTGAGTCTCCAGGAGGAAGGGAGCCCCAAAACTCTCCCCACTGCATTTCAAACCATTTTTTTAAAGGTTTGCTGTAATTAGGCAAATTGGATGGATTTGTGTGTGTACTTGTCCTCCACAATCTCTGTATCATTATGTAAGTACAATTTTATTAAATCTGCGAAAAATAAGTCATGTCACGAATAGAGCGAACTTGGCTGTGAGTTCTGCAGCTGACAACATCAGCAGCTCTTCACAGTAAATAGGTTTTATGGGTAGGCAGTAAAATTAGGGTTACAAAAATGTTTGAATTTTTAAATGAAGACACTTTGAGATCTTGAATCTGATCTGATGTTTACTCGGGATTTGTTAATCAAAATTCTTCATTTATTGATGTTAGAGATTTTGACAGGAAACTCTTTTCATGTCAGTATTGTCATGAACCCACTCCTGATGGTCAGGTCCACTGAGCTCACAGTGCCCACCCCTAAGTGCAATTCATGACAGGGAGGGGAAATGGGATACAACACCTCCTTTGTGTCTCTCTATAGAACTCGCTGTGTTCACAACTGAACATTCGCAATGAAGTCCTAGGGTCTCCTCTTTACTCTGGATCAGGGTACAATACTAGTTTTGAGTCTTGTAGCCAAATATGAACCATCCTTGGTTGTTACACAAAGGGGGAACATCCAGGCATTACAACTTCTTCAAGGTAGCATTGTAACCCTGATTTTGCCTTCTCCCACAAGGCGTGCAATAACCTGGTTTAAATCTCCACAGGCCCTTCCTTGAGACTTTGGTATTCACTCTGCATTTACCCAGACTTTCCCTTTTCAGACCCTTGTTTGATTTGGCAGCTTATGATGGCACCCCTTAGCAATAACAGTTTAGTCACAGATTATTATTGAAACATCCCACAATCACACATACAGTATAGAAATCTCGCTCAGGCAGGTTTCTTAAAACAAATGTCTTTACTAGATAATTAAATAATTATTATACATTACAACAAAAAGGTTTGGAAAACTTTAGTCACAGAATGACACAAATAAAAGTGGATATGTACAAAAAAAACAGTATAACAGCTATCTAAAGTTCTACCTTAAATTCGTAGTGAGTGAAATGAAGTCCAGAAAAATAAGTGTTTTTTCAAAGGTTTCAGTCCTTTCTGTAGCAGTCTTGCTTCTTGTGTGTCTGTTGGTAGTTGTTCTCTTGTGGTCAGGAGAGCGTCCAAAAGCAAAGTGTTCTCAAAATGCTCTGTGGAGAGTCTTAAATACCTGTGGCCCAAGGCAGTCTGTAAGTCTTGGTCTGGTCCTACGTTGTAAGCCAGTAGATGTCATTCTTGCGTTTTCCCCAAAAATTCGTATTATGGGACTCATATCTTTATTAGTCAGACTCTCTTACAATTCCAATATCCTGTCAGCTAACCAAAGTAATTACACCATGACAGTTTCCTGGAATCTAGCACTGTCCTTTGGAGTGTAAAGTTTTTTTTATGACAGGGCTAGCTGTTAACATCTCCTGAGTTTATAACCCTTTTCCTCTTTAATTGCTACCCCAATGCTGTTTTCTGAAGCATCTTGGCTTTTCAAGTTTTCAAACTGTTATTACAGGTGATAGATTTAGGACCTCTGTGTTACTTAGCCAGGAACACTCTTTTGAAATGCAATTTCCAGCTTCTCCAGGAAAATCAGTTTCTCTTAGATCACAGAGAATTTGCAGACCTTTAAAAAAATAATAATCCATTCCCTTGTTCCATATGACCCTTTTATCCATTATTTCTTGTGGCATTTTAAACATACACAAAATATAACAGAATATAACACCATATATCTGTACATCTGACTGGCAGTGGCATAGCTAGCCACATCCCTCCCTCCCTCTCTCCTAGATTGAATTTGTGGGAACACGTCCCCTACCGCATGGTGAGGTTTTCACAAATTCTGTTACTGTTCTAACTGGTGAGGTAGGCCATCTGAGTTGGCATTGGCCGATCTGGCCACATGGGTAATTGTCGTGTCGTAGGCCTGTAGGGCTATACTCCACCTTAAGAGACAACTATTTGTTTTACCCATCTGATTTGGCCACATCAGGGGGTTATGATCAGTCTGTACCTCAAAGCATCTTCCATAGGGATAAGGCTCCAATTTCTTCCAGGCCCATACCAGCGTAAGTCATTCCTTTCGACTGTAGAATATGTCTCCTCCTGGGGAAGTAACTTTTTGCTAAGGTACACTACTGGATGATCTTTTCCCTGATTAGAGGTCTGATTGAGGATTGCCCAAATCCCATCATCTGAAGCATCTGTCTGTACAACAAACTGCCTATTGTAATCTGGACTGACTAACACAGGGGCACTGTACAGTGCCTCCTTTCCTTTAACCATACAAAAGCTTGTTCACAGGCTGGCTCCCAGTCTACCTTTTTGGGCTTTTGTTTCTTTAGCAGGCCAGATAGGGGAGATGCCAGGGTACTGTAATGTGGAACAAACTTCTGATAGTACCCTGCAGTCCCTAGGAAGCTCCTAACCTTCTTCTGGGTTTTAGGCAACAGCCACATCTCTATTGCCTCAATCTTTGCTTTATTAGGGTAAAGTTTCCCCTGCCCCACTAAATGGCCTAGGTATGCCACCTCCGCCATAGCCACCTGGCACTTTTCAGCACTGACAGTGAGCCCTACTCTCTGTATCCTGCCCAACACTTCCTTCAGGAGGGACAGGTGTTCCTTCCAACTGGTACTGAAGATGGCATTGTCAACCAGATAAGCCACTGCGTATCTTCAGTACCATGTAACACCTGACTGACCAACCATTGGAAGGTAGCAGGGGTGTTCTTCATTCCAAAAGGCATTACCTGTAACTCAAATAACCCTACTGAAGTGATGAAGAATGACTGTTCGCTAGCTGTGGCGGTTAACTCTACCTGCCAATACCTTTTGTCAAATCAATTGTGGTAAGGTATGTCGCCCCTCCCAGCTTGTCCAGTAGTTCATCTGTCCTTGGCATTGGGTGGACATCAGACTTCATGACTCTGCTGAGTCCACATAGGCCACACAAAAGCGAGTAGAGCCATCCATCTTGGGAACGAGAACTATGGGTGAGGCCCATGGACTGTGGGAAATCTGGATTACCCCTAAATCCAGCATTTCCTCCACCTCTCTCCTAATCTCCTTTAGGATGGCCTCAGACACCTGGTAGGCTGTCTGCCATATGGGTACGTGCATCCCCATCTCTACATCATGTGTCGCTAAGGGTGTTCATCCAGGCTTGGCCGTAAACAAAGAGGCAAAGTCCTCTAAAACCTCCCTCACTTCCTAGGCCTGTTCCGGGGTCAACTGGGGTGACAGTTTGATTGCATCCACAGAGGATGCCTGCTTGATTTCCTCCAGCAAGTCCAATAGGGGGTCTTCTTCGTCCATCCCCTTCCCATGACTACACACCGCAAATACCATGTCAGCCCTATTTGCATATGGCTTCATCATGTTGACATGGCACATTCTATGGGTATGTCTCCTGTCAGGCAGTTCTACAATATAGTTCACGTCACTGACCTGTTGGACTACCTTACATGGTCTCTCCCACTCAGCCTGCAGCTTGTCCTTCTAGACTGGGATTAGGACCATGACTTCCTGACCTACACTGTATGAGTGAGCTCTGGCTCTGTGGTCATACCAGACCTTTTGCTTCCATTGGGCAGCAGACAGGTTGCTTTGGGCCACTCCCATAAGCTCCTTCAGCTTCTCCTTAAACTTTAGAACATATTCCACTATGGGAGTTCCCTGGGTGGTGTGCTTGCCTTCCCAGTCTTCCCAGATCAGGTCTAGGAGCTTAGGCACCCTACGTCCATATAAGAGTTCAAAGGGGGAGAACCCTGCCAACTCTTGGGTCACCACTCTGTTTGCAAAGGATAGGTGGGGAAGGTATTTCTCCCAGTCCCTCTCATGCTGTTCAGCAAACGCTTGGAGCATCGATTTTAGGGTACCATTAAACCTTTCCACAAGTCCAGTGGCTTGTGGGTGATAAGGTGTCATGTGTCTCTGCACTACCCCACACTTCTCCCACAAACTCTTCATTTGGTATGACATGAAGGTACCCCCTTGATCAGTGATAACCTCCTGTGGAAACCGAATATGGGAGAAAATCCCTAGCAAGGCATCTGCCACACTGTCTGTCCTAAGTGGGGAGAGGGTGACTGCATCTGGGTATCAGGTGGTGTAATCTACCACTGGCAGGATAAACTTCTTCCCAGAGGAGCTTGGGGTACTCAAAGGTCCCACAATATCCATTTCTACCCTCTGTAATGGCTCCTCCACAATGGGCAAGAGAATTAGGACAGCTTTAGTTTTACAGCCTGACTTCCCCATTTGTTGCACCGGTTACAAGACCTGCAATATTCCTTCACCTGCTGGGTGAAGTTGGGCCAACAGAAATTTTTGGCCAATCGCTGTGTGGTGGGCACAATTCCCAGATGTCCGGACATGGGAATGTCATAAGCAACCTTAAGCAATCACTCACAATACCCCTGGGGAACAACAAGCTACCTGCCCATCATCCCTCCCTCTGTCCTCACATCCTGTGTATACCGCAGTTCATTGTCCCAAAATACCCTATGTCTTATGTCACCTCCCTGTGTCCCATCAGATTCTGCACAAGCCCTCAGCCTCTCCAAACTAGGGTCAGTTCTCCAAGCAGTTGCAAAATCTTCACATTCTCCCAAGGAATGGAACATGTCCCCTTCAGTTCCTAAACTGGTGTCTATAGTTCTAGCGGCAGGGCATTCAGGGTCACTGCCATCCCTAACCTTCTAACCATTTGTTATCCCACCCTTCTCAGAGTAACCTTCTGTTGCTGTTTTGTGAACTGCTACTTGGGGAAGTCCTATCTCCCTTTTACTACTCTCCATTTCAGGAGACACAGGCTGGGGAACCAGTCTCCCATTTTTTCCCCACAGGGGCTTCTGTGGGATTCAGGGAACTACAATCGGTCTTTGCCATCTAACTGCGGGTAACCACACACACCACCCCCTTCTGGGGATTGTTTCCTATAATCACATCCAGGGCAAGGTTGTCTGCCACTGCCACTTTTTGCACTGTCTCTCCTGTCTCACCCCAGTCCAAGAGAACACTAGCAACTGGCAGAGTTTTCTCCTCCCCAGTGAATCCCCTTACTGTTACAGACTGATTAGGTATAAGCTGTTCAGGCCCAACCAAATCCCCTTTTACTATGGTAAGAGACGCCCCTGTGTCCCTTAACCCATGGGTCTGCACTCCATTTACAGTAACCGGGTATATGTACTCCCTCATGTTTACAGGTATGCTTTCAGGGATACACAGTGCACCAAATTCTGTCCGAGCAACACTTTGTCCACTCTGTGCCTTTTTAGGACACTGTCTAGCAAGATGCTCTGGCTGTTTACAAAACCAACAGTCATCATTTCATTTATTTGAGAAATCCCTTTTTGGTAACTTGGGGCTTCCCCCTTTCGGCAGAGGCTATGAGGGTTTTAGCTGCCCTGAAGGTGCACTTTTCACCTTCGGCCCTGCCACACCCAATCCACTTCCTTTCAGAGCAGGCCTGCTCCTGATATAGAGGTCCGAGAGCTCAGCAGCTTGTTGTGCTGTTTTTGGATCTCGGTCCTCTAGCCAGGTTTTCAACTCTGCTGGACAAGCCCAAAAGAACTACTCTAAAAGCACAACTGCCTCAATTTTCCCCAGAGTTTGCTTCCACCCCCACCCACCAATGTTTCAAAAATTGACGTTGTTTTGTGGTGAGTTCCTTAACGCTCATATCAGGGCTTTTTCGGAGTTTAACCCTGTAGGCCTCAGGAATCAGTTCATACTTTTTAAGTAAAGCAGCTTTAAGTTTCTCATACTCTTGGTTATCATCATTATCCAGTTGGCCTAGCACCTCACTCCCTTTACCTACAAGCAGCGAGGATAGCTGGAAGCTCCAGAACTCCCTGGGTACCTTGGCCTGGATACAGACCTTTTCAAATGAATTCAAAAATGCTTCTATATCCCTTTTAAATTCTGCTATTAATTTGGAACTTAATTTATACCCTAACCCTGGAGTTTCAGGTCAATCCCTACCACTTACCTCCTCTGGTGCTTGTTATTGGAGTCTTAACTTCTCCAGTTTGAATTCCCTCTGGCACTCTTTTTTCTCTCTCTCAGCCTGTCTCCAGTGCTGATTCTCTTTTTCCTGCATCTCCAGTTCAAACCTCTTCTGCTCAAACTCCCTCTGCTGCTGTGCTTCAAACTTTCTCTGCTTGAATTCCAGTTCCAATTTCCTGAACTCCAGCTGTAGCCTGATCCCTTCTAACCCTATCTCTGTTGTGACCTTCCCCTGCTGCGGTGGCTCTGGGTTCCCTCTGGTCTCGCTGCCCTCCTCCTGGGGACTGGACTCTGTGATGGACCCTGGCACCCCCATGCTCAGGCTCTGGTCCTTTTCACTCACTGGCTGTGACTCGAGGTTCTGGGCAGCCGTTAGCTTATCAGCTGCCACAAGAGCCTCCACGAGAGTCTTTTTGGTTCGCTTCTTGTACTAGACCCCTCTTTCCTGACACAACTGCCTTAGGTAGTTTGTAGTGTATTCGCTGCAGTTGGAAGCCATCTTCTTCATTACCTATTGCTACACTTACACTGAAAAAAAGAAAACAGGTAGGGAACTTTATACTGTAACCAAATTATTTTTTCCAAATCTCTGCCTTGATTGTGTGTGGATTGTTTTCAGTTCATCAATCTGATACACTGGCCTCGAATTCAACTGTTATGATTGTGCCACCAATATCTCTCAAATCTCACTGCTACCAGATCTTGTGGATCCCACCACTGCGCACCAGATCTGTCATGAACCCACTCCTGAGGGTCAGATCCACTGAGCTCACAGTGCCCACCCTTAAGTGCAATCCATGACAGAAACATAGAAACATAGAATTTGATGGCAGATAAGGAATGTTTGGCCCATCTAGTCTGCCCATTTTCCTATCTGACGGATAAGCTGCAGATCCTAGTTAACCAATAGCCTACTTCCTCCTACCCCCCACTAGAACTGCCTTATGTCTGTCCCATGCATTCCTGAATTCCACCACTGTTCTTGACTCCATGACCTCCTCAGGAAGGCTGTTCCATACATCCACAACCCTCTCCATGAAAAAATACTTCCTCACATTACCTCTGAGCCATCCCCTCTCTATCTTCAAATTGTGCCCCCTTGTTCTTGCACATCTCTTTTTCTGAAAGATACTACCCTCTTGGACTTTGTTGATTCCCTTGAGGTACTTGAAAGTTTCTATCATGTCCCCCCTCTCCCTTCTTTCCTCAAGGGTATACATATTAAGCTCTTTTAGTCTCTCTTCGTATGTCTTCTGGTGCAGACTCTGCACCATTTTGGTTGCCCTCCTCTGGACAGCCTCCACTCTGTCTACATCTTTGCAGAGATGGGGTCTCCAGAACTGTACACAGTACTCCAGATGGGGTCTCACCAACTATCTGTACAGCAGGATAACAACTTCCTGTTTTCTACTGCTGATGCCTCTCCCTATCCATCCCAGTATCCTCCAGCCTTCCTTACTGCCTTCTTACCTTGCTTGCACACCTTTAGGTCATCTGATATAATTAACCCCAGGTCCCTTTCCATTTTTGTTGTCAGTATCTCACCCCCCATTGTGTACTCTTCCCCTGGGTTTTTGTTTCCCAGGTGCATTACCTTGCACTTCTTTGCGCTGAATCCAAGCTGCCATACATTTGACCATTCCTCCAACCTTGCCAAGTCCTTTCTCATCCTTTCCACTCCATCCTGTGTATCAACCCTGTTGCAGAACTTTGTGTCACCTGTAAAGAGACATACTTTTCCTTCTAATTCCTCTGCAATGTCACTTATAAAGACATTAAAAGGGACCGGACCAGTAACGAATCTTGCGGTACCCTGCTAGTAACCCTCCTTTCTTCACTGTGGGCTCCGTCTACTATTACCCTTTGTGTCCTGTTGTCCAGCAATTTTTTATCCAGGCTACCACCTTGGGACCCACTCCAAGGCTGGCTAACAGGGAGGGGGAAACAGGATACCCTCTTTGTGTCCCTCTATTGTGCTTGCTGTGTCCACAACTGAACACTCACCACAAAGTCCCAGTGTCTCCTCTTTACTCTGGATCAGGGTACAATACCAGTCTCAAGTCTTGTAGCCAAATATGAACCCTTATTGGTTGTTACAAAAAGGGGAAGATCCAGGCGTTACAACCTCTTCATGGTAGCACTGTAACTCTGATTCTGCCTTCTCCCACAACCTGGTTAAAATCCCCACAGACTCTTCCTTGAGACTATGGTATTCACCCTATCTTTACCCAGACTTTCCTTTTTGCAGACCCTTGTTTGATTTGGTAGCTTATGATGGCACCCCTTAGCAATAACAGTTTAGTCAAAGATTATTACTGAAACATCCCACAATCACATACACAGTGCAGAAATCTTGCTCAGGCAGGTTTCTTAAACAAAACAAATGTCTTTACTAGATAATTAAATAATTATCACCCATTAGAACAAAAAGGTTTGGAAAATGTTGGTCACAGAATAACACAAATAAAAGTGGATATGTACAAAAAAAATACACTATAACAGTTATCTAAAGTTTTACCTTAAATTCATAGTGAAATGAAATCCAGAAAAATACATGGTTTTTCAAAGGTTTCAGTCCTTTCTGTAGCAGTCTTGCTTCTTGTGTGTCTGCTGGCAGTTGTTCTCTTGTGGTCAGGAGAGTGTCCAAAAGAAAAGTGTCCTCAAAATGCTCTGGGGAGAGTCCTATATACCTGTGGTCCAAGGCAGCCTGTAAGTCTTGGTCTGGTCCTAACTTTTAGGTCAGTAGATGTCACTCTTGCTCTTTCCCCAAAAGTTCATATTAAGGGACTCATACCTATATTAGTTAGACTCTCTTACAATTCCAATATCCTGCCAGCTAACCAATGTAATTATACCATGACAATTTCCTGGAATCTAGCAAAGTACTTTGAAGTATAAAGTTTTTTTTGTCTTTTGTTTATGACACGGCTAGCTGTTAACATCTCCTGAGTTTATAACCCTTTTCCTCATTAATAGCTACCCCATTGCTGTCTTCTGAAGCATCCTGACTTTTCAAATGACAATTTTTATTACAGGTAATAGAGTAAGGACTTCTGTGTTACTTAGCCAGGAAGACTCTTTTGAAATGCAATTTCTAGCTTCTCTGGAAAAAAACTGTTTTTCTTAGGTCACATGGAATTTGCACACCTTTGGAAAAAAACTGTCCATTCCTTTGTTCCATGTGACCCTTTTATCCAGCATTTCTTGTGGTATTTTAAACATACACAAAATATAACACCATATATCTGTACATCTGACTGGCAGTGGCATAGCTCACCACAAGTATCAGACCATTAAAGGTAATATCCCCAGCAAACTGGCAGCCACGGCAGCTTAAGTAACATGATCTATTAATCTTATATTCCAGCATTTGTCAGAACCCTACCTACTGCATTCAGTACTAACTGCAGGAGTCACAGGTACTGTATGCCTTTATAGAGCATTTTGCATTAATCACCTGGAAATGGCAAAAGCCTTAATGAAAACCCTTAGGTCCCAGAAAGGAAGACAACCTGGAAATTTTCTTCACATGTAAGAAGCTGCTCCTGACAACTTCAGACACCTGATTTTTTTTGATCAGTAAATATCCAGTGGGAAGCTCATGTATCTTGTCACTTCCATGGACACAAGTGAACACCACCAATGTTAAGTATTGTAGTTTCAGGATGGATGTCATGCATGGCAGTGAGTAATCTGAAGAACAATCGCTAGCTTTTCCATCATGTTTGGACTGAAACTTGGCCAGCTCACTACTGTTCATGCTCTAACCTCAGAAATACACCAATCTAAGACAGCACTTGAGGCACAGCGGTCCAGAGAAAACGTAAGATAAAATCAGGTATCATCTGTTCAGCACTGAAAAGTCAGACTACATCTGAATAAGCAGAAGTGTGTACACTACAGACAGAATCTGTGATAGTATGGACTCCTAGGACAGACCACAACTGAACATTACCAGGCAAGATGAGGAACTTATAAATGTGGTATTATCATTATTATTATTATTTATTGTTATTCTCATAATATGGTTCAGATTCTTGCTGATCAAATTCAGACCACTGCCCACACCATTTAGTCAACCACCTTGTCCCCTTCTGCTGATGGCTATAGGCTGCTAGAGACCAGACAGGGTCTGCAGAGGTAGAATAGTCAGGGAAATGTGGGGCAGACAGGGCGGGCCAAGTAGTCCCTTTCTGCCACCATAGAAACATAGAATTTGATGGCAGATAAGGACCGCTTGGCTCACCTAGTCTGCCCATTTCCCTACCTAACGGATAAGCTGCAGATCCTAGCTAACCAACAGCCTACTTCCTCCTACCCCACACTAGAATTGCCTTATGTCTGTCCCATGCATTCTTGAATTCCCCCACTGTTTTTGACTCTACGACCTCCTCAAGAAGGCTGTTCCATGTATTCACAACCCTCTTTGTGAAGAAATGCTTCCTCACATTACCTCTGAGCCATCCCCCCTCCATCTTCAAATTGTGCCCCCTTGTTTTTGCACATCTCTTTTTCTGAAAGATGCTACCCTCTTATGATCTTACCAACTGTCTGTACAGAGGGCCAAAAACTTCCAATTTTCTACTGGTGATGCCTCTCCCTATGCATCCCAGTATCCCCCCAGCCCTCCTTACTGCCTTCTCACATTGCTGGCCCACCTTTAGGTCATCTGATATGACTACCCCCAGGTCCCTTTCCCTTTTGTTGTTGTCAGTATCTCACTCCCCACTGTGTACTCTTCCCCTGGGTTTTTGTTTCCCAGGTCCATTACTTTGCACTTCTTTACATTGAATCTAAGCTGCTATACATTTGACCATTCCTCCAACCTTGCCAAGTCCCTTTTCATCCTTTCCACCTCACCTGGTGTATCAACCCTGTTGCAGATCTTTGTGTCATCTGCAAAGAGGCTTACTTTCCCTTCCAGTCCCTCTGCAATGTCACTTATAAAGACATTAAAAAGGACCATCCCCAGTACTGAACCCTGCAGTACCACACTAGTCACCCTCCTTTCTTAACTGTGGACTCCATTTACTATTACTCACTGTGTCCTGTTGTCCAGCCAGTGTTTTACCCAGGCTACCACCCTGGTACCCACTCCCAGGCTGGCTCATTTGTTTATTAATCTTTTGTGTGGGACTGTGTCAAATGCCTTGCTAAAGTCTAGGTAGGTCATGTCCACAGCCCCTCCCTGGTCTACTGCTTTGGTCACCAAGTCAAAGAAATCAATTAGATTTGTCTGACATGACCTTCCCACTGTGAATCCATGCTGCCTTGGATCCTGTGTCCCACTGGCCTCTAGGTACTCAACAATTCTTTCCTTCAGAAGTTGTTCTATCATTTTCCCTACCACTGAGGTCAAACTGACAGGTCTGTAGTTTCCTGCCTCTGTCTTGTTCCCACTTTTGTGAAGGGGACTCACATCTGCCCTCCTCCAGTCCTCAGGTACCACCCCATCCTCCCATGATTTATTAAAAAGGGTAGTCAGTGGTGTTACTAGTTCTTCCCTTAGTTCTTTTAAAATTCTGGAGTGAATCCCATCAGGCACCATTGCTTTATCCACCTTCAGTTTTAAGAGTTCTTTCAGAACCCTTTCTTATGTGAAAGGACAAATATCAACCCCCTATCCAGAGTGCTTCTATTGACCAGATTAGGTATTTCCCTCTGCTTTCCATTGTGAATACTGAGCAGAAGCATTCATTCAGTATCCCTGCTTTTTCACTGTCGCTCTCTGCCCAATCACCTTCCCCTTTGTTCAGCCTCAGTATCCCTGCCTTAGTCTTTCTTTGCTCCCTAATGTACCTATAAAAGGTTTTATCCCCCTTCTTAACCGAGTTGGCTATCTTTTCCTAGGTTTGGGCATTTGTTATTCTGACTGCCTTACCCGCTTCCTTCTGCTTCAACTGGTACAGTTCTCTGTCCTGCTCCTTCTGTGTTTCCTTATACTTCCTGAATGCTGTTTTTTTTTCCCTTACCTTCCCCGCCACTTCTTTTGAGGAGGAGCCAGTTGTCTAGGTACGGAAACACATAGTGGCCCCGTCTCCTGAGAGCTTCTGCCATGACTGCCGCACACTTCGTGAATACTGGAGGTGGCGAGGACAGTCCAAAAGGGAAGGCTCAGAACTGGTAGTGGTGTCCCAAAAACTAAAAGCGCAGAAAGTTTCGGTCTGCTCGAGCAATCGGGAGATGTAGGTAAGCATCCTGCATGTCCAGTGACATCAGCCATGCGCTCTCTGGGCATGGGAATGAGACCTGGCAGGGTCACCATGCGGAAGCGCTCATACAACATGTAACCCCCCTGTTACCCGGGGTTACCAGAATCCAAGTAAGACCTAGTGGTAGGCAGGAAAGGCAGCTTGTGAAACTCCAGTTAAATGGATTTCACACTGTCTCATTCTGTTCTCAGGCTCAGCTGAGACTGAGGGATGACATCATTTAGAACTGTTGCAGCTGCATACGCGACACTGGAATGTTGCAGTTGGAGGTTAGAGTAGAACGTTGGGGAATTTGAAGTAGAGTCTGTGTAGAGTTCAGTAAAGTCTGGCAGTCTGAAAGAGGTGCTCTGCTGTAGGCAGGCCCTCAGAGCTTTAAGCTCTGTCAAAGAGCTACTTTTGTTTTTAGGTGTGTGTTCTCATCTGAAGAGGAACACAGAACTGCTTATTGAAGTGGTGGAGACTGCTTTCAATGGTTCAGGGCCCCATCCCTGTGGGGATGGGGGGGAAGGTATCAGCCTGTTTCCAGAGGCAAACCCCCTTGGTCCAGCTAAGGAAAGGAAGCTGCCTTGTTTAAGTTCGTGCTGAGGCACCAGAAGTTCTGGGAGAGATTCCTTGAGGACGAAACGCCTGTGGGGTACCTGCAACCGAAGGGTGAGTTCGCTCTGCTAAAGGGCCATGTGTTTTCACCTGCAACAAGATGAAACTAAAGGGACTGTTACTGTGGGGTCAGGAAAACACAGCCAAGTACAGTTTGGAGGATGTGGGGATTGGACTGCTTGACTCTGTGGGGGGTCTAGAGTAATGGACAAAGCCACTTATTAAGTATGTTCAAGTCCAGCACAAATGGGATGTAAAGACAGTAAATTGAATGTGAAATACATTTAAAAAGAATCTACACAGCAAAGTGTGTTAAAGGATGAGGTGTTACAGTCCAGAGAAATGGCCTGGTATGAATTATGGGAGTGAGAGGTGGGAGACCCCCATCAGTAGTAACCAAATTCACCTCTATGGATTTGCTCTGGGACATCTGTTGCTTTCTCTCAGGTACTTGACCAGTGCCAGAGGAAAGTACCCAGATGTGGCACTGATGAGGAAGATTCCCTTATGGAGCAGAAGTGCTCATAGGTGGTTTAGGGAGCCACCAGTAAATGTTTCCATGCTATATGGAAAGTGTCCAAGTGGCTGGCAAGGGAGCCGAGCCAGGGAAAACCCAGAGCAGTGTACAAGTTCAGGCTGTGTGCCTAGTGAGTTTCAGAGTCTGAGGGCTAAAGTGAATGAGGATGAGTTCTGGTCTCCTTAAATCTGCATTACCAGGAGAGTAGCCCCGTTGGGGGCCATCTATGCTTGGTTTATTCTGTTGGATGTGAATAAAAGCCACACTTTAGAATCCCACTTCTGGTATTGGACATTACAGTTATTGCTTCTGTTATCCGGAGTTACTTGGGTGCCCATGTGCAGAGTAGCCAAACCTAGCCAATGTGCCGAGTGACACATTCCTCCTCGAACCCAGCCCACCAGGTAGAGCTGTCAGATAGAAATGGCATACCTGGATGGTGGTTGCAAAAATGGAAGCACTGCTGGGATTTGGGTTTGGAATTTAGGGAGGAATGTAAGAGAGGTCGCTTGGACAAAGGCTAATGTTTTGGTTATCTGGCAGTGAGTAGTCTAAAAAGCTGAAGCAATGCTAACTAATGTGCCACTGTGTGCTGTTATCCATGTGCTGCTATTAAAATGCCAACTGTTTACCAAGGAGCAGTAAAGCCTGAAAGTGTATGCCCTTGTACTGCATCAAATTATAGCATTTGCCAGCTTTTAAAACTGTGACAAAGAAAAGTGTGGAAAACTGTGGGTAGCAAAAGGAAAATTGTGCCCTAGACATTGGAAATGCTTTCTTGTGAACAGAGAGACTTGTTGTGCTTAATGGCCATGAAAAATGGTTGAAATGGGCTCCCGCTGTGGAGTTTCAGTTGAAAAAAAAAAGTGTGATTTTGCAGTTTAAATTTGCCTGCTTGACGATCACCGTGAGGAGAAGAGCACAAGAGGAAAGAGGCTCATTTGCATGGCGTCGAGTGATTGGTGAGACTGCAATCAGTCCCACCCCCAAGCCAGCTATAGAGTGACTGCACAGTATTGGAGAGGAAGAGTGAGTGGAGTGTGCGAACTGGCTTGTCAGGAGGAGCGTCGTGGTGACTGAAAGCACTGTAAACAGTTAAAAAAACTGACTTATCTGTTTAAATTTGGGCTCAACCTGCATCTCGATCGACTGGACTGTGAGTGTGGTGTTCAGAGGGACGAGCAGCAGGACTGCCAACCCGCTTCTTTCCAGAGGCCTCCAAGACTGGCTGCATGCCATTTTCCATTGCAGCAAATAGCTACTGATAACAGTGAGTACCAACAGAGATAACTGCTCAGACTAAGTGATTTTGCCAAAAGCCAGCTGAATCTGTGTGTAGCAGTGTAATCGCTTTGCAAAGAAGGACTATGTTAAGTTTCACCAGCCAAAGCAAGCATTCTAAACAATCGACTGTGAGCATAATTACAGGTTCAGCATCAGTATAATTTTCAAAGCCATGAGAGATACTGTGAGTTGTAGCAGATATGCAGCAAGAATTACAGGCAATCCTGTGCTATGAAATACTGAGGCTTTAAGGGACTGTAAAGTAGAGCAATGTCTTCAGTGAGTGAAAAATCTGTGGTAAATCATATAAATGTGCTAGCAGAAAGAACAGTGCAAGTTTGTGTAGTTTGAGCAAAGTTATAAATAAAGTGTGTAAATCGGATGTGCAGTGGTTTGACCCAATTACAGAATGTTGATGCGTATGAGTGCTGCCGCCGCCATTACAGGGTGGGGTAGTAATGTAAACACAGCAGCAGAGGAGCAATTTTGAAAGAGAAAGAAAGTTTTCAGTGATGTGGGACTTGAAATAACAGTGAGTGTTGTTTGATTTTCTCTGCAGTCATGGCTTCAGGACCAGCCCGCTACCCGGATAGTGCCCGGGCTTTGATAGCAGTAGAAGTTAACAAGTTAAGGGACATTGAGAGATGTTACTACAGAGGATGACTGCCTCCTCATGTGGTGATTCCTGGATATCCAGTGCAAGTATGTTTGATGTGCTTAAATGCTGGAAGGGGCATCTTCATGGTACCTCACTGTTCTGGGTGCTTAGAGAAATATGGTTTGTTTAAAGCGCACAAGATTCGTTTGGTTCCCACATGGACAAAAGTTCAAGAATCTGCAGTTGGCAGCACACAGCACCAGGTGGAGCCTGTTGGAGAAGGCCCCTCAGAGTGTGGCACAAAGCAAGAGGGTACAGATTTACAGACAGAACAATGTGCTGATGTTTCAGAGTCTGAGTCGCAGAGAGACATTTCAGGAAGAGCACCAGTAGACTCTTGGAGAGAGGGGCCTAGCCCAAGACTCATAGGTGAAGATGAGATGAGGGAGGCGTTTGAATGGGAGCTTTTGACCTCCATGCCCAGCAAAGAGTGGACGGTCTCAGGAGTGAGGACGACTGTTCACTCCTGGGCACAGATTCTCAGTGAGGAAGAAGAAGAGGGGGAACCTATGTGGCCTTGTGAAAAAGGAACTGGTACACAGCCTCAAGCTCTTGCCTCAGAGGAATGCATGGAAGAGAGTGGTGATTCCACTGCCCTGGCTGTGCAAGAAGGAGCCAGGGATCAATTTTTTGTGTCATTAAGAATGTGTAGCTAGCAAAACCAGGACTGGCCACCCCCAAGCCAGGCCAGAGGTCTCAGGTTGACCAAAGCTAGTAAAGACGAAAGACTGGTTCATAGGAAAGCGAATGAAATCTACGGGATGTCCTTTCCTACCTTTCCTCGGAGAGTCTGGGAAGAGATTGAAAAAAGCAGGAAACCCTGGATTTTTTTTTTTTTTTTTACTAAATTCTCAGATTACAAATACCTTTGAACAGAAACTGCTCATTTACAAAGGTTCCACGTCAAAGGATGAGGGTCAACATACATACAGAGGTAGTAAAAGAATGCACAACAAACAACCAAAACAACTAAAAGAAAAAATAAAGATACTCAGTTATAACATACTTTGAGATAATATTCATAAAACGCGCAGCTTGAGTAGGCAGCTGGCTGTGGTAACAATAAGAGATAGAGGGCACCATAGGCAGTTAGTATTGCAGGCATGCAACTGGGAGAGGAAGTTGGCAGGCTAATGGGACACTGTCCAATGGTGGTGGAAAATGTCTTGTACCAGTGGAGATGTGAAGCAGGAAAGGAGTCACAAGGAAGGCCCAGTGCCAGAGGGAATGAGATTGGGAAAGGGCGGGCTGTGAGACATGAATGAGCTGGGAGGTGTTTAGAGAGATCTCTGTTCAGAGAAGCAGTCACATTGAGTGGTAGAGGTGAGGTAAAGTTTGAAATTCCTTTTGAAGCGTCCAAGTGTAGTAGAGGAAAGTGCTTCCTTATTGAGGGAATTGAACCATTGAGCGGCTCTATAGATAAAGGACTGCTGACCCATGGAGGTACGACATCTGGGAACCTGAAAGGTTAGAGATTGGGATTTGGAAAGAAGCAATTAAATGTGTGCATCCTGGTGCAAGCAAGCATGTCAAGAACGGAATGTTTCATGAAAAATACAGCCAGTGGAAAAGAGGAAGGACTCTGTTTATGGATACTGTTCAAATAGTGGATAGAGAGGATGTGAAACCTTTCACAGTGAGAGAGAGAGAAGAGTAGTGTGTGTGTGTGTGTGTGTGAGAGAGAGAGAGTGTGTGCATGTGTGTGTGTGAAAGAGAGAGAGATAGAGAGAGACTGACTTCAGGAATGGAGAAAGGAATTTGATTTCTTCTAGCTAGTAACTTTCATATACATAGTTGCAGACATTAAGTGAGTCAAATGAGATTGAGGGAGGTTAAGGAAAACCTAGGAAGTGGAAGCATGTAGAGAGTGAAAGAGAGAAAGAAGTTTAAAGCTATTGTGTAACTCCTAAGACAACTTTGAAAAACATAATATTTAGACACAGTTCAGGTTGTTCAATAGATTGTCTGCTTATCTTTTTGCTGAGATCTTTGTTAATAAGTCCGTTTACATGGACACAGAATCCTTGATCACTGAAGTTAATTTACTGTACCTCTGCTGCTTAAGCCTTTGTGCATATCATAATCAACTGTTTGTGACATCACGGATGTGTTGCTATAGAAATGAGTATGATGTTACAAACAAATGATTGCGAATTTAGCAAAGGCTTAAATAGCCAAATTAGATCAACTATAAGGGACAAGAAACTGGCCTGGTGGCACTGATGGCTGAGGCACTGGACACCACACCTCACGTCACACCAGTGACTTGCATTCAGAAACATGCACAGACCACCGCAGGTCAGCAGGGAGGAGATGGATTGAGCATCCAATGGATGGCTCTCCAGGGAGGGGGTGATTGATGGCCAGTGCACACCTTACCCCTAGTGGAGGCTGGGCTCGGTGGCATGGCACAGCAAGAATGTGAGGTGGGAACATGGCAGATGCTTGGCGGGGACACACACAGAAGTGTGCATGACCCTGCCACAAGCATCACTGCATGTTGTGCTCCTGCAAGGAGAGTAAATGTGGAAAAATGTCAGGTGGTCGCAGCAGGTTGATGGCCATCCCAGCACTCCAGCTCCAGAGGCATCGATCCCAGCGCTGGATCCAATTTGAGGTGGGTGAGATTAGGGGGACTCCCCACCACCCTGCCACGGGAAATACACCATGGAAGATGCTGGGGGGGGGAGGGTCTGCTTGTGGAGCTTGGAGCCCGGGACGGCAGCCAGATGTAATGTCCACCATGCCGAGGAAGAAAGACACAGCTAAAAAATAAAAAAAAAAATATAAGGGACAAGGATCCTGGGGTCCAATACAGAGTCACAATCAGAGTTAGCAAACTGTAGGGATGCACAGAGGACCCCCATAAATCCACCCTAAAAACTGTTATACACAGAAGAGTATCCCACCATGGCTAAGAAGCAATGCAAATCATGGTCACAAGATATTTGTGATGGCAGAGTTTTTAACTGAAAATATCCTAAGTGGAACCACTACACACATTTGGACATGGCATTAAATCAAAGGTATGGCACAATGTCATGGTCAGATGCTGTGGCATGAGTTGTTACCACTTAAGTTGTCCCCACTTCCCTAAGCCCTAACCCTGTACCTTATGGACTTCTTGTGGGCAAAATAGTTTCATTATTATTATGTTCTTGGTGGTCATTCCTGGTGGTCTAGTGGCCCCCTGACTGCATCCTTGTTTTTCCATAATCCCTGGTGTCCAGTGGATCCCCTCCTCCCCAGCCCCCTTTTCCTGCACACATCAGTTTTGTTGCAAGTGACACCCTAATCTCTGTCACATGACAGTGCCACCCTCGAGGAACTGGTTCTCATAGTTCTACAGGGGTCAGGGGTGCCATGGTCTGTGCTGTTCATGGTCTGTGAAGTGTCTGTGCATAGCACAGCGCTTAATTAGCATGACAGTCTCAGCCCATTCCCAGTGTTAGCACAATCACCATTATGCTGCTGCAGGGGCAGGCTTAGGACCCCTTGGTACATAGCAGAAAGGGGTGCAAAGTACAGTAGAACAGTGGCACAAAGTGATAATTGCAGCCACTCTGTGCCACTAAATTGTAGCAGTGTATCAAGTCCCTTGTTTCTACCTTAATGAACCTTGGACTGAAGAATGAAAGGACTGGAAATACGAAAGTCAATAAAATATCTAATTATTGTATTTTTCATTGTTTTCCCAAAAGTGATAAGACATAACAAGGTGCTGGTAATTATGTGATAAATGCATGTAAAGGTGAGTTGTGAGGCATGAGGTGTTTAATGAAAGTGTCTTCAGCACCTGGAAGTGTAGTTATAACTACTCACATCCTGAAATGCTTTATTACACTTATGAAATGGGAAAACAAAGACATCCAAAAACAAGCTTTGTCCAACACCAAATGTTCTTTTGCTTGTAATTGTTGGGCATAGTTAATGCAGCAGTTAAAATGAACAAATTAACAAGACAAGTTATAATAGCAACATTATCATGATCAGGAAATGAAAGGGTTCACTCATAACTTTGTGAGTGGTCAAGGACATCAAAGGTAAAAGAAGGAGAAAGGCAAAGAGTGGGCAAAACTGGGGAAGAAATTCAGTAGTATGATACTGTGATAGGTGAAAAAGAACATGCCCCAGAAATCCCTTTCACAGTTCCGACTGATACATGATACTAGTTTATTCACATTGGGCCCTATGCTCTACAGGGTGAGTAATACATGCCTGAGGTGTGTACCCCATCCACGTACCTCTGCAGCCCCGGACAGGTGCAGGGTAAGTGATATGCACTACCGGTAGCACCCATGGGGTGCCTGTCCGTGGCCACGCCCCTACAGTGTCCATGGTTATGCGGATGGTTGGCAGAACTGTGGACTCGGGAGGGCTTCCAATTGAATGCCCATACCGGGTCCCAGAGTGGATCCCTTGCTCCCTTGTGGAGGGCACAGGGTGTAGGATGAGAGCCACGTATAGCGGCATTTCTGACACACCAATGGACAGGCACCCACGCAGCTGCCCCAGCCCTCCCCTGCAGCATAGTGGACTGGGGCAGCATAAAGGTCCAATTATTGCTGCTGCCACACCCGGCAACTGGAGAACACTGGGGCATGTATTGGGTTATGCCTGGTCTTGGCAGGTTTACCTGGTGCCCCCTGAGCCTGGCACTATGCGGCTTTGTGAATGCCGTGTAGTGCAGGTATGCCCCTGACATGCCCACAGCATGGTGTTCCTTGGTTGGCCTAGGCATTGGACATTTAAGTGCCTTGCACACCCTTGGTGAATGTTGCTGAGGGTCCGCAGGTCCCCTGCTGTGCGGCATTCACACATACGGTTGCCTACGCACCTCAGGTACATGACACATAGGCATCCTTTCAATTTGAGCATAATGCCCATTCTTTGTAAGCAAACATAATCAGCTTGATTTTAAAGATAGGTTAACCTGGGGCATATATGCTGAGCCTTGTTTATTTATGTTGTAATGACCAAAATGCTTTAATGTTAGCGTGAAAACACAGGTAAGCAGAGTGACACAGCTCCTTACAAAAACTGATCAGTGAGTGTAAGAACACGTTTGAACACCTGTTAACTTGCATTTTGCCACAGTATGAGAGTCCATTTGTTCCATGAGTTGCAAGCACTGCAGTTGCAATGGGTTGTGCAACATCTCTGCTATTCCCTGAGAAACAAAGAACTAAACAGCAGCACATATGAAAGAAGTTGAGAGTAGCACACATTTGGAATGAAAAAATGAAAAGCTGGGGTAAAGTTTTAAACAGAAAATAGAAGCTGCACAAAAAAAAAACCTCCTTGCCTTCAAGTTTCTAGCCTTGTGATTGGACAAGAATTTCAAAGAAAAAAGGAGAAAGGTAGAGAATGGAGATAATTAGGGAGGAGATTCATTATTCCTAAGCTGTGATAGGTGGGGGGGGATGCCCCCCAGAACAAGCCCTCCCACAGTTTAGACTGATAGCAATATGTTCACATGCTTTGCAAATGAACAAAGAAATGTAATTTTTTTAAATTAAAAATATATATGTAGATTATTTTGTTAAATGTAACTAGTAAAAAAGCAGCCAGTATTTCCATACATGCAGTAAGATGAATGTTTGTTTATGATGGAAAGCAGGCATTCAGACTTCTGCAGTAGTCTGCTTACAGAGATTCCTGGTTAGAATAGCACTACATGAATAGTGCCAGTATACAAAGCGCTAGTTCGTGTAGCATTAGAACGGACAGTGAGATGGGATCTACAGTGCTTTCAGTGAGCTCTCCTCAGGTTGCTGTCCATGGTGCACAACACAAACAAGAGTACCAGGATCCAAGAGGCTGGCTGAGCTACTCCCTTGGTGTGGATGGCTAGGGCACAGAGCAGCTCAGCCAGTAGCAGTGGAGACCAGGGTTCTAATCCTGGTCTCCAACATTTTTGTGCACTCAGGACTTTGTTTCTTTGATGTTGGGCTGTGGAAACAGTATTCCATGGCCCCACATAGTTTAACTTTCCCAGAGATTCACTCCCCCTAGAGTGAGAATCCTTCAGTCCAGGGGTACAGAGAGCAGAGCCCCCCATGTCAGTGGGTGTGGGGGTCAGAGCCCCCCCAAAAATAAAACTGATGGCATTTTTGCCATGTTATTGTTGCTGATGGCACTGTGGTCAACACTATTCTGACCCAGTGCTGCTTGCAGAATGTTTACCTATCCCCACACAGTGGCTTTGTCCACATTACTAGTGCTTTTTCAAAACATTTTGAAAAACATTTTGTGTAATGGTTTTCAGAATGATTTTCGGTGCATCCACAATAGCATCCGACACCAAGTTGACAGCTGGAGTTCCCATGCATGCTTACGGCAATACCACAAAGCATTGCAGGCTCCCAATGCATGCCAATATACTAGCAAATGAGCATGTCAACTGATCAGAGTAAAAAAGTAATGATTAATTCCAAATCTGATGATGAGGTCGGGGATGTAACTAAAATTATTCCCTTTTCTTTTGGGTGGCAAAACTTTATCTCAGAAAGTCCACAGAAGGTTGCCTTAAACCATTATACAGTACAGTTTGCGTCCAGACTACTGTTAAAATGGTTTAAGGCAACCTTGTCGGGCTGAAACCGTACTCAAAATCTGTTTCGATCAGGTTTTGAGCATGGTTTCTTAAAACTGTTCAGAGCATGGTAAAACCATGCTGTAGTGTGGACACGAACCGTGTTTGCTCTTTTTGTAATATTACAGGCTACCTTTAATGTTACAAAACAGTTGATGTGGACAGGGCCAAACACTCACAACAGACGGCCTCAAAAAAGCCAGGAATTTAGTTTTATATGTATCAGGGCAAGAAGCAAGGATTTCTCTGCTCCAGAAAGGGGGTTTTGATTGTCAGGAAAGAAGATCAAGAAAATAATGATATTGTATTAATAGTACTTACTTAGTTCTAATTGGTGTATGTGTGTATGAAGGGGGATTATAAATGGAAAGAACATTTAATTTGTTTTTTTTTTTAATTTTGACGGAGTTTCATTTTTAGGGCCTAGCTGACGTTTTAGTGAGAGTAAAGGTAGTGGCCTTTTTTGTAATGGCAGTCAGGATTTTGTTTTACAAAAATTGATACGTTAGTGTACTGTGCTCTTTTTTAACCAGTGGAAGTGGTTTTGCAGTTCATTGCCACTGCCAGTCAGGATGCAGCAGTTCCCCTTCCCATTTTATAAACTCCCATTAAGCACAGTGACTTGCTCAAGGTCTCACAGTACATGTGGACGTGGTGCTGGAGCAATTTAAACACAGGCCCCCAGATTCACATCTCTGTGTTCTAACCACCAAGCTACATTCTGAGAATTTAATGACTTGAGAAGCCTTTAATGGACTGGACCTTCGCTGTTTTCACAAGCTGATAGACCCATAGACAAGACAGCCTTTGTGTTCCATCTTCCTATCTAAACCTGGCAGATGACTGCTCTTTTGCAGTCACTGCTCCAGTCCTATTGAAAATTTTGCCTGCAGAGATCTGTTTATCCTCCTCATTAACAATTTTCTTTTTGATATATTTAACATATATTTATTTGCACTTTCATATAGCTTTAGAGCTAAAAATGAAATTCATAGTAGCTATTTTAGGTGATGGCTGCAGTTTTAGAGTACATGTTTTCTATTGTCATTTAATTTTGTATTTGTGTATTTTACTGTGAAATACTGAGCATAATTCAAAAATAAAATATATCTCTGTATCTCATTTTTTCTTTCTTTCTCTTTCACTCTAGACTGTCTGCTTATCTAAGCAGCAGTGCATGTTAGCAGTGAAATTTGTGACCTGTACATTTATATTTTATTTTAGATTGCCCCTTATCATCTTTCGTATGTTAGCTTTTGTTCCCCATTTTGAGTCTGATTTAGCACTTATTTATAGTTGAAGTAATAAAGAGCACTCTTTTTAATTTATCTCTGTTTACTGTAGGTTTTCATCAGTATTCTCTGTTGTTTCTGAACACTCATAGTTTCACATCAGTTTTCTGTGAGTTCAGTGAACTAGCATGCAGCAGATAGTGCTCCCTGACTTCATAGGTCACTAGGAGTACAAAACACCTGAAAATACTGATTAAAGCCTAGACTACACCGTACTGGGAAGACCACTAGTTTTATTATCTCAAATGTAAAAGAAAAGATTTAAAGCATATTCAAAATGGTGGAAGAAGGATATTGTACAAGACAATAGGTAAGGGATAATCTAAGATGAAATAAAAAAGTATTGATCAAAATTTTCACTACTGCTGCTTTATAATTACCAGGGTGAACTCAGAGGGCTTGATTTTCAAGCGGGCCCTTAAAGCAATCCAAGCTGTAGCAAACGGCAACTTGCATCGAAGCCTGGTGCGTTAGGGACCCTGCACCAGCTTTTGGTTCAGCAAGGGTCCCGGCACCCAACACCCCACAATTGCCACAATTGCTCCTGTGCAGCACATAAATGAAGCATGGGAGGAGTTTGATAGAGGCTGCCGTGTGCGAGTAGTGACTGCCGTGCTCACAGAATGCTTTCATATACCAGTCAACAGTAGACAAACAAGAATATGTTATGTCATTGGCCACAGAAATACACCATAGACAGAGCAGTGCACTTTCAGTAAAGTACTGTAGACTATCACTGTGAATGGTACAATTCCCAAAGACATAAAATAATAGTACAGTAAAGGTCTATATTGTACTACTACTGCAGCATATACCTGCAAGTATCCTTCAGTGCTGTGGACATGAGACATGACACACTGAACAGATAGAGGCAACAGACGTGACCACGGCAAACCTGCAATACAAAACAACATTGTAGGACTGCCATGTGAAACACCTGCTACAATGACTGTATAGCTGGCTATCAATAGATGCTAGCAACAGCATAGACACAAACTTCAATGGGATCAGACACAGACCACCCAATATTGCTGAAGTACTGCCTACAACATTATTCAGGAGGAGGGGGGACATATCAGCTACCCATTACACAGTGGTGATTCTATATGGCATGTAGCTGGAGCATGCTACAGTATGTCCTGGCAGTGCTAGTCTGGTGTCCATGATATGGAACATCAGCTGTTATCAGGCACATCAGTAAGCCACATATTGGCCGGCGGGACCATGACAAGTTGTCTTCCTAGAGAGAATATTATTGGTAATGGAACTGTTCATTGTACAGGAGGATTGCTTTCTACCCAAATCTCCTAGTGCCTGACAGTAGAGTGCCATTCATGGTCTCAGCATGCACAGTCTCCTACAATATGCCACCACTTTTGTTAGACACACATGTCTCAGTAGTCAACACTGTGCACTGTGTGGCCTACACACTGTTGTGGTGGCAATAAATCGATATTTTGGTTAGTACTGGCTTTGTCTTTTATTCACTTGATGTAGGTGTGCCATGACTGAGTTTATGTTAGACTGTGCACTTTCTTTTTTTTTTCCATTTCTTTTTTATTTGGGTTAAAGAGGAAAGGAAATCATTTTTAACTGGTAGCTGTTTATAAATTTATCATTCTCAGAAATTATATGCATTCCCCTAAATTATCCATATTTAACTATACCTAAACAAAAAGTAATATAACAATCATATTTTCCATTATTTTGTTTTCATGGGCAGCATTCTATTATAGTTTTCTTCATGGAACCAGTGATTTGGAGTTTTAACTATGTCACAGTTTGTGCACAGAACTCTAAGCAAGGTTCTGATATGTTTAACATACAACCATTCAACACAGTTAGTCATAAAAACTGACCACAGCAACAGTTGGTCTGGCCAGTGTCCAGTCTCAGACTAGACATCCTTGAATCACTTGTCCCATCTGGGGGGAACAGTAAGACTGTGTGATATTTGGGCTCCAATGTCAGAGGGCACACAACCACAACAAGTGGGCACGGGATCACCTCCCACCCAGCACTGTCCCTGGGATTGGTACACAGGCTGTTAGACCAGCTCTAACTGGTCTAACCATTGGCAGGAACTGCGTCCATGGTGGGCTTCCAGAATCCCACATTAGTGGATGCTGCAGCACTGTTGTGGTACAAGCCTCCATCTGCCATGGTGCACCCCTGTTTCGAATGAGGTCCAGTTTGGCACAAGGCAACCCAGTTTTGCCAGAAGCAAGCATATGAAAATTGGGACAGCTGTAAGTTTTGATGCATGGTGCCTGTTACATTGCTTCTGTTTGACACAAGCACCATGCGTCATGTTCAGGGCTTTGGAAATGGAGCCCAGGATGTCTTCAAAGTGGTGTGTAGCAGATAATTTAAGTTAAATATTATATAATAGAGTGGTGATGGAGTGGGGCATAAACCACATGAACAAAAATGGGACAGTTAGACATCCAGTTTGACAGCAGTCACATCTGGTCCTGGAGGTCTGCCACAGCCGTGGCAGCTCAGAGCACCATCAGCATTTTCCACCTGTTGCCTCCTACTGACAGTTTTCCTGTGGTCTTCCTATTTCTATGCAGCTCACCACAGGCAGGTAGCCTTGAGGTGAGCTGGCGGCATGATCTGAGTCAAGGGGCAGGACTACATCACTTCAAAAGCCCGCACCACCCATTACCGTGTATCCAGTCTGACAGCAAGTCACATCTGGTCCTGGAGGTCTACCACAGCTGTGGCAGCTTACAGCACCATCATCATTTTCCACCAACTGCCTCCTACTGGCAGTTTTCCTGTGGTCTTCCTATCTCCATGCTGCTCATCACAAGCGGGAGGCTCGGGGCGAGCCAGCAGCTGTGAGCTGAGTCAAGAGGTGGGGCTACATCACTACAGAAGCCCACTTTGTATGCAGGGTGTGAGTATGAGTGGCGCAAGCACCACTCAGAGAAGACATTTTCAAACATATCTCCTGCCCCTCAATGTCCACTGTCTACTGCCTGACAACTCTCTGTTGTGAGCCTGACTATGCTCCATCTTCCAAGAGGAATGGACTTGGAGAAAACCACTTTGTCTGGTAGGATAAGAAAAGAGGTCCTACAGGCTGCTTAATGAACGCTTGGACTCTGCATCATGGCTCTACATGTATTGTAAATTCCTGTCTAACCATAGTACAATATCATGAAACGTTCAGTGGAATAAATCTGTGTTAAACTACTAGGACATACATAATGTTCACCTGTTTTTAACTGCACTTGTATAATATTAATGTATACTTACTTAGCTCTTCTATTTACTCTTGAGTTTTTATTTTACAGCACTTTTTAACTTAGTACAAATGTGCTTTTAGACTGTTAGCTGATTAAAAAGTTCTAGTGTTTTAGCTATGTTTTTCTTTTTGTCTCTTAAGTCTATATTTCTGGGTCTGGTGCTTGCTGAGCACAGCTTTTTCTTACTGCTTATAAATTTATTTCTGTGAGACAACAGTAATAATGAGGTCCCTAACTGTGTTACTGTCACTGTGTATTGCTACTTGTTCTCTAAGTACTAGGGCAGGGATAGGGGGTAAGCAGAAGTGTATTTTCCTGAAGGACCTTGACGCTGAAGTTCTATGCCATTTTTTGATGTGAAGGGGAATAACCATCGGTTAAGGAGTATCTTCTATCCTGAGAGATATTAGTTCCCGCCCAACCTCGTTCACTGCAGTGGCCCAAAGCTGCACTATTCATTCAGTGTCAGATTTTTTCTGGGGTAGTGAGGTTCTTAAGAGACGCTCTTCTCTTTATAAAGTTAGTTTTATGGGTGTTATGTTCTTTTTTAGGACCTATATCATGTTAAATTTACTTCTGTGTGGGGATATTAGCCCTAATCCTGGCCTGGATGCTAGCACCCAAAAAATAGGAATGGTACCTTGTTCATCCACTCAAATGTTAGAAATATCCTCCCCAAAATGGATTTAAATAGAGACCTCGCTATAGACTGTGTCCCTGAGTTTAGGATTTTCACTGAAATCTGGCCAAGTAGGAGACATGATAATGTAGACTTGTCAATCCAGGGGTATAATTTGTTCAGGGATGACCAGAAAAAGAGGGGTGGTGGTTTACTAACTTACTACAAAGACAGGCTCTCACCCAAGTGGCTTTATTTAAAAGTTGATTCCTCCTGTTGTGAATACATGGCATTGGAAATCAAATTTCCAACTGGGAAACCTCTTTTACTGTTCAGAGTTTATAAGCCACCAAAATTCCAAATTCAGAATATGCTGGGACACTTAGATGTCCTGCTCCCTTTCTCTTCCTCCCATGAATTATTGATTATTGGGGATTTTAATCCTGACTGGTTAAATCAAGGAAAATCTGAGCATGTTAGATCAATGGCCTGGCAGTATAGCCTAGACATTAGAGTAATGAGCTGTGAATGAACTTGGTACATCCAGCAGACCTTGTTTTGATTCCCCACAACCTCCACTTGCATACTGTGGGACTCTGAGCAAGTCACTTAAGCTTGCCAGTGCTCCTGGGTTGCTCCTGAAAATAGGCACTTGCGCCTAGTGAACCTTACCTGGCTACCAATTGCTCTAAGTCTTGGCTTAGAACAACTGATCTTGGGCCCCACCCTTATAAATAAGAATAACCCTGAGGACTCTTCCCTCATTGATCTGATTTTGACAAACTCCCCACACAACTATATAGAGCTGGGTGTGATAGCCAACTTATTCAGTGACCAAAATGTGGTGTATTATATAAGAAGAAGACACGGGGGCAATGGGTCTGCCTAGATTTGTTAAATTTAGATCCTTTAAGGGCTTTGATTACCTGGTCTTCATCTCAGATATGGAAAATCTAAACTGGAGGAAATTACAGTTAATCCCTGAATTGATGCCAATATTTAATAAACACTTTTCCTTAAAGATCAAAACAAATCAAAAACAACCCACCCCACCCGTACTCTTCTCACTTATTGAAGTGAAAGAGGAAGAAAAACAAAGCATGGGAGAAGGCTTGAGCTTCCAGAGCTCCATAGGACAGGGAGTTTTAATGAAAATCTAGAAATTTCTATGTAGCCAGGGTAAGAAAAGTCAAGCAGGATTTTTATGAACAGAAAACCTTGGAAGCCGAAAGGTGATCTGAAAAAATGTTAGCCTACAATAAGGGACCTAAATGGTGTCACTAAAACTGGTGCAAATGGTCAGATCTCTATGGAGAAACATTTTGAGTTGGGGGCCCTTCTAACTGACAACTTCAAAAAAATTTTGTTGAAGCCGGGAATTTTTTCTGTCAACCAGCACAAATTTGGCAAAATCCCTGGGGCAGAGGTGACCCAGGGTGTAATCCCTTTTTTTCCCTTTAACAAGCTTGAAATGTATGAAGTACTCAAAGTTACTACTGGAATTAAAAACAAAACAAAGATGCAGCCCGGATGATTTGACTTCTCATATGCTGAAATACTCCAATCCCCACATAGCTGAGCCCCTTACTTATCTATTTAATGGGTCTTTCTCTGGTACTGTTTGCTTAGCCGGGAAGATGGCCAGGGCTGTCCCAGTTTTTAAGGGAGGTAGCCCTGGCCAGCTGACAAACTATTATCCCATTTCATTACTTACCTTAGTCTCTAAGTTATTGAAAAGATTGTTGTCAAAACATATGGTAGCACACTTGACCAATCACAGTTTATTTGACGTATTCCAGTCAGGGTTTCAGAAGAACCATGCTACGGTGATCTCCATGTTGAGGGTCTTGGATGACATCAACAAAGCAATGGATTCCAGACAAGTTACCAGGGCCATCTTTGTTATACTCTCTGAAGTGTTTGACATAGTTGACCACCAAATCTTGCTGGAAAGACTAGCTGTGGTGGGTTTAAATAAGGAGGCTTTAAATTGGTTCTGCTCTTACCTAAGTCAAAGAAGTCAGACCTCTGTGGTTAATGGAGTTGAGTCTTCTCCAATGGCCATCCCAAGAGGAGTTACCCAGGGATCAGTATTGGGCCCGCTCCATTTTCTGATCTATTCAAGAGGGCTGGAGGGTAGTGTGGGTGGCTGTCTTTATCATCATTACACAGATGATACTGTAGTTTACACTCAATTATTGAGGTCCAAGATATTCTTCAGAACAGTTTTGATGGTCTCCAGGCCTTCCTAAGCTCTCCAAAACTGGCACTAAAAACTCCTCTAAAACTAAACTTATGCTCTTTGGGCACCTTCAAAAACTAAGGATTGTTCTGCCTTAATAAATGACAAGCGTTTCCCTTTGAAATTGGTTGATTGCTACAAATACTTGGGAATTTGGCTTGACCCCTTAGGTTTAAGGAACAAAAAAGTGGATAAACTTGTTGGCCAAGTGGGTAAGAGGGTAGGGCTGTTGTACAGGAATCAATACTGTCTGGAATCTGAAACAATCAAAAAAATAGTCCTGGTGCAGGCCTTTCCCCTATTCAATTATGTTCACATTCTCTATGACTATACTTCAAGTGACTGACTTCACAAACTTAAGATCCTGTATAACCACCTTGTCAGAATAATTCTTAAGTATCCTCAGGCTACACAAACTAATGTCAGCCTACAAGAGCATGTTGGGAAAAGTACCTGATTCCCTCAGTAATAGGTTGCTAGTTAGGAAAGTTAATCCCTCATTGAGAAACTCCAATCTTTAGGAATTGGTGGTCCCAAGATCCAGAACTCATAGGTCTACATATTTTTATAGGCAGTTTGTTCCCACCCTCTGGAACCAACTTCCAGCCAAATTTAGTACTGTGGGCCAAATTCATCCATCAGCCAAAGTTCAGAAACACTGTTTTTTAGATTTAACAACTGGTTAAGGGGGTTGCCGCTGCAGTGCACCTCCTTTTGTTAAGTGAATTGTTGTAAGATGTATGCAGATTATGGACCCAATTCTCAAAGCTCCGAATGTGATGCAAAGTGCCTGCGTCACACAGCAGTGGTGCAAGGAGCACCTTGCATAACAACTTGTGGAGTACAGGATTCTCAAAGGGCCACTGTGCCAAACCAGGACCAGGTGCACCAGACCAGCCCTGCACCAGGTCTGCACCAAGCTGCTGGGTGTGCCGGGGTGCTAGGGGGCTTCTGGCAGCTGCAAGCTCCCAAATCCCCTTAAACTAGATTCTCTAAACCCTCCCAGAGGGCACATTTCCAAGTACTGTTAGACCAGCCAGAGTTGGTCTAATGATACTTGCGCCACCCTCAGAGCCCTCCCTGGGCAGGGGTAACATGTGCCACCACTCACCCGCCGTGGCAGTTGTCATTTACATTCTTCATTTCTTGATGTCTTACATAGTTACTGTATTACTTATTGCACTGTAAGCCCCCCTTCCCCACTGTCTTTGTGTACCTGATGGAGAAAAAAAGGGAAGGGGGCCCCACACCAAAGTGCCATCCTGAACCATCTTCTGCAAAACTGGAGAGAGAAATAAATTAGAATTCATCCTACCTGTAGACACCCCCCCCAAGTAGAATAACTCTCACCCCTTTGCGCAGGTCTTAAAACCCCCAGCAGGAACACAACAGAGCAGGAGCTGCTTCCCTGACTCTCTTACCACTCCAGGACCTAGGAGGACAAGATGAAGCTTTCTCCAGAGGCTGACAATCTGGACTATGGAAAAAGTTGTTGAGGTTAAAAAATTAACACAGTTAGTTCATCAATATTCATGTGGCAATCAACAAATCAGACACCAGAATAGCAGAAAATAAAGCAAATTTATTTCCTGAGCATGTTAAATGATTTGTGGGCTCAGAAAACTCACTTAGAAACTTCTTTGAAACACAGCTCCATGGGGCTAACAACACAGAACCAGAGAGAGAGAGAGGCAACACTTAGGCACAGATCTCCCATCAGCATTCGGCAGACTTGGACAGATTTTCAGAACTATAGAATAGAACTTATAACACTTGTTATGTACTAGCTTCTTCCACAGAAGCCTTGTATCACTTGCTGGATCTTGCATAACCTTGTTCCTCAAAAATTCTCTCTGCAGGGGAGTGATTTACCCCTCCAATATGTCAGCTGAGATAAGGTACCCTCGGGGCGATGAGCAGCTTAGCCTCACAGGCTACTCCCAGATACTTTAAATTCACGTTACCCTCCTTAAACCTGTTAAACAGTCAGCTAGATTTTTCAATGTCTTCCCAGCTCGAACTCTCATGCACACCATAGCTGAGCAACCCAAACAGAGCAGTGGCCCCTCCCTTCCTCAAAAACAGTTCCCAAGAGGAAGCCATGACCCTTTTGGGCCTAAAGACCCACCCCAGACATGAGCATGATGGGTCCTGGGACCTGCCCCAGATACGGGCATGGTAGGCCCCAAACGGGTCCAAGGCAGCAATCCTCCCCTCCTTCCCCACTTGCTCCGAGGCCAACATGCCACACGGGAGAGGGTATGTTGGTGCTGCCACCAACCAGCGACCCCTGCTGTGGTCCTGCCACCACCATAACAGCACCCTCAGCCTAGTAACATTATCATTTTCTGGATTCCAGGCTCTCATTGTCTGCAGCAAGAGTGTCCAATTCCCTCTGGCCTTTACTTCCTCCACACCATTGTCCTGCAGATACCGCTGCCAAGTTCTCTTCTCCCTCCTCATAGGGGCTGGGAAATAAAGATACACTCAGACCCAATGACCGCTTACTGCCTGCACTTGCTCCCTCCCACAGAGACCCAAGAAAGGACTAGCGCACTGTCGCTACTGTGCCGACCTGCCTAAGCTGGAGGGAGCCCCTTCAGGATTGCCCTGCCTACCTACCACCGACCTCTGTCTCTCTCCCTTCTCAAAACCTAACCTAGGGCTTAAATACTCCCCAGGTGCTGCCCGCTACTGGCAGAACACTAAAAAGAAACCCTAAGGCACCTAAAATCCCTACTGGCAGTAGGTGGGTAATGGCCATGGGCAAGTAAGCCCCCCCCCACAAGGGGGGCTTGCAGTACTGTTATGTAAAACAATCATTTGACTGTCCCCAACTGACCAACATATTGCTGTATTGGTGACATCAGTGTCATTTGCCATGGTACTCACTTTATAGTCAAACACAAAGGAACTATGAGGTCCATTAGGTTTAGTGGATGGCATATTATACAGACCTCTTACTACCGAGCTATATGTGACAGTCTAGAATGGCACACTTCAAATTATGTCATACTGTATTCCTTAGTACAATGGACTAGCAGAAACAGACACTGTATTCCCTTCTCAGTGTGCCCACCGACCATGCCAATAGCTTGCGGTAAACCTTCCAGATGTGCCATCTGTTTGGCGCATGTACAGTTGCCATAAGCTATAAATTTTACACCAAGGACCCTACCAATAAAAGAATCAGGTGCAGGGTCCCTGGCACACCAGTAATCAGCGCAAGCTGCCGTTGGTGCAGCTTGCACTGTCCTTTGAGAATCGAGCCCCATGTGTTATTTACTTTGTGTAATTATTTATGTTAACTGTCTATGTTCTCTTGCGTCACCGCTGTAAATGAGCTGTTCTCAGTCGTTATAACCCTAATAAAAATGAAATGAAAATGAAAAGTTAGTTGATACCTTACTGCCACCAATGTATCCATTCCTCAGCCTCAGAATTTAGATGTCTTATAGTAGTTGGAGACTGTGACTATTTTTTAATGGTTTGCCAGGCACACACTTTTTAAAGTCCTTTGTTTTTATTGGCTTTCAATTATTTTTTTATTTACATTTTTCATTAAAAATGTTATTTTTTACTGTATACTTACCCCAACATCACATTGCATTTCACTTCAGTATACCACCCAATGGGGAGGGCTGAAGCAGTCAGTTAACTTGCTTATGGCCACACGGTGAGCCAGTGACCATGGCAAGATCTGAACACAGGTCTTCCAGTTTATATGCTAGTTAAGTGCTCTCACATGTAAATGTTTTTGCATGGCATTATAGTCAAACATGTAGAACACTCAGACTGAGTGTACTGTAGAGATAGTTTGCAGGGAAAGCTGTATGTGGGTGTTGTAATAGAATGCTAGGAAAGAAGAAATAGCCAAATCAATTGGTTGTTGTCCATCTCTTCAAAACATACACATACTCTCAAATCTTATCCCAGAGCAAGGCATCATGGGCATACAAATCCTTGTGCACATAAGGCTGAGGGAACTGTGTGTGGTTTGGAGAGATGCACAAAAAACAACAATTATAATCAACATGTAAATGGAAATGTGTTTGCTCCAATAGGAAGTGAGACATCAAATTAGTGTACTGCAAGCCAGGATGGTGTCATGCAGGGCATTTTGTCAGTGTTGGTAATTGGGGGATGTATTTACTTTTATAATCACATGACAATGCAAAAAGGTACCCACCATAAAATGTTCAGTACCACTATCACGAAAAATACGGAGGGTTTTGTCATATTAGGATGTTACATGCTCAGTTTTGATAGTCTGCGATGCCACAAACAGACACACCCTTTCTTCTTTATTAAATGGTTGGGTTGGGTAACTGGTGAGGGAGCATTTTATTGCATTATGGTAAGCGTAGCTAATAAACAAGATTATTTTTATATCTCGGCATGGTTACCTGATGAAATATTTTAAAGAAAGAAAGAAAGAAAGAAAGAAAGAAAGAAAGAAAGAAAGAAAGAAAGAAAGAAAGAAAGAAAGAAAGAAAGAAAGAAAGAAAGAAAGAAAATGCAAGCAAGATTATGCCACAGCATTTTCCAGTTCTGGTGGCATGCAGTTCCACAGAATTTCGGAACATTCCCACTTATTCTGTGGAATTCTATCAGAAGTTTAATGGTACAGTTCACAGCAGAATATATTGAAATTCCACAGTTTTTCTCCCAGATTCCTCAGTTATGCATTTTTTCCCATGGAACACATTTCTGCAGCCCTTATATATGAATTATGTTAAAGCAAGTAGGTGAATTTCATTAGAAACCTTAGACACCTGCTTGGTGGTTAAATCTGATGATTTACAGGTCAGTGGTCTGTTTATAAACTGTTCCAAATTCAGCAGTTTCCACTGAACTGTGGAAAACTATCCCTCCATTAAGAATCACATGGGAGGGGGTTCTCCCAATGGCTTAGCAGAAGTTCTATACTTCTGTGCTGGCAATCCAGGTTTGCGAGCAGATGTGGTGAGATGGCATTGGAGTAGCTAGGGCTGGGGATCAATGCTGAGCGTAGTGAGAGCCAACTCAGTGAGGGAGACCACTGGGTTCTGGAGTCACAGCAGTCACCAGGGGTGAGCTAGGGACTGAAGTCAAAGGCTACCACTGTCCTCTTCCTCTGACAAAGCCTCTTGGGTAACAGGCAAAGTGCTGGGGTGTTGTTTTTCCTTCCCTGTTTGTGTTTGTATACACTTTGGACTTGTTTTGGCCACTAATAAAGAACTATGTGTTCTCCAGTGCACTGCTTCTCTGTTCCTGTTGGTGAGCTAGGGAGCCTACTCATTCATGAAAGATGGAATCTGCCCCATGTTGGGACTTACAAGGTGACATTAGGCATGGATCCATGCCGGCACAGGGAGGAACTTAGAGGGGAAGGGAAAAACATTATGTGCCTCAGGCTGTCTCAGTGATAGTTGTTGGCTCTCTTGGGCCTCACTCCATGTGGAGCTCCGCCAGCATTGATGGTGGGGGCCAGCTGGCAGGGGCTAGAAGGGCAGGAGAATGTTGTGGATCAGGGGCCAAAAAAAGCTCAATAGGAAAAAATGTGCAGAATACAAATCCATGGTTTAAATTAAAAATCCACCATATGCTTTTGGAATTCTGCAGATTTTACCAAATAGTTGAAAAAAATGTATATATATACATAATAGTGCCACGATAGCACCACTATAGTTAGGGTTGAGTAGGCAGTTTAATGTTAAACCCCAAATTTTGCACCTTAATAACTTTGCAACCGTTCAACAGATTTCCATGAAATCTTTAATGCATGGTCTCGTATGGTAGATCTCTTGATTTGTCAAGTTGCATTTTGGTTGGAATACTGTTTTCATACAGTGCAGTGCTGAAAAATGCATTTTTCGCCTTTTTTGGCACTTTTTTTGCTGATTTTTGTCCATTGCGCTGCAGTCCCACCATTTGGTATTTTGGTCTGAAATTTTCAGGATTGAAAGAGCTGATCAAAGAACAATCCAGCATTAGTATGGTGAAAAAATATTAATCCGTTCCAAAGTTATTACATTTTAAATTTTTGGGTTCTCAGCATGCTCAGTTCACTCCAAGATTTATATGTCTGTTTCGCAAAAGGGGATTGGGCTCATGATCAATGATTTTGTCACCTAGTGAAAGGAGATTTATAAAATCCCTGTTCGTGAGGAAAAAATCCTCCTTTCCGAGCTGCCATCTTGCTTTCATTTTTTCCCCCAAACAAAATATTCTAGCTTTCCCCATAGCTGCCTTCTTTTACAAATAAGGCATGAGTTTCATTCAGGGTGATGCCCTCTACAAACCTATGTCTTTGGTTTCTTCTGTTTTGGCCAAAAAAAGTCTATTTCAGATTTTAAAATTCTTCATTCGTGATTCGGTTCTGATCCTTGTTCACGAGGTGACAAAATCCCTATTCACGCATCCGATCCCCTTTCATGAGGTAGCAAAATCCTTGATCATCACTTAGGGACCAGATGGCCCTATCTCGAAAATGAAGACCGGCTCGTGAATGAGGATTTTGTCAACTCACAAAAGGGGATTGGGTTTTTGAATCCTCTTTTGCGAGCTGACAAAATCCCATTTTGCAAGATGTCAAAATCCCCTTTTGCGAGCCGATTCCCTTTTGTGAGCTGACAAAATCTTTGATCATGACTTCTAGGCCAGATGGACAAAATCTGACAATCAAGGATTTCTTGTGAATGGAGATTTTGATGGCTCGCAGATGGGGATTGACCTCACGAATGGGGATTTTGCCACTTCACGAACTAGGAATTTAAAAACTTTACCAGTGCACTGTAAAGAAATGGTTTGGTCTTTTGGCTTGAAATTTGCAAGGTATAAAGGGGGTGTCCCACAGATGTGAATTATGCTATTTAGGTGTAAAAAAAACTTAATCAGCTCCATAGATATGCCATCACAAAGTTGATATTTTTCCCATAGGATAACACTGTGGCACTCACAGTGATTTTCCCTGCCTGTAGCTCAGAAACAGTGTGAGATACAGATTTTTCGCTACCCACAGCTTAGTTCATCTTTAGGTGAACTGAGCGGTGAACTGAACACACATGGAGGTTTTGAAGTCATGATTACAATGGCTACTGCGGTTACTGAGATGTTGGCAAATTAGTGTTACAAGGGTTCCTTTTCAGCCCTATGAAGCTACTGTATGGCTCAGTTGTTATGTGTAAATGGGTCTATGCTCCCACACATGCATATTGTTATGCACAAATGGGCAGCTTGGTGGGAGTGTGGGGCCCAGAGAGTTGAGCCTCACAACCTCATGGCACACCCTGGCATCTGTTGGTCTGTGGAGGATGGGGGTGAGGGGGTTAGGGGCTCAACCTAACATCTCATTCCCCACTTTGTCACTTTAACCCTAACTGATGCATGAACAAAGTTTTGCAATTATATATATATATATATATATATATATATATATTAGAGGCAAAAACTCCATTTATCATCAGTTAGGGTTGTTCCACAGTGACAAAAGTGAGAAATTTGGTGTTAGGGTTGAAACTATGACCCCCAGCCCACCCCCAACCAGCATTAGGGGTGCACATAGGGGTCATCGGCCTAACTCTCACTCCATCACATGTGTAAACAGAAGTATAGGAGAATGGGGTGAGGAAGTTAGGACCGAACACCCCAATGCGCACCCAATGCCGTTTAGGGGGTGGGCTGGGGGTTCAAGGGTTTTCAACCTAACACTGAATTTCCTCACTTTTGTTGCTGTGGAACAACCTCAACTGATGCATTAAATGGAGTTTTTGCCTCTAATTTCCCTTTTTTGAGAATGATAACGAGAAATAGTAAATGTAATGCAGCGGCGGGGAGCACGGGCCCTTTGGGCCCCACTCTCCTACCACATGATGTCTTGTGACATAGTAACAGGAACAGCAACACAAACAGAAGTGCTAACAGTGGCGCACATGGTAATGCAAGCCTTGAATGAGAACAGAAAGGGGTAATGCACGGTGGGCGTGAGCGGGAGCAGTCCGCCACGTGATGTCTTGCTCACATAGTAACATGGTGCCGCAAATGGAAATGTCAATGGGCATGGTGACACAAAGCGAAACAGAAAGAGAAACAGTACAGTAGACACAAATGGCAAAAATAACAAGCATGGCCAAGTAAAGCATAAAGGATAAGCACATGGTGGCGTGTAGCTGAGCAGTGAGTGAAATAGATGCGGAACCTGGCGGAAAGAGCAATGGTAGCAGTAATGTAAGTGCACAGGCTGGTTTTCCCAAAAGCTACATAGAGAAAGACAGTGAGTACAAAGAATGTATGCATAATAATGGGTCTCAGAGCAGAAAATGAGGAGTTGGAATACTAAATAGCTGATATCTCAGGAACCGTACGACGTAGAAAAGAAATTTTAAAGTCATATGATTTATGGCTTTCCTGGCTAGTTTATGGAGGCTAAACATTTTTTTTACGAAAAGTCCATATCTCGCACCGTTTCCGAGATACGGGCCCTGAAAAGCACGGCAAACACCGTAATGTTATCCTATGGGAAAAAAAGAGAAGTTCGGAGTGTCATAACTTTGGCTCCCTGTAATATTTTTTCACCAAACCACTAAAAGGCACATCTATGGGATGTTGGCTGTCTTCCTTCCAAATTTCAGCCCAAAAGACTGAGCCATTATATTGCAGCAGGGCGCCAAAGGATTGCTGCAATGCGTCTGATGCCGTAAGGTCATCCTATGGGAAAAAGCGTCAACTTTGGAGTACCGTAACTTTGGCGCCGTGTAATATTTTTGCAACATAATACTGAAAGGCACATCTGTGAGATGTCGGCTGTGCTCCTTCCAAATTTCAATCCAAAGCACCAAACCATTCTTTTGCAGCAGGGTGCCAAAGAATTTCTGTCATTTTCCCACAGCCTAGAAAAGTACTATACTTAATTTCTGAAAGCTTCATAAAAATTTCTGACACTTTCATGAGTGCGACACTGCTTATGGTAAGTATTTTTCCAGAAATTTGAAAAACATATTTCTGGGTGTTTTACCCCAAAATAAAGACATGGCTAGCATCCTCAGGGCCCGACTAGGTGAATACAAAAAATTAGGTTGCTAGAGGGTCCCAATTTTAAATGCCAAGTATTTTTCTGATCACAAACTGAAAACAAAATGGCAGATTTGCGACAGTAAAAGGGCCATTTGCGAAAGTAAAAATGCATTTGTGACATTGTCGAACTTTTTGTTAACTTTTCCCATTGGCTTATAATGGGAAATTGTTTTTTGAATAACTTTTGAACCGTTTAATATTTTTTCATGAAATCTTCAAAAGGCACATTGGGGACCCTGGCCGCACGTTCCCTGAAGATTTTGGGCTGGTCACACAAACCATGCGACCTGTAGGCGCAACCGTATAATTCCAGAAAAAGAGTAAATGCACACGCAGATCACGCTTAATAACTCCACAGCCGTGTATCTGACTGGTACTAAACTTGGCAGCTCCCAAGGTGTATGGGTCTTGATCAAGTATTCCAAATTCCAGGCAAATCCGTCAAACTGTTGCAAAGTTATTAAGGTGCAAAATTGTAGGTTTAACATGTAAATGGCTCCTCAACCCTAACTATGGTAGCACTACCGTGCTACCATAATATATATATATATATATATATATATATATATATATATATATATAAAATCCATTTAATGCATCAGTTAAGGGTTGTTCTACAGCAAAAAAAGTGATATATATACAATATGGGATATACAATGGGCTGACTCAAATCGCAATTTATCTTCAAGTGTGAGGATGCAGGACCACAACTTATGAGTGGCAGAGCCAAGAGAGGTTATGAAAGTCCTGCCCACTTACAAGTGATGATAAATTGCCAATTTTGAGTCAGGCTGTTGTATATTTGATATATACAACAGTAGTTTACAAGTTATAGCTTTTAACTCATCAGTTTGGATTTTTGCTGTTTTTCTTTGATTTTAACAGCTGGCTTCAGTGCTGCACTAGACACTGTGATGTTATCAGTATTGTGAAAACTGCTCTCTGATTGGTTCAGTATTCCACTGTGATGACAGTAACCTTAAAAATATCCACTGTGTGGCTCCAGCCTGGTGGCGCTGAGGGTTGTGGCACTAGATGCCACACCTCATGCCACACCGGTGACCCAGGTTCAGGAATGAGCCTGAGACATCTATGGGAGGCAGGGGGAGGCTGGAGAGATGGATAGAGCAGACACAGGCTGCTCTCCTCACCCTGGTAGGGACCCAGTTGCACCTGTTGCAAGGCTGCCCCTGGGTGGAGGCCCGAGGGTGGTGTCGACTGGAGCAGCTAGCATAGGGAAGGTGCCATGGATCACTGCATGCACATGCCTCCACATGCACATGAGCAACCACGACAAGGGGAGGGACAGAAAAGTGGAAAATGGAGATGGCAGGCTCCATGATGGACCCACAGTTCCCGCCCACCGCTCAGAGTCTGGATATTGGTCTCTGAGGAAGGGGAGAAAGTTTACACCCTTAGCCCTCGGCCATGTCAGGGGGCAACCTGTGGGGATCACTGGGAGGGTCGGGGTGGGAGCGTGTAGGACCAGCGAGTGAGCCCTCAAGGGAGTGTCTGGATCCACCTGCGAGGAGCACAAAAATGTATATAAATATATTAAAAAAATACATTGTGACAACAGTAACAATATTTATGATGTGTTGCTGTCACTACTGAAGAAATTTTTTTTGTCGTTTCATTTTAACCCCCACTCTTGTTATGTATATATAGATATTAATTGCAAAAAACTTTGTTAATGCACTAGCTAGAGTTAAACCGACAAAAATAAGGAAATGTGTCATTAGGATTTTCAGCCCTAACTCCCAACCCCCACTCTGCAGACAGCAACAGGAAAAACCATTATGGTTTGATCTCTCCTGCATCTTTGCAAATTAGGCCTAGGGTGCACCTTGGGGTTGTCAGCCCTAACAGTCACCCCATTCCATCAGTAAATAAGCTGAGATGTGCACAGTATATGAGAATGAGGTGAGTGTTATACTTGACAGTCCCAAGGCACACCCACATCAGTTGCGAAAATGCAGGAAAGGTCAAACTATAATGGTTTCCTATTGCTATCAGCTGAGGGGTGGTCATATATTTGGAATCCCTAATGCCACATTTCCCTGCTTTTGTCAGTTTAACCCTAACTAGTGCATTAACATTTTTTTTTTTACAATGAATTACCTCACTTCTTGAGATATTATAACTGTATCCTCATTTGCCTGTAGGAGCACAGGGCCATGCACTTCAATTTCTGGCAAAACAACAATTTATTTCTTTCATTATATGGCTTGTTAAAGTTCCAGTATTATGATATGGGAATTTGCATTTGTTATTTTTTATGCTTTTTTATATTGTCCCTAAATGATTGGGGAGGGGGTTATTCATGTAGTACTCATCATTAAGACCTCTGTTCTGATATATAGATTGTCCCTTAAGACAAATATTGAGGGAGTTACGGCTTCTTGAATTTGCAATGTTATCCTATGGGAATTTGCATGTTTTATATATTGCCCCTGTCCCTTAAGTACACATATTGAGGGAGGTATGGCTTGTTAAAGTCCCAACATTATCCTATGAGAATTTTCATTTTTATGTTTGCTTGTGTGCATGCGCAAGAAACATTGCGGCAGCTCGCTTCAGTAGCGAGTTGTGGAGGTGCTCAGTGTTGTTGCCAATGCCAGCAGCCCATTTTGGGTCTGGTCTGTGTGGCACCAATAGAAAATCACGCTGTCCATGGCAGCAGTACTGTAGCTTGACACAACCTTGAAAGAAACTGGCCGCTGCAATCAGGGAGCACCCCTTCATCAACAATCAGCTATTTTTGTGGGGCAGTCCCTGACTGCAGCAGTCAATTACAGCTACATTGTCTGGTGTCTCATTTCAGAGAAACATGGCAGTGGCTTCTCTGTCAGCCTCTCACAGTCCCCACGAAGCCGACGAACAGTCACCGCCTCTCCCAGTCCATGTTAAAGCCGACGGAGGCACCCAATCCCCTTGTCGGCATGTCCCCTCATCCCCAGTTCATTTGTCAATGGGTAGTCCAATCCCCATTGGCAGGATGCACCCCTCCATTTGTTGTGTGCCGAGGGGATACCCAATCCCCCTTGGCTCATGCACACTCCCCTCCAAGCACACTGTATGGCCGACGGGGTGCCCAATCCCCGTCAGCTCCGCTCTCCCCTAACAAACATCTAGATGGCATGCTGGGAGCCCACCTCAGTGTGCCAAAAGCATCCTGCAGCATCTTTTTTTAAAAAATTCCTGTTAAAAAAGAAAATGGTCCCTTGTTGAGTCCCTTGCCCTTCCCCCAACCCGCATGCACCCTCTGCGCACCCCACCTCCCCACACCCCCCACACCCCATACTTACCTCTGGAGCCCAGCGCAATGATCTTTGGTGGACTGGGAACATGTCTACACTCTTCAAAACCGACCGTGAACTGAAGAAATGCCAGTAAGCTGTAAAATGGCATAATGTTTTTTTTCAACTTATGTGGATATCGTGGCCATTTTTTTGACTTTTGGCAAATTTCAAAATGGAGTTCTTGGGACTCCTCCTCATGAATTCAGTCACTGTCATGGCGTTATTCAGTCCCAAAAGGTGATTTTGTGGAATCATCTTTTTGGACCAATTAACAAAATGACAGTGTCACTGTTCAGGAGGTAGGCTCTCAAAAAGCCTATGTTGCAAATTTGGTGAACAAATTCCAAAAAATGACTGAGTTATGAGCATACATTGTGCAGTTTCCACGCACACTTGTAACTTCACAAATATGTAATATTTTCACTCCAGATTTTCAACATTGGCATTTTTTCATACCTCCTTATGAACAGTACAGCTGTCATTTTTCACATACTAATATACTAATTGCCAGCAGATTAGGCCTTATGGTCTATCGAGTCTGCTCGAACCTCAGATCCCTAGTTGGGTGCGGGCCCTCCCCTTATGTTCCAGAAACCCTATCATCCATCCCCACCCCTGGGCCAGGCCATCATCTGGTACATCCGCTTTCTGTGTCTGTCCTACCCTCTCTTGAAGCCCTCCACTGTGGATCTCTGAACCAGCTCGCCAGGCAGCACATTCCAAGGGTCCACCACCTTCTCAGTGAAAAACCTCCTCCTCTTTTCCCACCCTCACCCTTCCACCTTCGAACTTCAAACCATGCCCTCTGGTGATACCTCCCTGCTTTAGTCTAAAGATCCCCTCCATGTTTACCCTATTTATTCCCTTGAGGTACTTGAAGACCTCAATCATGTCCCCCCAGTCTCTCCTCTCCTCTCCTCCAATGAAAACAGGCAGAGCTCCTCAAGTCTGTCCTCATCGTCAAATCCCTAGTCCTCGTATCATCTTAGTTGCCTCTCTGTACCCTCTCCAGGGCTATGTCCCTCTTCAAGTGTGGTTTCCAGTACTGTACACCGTACTCAAGGTGTGGTCTAACCAGTCCATTGTACAGCGGCAGAATCACTTCCCTGCTCCTAGAGGTGATCCCCTTCGATGCATCCCAACATCCTGTTTGCCTTGCTTGCCGCTCTCCTGCACTGCTCAGAGTTTTTCATGCCATCCACCATGACCCCTAGGTCTTTTTCCCTGTTGAGGCCTCCAGCACCTCCCTCCCAGGGTGTACCTGTGTTTAGGGTTTCGCCCAAGATGTAACACCTTGCACTTGGTGATATTGAAATTTAATTTCCATGTGTGAGCCCAGCTTTCCAGGGTGTCCAGATCCTTGCAGGGCCAACCTCTCCTCTTCCCCCTCAACTACTGCTCCCATCTTGGAGTCATCAGCGAAGAGACTCATTTCACACCCTATACCCGCCCTGATGTCCGATATGTATGCATTAAACAGGATCGGACCCAGGACCCACATCCTGGTCAAAATGCGTTTTCGCACTTCTGGTGCAGAATAACGTAGTCGCTGTGGGAAATCAGTGTTTGGGAAAGATTAAGAAAATCACAGTGATACTGTTCATGAGCAGAGGTCCTAAAATGCTTATGTTGAAAATTTGGTGACAAAGTCCATAAAATGACTGCATTATGAGCATGCATTGCACAGTTTCCACACACCGTAACTTCACGAATTTGTAATATTTTCACTCCAGATTTTCATCATTGGCATTTCTCCACACCTCCTTATGAACAGTATAGCTGTCATTTTTCATATCCTGGCTGAAATGTGTTTTCACACTTCCAGCGCAGAATAGCGCGGTAATTGTGGGAAATTAGTGTTTGGGACAGATTAAGAAAATCACAGTGACACTGTTCATAAGCAGAGGTCCTAAAATGCCTATGTTGAAAATTTAGTGACAAAAGTCTATAAAACAACTATGTTACGAGCGTGCATTGCACAGTTTCCACACACACTCATAACTTTACAAATATGTAATATTCCCACTCAAAATTTTCAACATTGCCCATTTTGCATACCTCCTTATGAACAGTATAGCTGTCATTTTTTGCATCCTGCCCAAAAAGTGTTTTTGCACCTATGGCACAGAATGGTGCAGTTGCTGTGTGAATTCAAGCTTTGGAACAGATTAATGAAATCTCAGTGCCACTCTCCATGAGAGGAGGTCCCAAAAAGCCTATGTTGAAAAGTTTGAATGAAAATACCAACAAACGCCCCAGGCATTAGGGTTTCCAACTGTTAACACCCCACCCTGTACAGACTGACAGGCATCGAGGGTGTGGCTTGGGATTCTTGGCCATAATGCTCATGCCATTCCACCCCTTCCCTGCAGTCACTGACCAGCATTGAGATGTGCTTTGAGGTCTTTGGCCCTAATGTTAACCCCATTCTCCTACACTGCTCCCGTCTCATCTTATTTCCTTATGGAATGGGGTGAGGGTAAGAGCTGAAGACCCCAAGGCACACTGTGACACCTGTCACTGTCTGCAGAGTGGGGTGAGGTCGAATAGTGTGAGCATTATGGCCGACCCAAAGGCCCACCCCAATATTTGTCAGTCTCTGCAGGGTAGGGTGGGGGTTGGTATTAGTTCACTACTCCACTGCCATTCCTACTATGCAGCTCTCTAACTCCTGCACTACCAATGCCAATACCAGCAAGCAAACATTCAGCATTGGCAAATGCTTGTTATTGTTTTGTTTTGTTTTGTTTTGTATTGTATTGCCCCTAAATGTTTTTTGTTTGGTGGGGGGAGGTATGTATTATTCTTGTAGTACTCATTAAGACCATCATTTTTATGTTGGCTCACGCTTGCGTGCCAGCCAACATATTGTATTGGTAGCAAATTTGGAGGAGCGGTCACTGTTGGACAAATGCAGGGCACACATCAGTAGGTGCGTCCCTCATTCCCCAATAAGCCAGCATGTAGATGCCACACCAGGAATACATAATGTGGCAAGCACCTCTACGGAAAGGTCCGCTGCAATGAGAGCAAAGCTCATCATACCCAGCGGCACCTCCCGATGTGCCTTCCCTGGTGAAACATTAGAGTAAACATGGTGACACACTGCCTGCCACAATGCTGACTTTGGAGGGTGCCCAATCCCCCTGTCAGCGCCCTGACCCAGTTTATGTGCCGACTGGGGAGCCCAGTCCTATCCAACAATGCACCTCCCCATTTGTGTATGTGCGAGGGAGTGCCCAATCCCCTCGGCTCTTGCCCCTCTTGAGCAAAGCAAGGGGTGCCTAATCCCATCAGCTAGCCCCCCTGGAAACTCAGCTGGCATGCTGGGAGCCCACCCCTGCATGCCAAATGCCCCTGTAAAAAAAAAAAAAAGTCCTACAATGTTTTTTAACTTGTAAAGAAGAAAACTGTCCTCATGACCTGCCCAGCTCCCCTGCCCCAACCCGCACTCCACCCTCTGCGCACCCTACCTCCCCACACCCCTCACCCCATACTTACCTCCGGAGTCCAGCGAATAATCTCGTGGACCGAGAACATGCCTGCACTCTTCAAAGCCGACCGTGAACTGAAGAAATGCCAGTAAGCTGTATAATGGCATAAAATAGGGGGGTTTCAACTTTGGTGCATATCTCAGGCATTTTTTGGAATTTTTGCATCAAACTTTCAACATGGAGTTATTGGGGCCCCTCCTCATGAATTCAGTCACTGTCATGGCGTTATTCAGCCCCCAAAGGTGATTTTGTGGTCACTATGCGGAATCACCTTTCGGAACTGAGTAATGAGATGACAGTGCCACTGTTTATGAGGAGGGCTCTCAAAAACCTATGTTGCAAACTTGAGTGAAAACAATCAAAAAAATGGCTGTTTTATGAATGTGCATTGAGTTGTTTCCACGCACGCTCGTAACTTTGTGAATTTGTAATATTTTCATTCCAGATTTTCAAAATTGGCATTTTTCCACACCTCCTTATGAACAGTACAGCTGTCATTTTACATATCCTGTCTAAAATGTGTATTTGCACGTCCAGCACAGAATAGCGCGGTCACTGTGCTAAATCAGTTTTCAGGACAGTTTCAGAAAATGACGGTGACACTGTTCATGAACAGAGGTCCTAAAATGCCTATGTGGAATATTTGGTGATGAAAGTTCATAAAATGACTGTGTTACAACTGTGCATTGCGCAGTTTTCATGCACCCCTGTAACTTCACAAATTTGCAATATTTTCATGCCAAATTTTCAACACTGGCATTTTTTTACACCACCTTATGAACAATACAGCTGTCATTTTTCACAGCCTGCCCAAAATGTGTTTCTGCACCTGTGGCGCACAATGACATGGTCACTGTGGGAAATCAACTTTTGGGACAGATTAACAAAATCATAGCAGCACTATTCATGAGGGGAGGTCCCAAAATGCCTATCTTGAAAATGTGGCTAAAAAAATTCCAAACATAACTGGGTTATGGACGTGTGTTGCTGCAGTTTCTATGCATGCTCATAACTTCACCAATTTTTCATATTTTCACTCCAGATTTTCAACGTTGCCATTTTTTTACACCTCGTCATGAACAATACAGTTGTCATTTTCAACATCCTGTCCAAAATGTGTTTTCATTCCTGTGTCAACAAATGGCATAGCCACTGTGCAAAGCCACCTTTCAACTAACAAACTGATTATGTCGCTCTTCATGAGGTGGGGTCACAAAAAGCCTATGTTGAAAATTTGGAGTGAAAATACCAACAAATGCCTACAACGACTGCCAGGTGTCAGAGGTGTGACTTGGGATAATTGGCTGTAATGCTCACGCCATTCCACCCCCACCCCCATCCTGCAGCCAGTGACAGGCATCGAAGTGTGCCTTGGAGTGTTCGGCCCTGAAGTTCACCCCAATCTCCTATACTGCACCCATCTCAGTGTATTTCCTTATGGAATGTGGTAAGTATAAGGCCCAAAGACCCCAAAGCACACTACAACACTTGCCAGTGTCTACAGGGTAGGGTGAGGCCCAGTCTCCTATACTGCTCCAGTCTCAGTGTATTTCCTTATGGAATGGGGTAAGTATAAGGCCCAAAGATCCCAAAGCACACCACGACACTTGTTATCGTCTACAGGGTAGGGTGAAGTAAAATGGCATGAGCGTTATAGCTGATACCCCAAAGGCACACCCCAGCACCTGTCAGTCTCTGTAGGGTGGGGGTGGAGTTGGAGTCAGTTCCATACTTCATTGCCGTTCCTATTATGCATCTCTAACTCCTGCACTACTAATGCCAATGCCAGCAAGACAACATTCGGCATTGGCAAATGCTTGTTTATATATAGATTGCTCCTTAAGTCCAAATATTGAGGGAAATATGGCATATTAAAGTTCCAATGTTATCCATGGGAATTTTTTATTTTTTTTATTTTATGTTTCTTTAATGGATCCTAAATTTTGTATGTGGGGGTATGTGTTATTCCTGCAGTACTCATTGAGACCTTTGTTTTGATATATTGAGTGTCCATTAAATTCAAATGCTGAGGGAGTTATGGCTTGTTGAAGTTCAAATGTGGGAAAAAACTAAGTCCAAAATATTTTTCTGTATGACATTAAAAACCCATATGAAAAAGATGCTTTCATACAAAAAAAAGAATAGAAGAAAACTAAGTCAAAATTCTTTTTTTTTTTTTGTATAAGGGCATCCTTTTTTGTATAAACAAAAAAAAAACATACAAAAAAGGATCCCGTCATATGAAAAAAGAATATGGAAAAAATACACTAAGTCCAAATTCTTTTTTCGTATAAAGGCATCCTTTTTTTGTATGAATGAAAAAAGCTCACGAAAAAGGATTTCTTCATAACAAAAAAGAATCTGAAAAAAACTAAGTCAAAATTCTTTTTTCCATATTGGACCATCCTCATTCATATAAATGACAAAATATCACGAAAAAGGATCCCTTCATACTGGTGGGGGAAAATGATCTCTCTAAAGGAGGATAGAACATTACACAAGTGCTGGGTGAACAGTTTTAGTAATAGAATCTCCACTTCATGGTTTTGCAAATTGAATAGTATACTTAAAAGAATGGGTATAATTGACATGTGGGATCCTTATGCTATGGCTAATAGTAGTAGCTTCATCTATATGGCCATACAAAGAATATTGGACTGTTTCTTCCAAGAAGAATTCGTCAAACTAGCTGACACTCCAGTGGCTAAAATATTTTGCAAATTGAAAGTTCCAGGGAAAAATAAGAAATGTCTATTATATTGTGAAAAAGATCATAGAAATGTACTTTTTAAATTTAGGTGTCAGTTGTTATCGGTCAAAAGATGGCTATTGACAGGGTCTTCTAATGCTCATTGCTTATAATTTTGTAAATGTAATCCTTATGCACTTTATGTACAAAGCTTTATGCAAGATAAAATGGCTTTCTCCCATATCACCATTACATTAGCATTTGATAATGAGTCAAAGTGGCATCTGATGGAATGCATCTATATTTGTGACATTGAGGACCAGATATTCAAAACTTTGCACCGGGCAAAAAACGTTTGCGCAGGTTTAGCACGGGATTAGCGCGGGTCTGCTATATTCAAAATGCCAAATAGTGTGGGCAAACTGCATTAGCACCGGGCAAAATTATAATGTATGCAAGGGGCAAACTGACATGAATGCAGGCATAATGCTATATTCAGTGACTAGTGCCACGCTAAGTGGTTTTGCGCAACTTAGCGTGACACTTAGCGTGGTGCACATTACTGCCCAGGAAAAGCTTGTCTTAACCTGGGCAATCAGCTTTGCATGACACTATGGCTTTGCGCGGTGTTTACGTGGGTTTAGAGCGGGTTTTGTGCAACCCTAACAAATAAATATGACACATAAATAAAGCCAAACATAGAGGAAGCATGCTGCTAACTGATGGCATCACAATGATACCATCATCTGCCACCAGTCCCAGCCATGCCAGGAAGTAAGTGGTGACCCTGCTGCCAGTGGACAGCATGGCAGTGTGGCCATACAGCACACACCTGCGGACCATACTTCTGTGGATGCCAACAGATGCCAGCACACACATGCAGCACTGTGGGCATGGAGGATGTTGAGGGGAGCATGTATGGGTGGCGAGGCTGTGCCACAGACCAGATGTGGCCACAAGGCTGGGACACATCATGCAGTGCACATGGGCCAATATTGGGAACATCCCAACACCAGTGTGCCTTTCGGATAATATATGCCCCCCCCGGCCACATACCACACAGCTGTACAACTGCCACAGCACACAAAGCCAGAAATGTACATGTCACTGTGAGCATCCCATGCCACAGGTGCAGCATCTGTGGGTCACACAACAGCATAACAGTAATGTCCACTGTCAGTAAACACCTGCAGGTTGGGCCTCTCACTGTGTATAGTGCAGTCATCATCATCACTGCCCTACACACCATAGGCATTGCTGTGTCCACACACTACTGGCCCCCTTGCTACTGTAGTGTCTGCTGTGCACTGTAGCATGACCTACAGTGTGGCAGTTGCATGCAGCACCACCACCATCTGTGCCTATGCTGTGTTGTCCCAGTACAGCTGCAGGCAGCAGCGCATGTGGAAGTAGTGTTCAAAACTGTATAATATTCCTCAAGCTGTTTGCGCAGTGCTGCTACGTTTGTGCGGGTTTAAGCGCAGGGCTAAACAGTTAGCCAGTGCAAACTACATGCAAATCAGGGCATAATGAGATGCTAATCTGGATGTTTGCCCACAGACTACCTAAGTAGCCTCATTTGCATGTCACTTTTGAATATGGCAAAGTTTAGCACCGGGCTAACAGTTTAGCCCTGACACTAAACCGATAAGCGCCCGTGTTAAGCGCGCCTGACAGTTTGGGGAATATTTTATAGTTTTGCACACCTGTATTCACACGCCTGCTGCCTGCAGCCGTATTGGGTCCACACATTTGCTGGCACACACATTGGCCACATAGTTCATCTCTACCTACCTTCACATCGCTGTGCACTGTGTTGCTGTTGTGGTTTGCACTTCCTGGTTGCCATATTCAGAGCTGTCTTATTCCAGGGCTAAGTTTGCCCTGCACTCCCAGCCCAGTTTGCCCGGCTTCATTCCCATGCTATATTCAGAAGCTGTTTGCCCCGAGGCTATTCCTTTTTAATATGGCTTGTTTTGTGCTCCGGGCTAAGTTTGCCTGCTGGGCAGTGCTAATTTAGCCCTGGGGCAAAGTTTTTAATGTCTGGCCCTGAAAGTCATATTTATTCTGCTGTAAATGTTGTTTTTATGCTTTAAAAACAGTATAGTATCTACGGTGTATCTACAGTATACTTATATTAGTGTCTAAATTTATGTCATTATATGGTCTTATTTTTATTGTTAAATTTATTGTATGTGAGAAACTGTTGTTTTTTTATAGGTACTGATATCAATAAACTGAACTGGATCCCTTCATACGAAAAAAGAAATGAGACTTAGTTTTTTTTCCGATTCTTTTTCGTATGAAGAGATCGTTTTTTGTTCATGCAAAAAAGGATGCCCTCATATGAAAAAAAAAGAATTTGGACTTAGTTTTTTCCAGATTCTTTTTTCATATGAAGGGATCATTTTTTGTATGGCCACATTCTTTTTCGTATTGCCATATGAAAAAATGAAAGTAGGTCACAAAAAAAAGATTTTAAAATGTAAAAATAAAATGGGGTAATTTTTCCAAAACCTAAGTGCAGAATCCACCTCACAGTGTCCTGGTAAGCAAGATACATGTGTTGGTGTATGTCCAGGGTGTCATTTTTGTGGGTTTTGAAATTAAAAAATAACAAGCATTTGTCAATGCCGAATGTTTGCTTGCTGGCATTGGCATTGGCATTTGTAGTTTAGGAGTTACAGAGCTGCATAATAGGAATGGCAGTGAAGTATTGAACTGAAGCCAACCCCACCATCACCCTTCAGAGACTGACAGGCATTGGGTTGTCAGGCATAATGGCTACGCCATTTCACTACACCCTACCCTGCAGACACCAAGTGTCACGGTGTGCCTTGGAGTCTTTGGCCCTTATGCGCACCCCATTCCATCAGGAAATAGGATGAGATGGGTGTGATATAAGAGAATGGGGTGAACTTTTGGGCCGAAGAGTCCAAGGCACACCTCAATGCCACTCACTGGCTGCATGGTGTGGAATGGTATGAGCATTACAGGCATGAATCCCAAGTCACACCCCTGATGCCTGTCATTAGTTACAGGGTGGATTGTTATGGTTGGAAACGCTAACGCCTCAGGCATTCATTGGTATTTTCACTCCAAATTTTCAACATTTTTTTTTTTGTGACCTCCACCACATGAACAGTGGCAATATCAGTTTGTTAGCCGAAAGTTGCTTTTGCACAGCAACTATGGCATTTAGCACCACAGGTGCAAAAACACATTCTGAACAGGATGTGAAAAATGACAGCTGTACTGCTCATGGGGAGGTGTAAAAAATGGCAATGTTGAAAATCTGCAGTGAAAATATTAAAAAAACTGGTGAAGCCACGAGCGTGTGTAGAAACTGTGCAACGCACACCTGTAATGTAATTAGTTTGGGGATTTTTTTTACAGCAGATTGTCAACACAGGCATTTTGGGACCTCCAATCATGAACAGTATTACTGTGATTTTCTTTATCTGTCCCGAACAATGATTTCCCACAGCAACCACGCATTTCTGCACTGAAAGTGTGAAAAAACATTTCATCCATGCTGTGAAAAATGACAGCTGTACTGTTCATAAGGAAGTGTGGAAAAATGCCACTGGTGAAAATCTGGACTGAAAATATTACAAATTCATGAACTTATGAGGGTGCGTGGAAACTGCACAATGCTCACTCATAACAGTCATTTTATGGACTTTTGTCACCAAATTTTCAACATAGCCATTTTAATACCTCTGCTCATGAACAGTGTCACTGTGATTTTCTTAATCTGTCCCAAACATTGCTTTCGCACACCAACTGCACCATTCTGCGCTACATATGCGGGAACACATTTTGGGTGAGATGTGCAAAATGGCAGCTGTACTGCTCATAAGGAAGTGTAATAAAATGGCAATGTTGAAAATCTGGCATGCAAATATTAAAAATTTGCAAGCTTGCGAGCGTGCGTAGGAACTGCTCAACGTGCGCTCCTAAAACAGTCAATTTGGGGAATTTTTGCCAAATTTTCAACATAGCCATTTTAAGAAATCTGCTCATGAACAGTGTCACTGTGATTTTCTTAATCTGTCCCAAACATTGATTGCACACACCAACTGCGCCATTGTGTGCTACATGCAGGGAAGCACATTTTGGATGACATACAAAAATTGACAGCTGTACTGCTCATAAGGAGGTGTGGTAAAATGGCAATGTTGAAAATCTGGAGTGCAAATATTAAAAATTTGCGAACTTTCGAGTGTGCATAGGAACTGCACAACGCACGCTCATAAAACAGTCATTTTAGAATTTTTTCACCAAATTTTCAACATAGCCATTCTAAGACCTCTGCTCATGAACAGTGTCACTGTGAGTTTCTTAATGTGTCCCATACATTGATTTCACACACTGACTGCGCCATTGTGCGCTACATGTGTGGAAACACATTTTGGGTGAGATGTGAAAAATGACAGCTATACTGCTCATAAGGAGGTGTGGTAAAATGTTAAAAATCCAGAGTGCAAATATTAACAATTCGCGAACTTACGAGCATGCGTAGGACCTGCGCAATACACACTCGTAAAACAGTAATTTTTAGGAATTTTTTCATCAGATTTGCAACATAGGCTTTTTGAGAGCCCACCTTATGAACACTGGCACTGTCATTTTGTTAATCAGTCCCAAAAGGTGATTTTCGCAGTGGCTCGAAATCACCCTAGAACGATTAATGCCATGACAGTTCAAGAATTCACGAGGAGGGGCCCAAAAACCCCATGTTGAAAATTCGGTGCCATAATTCCAAAATGCCTGAGATATGCATTACAGTTGAAAAAACCCTATTTACTGCATTATACAGCATATTGGCATTTCCTCAGTTCACAGTCAGTTTTGAAGAGTGCAGGCGTGTTCCCTGGTCCACGAAGATCATCGCCAAGCTCCGGAGGTAAGTATGGGGTGAGGTGGGGTGTGAGAGGCAGGATGCACAGAGGGTGGGTGGGGGCAGGGAGACCACGGAGACCGCCTAGGAATGTTTTTGTTTACAGGTTGTTGTTTTCTTGGACGACGGGACATTTGCCATACTGGGGTGGGCTCCCAGCATAGCAGCTGGAAACTGAGCGACACGGGACATTTGCCACACTGGGGTGGGCTCCCAGCATGGCAGCTGGAAGGCTGTTTGGGGGCTGGAGCGAAGGGGCATTGGGCACCCCTGTCGGACATACAGTGTATGCGTGGGGTTGGAGCACACAGAGCACGCAGTATGCATGTGTGCATGTGGAGGGGGAAGAGCTCTGCTCACTGAAGCAGAGCTCTCCCTTTCAACTGTCCGGCACTGCATTTTCAACTGCTGTCATAGACAACTGCGGCGTTCATTGGAGAACTGGGGCCGCATCTGCAAACACACTGACTGAATTGGAAAACGACTGCCACACCTCCAAAAACTCGGATGATGGCACTATGTTTCTTGCACATACATGCAAGCAATCATAAAAATGGAAACAAGATGGTGGCCATACAAAAAAGGATTTTTCCCCTCATGAAAAATGAGGACTGCCATACAAAAAAGGATCTTTTTTCATATAGATCAACTTCTTTTTTCATTTCAAGCAGCTATCCAGAAGACTGTACTGAGCATGCTCAGAATCAATATTTTAAAATGTAATAACTTTTTAATGGATTAATATTTTTTCACCAAACCAGTGAAATGCACATCTGTGGGTCATGCTCTTTGTACCCTGAAAACTTAAGACTAAAATTCTGAACCATCTGGGTGCTAGGCAGTGACAAAAAATGGGAAAAACATAATTTGTTTATGTTTTTTTCACTATCTGCATCTTAAAATCTGCACATCTGACTGACTAGAACAAAACTGGACAGTTCAAGAGATCTACATCCCAAGACCCTACATGCAAAATTTTGTGCAAATCTGTTGAACGGTTGCAAAAATATTAAAGTGCAACGTTTGATGTTTAATATAGAAACCCCTACTCAACCCTAATTATAGTGGTGCTACCGCTCTCCTATAATTTACAGTATACAAAGAAAAAACTGCATTATTTAATATTTCTCAAATTAAACAATGAACTGCTGCTATTCAATTTTGGTTTTTCCAATTCAATTTTTGCTCCTTTATTGGCTGGTGATAGGGGATGTTCCCCCTTCAGGCCTTACATCAGCTCTCCACAACTCAGACACCCTGCATTCCTCAGGGACTTACCTGACACCAAGGTAGACTGTGACTTACCCCTCATGGTGGGGCCCATCCCCCAGGATGGGAGGCTAATCCTGAGGAGAGGGGGACTGAGATGCTAATCCATGGCATCCTGCCCCGACTTGGTGGGTGCTAGGTCTGTGAAAGACCAAGCATTTATGGTGCTTCAGCCAGATGGCTTTCCCCCCTTTGTTGCTACCATTCCTGAGGTTGGTGTCTTGGTAGGCCATCAGTGCAATGGTGCACACTGAGCATGTGCATTGCAATGCCTCATCTCCAGCTACTCCCTCTCACATCCTACTGGCTTCTCCTGCACCACCATCTGTGGTCACCCAGGTGACTGTATTACTGCAGAGTACAGGCAACCTCAGGGACACTCAATCCTCCATCCCTCAGCCAGCCCCTATGAACCTCGGTTACTATCACTGCAAACAGTAGTGTTATTGCTGAGCCAGTGGGCCAGCCATGCTGCTATTCATAGTAATCATTTATGATGGCTAGAAACATGAAAATAAAGACAATGGAAGAAACAAAAACAATTGTCCAGGTGCATCATGGGTGATGGGTTACATGGTCCTGTTTTATTGATGGGAGAATGTTGGCCACTTCAGTGGGGAAACTCCCCAACTCTTCATCAATAAGTACCATTGGATCTTTTACTTCCACCTTGACAGTGACCAGAGATGGGCAGAAGGGATCTCATTTTAATGTGTCATCTGAAGGACAGCACCTCAGTTGTGTGGGCCTTCCCCCCTCAAACTGCACTATAGTGTCAGTTATAGGTATTACCTCAAGTACCATCTGTGGAGCTAGAACCCATGACTGGGGATCCTTCCTAGAGACCTTTTGTCAATACGGGGTCTTTGTCTAATGTATCCACCCCTTTGTTCCTGCTGTACGACTACCACACCCTGAGTCACTACAGAGCCCTTAACTCTGTCCCAACCATTAATGGTTTTAGTACCCAACACCTCCACTGGCAGACTGATCCAAGGTTCAACCACTCTCTCTGTAAAATAAAACTGTCTCACATCCCTCCTGAACCTCTCCCCCCAAACAACTATCACTCATGACCTTATGTTCTTTTCACTTTGTTTATTTCTTTCAGATCTCTGTCATATCACCCCTTTCTTGTCTGGTCTCAAGCAAGTACATGTTCAGTGTGCTAAGCTGATCCTCACAGGATCTGCCCTGCTGGTCCTGAATCTTTTTGGATACCCTATACCGCACCATCTCCAGGCTGTCTTTGACTTTCCTTAGATGAGGATTCCAGAACTGAGCAGAGTATTCTTAAGTGTGGTCTCATCAGTGATCTATAGAACGGTAGTAATACCTTTTTCCTCCTGCTGTCAAAACCCCTCCCAATACACCCCAGCATTCAGTTGGTCTTACTGTAGACCTTGCCATAGTGGCTAGATTGTTTTAAGAAGTCACCTATGATGACTTCTAGGACCGTTTCCTCAGAAGTGTTTTCCTGATTAGTCCCTTCCATCCAATACTCCATTCTGGGATTCTTGTTCTCTATGTACATCACCTTGTGCTTTTTGATGCTGAATTTAACTGCCAAGCCCTGGAGCATCTCTCCAGCCATTGCAGGTCCCTCTGCCTGTCTATTACCCTCTCCTCACTGTCTACCCAACCACAGAGCTTAGAGTCATCTGTGAAGAGACACATCTTGCCCTAAATTCCTGTTCCTACTGTATGCCACTGATGAACATATTAAAAAGGACAGGACCAATGACTGATCCCAGTGGCACCCCACTTGTGACCTCCCTTCCTCTCCTTGGATTTGACTCCATTTAATACTATCCTCTGCTGTTTACCTTACAGTCAACTTCCCACCCATCTAACTATGCTCTTTGCTACACCCAGATCCTCTAGTTTCTTTCAACAATCTTCTGTGAGGCACCGAGTCAGATGCCTTGCTGAAGTCAAGGTAGAGTAAGGCAACTGTATGACCCTTATCCACTTTTCTAGTTGCCTAGTCAAAGAATAATATCTGGTTGATTTGGCAAGACCTTCCTTTCACAGACCTGTGCTGCTTACTATCTTGGAGCCCATTTTTTCTCCAAGTAGTCCAATAGGTCCTCTTTGATGTCTCCACCAGGTTACTCGCAATGGAGGTAGGACTGTCAAGTATTTCGTTACCTGGCTGCTTATTGTCCCCACCCTTGTATAACATAACTATATCCATTACCCTTCAGTCTTTTGGAACCACCCCCATCTGAATAGAGCTATTGAATAGCCCTACCAGGGTTTGTCCAATTTTGTTCCAGTTCGCTGAGCACACTTGGGCTCATCCCATTCAGCCCCAGGGCCTTATCTCTCTTTAGAGGTGCTAGCCTTTTTCTGATCCTTTCACTAATAAAGTCTTTCTCTTATTTCCAGAACCCCTGCCCCTTCAGCACCCTTTATGATGCTTTCTGGCAAATGCCTACTGCCTCCCTAGTAAATACTAAGCAGAAGTAGTCATTAAAAATGGCTTCTTTTTGGCCCTAACTGCCTCCTTAACATTTTTAGAGAACCATACTGGTCTTTTGTAGCTGTTTCTCTTGGTAAACATTTGCATACAATACTTTTGTTCAGTATTCACTAGGGAAGGTGCTGAGAAGGGATCAAAACTCATGAGGATAGGTATTCGGGGGGAGAGGAGGACACCATCCCATTCACTGTGGAAGGAGTACTAGAAGAACTTGGGAAATTAAAAATGGACAAGGCAATGGGGCCAGATGGGATTCACCCTAGAGCATTAAAGGAACTCAGGGGCGTATTGGGGGGGTCCAATGATGGTCCCTTTAAACTCGTCTCTAGAGACAGAAGAAGTACCTGGGCACTGGAGGAGGGCAGAGATGGTCCCTCTCCACAAGGGTGGAAGTAGAGAGGAGGCAGGCAGTTACAAACCTTTAAGCCAGACTTCAGTGGTGGGGAGCTAATGGAGAGAACTTAAGAAGAGGATTGTGATATTTCTGGAGTCTAGAGGGGCTCAGGATCCAAGGCAGCATGGATTTGCAGCAGGAAGGTCCTATCAAACTAATCTAATAGATTTATTTGACTGGGTGAACAGGGTGGTGGCTCAGAGAGGTGCAGTGGATGTGGCCTACTTGGATATTAGCAAGGCCTTTGACACCCTCCTGCATAGGAGATTGAAAAACAAATTGAGAACACTGGGAGTGGGCCCTAAGGTGGTAAAATGGGTTGGGAATTGCCTAAAGAACAGGACCCAGAGGGTGGTAGTAAATGGCATGAAATCTGATGAGAGGTAGCTAACCAACGGGATGCCACAGGGATCGGTGCTGGTTCCAGTCCTATTCAATGTCTTTATTAGCAACATTGCAGAGAGACTAGAGGAAAAGGTGTGCTTGTTCACAGATGATGCCAAGATCTGCAATAGGTTTGACACACCAGAGGGGGTGTAAAAAATGAGAAAGGACCATCACTTATTAGAGGAGTGGTCGGGGGTATGGCAGTTGAGTTTCAGTGCTAAGAAATGCAAGATAATGCATCTGGGTCACAGAAATCCAAGAGAAGAATACAGGGGCAGGGGGGGAGGTTTTGGCCACCACAAGACACGAGAGAGACCTGGGGATTATCATATCCGATGACCTGAAGGTGACCAAATAGTGTGAAAAGGCAGTGGGGAAGAAAACAGAATGCTGTTGTGCATAGGAAGGGGCATAACCAGCAGAAAGGAAAAAGTGGCGACACTGTACAGATCACTGGTGAGGCCTCATCTGGAGTACTGTGCCCAGTTCTGGAGACCGCAACTTAGGAAGGACATAGACAGAATGGAGGCAGTCCAGAGTAGGGCAACAAAAATGGTACATGGGCTGCATCAGAAGCCTTATGAGAAAAGACTCAGGAACCTTAATATCTATTCATTGGAGGAGAGAAGAGAGAAGGGAGAAGGGGGATATGACAGAAACATTCAAGTACCTTAGAGGTATAAACAGGGTACAGGAGGGAATCATATTTCAGAGAAAGCACTGCACAAGGACAAGGGGACATAACATGGTGCTGACAGGAGGAAGGATCAGGGGGAATGTTAGGAAGTGATTTTTCACAAAGAAGGTGGTAGATCCATGGAACAGCCTTCCAGCAGAGGTGGTGAGAGTAAAAACAATAGATGGGGTTCAAGAGTGCATGGGATAAAAATAAGGGCACCCTGCAGGTGGGCAGAGAGAGCCGCAGATCAAATAGGACTGAGTAAGGAAATGGGCACACTGGATGGGCCGTATGGTCCTTATCTGCTGTCAGATTCTATGTTTCTATGTCTTTGGCACCTTGAGAATGGCCCCTCTTACAATGTAGTGGTTAAGGGCACTGAGCTGCAAACCTGGAGACCTGGATTTGAATCCCATCAGCCCCACTTGCATACTGTGTGACCCTGAGCAAGTCACTTAACTTCCTTGTGCTCCCAGGTCACACCTGGAAACAAGTTCTAGCTTAGTGTACTATTACTGGTTAAACAATTTCCCCTTTTCCTTTCCTTTCCTTTCCTTTCCTTTCCTTTCCTTTCCTTTCCTTTCCTTGTCCACTACAATTAATCTGGCTCAGACTAATTCGTTCACCTGGTTGAAGTCTGCTCTTCTGAAATCCAGACTGTCAGCATTTGATGAGGGCTTACTAGTACCAAGGACAAGCTCTAACTCTATGGCATTATGGTCGCTGGACCTCAGTGGTTCCCTAATGTGCACTCCACTTAACCCATTCCAAACTGATGAGCAGCATGTTGAGAATGATAGCCTGCTTTGTGAGTTCCTTGACCAGCATGCAATCGTGCAATGTATCTAGCAGATCCTGGTTTTGGAGTGTCTCAGTCAATGTCTGGCAGGTTCAGATCCACCACTACTATCACCTCCCCCTTTGCTGCCACTTTCTCTACTTCTGCACCTAATTCCCTATAAATGTCATCCCCCTGCCCTGGTGGTCTGCAGACCACCCCCATGTGCAATTTGTTACCTAATGCCTCTGTGAGCTGAACCCACAGCAATCCTATTACTCCATTCCCTTCCCTTATGAATCCATCCTCCACTGCCTCGATTTCTTCCCTGACATAGAGTGCTAAGTGCTACCCCTCCTCCTTTACCTTTCCCACTCTCATGCCTACACAGGTGTAGCCTAAGACCATTAGGTCCCAGTGGTTCATCTCTGTAGCCCAAGTTTCTGAAATGGCTATGAGGTCCAGTCCAGCATCTGCTACCTGGAGCTCACTCATGTTGTCTCCCAGGATCCTGGCATTAAGCAGACCACTTTCCATCTTGTGCCAACTCCCCTTTTGTTTTTTACACAACCTCCCTAATCACTTTTCCTTAGTTCCCTTAATTTCTTGTTTTTCACATTTGTTGCTGGCTTAGTGAGTCCCTCCTTACTGGCATCATTCTCTACTTTTTTATGAACTTGTGTTAAATATTTGAGAGACCAGCTAAACATAGATGTGTAAGTTAATTCAATAATTCCTACATAAAAAAAAAAACAAAGTAAAAAAAATTAAATCCATTTTCAGTTCATCCTTGTAAGTCCTCGTAATTCAGTTAGTACTATAGAACAAGGAAATAGTATCAGTAATAAGAATTAGAACATATCTGATTTGTGGCTCTCTCATAGTAAAGGAAACTGGGAACTTAGCCACATATCTTATAATGTTCAATTAGGCAATGAGACTATGTTCTGATAGATTTTATTTTGCTGAGGTTCTATATTATCGACAGAGCTACTATAGGTATCTTGTTAGTGTCAGCTTTTTGAAGAAGGGTTGCTTGAATATCCATTTTTAAAAATGGATACCTTGGATATCAGCATAAATGTAGGATTTCAAATTTTCAGATAAAACTGCCAAAAATCCAGAATCCTAGATTTTAGGATACCAAATTGGACATGGATTTGGAACTCTGATTTGGAATCCATGTTCAAAACAAAATTTCTCCCACCCTGTGCAGGCTTCTCTGCAATTAATAACCTTCTACCCAAACCACTGTGTAACCCACAACCTCCATCCTCCCCCAAGTCTCTTAGTGAACATAGTGTGCAAACCTATTTCAGACTCCACGTCCACTCCTAACACTAAACAAGCATTTGTCAATGCCAAATGTTATCACGCTGGCATTGGTAGTGCAGTGCGGGAAAACATTTTGGACAGGATGTGAAACATGACAGCTGTACAGTTCATAAGGAGGTGTAAAAAAATGCCAGTGTTGTGTGTGTGGCATGTAAATATAGCAAATTTGCGAAGTTACAAGGGTGCGTGGGAAATGTACAGCGCACACTTGGAACACAGTCATTTATTGATTCGTTCACACAAATTTTCAACATAGGCATTTTAGCACCTCTGTTCATGTACAGTGTCACTGTTATTTCAATCAAACTGTCTCAAAGTGGTTTCAGACAGTGACCAGGTTATTCTGCACGGAAGTGCAAAACACATTTTGGGCTGGATATGTGAAATGATAGCTGCACTGTACATCAAGAGGTGTGGAAAAATGACAATGGTGAAAATCCAGCGTGAAAATATTACAAATGCACGACGTTACGTGCGTGCATGCAATCTGCCAATGCACGCTCCTAACACAGTAATTTTATGGAGTATCATCACCAAATTTTCAACATAGGCATTGTAGGACCTCTGCTCATGAACTGTGTCACTGTCATTTTCATAATCTGGCCGAACACTGATTTCCCACAGCAACTGCGCTATTGTGTGCCGGAAGTGCAGAAACACATTTAGGGCAGGATGTGAAAAATGACAGCTGTACTGTTCACAAGGACATATACAAAAATGACAATGTTGAAAATCTGGCATGAAAATATTGTGAATTTGTGAAATTCACGAGCCTGCGTGTAACTCGCAATGCAAGCTCATAAAACAGTCATTTTTGGATTGTTCCACAAATTTGCAACATAGGCTTTTTGAGAGGCCACCTCATGAACACTGGCACTGTCATTTTGTTAATCAGTCCCGAAAGTTGATTCTGCGCAGTTACTGCGAAATCACCTTTCGAGGCTGATTAATGCCATGACAGTGATAGAATTCAAGAGGAGGGGTCCTAAAAACGCTATGTTGAAAATTTGGTGCCAAAATTCCAAAATATGCCCGAGATATGCAGCAAAGTTGAAAAAACCCTATTCATTCCATTATACAGCTTACTGGCATTTCCTCAGTTCACGGTTGGCTTTGAAGAATGCAGATGTGTTCCTAGTCCACTGAAGATCGTCGCGCCAGACTCCAGAGGTAAGTATGGGGTGAGGGAGGGATGTGGGGAGGCAGGGTGTGCAGTGAGTGGGTGCGGGTTATGGGAGGGGGGCCTGGGAGAGCTATGAGGGACCATTTCCTTCTTTACAGGGTGAAAAAAAAAAAACATCGGGGGACCATTTTCCTGTTTAACAGGTGCTTTAGCACGCTGGAGTGGGCTCCCATTGTGCCACCTGTGTGTGTGGGTGGGTGGGTGCATTAGCCAGTGGGGGATTGGGCACCCCCTCGGCTATAGAAATGGAAGGGGGATGACATTATGTCAACGGGGAGTGGCTACCCCATCAGCAACATTCAAGAGGAAGGAGGGAGGGATACATGCCAACGGGGATTGGGCACCCCCACTGGCAAAGAGAAACTGTTGGTGGGGGGCACACAAGATGCCGAGGGGGATTGGGCACCCCCTCTGCAATCAAAAAAGGGGGGGTGTTACATATGATGCCAATGGGGATTAGGCACCCCCATCAGCACACAATAAAGGAAGAGGAGTTTGCACGCAACAGCAGCAGTCACTGCTGCCATGTTGCCTGCACTTAGGGAGAGGCGTGCTGTGGTCACGCTGCATGAGAGCTTCTCTCTCATTTCAGCAGACCTTTTCATTGATCTCATCACCTCATTAGCCAGGCAGGGTGTTGGCCCCTGCTGCTGGCTGATTGGGGAATGCAGGACGCACCTACTGGTGTGTGCCCTGCATTCACCGAACAGCGACTGCGCCTCCAAAGCTGCACTGTCCCAAGATGTTGGCTGAGCAAGCGCGCCAACATAAAAATGTCACCTCAACCACACTTAATGATGGGTTTTCCTGCTTCCACCCACCTTGACACAACCCACAACCCCCAGGTTCAAAAAGGCCCCTTTCCTACCCAACACAACTACCAGCCTCCACTTCCCTCCCCCTTATAGCACCCACATACCTTAATTTAAGAGCTGCAACAGGATGATGATGTTCAATCTCTGGGTGGAGCAGCTTGTGCTTGTCTTTAGTCTAGGTGGTATGAATGATGACATCCTCCTAATAGTAACACCTGATTAGCAGACAGGTGGCCATGATTCAACATGCGTAGTGTGGGATTTTTTATTATGAGAACCCAGAAATAGTTATCATAAGGATTCAGAGTCTTGGACTCTGAAATATGTTTGCTCATTATGTGCTGCCAGAGACTTGGGTGAAGGTGGAGGATGTGGGTTACAGAGCAGTTTGGGTGGAAGGGTTACTAATTGCAGTGTGGGAAAAACGTCATTTAGGGTATTAGGATAGTTAGATATTAGAAAATCCATATCCAGCATCTGAGGCTAGGCTCAGATGCCGAATTCTGATATGGATGACCCAATGTCTGACTATCCTAACTTGGATCAGATGTTAAAGTATCCAAGAAACCCTGTTTGAAATATCTCATCAGAAATATTTAAAGTAGTTTCTGAAACAGAATATATAGCATACAGAAATAAAAAACATTCTTTACACAAAAAGCAATCTATACTACCCCTCCAGCACCACCACCACCACAAGTCAGAGAACAACTCTCTCCCAGACGTAGGTTTTTGTTTAATTGACTGGTAGAGTCTTTATTGCAACTCTAACAGATGGGGGTTTAAAGTTTATACATAAAAATAGTACACGATAAAATACAGTGAGATGGGGAATTTATAACTAATACTTCATAAAATTACTTGACAGTACTGTAATCACAACAGATATTGTGTGCATTCATTGCACTGGCAGCCATTAAGGGAGGCAGTATGCAAGTGGTTATAGCACCAAGTTTAAAACCTGGGGTCCCAGGTTTGAATCCCTCAATGATTACTTTCTTCCTGAATGACTTTGAGCATGTCACTGAACCAATGTGAACTACACTGTGCTTAACTGTTTCTCTTTTCCTGTACCTAACCCCATGACCTTCCCATAACCTTGTCTTTACATGCCTAATGACTGCTACCAACTCTTCATGTATTTTAAATTATAAGTCTAATTAAATATTCGTGAGCCTAGTGGGGTTCCTGATTGGCTACTGGGTTTGTTATTAAAGAATAAGTAATGACTGATCCATTTTCCAACTGACACTGTGTGAGATGTTAACATCTTAACCATACACGTAAGATATACGCATGCCACACTGCTTGTGCCATGACGATCAAACAGCAAAAGTAAGTTAAATTACTCAAAATAAGAAAGTTGATATTGCTGTTAGATTTATAGTTGCAGTAAATATTCAGGTATTTAATATTTATACAAAATAGAAAAATATAGAAAAAGCCCCAACCCTCATCCCCAGCCCAAAGCCAGTAAATTACAACTACCTCTCCCCTACCCTTTGTCAGTAGCCCAATCCCACCCTCCCTCTCAGCACCCACAATTCGTTGTATACTTTATTAATGAAATTATAAAACTCCACAATGGGTGACCAGCATACTCGCCTGTCTCCAAGGACAGCCGCCTTCTTTATAAAAGAAAAGTGCTTGTTTGCACTAAAACAACAATCCCCCCCCATTCTCTCCACCCTGATTGCACCCTACTCCCACCTCCACCCCCAAATACCCTGTAATAGTAAAACCAGTTGATCACACGATCACACTGTAGAGCTGCAGATTTTATGGGCCCATTCCACTCCAGCATCACCATCTGCTGCTGTTCATTACCACTCTGCCCCTTAGGGTCTGGGCCCATACTTTGGGGGGGGTCGAAAGTCAAATTCCAACAAAACAGGTTAGCTTGCCGTGTTCAGCTTACAAAGCTGAAGGCCAAAATAAAGTTTCAGACTCAGTGACTAGACCATCCTTATTGCCAGCAGCACTCCGCCTCCACTCCTATAATTATTCCTCTCCTCAGCATTGCAGTGGATTAATCTGTGATAGTGACAGCACAGGGTAGCCAGCATATCTTTGTTTTAAACTGGTCTCCTGGTCCTGCTGCATGAAAGTTGAAATTTATGGTCCTAGGGTACCATTCTGCTCCCAGTACAAAATCAGAATGTTGTTGCTACTGGAGCTGAGCGTGGTCTCTATGGACATCCTATAAAGAGTAAAAATGGCAGAAGGGTACCACTTCTGTGGTTGGGGAAGCTGGGGTGGGTCAGGTGCTCCCCACATCTCAGCTTTGAACTGCACACACTACTCCAGTCTGACCAGAGCCTTGTAAAGTGGTAAGATTACTTTGCCTACTCGGCGTGTTATACCCTTTTGCTGCACCTCAGCATTCTTTCAGATTTCTTGACAGATGCTGAGCACTGCTTGTCATGTTTAAGCCCCTTGTCAGTTTTGACCTCAGTGTCCCTTACCTCCTCCACTGCAGCAAGCGGAGCTCCACACCGTGTGTAGGTCTTAACTCTGCCCCACCCCCCACAAGTGAAGCACCTTCAGTAGTCTGACCAGTTACCACCAGCTTCTTCAGGTCCTCCTGAAATTTATCCTTATCCTCAAAGGAGTCCACCACCTTAGCAAGCTTAGTGTCATTCCTGCCCTAGTAGATGACTGTCTGGAAAAGATAAAGACTGGTACTGTAAGTCCCAAGGGTCAGACAAGACACATACCTACGATCAAGTAGAGTTAAAGCCCAGAGCTAAATTAACAATTGGTCAAGGCGTGTGCAGTAATCTTTCATAAATCTGTCCATAAAGGTGTGGTACAAAAGGACTGGAATGTGGCCAGTGTGTTACCCATCTTCAAGAATGGACTGAATCCACTGAATGCATTTGTAGCATCTGCAAATGTGAGAACTTGAATAGCTAACTACTTACTGAATGTCTATAAATACTGCCCTGTGTTGTTTACAGCAAGAATAGAATAGATGAAGTCAGCTCAGTTTTTTGTTTGAGTTTTTATATATGTCATTGTGTTACAGTTAAATGAACCGAAGCAGAATAAAATGTTACAGATGGAATTGTTTGAGGTGACTCATAAGTTATGATGCAGTTCTTTAATCGAGCGATGTAAAACTGTTGTGATGTTATACAGTGTTGATTTCAGAGACCTGTCCAAGAAAGAAAATACTACAAATGATGCCTCCTAATCCACTCATCCACTTCCAGCAATCCTCTCAGCTCATGCTGCAGCCATAGCACCCACAAGGTCCACTGCATTCTGACTGTGCCACTTTACACAAGTCCTCCCCCCTCTGCATTCTCTGGTCAATGCTAGTATCCTGTGCACACATTCTGGGAGATTCATTCTTCTCTGAGGTTGCAGCAGATCCCAATGGCTCCCCTTCTGCCCTTGCTGGTCAGTGCTGCTATCCCCTTTAAACATTCTGGGGTGCATTCTGTTCTGAAATTACAGCAGACCTCAATGACTCCCCCTCTGCCTTACTGATCAGTGCTGGTATCTTTTGTACGCATTCTTGGAAGTACATGCTGCTCTGAGGTTACAGTGGACTCACAAACTCCCCTTTTCACTCACTGACCACTGCTAGTATCAAACATACATGTTCTGGTGAGTGTAGTCTGCCATGTGGATATGGCAGACCCAGATGCCTTACCCTTCACCCACACAATCCTTGGACCCACCAGAAAAAGTAACATAGGCCCTAGTTTTAAGATTTTATATCAGTTGGTCAGTGTCATTCACATGATATTTTGCTCTGGGATGCTCTTCAACACAATGGAATACACATACTTTTGTGGGTGTGGCAGGGACATAGACTACAGTCAAGGAGACCATGGGAGAGGGTTGATCTCAGCCAATCACGGAACATAAAAGATGGCCCAGCTCTGTGGGAGATCAGGATCCTCCCTCCCCCAAACTTGTGCACCTTAGCTTAACTCTGGAAAGTTGAGTCATTTGTGACACAACTCTAATTTGACCCCATCTGTTCACCAGGTTCAGATATGCCAGTGACCGGTGCTGATCAGGTCTGGATAATATAAGTGATTCTGAAGCTTTTTTCCATTAAAAATAAATTATTGGGAAAAATAAAACAACTATTTTAAGCATTAAATGAAATTAATTAAAAAGATTATCGAGAGACAGTTGCTGCAAACTAATTCTGCTATGTAACCCAGTCTGGATCTGCCACTCAGCTAGCTACATGATTTTTTGGCAACCCCAAGTGACTTCAAGTCTTTTGGAGAAACATCAGACTCAGATTCAGAATCAGCCACAGCTGATATGCCCAGCCTGAGGGCTCAGCCCCTACTGCTGAGCCTTGAACTTCTGCAGTGGATCTCCTGATCCATGCATGGTATTGTACATTAATATGGGTGGGCAGCTCAGTGGTGCAGCAGCAGAGGGCTGTGCTGTGGCCCTCGTACTGCGAACTGGACCCGGACTCAACCTGTCTCTTAATGAGATGTTGAGTCCATTGGTCCAGTGTTCACCGAGATTGTCCAGTGTTCACTTTTGGAGGAATTTTTTCCCAGCGCCCTGAAAGAGGCTCTGGAGAAGTTCCTAAAGAAACCATCTCTCAACCCTGACATCTTGACAAATTATAGACCTATCTCTAGCCTCCTATTTTTGGGCAAGGTTCTTGAGAAAGTACTGGCTCTGCAGTTTGAGGCACACCTTGCAGCCTATTACTGCTATAAGCCCTTCCAGTCTGGGTTTAGGTCCAAGCACAGCACCAAAACGTCATTAGTCAGGGTGCAAAATTATCTCCTCGGGGTGAGGGATAGAGGGGAACAGTCAATACTCATTCTCCTCAGTCTCTCCTCTGCAGTTGACACTGTGGACCATGTGGTGTTGCTGGATTGCCTAAGGGAGCTCTGTGGACTCACCGGTATTGTCATCAGCTGGCTTGAATCTTCTTACGAGCAGGATGCAGAAGGTAGTCATGAGGAGTTTCTCCTCCTGCCAGAAGCACCTGCCATGTAGAGTTTGATCCAAAAACTTTAGGGAAAATATAGCCAGGGTCTCTGATGTGCCTTTCAAAGATTTCGTGAAAAAATATTGAACGGTTCAAAAGTTATTAAAAAAAACTGTTTCCCATTATAGTCTATGGGAAAAGTTAACAAAATATGTGAAAATGTCTCAAATGGCCATTTTTACTGTCACAAATTACCCTTTGACTTTTGCAAATCAGCTATTTTGTTTTCAGTTACAGCTCAGAAAAATGCCTGATGTTTAAAAGTGGGACCCTCTAGGGACACAATTCTTGTTGTGCTCACCTAGTCGGCTCCTGATGATGCTAGGTATATGTTTTTTTGGAGGTTAAACCCCCAGAAACATATTTTTAATTTTTGGAAAAAATACTTTCCAAAATACTTTTGCAAATGTGAGTGTCGAAATTTTTTTTTTTTTGAAATTCAAGTTTATTAAAATTTTCTCCCAGTACAGAACAAGATGCAACAATACAAGCATCAATACAAACTTATGACAATGTGAACATATCCAGGTACATCATCAGAAGCACCTTGCCCTCCCTCTCTTCCCTCCCTCCTTCCACCCCAACCCCAAGCAGACAGAACCATATAGTAATGCACCACCTCATTAAACACCCTTAGCACGAAATTAGGTAATCAGGGGGAATAAGCACCCATCTGAAGTAAATACAACTCATGTAGCTTTTCACAAACCTTACAATACCTTGACAAACAATTCTTTCGATTTGCACTGAATTTTTCCATATTCAGATTAAAAATCAACTCCTGTAACCACTCTGTGCAAGTGATTACATCTCCGTCCACCCAAGTTTCAAGACTACCTTCTTGAGTGATGCTGATATAATGGCCATATAATACCGTTTAGCTTTAACCTTAATTCCAGAGTAATCCCCCAATAAACAAACCTCAGGACTAAATAGGTGATCAAGCCCCAGCAAGGGATCTGCTCGTTCTCTAATCTTATCACACAGGGATTTGACCCTAGGACATTCCCAGAAAATATGAAGTATTGTCCCCTCCTGCTGACGGCAATAATTGCAATTTGAATCAGAAATACGACTAATCTTATGCAATTTTTGTGGGGTCCAGAACATGTTATTTAAAAATTGAAATTGCATGACTCTCGGCCTATCCTGAGATATGTACCTATAGGTATGCAGCCAAATTGTGTCCCAGTCCCTCCCTGGGTCCCCGAAAACAGTATTCCAATAATGGGGAGTGCCACTGAGCTGTTGAAATGCTTGATCAAATAAGCATTTATAGAATCTGGAAACTACATGCTCCCAAACAGTCCTAGAGAGGATCTCAAAAATCCTTCGGATGGCTGAGACCTGACATGTTTCCAAAGAGATTGTACCAGCAAATATCGGCACTGATAAACTCTAAAGATATGCCTAGGGGCAATATGAAATTTATTAATTAAGGCCTCAACAGAGAGACATTCCCCCTCCTGAAAGAGGTCCGAAATCCTCAAATCCTTTATCTTAGGAAGCCAAGATTCCTGAATCATTTTCCCCCAATTTTTAAATTTGAGTTTCAGCACAGGGTTTGTTGCCTGTCATTACTGGGGGAATATTTTAAAAATGAGCACAGGTGTGCATGGATTCTTAAAGCTGTTTTGATCGGGGTGGGAAATGAATCCCCAGATAGGGACTTCAGTGAAGCATAAAAGAGTGCAGTCGGATCAAACCCCGCTTCCTTTATTAACTCCACCTCTAACTTAACCCATGAAGGGACATAAACAAATGAGGAGTGATCTATGGGAACTAGCAGCCATCTTAAGTACTTGCTAACACTTCTTGCCCAATAATATAATCCCAAATGAGGTAAATTTAACCCAGCCTTCTCCTTAGGAGCGGCCATCCTATAATAGGCTCTACGTGGAGTCTTCCACTGCCAGATGAATGCTGAAATTATTGCATGCATATTCTTAAACCAGCTTAACGGCAACCATGAATTCAGTATGGTTAGCGGGTACAATACCCTGGGTAATATATTCATTTTCGTCAGGCTAACCCTACCCCATAAGGATAATGGGAGTTTGGCCCACCTAGCAAGGTCTTGTTGAATGGTATTCCTTATCGAGTCTAAATTCAATTGTACCATCTTAGAGTTAGTATGGGCCAAGATGACCCCTAAATAAGTGAGCTTGTATGGGCTCCACTGTAAACCCAGCACTGTAATCTCCGACTTGAGCACCCTAGAATTCAATGGGAATACTAAGGTTTTTTCTCTATTGATTTTATAGTTAGAAAACCTGCTAAACTCCTCTATAAGCTCCATAACCACTGGTATAGTGGCATTGGGATGGGTTAAATGAAGAAGAACGTCGTCTGCATATGCAGAAAGTTTAAACTCATGGGAACCTATTTTAACTCCTTTGACTCTAGGATCCAGTCTTATTTTTGCCAGAAAAGGTTCAAGGTAGAGGTTGAAAAGGAGAGGTGAGAGAGGACATCCCTGTCGAGTTCCAGCACACAGTGGGAATATTGAAGAAAAAAAACCATTGCAGTAAATCTGTGCGCTCGGTTGACTATACAGAGAAAAAACATTCTTAACAAAAGAGAGTGGAGTCCAAATTTTATCATAGTCAAATATAGAAATTGCCAATCCACCCTGTCAAATGCCTTTTCTTCGTCTATCAACACCAACCCAGAAGGGGAACAGTGATCCCTAGATGCAGAAAAGACATTAGTCAATTTACGTAGGTGGTCCACAGCCAACCTACCCGCCATGAAGCCAACCTGGTCACTATGTATGAGTAGTGGCATTACTTTAGCTAAATGATTGGCCAAAATTTTTGCTAAAATCTCAAGATCGTAATTTAAAAGTGAGTTGGGTCTGTTGCTGGGAACCTTGTCTGGGTCCTTACCTCCTTTAGGAATGACGATAATAAGAGCTGCAAATAGGTGTTTGTCCACTTTCTCAGAGGTCAAAATACAGTGAAATAATCTTTTTAAACTAGGAACTAGCTGCGCAGCAAAACATTTATAAAAATTCGGGGAGAACCCATCCGGGCCTGGAGCCTTATCAAGAGTAAGCAAGTTTATTGTTGCAAGAATCTCGTCTTCTGAAATGGGTTGGGTCAGCTCGCTACCCAACTCCGGGAGCAACGAAGGAAGTGGGCAAGAGGAGAGATAACTTTCCACCTCCTCATTCGAGGGCCTAGACTTCATCTGGGCTATATAAATCCCTGTAATAATTTTCAAACTCCTGAACAATTTCCTCAGGGTGAGTTTTAACCATGCCATCCAACCGAGAGGTAATACTCTTAATATTCCCAACCGATTCCTCTCGTTTTAGTCTCATAGCCAGTAAATGCCCGGCCTTCTGCCCCTGGTCGAGGTACCAAGCCTTAGTCTTTAACAAGGCAGAAGTAAGCTGTTGGTTAACTAGGATCTGCAGCTTATCTGTTAGGTAGGAAAATGGGCAGACTAGGTGGGCCAAGCGGTCCTTATCTGTCGTCAAATTCTATGTTTCTATTTTTCCGCCCTCTCATGCAAAAGGTCACTATATTGATTTCTTAAACTGACTAGTTTTCTCTATATCTGCAGGGGTAGTCCCTGAAAGGGTACGTTCTAGATCTCTAATCTGGCTAAGTAGAGTCAAGGCTTTATTCTCTCTTTTTTTCTTCCTATCTGCCGCTAATCTGATGAGTAAACCCCTCAAAACGCATTTGAGCGCACTCCACTCCATATCCCCTTTACCTGTGGACTCCGTGTTCTCCCTTTCATATTGCTCTATAATATGGGTAATGGTTTCTTTAATTACTGGGGAATGTAATAGTTGATTATTCAACTTCCAAATCATTTGTCTACTAAGGTTAGGGGAGAGATTTGTTGAACAGCTGACCAATGAATGGTCCGAAATTATCCCAGGCAGTATTAAACATTGTGATAGACCAGGGAAGGCCGATTGACTAATCAGGAAATAGTCAGTCCTGGATCTGGATCCATGAGCAGCCAATGTAAATGTATATTCCCTAAGTGAGGGATACAAGACCCTCCACGGATCGCATAAACCAGCGCTGCCAACCAACTCTCTAAGGGCTCTCTGCGCAGGAGTTAGCCCACTTCTCCCTCTGCCATCCTTATCCAAATCCGGGTCAAATGGTAAATTCCAATCCCCCCCCAAGATCATCGGAATATGGACATATGGGGACAATATTTTTAACAGGTCTACAAAAAAGCCGGGCAAATCCGTATTTGGGCCGTAAATACTACCTATTAGAACCTTTGACCTGTATAACGTTCCCACAACTACCAAAAAGCGACCCGAGGGATCCTTGATAATTTCCTCGCAGAAAAATGGAGTTTGCCTGGTAATCAGAATGGCCACACCCTTACTAACAGTGCTCTCACCAGACAGGTATACCTGTCCAATACTCTGTCGCTTAAACAAGGTGCTTTCTGAGTCAAGCAAATGCGTCTCTTGTAGACAGATGATTTTCCCCTTCTGCACTTGAAGGTGTTTCAGAAGCTTATGTCTTTTAGTATTGTTCCTAGCTCCGTTAACATTCCACGTAATTAAATCCCAGGTAGTTCCCATTTAACTTCTGATTAAGATTAAACATACTCCATTACCAGATAAAAACATTCGGGCTCTCCAGGGCCCAGCAGGTGCTTCCCCAACCTGATCAGGTCCCATGTAGTTCTGTCTGCTCCTCCCTCCCCTACTCCCTCCTCCCTAGAACAAAATCCTTTCCACACTAAACCGCTATCCCTCCCACCATAGTAATAGTAAATATCCCCCTCCCCCCCAAACGTTCCACCCAGAATGTTCGCTCCCCCAACATAACTCCGTCTTGGTCCACGATGTCAAATGCACAGACCCTCCTTGTCACCGCCCAGCTCCCCCCATCCCTGGATTAGCCACAATCTTGCTAACTATCTGACTCCAACTGAGCCCCCTAATGCAGGATGGGCTCCAGCACTAACAGAAAAGGCGTAGTCCCGAAGAGTCTGTAGGAGAAGTCCTGAAAAGAGAGAGGAGACCTACTGAAATCCAAACTCAGAAGGCCCTCCATACCTTGGGACTAAACATCACAAACCCTTCCTACTCCTAATGACCCCCAGAGGAAGAAAGAAAAAACTCTCCCCTGGAGCGGGTGACCGGTAGAGATACCACCTCTCCGATCGGAGTGCTTATGTACTGGGAGAAACATCCAAAAGCTGTATCCCATGCTAATAAACCTCCCAACTAAATTACCACCTTTTATCCATTCCCATCAGTCTCCCGACTAAGGAGGTCAAAAAGAAAAAAAAGGGGAAAAAAGCAAGCACTGAGAGACTCCCCTCAAAGGTCTCAAGGACCATCTAAGAAAGAGAGCATCCCCAAAATGACCGGGATATATAAACATCCATTCCCCGCTCCTCCCCAATATTCATGGTACAAGTGAAATGTACATTATCTACCTAGAAGAGGAAAAACCAGAAAACAACATTTAAAAGGAAAACTGCAACCTTGCAGGGTTCAGGAGAGCGAATAACAAAGCCCCAACCGTGATATGATAGTAGTTAAGTTCAGATCCACAAAGAACTGGTGCCCTCTAGTGTCAGCATGCTATTGTCAAACCTGCAGCTTGAAACAAGGAAAAAGCGAACATTATAAAACTAGAGGCAAATAACCGAGCCAAAATGAACTAAGATTTCAAGTCTGTGATTGTCAGCAAGTGAGCAAACTGTCTTTCAAGGCAGGGTGCAGGATCTTCAATCAGGGCCGCCTCAGGTAGTGCAAATACAAAAAAAAATCCTTGCCGCTTCTGAAATCATTTACAGACCCCTGCCTCGGCCAAAGTCCCCAAACCATCAGTAAGGGATAGGATGCACCATATGTCCAAGAACAGTTCCTCTTTCAAAAGTCCTTCGCCCACCATTTCAGGACTCGGTTTCTCCCCTCGAAACAAATACTCGACCTCTCATTTATATAGGTCCAGGAGTGCAGTCTTTAGTCCCTCCATTGCTGCTTTCAGGTCCTCATAGGTCACCCATGAACCGGACAAGCAAACTTGCAGGCTCGCAGGATAATTCATCCGAAACCGGGTAGAGGAAGCAATCAATTTAACCACTATCGAATGGTATTCTGCTTGCTTCTGCCTCACTGTGAGGGGTAGATCCTGAGTGATTCACAAGGCAGCATTTTCCCAGGAAACTTCTTTGAACTCTCTAATCTTAAGAAGGACATGCTGTTTCTCAAGATAATTTAAGAAGCGAAGAATTAGGGTACGTGGGGGCGCCAGTGAGCATCGCTCTTAAGCGCGGTGGGCTCTTTGATCGTATAATTGAGCCATGGCAATGGGACCAGCAATCTTTATCAAAGCCTCTGGACAAACACTATTGGGTCCGCCCCCTCCACCTTCTCCAGTAGCCCAATAATTATAAGATTATTGCGTCTACTTCTTCCTTCTAAATCCTCAATCTTAGTGTCCAATCTCACCAACTTCTGGTGGATAGCCACCATCTCCGGTTCAACCTTAGCAGACTGGGCTTCCACCGACACAATTCTAGCTTCATTGTCCTTTGTGCATCTTGATAGGTCCTCTAGTGCCAGGGTGGCCGCTTTTAGCTCCTCAGGAACCACTTGGAAGTCTGCCCTAAAGGGTTTCAACTCTGCCAAGAATCTCACCAGTGTAAGTGGCTCGTTCTCCAGCTCAGCCATTTCGGTTTCTGGGTCGCCGGAGGCAGAAGAGGCCCTGGGTTTCTTTGGGGCCTTGCCAGGAGAGACAAGCGGAGTATGCTTCCCGTGGTTTTTGTGCTTATCTTTCTCCATCGGAAGCCAGGACGGGGTCTCCTCCCTCTCCAGTACTCTAGCCAGTGAACTGAACCGGATTGAAACATAGAAACATAGAAACATAGAATTTGTCGGCAGATAAGGACCGCTTGGCCCACCCAGTCTGCCCATTTCCCTACCTACTGGATAAGCTGCAGATCCTAGTTAACCAGCAGCCTACTTCTTCCTACCCCACCCCCAGAACTGCCTTTATGACTATCCCATGCATGCTTGAATTCCACCACTGATTTTGACTCCACAACCTCCTCCGAAGGCCGCTCCATGCATCCACAACCCTCTCTGTGAAAAAATACTTCCTTAAATTACCTCTGAGCCCCCCATCTTCAAATTGTGCCCTCTTGTTCTTGCACACCTCTTTTTTGAAAGATGCTACCCTCTTGGACTTTGTTGATTCCCTTGAGGTACTTGAAAGTTTCTATCATGTCCCCCTCTCCTCCTTTCCTCGAGGCTATACATATTAAGCTCCTTAAGTCTCTCTTCCATGTCTTTCGGTGCAGACCCTGCACCATTTTAGTTGCCCTCCTCTGGATAGCTTCCATCCTGTCTATGTCTTTCGGAGATTAGGTCTCCAGAACTGCACACAGTACTCAGATGGGGTCTCACCAGCTGTCTGTACAGAGGATAATAACTTCCTGTTTTCTACTGGTGATGCCTCTCCTATGCATCCCAGTATCCCCAACCCTCCTTGCTGCCTTCTCACATTGCTTGCCCATCTTTAGGTCATCTGATATGACTACCCCAGGTCCCTCTCCATTTTGTTGTTGTTAGTATCTCACCCCCCATATGTACTCTTCCCTGGGTTTTGTTTCCAAGTGCATTACCTTGCACTTCTTAGCATTGAATCTAAGCTGCCATACATTTGACCATTCCTCTAACCTTGCCAAGTCCTTCTCATCCTTTCCACCCCACCCTGTGCATCAACTCTGTTGCAGATCTTAGTGTCATCTGCAAAGAGACATACTTTTCCTTCCAGTCCTTCTGCAATGTAAGCATAAAGACATTGAAGAGACCCGTCCTAATACTGAACCCCGCGGATCCCCACTAGTAACCCTCCTTTCTTCTGAGTGGACTCCATTTACTATTACTCTGTGTCCTATTCTCCAGCCAATTCTTTACCCAGGCTGTCATCTTGGGACCCACACCCAGGCTGGCTAACTTGCATATTAATCTCTTGTGTGGGACTGTGTCAAATGCCTTGCTAAAGTCTAGGTAGGCCATGTCCACAGCCCCTCCTGATCTACTACTTTGGTCACCCAGTCAAAGAAATCTATCAGATTCGTCTGGCATGACCTTCCGCTGAATCCATGCTGCCTAGGGTCCTGTGCCCTCTGGCCTCTAGATACTCAACAATTCTTTCCTTTAGAAGTGATTCCATCATTTTCCCTATCACTGAGGTTAAACTAACAGGTCTATAGTTTCCTGCTTCTGCCTTGCTCCACTTTTGTGAAGGGAATCACATCTGCCCTCCTCCAGTCCTCGGGCACCACCCCATCCTCCCATGATTTGTTAAAAGGGTAGTCAGTGGTGTCACTAGTTCTACCTTAGTTCTTTTAGAATTCTGGGATGAATCCCATCAGGCCCCATTGCTTTGTCCACCTTCAGTTTTAAGAGTTCTTTCAGAACCCTTTCTTCTGTAAATGGGCGGTATCAACTTCTGTATCCAGCGTGTTACTACTGTTTGTTTATGTACCTCCCCTCTTCCTTTGTAAATACTGAGCAAAAATATTTGTTTAGTATCTCTGCCTTTCACAGTCTCCCTCTGCCCACCCTCCCACCCTTTATTAAGCCTCACTATCCCTCCCTTGGTCTTCCTTCGCTCCTGATGTACCTATAAAGGTTTTATCCCCTTCTTAACTGAGTTGGCTATCTTTTCCTTGGTTTGGGCCTTTGCTGTTCTGACTGCCTTCCCAGCTTCCTTTTGCTTCTTAATGACAGTTCTCTGTCCTGCTCCTTCTGCGATTCCTTGTACTTCCTGAATACTTTCTTTTCTCTTGAACCTTCACTGCCACTTCCTTTGAGAACCATAGTGGTTTCTTACATCGTCTTGTTTTGTTTATTTGCTTCACACAAAGGCTCGTTACCTCTGTGATGGCAGTTTTATTATTCCCATTGTTCTTCCACCTCCTTCCTGCCCATTTGCTAGTGAATTCCTTAGGCACTCAACCATTTTGGCAAGTCAGCCCTCCTAAAGTCCAGTACTTTTGTCTTTGTATGGCTTGACTCTATTGCTGTGTTTATTGTGAACCATACTGTTCGATGGTGGCTAGTTCCCAGATGGCTACCCACTTCTACATCTGTAATCCTCTCTCCATCTCCATTTGAGAGAATCAAGTCTAATATTGCTCCTCTCGGAGTGGGCTCCAGTACTAGTTGTCTAGGAATGCCCCTGTAGGGCATCTAGAATAACTGCACTCTTAAGTGGCAGCTGCAACTGCACTCCAGTTAACATCCGGCATATTCAGATCACCCATCAACAATATCTCCCTTTTCTGCCATTCTAAGTATAGTTTCTATCATTTCCCTGTCCATTTCCTCCCCTGAGAGAGAGTCTGTTATATAACCTGTGCGTATTGTGGTGCCATTGCCTGTCTCCAAATTTACCCACAGTGCTTCTTCTCCTCCTGTTTACCCTTTTGTTCTGTTGCTTTTATTCCTTCCCTTATGTAAAGAACTACTACTCCTCTCTTTTACCTCCCTGTCCCTCCTGTAGACAGTGTATCCTGGTATGTTTATGTCCCAGTCATGGTTTTGTGTGTACCATGTTTCTGTGACTGCCACGATATCAGATGTTCCTCCTCCATCAAGGCCACTAATTCAGGAAGCTTGTTACCCAGACTATGGCATTAGTACTCATTGCTCTCCATTTTTGATGGCTTTACCTTCTGTTGCAGCATCCCCACTGACCATTCTACCTCAGTCTTTTCTCATTTAGTACCCTGTTTTGTAGGGAGGCTGGGATTTTCCTGCTGCTTGTCAGTGCCTCCCCTTTGACTAGTTTAAAAGCTTGCCAATTAAGCATTTAAACCCGATTGCTCAAAAGACTTGTTCCTTCCTGGACAGATGCAGACCATCCTGCCAGTATAGACTGGTGTCCCTCCAGGTGGAACCCCAGTCCCAGTGAAGCTAAACCCTGTGCTCCGCACCATTTTTCAACCGTTCATTAAACTGCATGGTGCCAGTGCCTCGCCTCCCCATGCTTCTGACAGGCAGCACCTCTGAGAAGGATACTGTGTGTGCTACTCATCTTGGGTCCCTCCCAACTCTGCAATGTCCTCCTGCACTGCTCTAATCTCATGATGAACCAAGTCATTTGTCCCTAGGTGGACAATTATGTCCAGCTCGGAATCCCTTGCAGCTGTTCTCGTGATCCTGAGGATGCTTCCTGTCCCTCCAAGCCATGGCACCAGGCAGGCATCTTACTTCATTTTCCCAGCTCCCCCAGTTCTATACCCCTAATAATTGAGTCCCCACCAGGAGCTGCTTCTTTCCTTTGGTGCCCTCTGCCTCCTTTCTGTGGGCCTCCTTGTGACAGATATCATCAGTCTTCTCTGCGGTGCATCCATAGGGGAGCTGTGCTCCCCCAGAATGGTGTATGGCTTGTGGAGTGGAACAATTGACTGGGTGTGCCTCTGTTCACCCTCCTCACCCTCCCTGAGCCCACTGTGGTCCAACTGCTGTGCTTTTCTTACAACCTCTGAGGTAGTGGTGGTGGCGCTAGTGCACCCTGGATGGGGAGGTTCCTTTCTACTGTCCAGTGTGGCCTGGGGAAGGTTTCCTTACTACTGTCCAGTGCGGCCTGGGGAAGGTTTCCTTACTACTGTCCAGTGTGGCCTGAAGATGGGCAACTTCCTCCTCAGGGCAGACAGTTGTCTGCAAATAGGGACATCTCAGCCTCCAGAAAGACTCCCAGAAGACTGCTGCCCCACAGCCATTACATTGCACTACTCCCCACATGTTTATCTAGTTTTTTTTATTGTATTTGTGTGTGTGTGTGTGCATGCGTGTGATTTGTTTTATATATATATATATATATATATATTATACAACGTGTATGCTTATATTATCGGTGCAGTGTGAGAGAGGATATGACAGAGAAATGCACCTTGCACTCGAGGAAATGATGTCAGAACCTCAGGTATAAAGGAACTATTTCCGGGGGTGAGGGGTGGGAAGGGGTTGGGCCTAAACTGTGTCCTCACAAAACAATCGACTAAAAGCTCTCACCCACCGCTGCGATGAGTGCCTTCCTGTCAGCAAGATACCCTACACAACAATTTGACAGAGAAAGTACCCTGCTAATCAAACAGAGAAAAATCCAGACATCCAAGTCAGACACAGGTAAACCTCTCCAGCCCCAAAACAGCCTGGTGGTTTGTTAGCCACAAAGGAAAATCAAATATGCAGTTATTTCAGCCCTTCTGAGGATGCTGACAAGATAAGCAGTTTTAAAAACCCTTTCTGAATTAAAAACTAAAACAAATACCAAGCAATGCTACTTTATAAGTGAGGAAAACTTCTCTCAGATGTAAGCAAGAGAGAGAGAGAGAGAGAGAGAGTTTAGTTACAGATAATTTGTCCAAACTAGTAAATCCCACGCAGCTTCTCAGTTGTCTCCAAGCACTCCTGTACACAACTTGGAAGAAGATGGGCTTCTGACTCACACAGGATCACACCACTAGTTTATAGTAATTGAATAATGCTGACAAATGGTCTAGCTAGACAAATGGCTATGATGCTAAGCTCTGACTTGTGAAGACAATTACCCCCACCTCAGGCTATGTTTGGCATCCAGTTACAACCTGCAGCTTTTGCTATTTTGAATCACACAACCCCAGCTAAAGTTGCAAAACATATTGATGCAGATTCTCACAGAATTCTAGTAATCAGTCCAGCTAGCCACAAAGGAAAATCAAATGTGCAGAAGATAAGCAGTTTTAAAAAACCCCTTTCTGAATTAAAAACTAAAATACCACATAATGCTACCTTATAAGTGAGGAAAACTTCTCTCAGATGTAAGCAAGAGAGAGAGAGAGTTTAGTTACAGATAATTTGTCCAAACTAGTAAATCCCACGCAGTTTCTCAGTTGTCTCCAAGCACTCCTGTACACAACTTGGAAGAAGATGTGGCTACGATAGCCCTTTACTCTTGAAATTTAATCGAAAAACAGAGACGGGAAGGGAAAGCTTGGCGATCAGGATGTTAAGCTGGCACTTGCATCACGTGACTCCTGTGTCGAAATGTTTTTGCGAAAGTGTCGTGATTTGTGAAAGTAATTTGTGAAAGTATGGCCAAAACAATAGGAAATCTTTGCCACCCTCTTGCAAAACAACGGTTTGGTCTTTAGAGCTGACATTTGCAGGAAACAAAGTCAAGATCCCACAGATGTGCCTTTTCATTGGTTTGGTGCCAAACTATTATAGAGCTCAAAGTTAAGGAACTCTGAAGTTGATGATTTTCCCATAGGATAACATTATGGTGTCCTGCGTGCCTTTTTGGGTCCCGTATCTAGAAAACAGTTTGAGATATAGACTTTTGTCACAAAATGCTTAGTTCTCACTGGGTGCTAAGTGCAAAACTAGGCTGGATAGTCATAAATAATATGAAATTTAAATTTTTTCTACGCGTACAGTTCCTGGAGATATAATCAATTTAGTATATCAAGTGCTTATTTTCCTGTCCGAGGCCATTATTATGCACACATTCTTTGTATTCACTATGTTTCTGAATACACCTGTTTAGGAAACAAAAGGGTGTGTGTTTGCGTTACTGTTACCGTTAGCGTTTCCACTTGTGTTTCCGTAACCGTTTGTGTTTATGTCACCATGTGCATTACCCTTTGCATTTGTGTTTGCGCTTGCATTTTTTTTACTGTTACCCTTTGCATTTCCGTTACTGTTTTTGTTTGCGTTTACTTTTGCGTCTGTGTGTGCATTATCATTTGCGTTTGCGTACGCGCTTGCATTTGCATTTCCATTTGTGTTTCCTTTGGCATCATCGTTGGTGTTAATGTAAGCATTTGCATTTCCAATTGCATTACCATGACCATGTGCGGTACCATTTGTGTTTGCGTACACTCTTGCATTTTACGTTTACGTTTGCGTTACTGTTTCCTTTGGCGTCATCGTTGGTGTTACTATGACCGTTTGCGTTTTCGATTGCATTACCATTACTGTTTGCACATTCGTTACTGTTTGCATTTCTGTTGGACTTAGCATTTGCATTTTCAGTAGCGTTTCCATTGTCGAGTCCATTATTGATTCCTTCTGCATCGCCATTGCCATTACCGTTTTGTTTCTGTTTTTGTTTGTGTTAGCATTTACATTTTTGTTACTGTTTTCGTTACCATTTGTGTTTGCGTTTCCATTGCCATTAGCGTTTGCGTTACTGTTTGCATTGCCATTTCTGTTTTCATTTACGTTTGCGCTTGCATTTCTCTTACCGTTTGCATTATCGTTTCCATTTGCATCACCGTGTGCGTTACCATTTGCACTTGCGTTTGTGTTACCGTTAGCATTACTATTTTCTTTTACCTCACTGTTTCCACACCATTTCCGTTAATGTTACTGTTTGTGTTTTTGTGTTTGCGTAGTGCAGTGCAAAACATTGTTTTTGCTATTTTTCTGCACTGTCTTCCATGACACATAGTGCAGCCAGTGTGTGGCTGATTGGTCCACAACTTGGCAAGTAGAAAGACTTTTGTTCAAGGAATATGTCAGTTTTTGTTTGGTGAAAACATGTTGTTCCATTCCAGAGTTACTGCCATTTGAAGTTGCCCCACTTCACAGTTACTGATTTTTTGGCTGCCAGGTCCACCATTTTAGTGCATTTTCAGACACGATTTCCACCATTTTGTGGTGGAAGACTTCTTAAAGGTGCTGAAACATAAACATTGAATATCTCTGTAACAATTTGGTCTTTTCACATGAAATTTGGAGGATGTTGAGTGGATGTCCTAGGGATGTGACTGATGCTGTTTACATGTTGGAAAAATAATTTGCTATGGAGATACTGCATGACGCAGTTAACATTTTGTGCATAGCACTCTGCATGGTTCTACTGGCTTGAAATTTATAGCGTAGGTAGCCCTAGTGGTACGGAAGTGCCTTGAAGTGGTTTGCTGTGTAAAACATTAACAGGTGTGGAATTATACCACTCCAATGAATGGACATTTGGTTCATTACTTTTCAATAACTTCTGAACCATTGTCCGATTTACCTGGCATTTGGAATGTGCAAAGATTTATAATACATCTTTGACTGTGACAATTTTCGGTCACTGGCACTTACGGCTGCTGACTTGTGCATGTTACATTGTTTGCTCATGGCACTGTGTGACCGTTGAACAGATGTATACACAATTTTGGACACACGGTGTGCTATGGTACATGTCTTCTTTTAACAATGTTTGGTTCCATTGGATATATGGTTCTTGTGTAGTGAAGTGGCAAAAATGTTATTTGCTGCACTCCTGCACAGTTTTCCCGGTGTGATGCTGCTCAACTGTTGAACAGATTCGGAAACATTTGTTATACATGTTGTGGTATGGTACAAGTCTTCATTTACCAATTTTCATTTCAGTTGGTCATACAGTTTTTGCGCAGCTAAGTGACAACAATTCACATGGTGGGAGCTCGGGCCCTCCACCACCACATTCCATTCACTATTTATAGTGCACATTCTCAAAAGAAGTCATGACATAGTGCATCAGTTAATGCTCACTGAATTGGTTGTTGGTTGATACCCCTTGCACCCAACGCCCACCTGCCCCCACCAACAGTCATCAGGGTGTGTGTTGGGGTTGTCAGTCTGAACTCTCACCCCATTCTCCTATACTGCACCACCTCAGCTTGTTTACACATGGAATGGGGTGAGAGTTAGGGCCAGTGACCCCAACGCACACCCAGATGCCTGTTGGTGGGGGTGAGGTGGGCATGGGGTGCAAGGGGTGGCAACCCTAACACCAAATTTCCTCACTTTTATCGCTGTAGAACAACCCTAACTGATGCATTAAACAGAGTTTTTTGCAATGAATATATTCTATCTATATATATATATATATAGATATCTATATATATATATATATATATATAGATATATATATATTACATCCAGTGTACTTGTACTTTATTGCATGTTACTGTATCTTGATTTGATCTCCTGTACAGTTGTTTGATTTTGCATCTGACATCTAACTGTAATGTACTGTTTTACTGTTTGTTTACTGTATTGTATTGTTCGACCCTGATGTGGAATCTATGTAATGAGTTTGTTCTCAATGGTATATCCAAGATTCAGATAAGTAAATAAAATGCATGTCTTAATCATATTGCCCCTTTCCCTCCTTTTCTCAAGGTATACATTTTCAAGTCCTTAAGCCTCTCTGCATATGTCTTGTATCCTAGTCCATGGACCATCTTGGTCACTCTATGCTGTACTGCTTCCATCTTGTTGCAGTGTCTCCTCAAGTGTGGGTGCCAGTACCTTTCACAGTATTCCAGTTGTGGCTGCACCAGTGAACTGTACAATGGGAGGATGACCTCTCGACTTCTACTGCTTAGTCCCCTCCCTATGCAGCCCAACATCCTGCTTGCCTTGCCTATAACTCTATTACAAGGTACTGCTGTTTTTAGACTTTCCAGTATCATGACCTCTAGGTCCCTTTTCTCTGTGGTGTTGACTAGCACCACTCCCCTCATTTCATATTGCACTCTTTAGTTCCTCATCCCAGTGTGCATCACTTTACAATTTTTTGCATTGAAGCCCAGCTGCCAGATCTTTGACCAGTTCTCCAATCTGCCCAGATCCTCCCTGAGTTCCCTTTTCCCTTCTCCCATATCCACCCTTGCACAGATCTTTGTGTCATCTGCAATCTTATGAACATATGAATCAGCTTGCAGAAGAAGGCTGTGAGGTCTATAGAGTTTACTTGATGCTGAGTCCCCTGTACTATCGATTTACAGTGGGCACCACCCTCCTCCCTAACAACCCTGACCCTCTTCTTCACCCTGTCCCACCCACTCTTGAACCCAACCTCTTTCTTCTGATGATGACCTCAGCTGGGAGTTCATTCCACCCTGGCACCATTTACTCTGTAAAGAAGTATCTCCTCATCAACCTTCCCCCTGCCAGTTTGTGACAGTGCCCCTTGTGTTCTTATTCTCATTCATACAAAAGAGGTTCCCAGTATCCATCTTGTTTATACATGTAAGATACATGAAGGTTTCAAGCATGTCCCCTCTCGCCTCTTCTCCTCACATGAGTACTTGATAGGATTTCCCAGTCTGTCTTTATACGTACTGTCTTGCTGGTACAGAATCATCTTTATCTCCCTCCTCTGCATTGCCTCAAGCTAGTTAACATCCTTCCTTAGGTAAGAACTCCAGTACTGTACACAGTATTACAGGTGCAGCTGCACCAAGAATCTGTACAGAGGTAGGATAACCTCCTCCCTTCTGCTCATTAACCCTCTAGCTATCCACCCCAGCATCCAGTTTGCCTTGGCAGCTGCCTTCTTGCACTGTGTAGATTGTTTTAGGTTGCTGGTAATGGCTAGCCCCAAATCCTATTCCTCCTCAGATACAGTAACCTTTAGCTTCCCTAGTCTGTTCAGCGCTCAGGTTCTTGCTGCCGATGTGCACCACATTTAGCATTGAGCCCCAGTTGCCAAATGCAAGACCACCTCTCTAGCTTGACAAGGTCCTCCTGCAGATCTGTACCCCTTTGCCAGAGTCCACCCTACCACGTAGCTTAATGTCATTCACAAAGAGGCAGATCTTACCTTTAATTTTATTTATTTGGATATTGGTAACCAGGTAGGCTCACTGAGACATGTGTTCCTTTTTCAGGAGTGACCCGCATTAATTACATACAATACAGAAACTGGACATAGTATCAAGGTTCTATGCATAAAAGTAAACATCTTATGAAACAAGGACCAGCAATAACAACAGGGATAGTGACAGGTGAGAACATCTTATGAAAAAGAAGAACGGCAATAATGACAGTGGTAGTAACAGATACATATTCTCAGAAACTGAGAAGCACAAAGACAACACAGTCTAGTTCCATAATACAGGTCAATGGAAAGGAATTGGACAATGCTCATGGACTACACAGGATGAGTTATAGCTTCATTAGGTCATGAAGACTTAATAGAAAGTCAGCAGAGGCAGGTACAGCTATTTTTAGGAGGGGAACATTCTTTGAGCTGTCTTTTGAAGGATAGGAGTGATTGCTATTCTGGATAGGGAGACGGAGTTTGTTCCAAAGCTGAGAGGGTTTTATGGGATAAGTAGCATTGGCCAGCTATAGTCAGGGCCCTAGGGACCTCCAGTAGAGGAAGAAGGGATGAGCAGAGGTACCTCCTTTGGGGCTTATTGACAAGGACATCTCTGAGACTAGGGAAGCAGCCATTTAGCATCTCATAGGCCAAGCATAGGGTAGGGTAGTTATGTCTTTCTTCTGGGGGGGGGTGTGTGCTAACTGAGGGAGGCAAGGACATTGCACTGTTTTATATCCCAAGCACCAAGTGTGAATCTACCGATTATATGGTATAACAGCTTCAGCTTGTTGAGTTCAGTGCCTTTCACAGACAAGAGTATAAGGGCCCTATACAGGAGCGTGAGGCAGAACACTGGTAATTACAGACAGTCAGACTTAAGCAGTTAGATAGGTCCTGAGCCTATAAAGTACACCCAGCTTCTGTGTGAGGAGTTTAGTTACTTGTTCAGTATGAGATCTGAAGGAATGGTCCTGATCTAGCCAAACACCAAGGTATTTTATAGTGTTCACGACCTCTAACTGGGTACCCTTTACAGTACTGATCTGCAGGAGCTTGCTGCTGCCAGAACCAAAATTCCTTGTTTCAAGTAGCATAGCCTTGTTTTTTTTTATTTTTGATGGTTAGATGTGAACCATGCTTCCAGTTCCCTAAAGGCATTGTTTAGTTCAGAATTAATGATGTTGGGGTCAGAGCCAGTTCTATAAATCACTGCGTCATCTGTGTAAAGAAGCATTATGGCTCCATCACAGTTTGAAGGGAATTCATTGATGAATAATGAAAAGAGAATAGGTCCCAGGATAGAGCCATGTGGCTCCCCATCTGAGATCCCATGCTGGAAGGAAATGCAGGCTCCCCACTTGACTGACTGATTTCAGCCCATGAGGTAGCTTTTGAACCAGCAGCAGGAGAGGAGGTCAAGGCCCAAGTTCATTGCTTGGCCAGCAGGAATTTGTGGACCATCAATTCCTCAAAAGCTCAAGGGCACCAGTCTAAAAGGGGTTGATGCATCAACTAAGGATTGGCCAGACACAATAAAATATCCAATATTTCCAAAAGTTAAAGATGCACTCCAAGGCAACACTATGTATTATAAACAGCATGCTGCTATGTAAAAAGCTAACTACCTCTGGTAGTAATAAGCACTCCAGACGTGTTTTTCGGTGAAAAATTCATTTATTTTTGACCATTACCAGCATTAATAAAAGTACTAAAAAGTGCTTGATGCACTGTAGGGCTACAGTCCTCCACAATATTGTAGCCACACAAGCCAGACTGTGTAAAACATGCTGATGGGAAAATATTAAAACAGGCTATGCCTATACAAGTATTTGCTCCTCATATAGCTGCCAGCTCGCCCAGCCACAGTGCCTCAATCTATGATAATCCTCAGGGAAAATGACTAGCCAGTAATTTCTTGGCTCATCCTTCCTTCTGCTCTTGTGTAGAGGAACCATATCTGCTGCCCACCAGTTTCTAGAAACTACCTCCATGTCCAGCAAGTAGTTGAATATGTCTGTAAGTGGTCCTGTTGTGACTCCTGCTACCTCATTCAGCATCCTCAGGTGTAAGCCATCAGGTCCCACAGATTTATTTACTTTCAGCCCTATAAGCTTTTCCAACATCTTTTTCTACATTATTTAGACCATGCCACTCGAGCCGTTGGTCTCCTCCCTTCCCTTTTTAACTAGATCTTTGTGAACCTCCCATAGTTCAACCATTCAGACTTTGACCATTGAACCAGGTAAAGTTTACCAGAGTTCTCCTACTGGTGGACTAGCTTGCACTGGCTAAACACTATTAAAAAGCATTAGGAAATGGGATAAAAATTAAATAACAAAATGCACTGGGCTGATGAAGCACCAAAAACAGCAGAATGATACAGTTGCCCACACTGAGGGCTACTGGTTCCAAAAATTGTGTCCATTCAGTCAGTGCCAAACATGGACAATGCTAGTAAACAAGAGTACGTGGCTAGCAATCTCAAAATAAAATGGCTTGTTAAGACCTATTCATGCCCACAAAATAGTATAGAATCTCACAGCATAGGACACCGGCACTAAAAATTGAGTGTCCATTGGGATGGTGCCACACATAGACAAGGCTTCCTGTTATGCTATTGATATTTGCTTGTATTGTAAACACTGGTTACATGGCCAATGTTGCCTCGAAAATGACTTATTCAGTATATGCAGACCTAGAAAAAAATCCATAAAACAGTTGTCTGAAGAAGACTGAGGGAAGACAAAAGTGCAGCATCCCACAGTGTGGGCAACTGGTTCCAAAACATTGTGTTCCCATTGGGACAGTGCCACACAAGGACATGGTTTCCTATTATATAGTGGATAAGTGTTGTATAAACTGGTTCCAAGGGCAGCGTTACTCCAAAAATTACATATTTGCCCAGCGTAGGCCTGCTAAAAATTCCCAAAACAGTAATCTGAAGAAGTCTGAGTAAAGACAGTAGAGCAGCCTCCCACAGTTTAGGGAGTCAATGCTCTAAAGAACTAATGAATGGAAGATGTTGGAAGTGTGCATCGTCTACCATTTAAACTACTTTCTTCTTCTTCTTCCTCTCTACCTGGTCCCGTAACATTCTCCTCCCCATGCCCATCATCATAATTAGCTTCACTGCCAACAATTCATGAAAGATTATTCTGAGGAAGACTGAGTGAAGATAACAGTGCAGCATCCCACAGTGTGGGCTACTGGTTCAAAAAATTGTGTGCCCATTGGGACAGTGCCACACAAGGCAAAGTTTTCCCATTGTGCTATGCATAAATGTTGTACACACTGGTTTCATGTGCAACGTTGCCCCAAAAATCATTTATCTGGCCTGTGCAAACCTGGCAAAAATTCACAAAACATTTACCTGAAGAAGACTGAGGGAAGACAAAAGTGCAGCATCCCGCAGTGTTGGCTACTGGTTCCAAGAATTGTGTACCCATTGGGACACTGCCACACATGGAAAAGGCTTCCCATTATTTATTTTTTTATTTAGTTTTTGTTGACCAGGAAAGGAGGACTAGGCAATTCTGCCCAGTCTCGTCCCGGGGGTGGGGGGGAGTACAGATGAGAGCCAACTGAAATTAAACCAGATTAAGCTGTTGGTGGTATTTTAAGTGAATGAGGGAAATTTGGCCAGGATACCATGAAAATGTCCTTACACTTTTCGAGAACTGCCATGGGATGTCCACCTGAACAGTCAATAGAACAGGCAGACAGGACCTTGGTTTAATGTCTCATCCTAAAGATGGCCATGTATAGCTCATACCATGAGTAAATGCCATACACACTAGTTATATGGGCAACATTGCCCCACAAATTATTTATTCAACCTGTTTAGACTGGCAAAGATCCACAAAAGATTAATCTGAAGAAGACTGAGTCAAGACAACCATGCAGCATTCCCACATTGTGTATATGTAGGCTACTGGTTCCAAAAAAATAATGGGCACAGAAGCCCTCCCTATCCACCTCATCATCCTCTGTCTTTAGCCCAGCTGGAAGTGTAGGAGATTCATCATCCATAAATCTTGACAAAAAAGGTTTTGGAAAAAGGGGCAAGTTAATTTTTAGAAAAGTGAACATCTCTACATTTTGGTTCAAAAGGCATGTCCTCCTGTTGGTGACACTACTGCCTACAGCACTGAAAATTCTCTCTAAGTATATACTTGCAGATGGATAGCTGAGGTGTTCAACAGCTACCTGTGTCAAAAAGGGCCAAATAGTCTTTTTTTTTGGCACAGTACAGTAGAGGCTTGTCGCCTTCTGCTAGTGGTACATTCTCATTAAGATAATCCTTCACCATTTGTTTGCTGGCATCTCAGGCACCACTGTCAGAAAGTGACTTGCTGTGCTTTTCATCAAGCCATAGTCAGCCAGATGTTCCCACAGTGGTTTGCCATCAATGGCTGTCTTTCTGTGGGGTGCAGCAGCAGTAGTAGTAGCACCAGGTTGACTTGGAGGCAAAAATGAGTGACTCCTGTGTTGTTCCCTAGTAGCAGTGGAAATACATTGGGATCCTCCTTCTTCCCTCTTCTTCACCTGGCCTGTCAGTAGTATTTCAAGGGATGATGATGAGTGTTCTGCTCTGTTGTACTTGTGTTCCAGGTCTTGTTTTGTGCCATAGATATAAAGACCAGATGGATAAGCCAGGATTTGTAGGACTGCTGATCCTTACCGCATCCGTGCATATCAAAGAATATCTCAAATGTGTCTTTGAATCGAGGGTCCAAAAGAGTGGCCACAATGTAGTGATCAGCTGTACATATTTTTAAAATGTGTGTGTCATTCCAGAAATGTGATGTTATCTTTTCTACTAGATTGACAGCAGTGATATCTTCCTTGTCCTCATACTGAGTTTTCATATGAACTAGTTGCAAGTTAATGAGGGCAATGAGGGGAGTACCTGGTTTAGACCAGCTGTATCAGAATTTACAATTCATGTGGTCTCCTCAGAGGGCTTCAGTATAGTGCAGAGGGTCTACATCAGGCATCAATGATTTGAGCTGATGTAATACCATGCTCAATGGCATACTGGTGGATAATCTGTTGTTCACGCTGCTGTTGCATCATGTAATTGGTGGAATTCCATCTTGTTGCCACATCTTGTTTCAGGTGGTGGAGGGGATGGTGGTTCACTGCTGACTGCTTCATAGCAGCTTCCGTGCCTTTACAGAATGGCTAAAATGACTGCAAACTTTTTTGGCCAGACCTACACGTCTGCACAGTGTTGCCTTCCTCATCTAGGAATCCCCGAACTACCAGATAGTGAGCAAAATATGGAACATGTGTATAATCCCCATAAGCAACTGCCTTTACAATGTTCTTTGCATGTTCTGATACTAGAAAACCTGATGTTAATGAGTGTGGTGTCAGCCACTCTCAAAACTTCTGCAGAAGGGAGTGCAACAAGTTTTCTGCATGATGATAATTGTCAAAGTGAGCAATACATAAAGCTGCCCACTTGCAGAAGTTGAGGGGCCCCGATGACTTGCAGTTACTGCTACTGCTGCTGCTGGCACTTAAGCCAGAGGAGGAGGAGGAGGGGGAGGAAGAGGAAGAGAACAAAGATGAGAAACTGACCCAATGGGAAGTTACTGCCATGTAATCAGTACTCTGACTGCTGGTCCATATGTCAGTGGTGAGGTAAACCGATGGAACAAATGATGCTTTCAGGGCCTTGTAGACACTCTGCTACAAATCAGGAAGAGGCACTTTGGGAAAGTTGGTATGGCTGGGCACTTGATACCTTGGTACTACTACAACTTGCATTAGCAATAGAACACCTGCATTGCTTACAAAGGAGAATGGCGGCAAGTCAAAGGCTAGAATTTTTGCATTTGGTCTTGTTAACTTTTTTGCCTCTGATCTGTTGGCTTTATATTTCTGGTCTATTCCAGAGATTCAACCAGTGAGAGTTGTTTGCTTTTTTCCCCCCGAACATGATTGTTGGTTTCTATTTTTGCCACCCTGAGGGTGGACTTTGCTCAGGATTTGCAGACCCTCATAGGTGTAGGAGTCTATGAGCTAAAGAACTGATAAAACAAAGATCTTGGTGTTGTGCATCGGCCACCACTTGAAAGATTTTCTTTCTCTTCCTCTCTACCTGAACGTCTAATGTTCTCCTCCCCTGCCCATCATCTTTATCAGCTTCACTGCCTTGGTGCTGCAGATACTATACTTTGGAATGCCTTCTCATACTGAGATCTCTGGGATGCAACAAATGCCTTTTCTTGGTAGATGTTCCCAGGCTTGTTCCATCTTTACCCCAACTCAGCCTGTCTTTACATAAAAGACACAATATATGTGTCTACTGTTTTTATGAAAATCTATGTATTATTTGTGGATTGTACAAGGCATCTTGTTGAAAATAGGGACTCGTCCCTAACATTTGTTCCTGTATAAAAATAAAATTTTATTAATCAATTAATCAATGATTCTTTCTCCACTCAAAAGAAATCCCACACCACTGACGTGCCCAGGTTTGTATTTCCTCCTGGCAGTCTATGCTGTTGCAAATGGGTGGGCTGTTGTGGCCTACTTCCACATCATCACCCTCCTCCCCTTCCTCCACCAGTTCTTCAGGGTCAGGGAATGCTTCTTTTTCCTGTACTATGTGTCCTGGGCCTCAAGCCTTGCCAGTTTCTTTATCTGCTGTCATTTCAGATGCTCATTGTTATTATGTTTCTCCTTCTCATTTTGTGTCTTTTTTTTATATCCCCACTTTTGGTCTTTTTTGGTCTCTTATACATACCTGCCAAAAGTCAAACTCTTGTCTGTTCCACCTCCTCCTCCTTCCCTGTACTGCTGATGCTATCACATTTATCAGGTATATAATTGCAGTCTGCAACTCTCTCCCTAAACTCTACCAAGCTACTTTGATCCTCCTCATCTGCTTGTGTCACTACCTGTCACACTCCATTCTTATTCCTTTTTTCTACAATGATTGCTCATGTTGCAACCCTTGCAGTGCTATTGCGAGTGGTTCCTACAATATCTGATACTTTATGAACTATTTGACTACTGTCATCTTCCTCTACACTTTAGTTCCTACTGATGCAGAGGGTCTATGATCAAGCCACTCTGCTTTGTTTTTTCTTTGATGTGACTGGATGATCCCATCCCACCATCTCCTTGGCCTCTCTATTGCTCCATTTCCTAAATTGGCGACAAAACTCAGTCACCTAGGTGATGAAGACTTTGTTTTATTTATTGTTTTATTTAAAATTTTTGCATTATTTATTTATTTTTGTTTATTTTTTATTTTTATTTTATGGGATGCCACTATGGATTACGAGAGGCCAGGCACTGACTTGCTGCCAGCTGCTATATGCTTGCTGCCCACTGCCCAGATCATACTGCAACAGCACAGCTCAGGACAACACACACACATAGGCTGATTCAGGACTCAAAGGAACCACAGCAACTTGGAGAACTTGAAGACAAACACAATAAAAAAAATTTCTTTCTTTTAAAAATGTTTCAGATGCCACCAAGGTGCTAACTACCAGGGGCTGGACCCTGGCATGCTACCATCGAGTACATACTTGCTGCCTACTATTCAGATCACACTGCAACAGCCCAGTTCTCATACACACACACGCACAAACACACACACACACACACACACACACAACACACACACACACACACACACACACAGTGTTTCAGGACTCCAGAAGAAGAAGAAGGAACTGCAGCAACTTGGGGGCAGGGCCAGCGTTAGGCACCTGCGAAACCCATGGCCATGGGAGCCACATACAGCTTAAAATCATTGTTTCCAGCCTGGCTGGTTTAGGCATGAAGTTTCAGTCCAGCCCTCCCCACCAACTAACAGCCAGCTGCAGCAGGCAGCATTATTAATCACCAGTTTGCGGGGGGTGTTAATGTTCAGGGAGCCTACATCTATATTTCCATTATGACTGTTCCTTCAACGAGATTGCTGCATTTTGTGCTAAATTCCAATTTCTTTTCACAAGTGATGATGTGCTGCAGCTGTCAGTTGATCCAGTTGGTGAACAATCCCACTATGGTTATTTGTTTTTTAATTTGCGATCACCTTGGATCAAGTGGCACTGGCTACTGAGAGTGTGGGCAGTACAGCCGGAACTTGTTTTTGAGGAGGGAGGTGGAGCATAGAATGTAGCAAGTTTTCAAGAGTTACCTGAGGGAGCAGCTATATCTGTTACATTGGCTGGCAGGGGCTGAAAATTACACCGCAAGTACAGAGAGAGAGGTTAGGAACTGTTTGTACTTGTTGTGATGGCAGTCTTGGCAGAATACATTTTTTATTATTTTTTTGCAAGAAAATAGCTTCTGATATTTTAAACGCAAATGAGAACCCCCTCACTGTATTGTGTATGTGCAACCGTGGGCACAACCTGAGTTTTGAGTCTTTGCATTTTTGGCAGGTGCATAGAAAACTATACTATAGTTGTGTAGTAGTTGGATGGCAGCTTTTCCTTGTCTATGGGACACAAAATAATGTTTGTATTTTATTTTAAGTTGCGACAAGGTGCCAGAGATACAATGTAACTTTAAGTTGCTGCTTGAAGTCAAGAGTTTCATCACAGGGATTAAAGAAGAAGCTACACCCCTGAGGTTTTCTAGTCTTTATGAGCTATAAAGCAATACACAGAAATAACAGGAATTGCTTTCTAAATATCTTCCAGTCTGGACGGGGACAGAAAGCGTGATCTGACTGACCATCCATAGAAGTTCTTTCTGCTATGTTGCACTTGAAGTGAGCTTGTGGCAAAAAAAAAAAAGTCCTGCTTACAGAACAAAAAAAAATCAAATGGCGAATGTTTTATGTCATCTGTGTTAATGGGTGTAAGTAATGTTTATGGCTACTTTTTTTCCTTTTCCTAAATCGCCATGGTCATTTCGATGTATACTACAGCAGCTTGTTTGTGAGGTTTTGAGAGCTACCCTGCTTAACTTATTCCTGGAATGCCAAGCATCATGTCTACCTTAGTATGAAAAGTTGTAGAAACAGAACAGATTAAGGCCCTGGACACACTGGGGAATTTAAAACGGTTTAAGTGCCTTAAAACAGTTTAAATCCCCCTAGCACAGTTTGCAGACAGACTACAAGCCCCTTAAAACATTTTAACAAAAGTGTTTTTAAACCCTGCTAGCAACCTAGGCCCTGTCCACACTACACCGCTTGTGCCCGGTAACGGATGCATCTGTTACGGCTGCGGAGCGGTGCAGTGCATCCACACCTCGGCGGTGTCCATTATGGGACCGGCTCTGCTGGTCCACAGATCGGGATCCGGGCGACCATTACATCAGCGCTGATCCCCAATGCAGTCGCGCTGCCAGGTGCCCTGCAGAGGACCATTACCAGCAGTCCACACTACGCGGTAACATTACCAGGGCAGGGCGGTTTCAGCAACCATTGTTGAAACCACCTCATATGTGGTTTTCAACAGCGGATGCAACGCCTACATGTAACGTTACAGGTGTAAGCGCGACCTGTTACGGTAACATTTTACACCTCTGTAATGTTACAGAGGCGTGAGTGGACAGGGCCCTAGTCTTAAAACCATTTTAAAATGTTTTGGAGCTAGCATGGTTTTACTTACAGGTCTGTCCATGAGTAGAAGTGTTTTAAGCTGTAACGGTTTAACTAAAACAGTTCTAGCTGCAGTGTGTCCAGGCAAGCACAGTTCTCTGTGTTGGACTTAACACAAAATAGTTACACACAGAACAGGTTTAACACTAGCAGTGTGGCCACACTAAACCATTATCAAAAATGGTTGCTGAGTAGTGTGGCTGCACTGAAATGGTTTAGCTAAACTGGTTTTAAAAATGGTTTTCAAAAATAGTTCTGTAGTGTGTCCAGGGCTTAAGGCCCCATCCACACTGCACCCAACAAGGCTGAAATGGTTCCAAACCATTACAGGCTGCAAACTAATAGCGTGTCCACACTGCCAGGGAACAGGTGTGAAAACGGTCTGGAACCGGCACATTCTGTCCACATTGAGATGTGAACAGTGTGTGCACCCAACCCCTGTAATGTGGAGTGCATCCCACGGTGCACCTGGGGAAGACAGCTGTGAAGACAGAAACCCTCCTGAATGAACACCCAGCTGCCAGTGTACACAGGGCACACTGAGTGTGGCAGAACATGCCACGGTGTCCTACAGCAATGTGTGCCCAGTGGCACCCATGGGGGACTAAGGGTGTGCAGCAGGCGAAGGTGTGGAACCAAAATGAGGGGAGGCCCCTACACATGGCATGAAGGCGTGCAGTGATGCACCAACACATGCTGGGTACAGGGACCCCGCTGCTTCCCACAGGCAGGCATGCGGTGCACCACCAGGAAATGGCATACCACACCCCACTGCCACTGGATGCAAGCTGCGTGCCCCAGCATACACCGTGCAGCCAGGTCACAAATCCAGAACCCCCACACCAGCAACCCATGGAATTGGAAGCCCCACTGTGCCCCAAAAAGCAATGTGCACATGCATGCACACTGCCCAAGCAAACCAGCAACACGGTATGGTGACACAAGACAGCCTTTAATCCAATGCCACCATGGCTTCTGGTGGCAATAACACAAGTAAACAATGTGCAGTAGCAGCATGGCCATGCAGTGGGCCATGTGCATTGCTGCATAACACCACATATCCCCAATGGAACTGACACTGACATGTGAACGAACAATGCAGTACACAATGCCGGGCCACCATATGGGCGGCGGTGTACACCAACATATAAAGGAACCTATGTGTGGGTCACTGTACTGTTACCCGAACCAAAGAAAAACATAACCATGCACAGGTGGTGCCCTAACCCAGGCACCCGTGTGGCCATACTGTATCGAAACCCCTGACACAGCATGTTGCAGAGACGCCACGCAACAGTGTGTGTGACCCAGGAATTGCACTGTGCAACTGAGTGCCACAGTCAGCACATACCTCTGTGCCAACATGAACCAGGCACTGTCGTCACTGGGCAGACCCCAGTGGCATCTCCAACGTAGGAGGGAACTCAAACAGGGAGTCCCGGGTGGCAACCGGCGGGACGCACCGGTCAGCCAACCCCTGCATGCTGCATGGGTAATCACAGGGTGGTCCACTGGAACCCGTCACTGTACAGGTCCTGTGTGAAGCTGGGCATGCCTGCTGCGGGATCCAAGGGGGTAGCACTGTGCAGAGCAGTGGCACTATGCATAGGGGGTTGGGGTGCTGTGTGCAGGCCAGCAGTGGCTGGCGTGACACCAGTGGGGTACTGCTGTGCCATGCTGGCACCAGCCGGTGTTGTTTGGGATGTGGGCGGCAGGGTGGTGGGGCAGTGACACCACCCATGTACACAGCACCCTGTAGTGGGGTGTCATGCCTGCGGGGTGCTGGCATAGCTGGGGGATGCATCCTGGTGGCGGCTGGCTGTGCCACGCAGCCTGTCTGTCCACCGGCGGTGGATGGATGGATGATGGCATGGTCGTCCATGCCACTGAGGGTTTCAGTGGCCATTGGCATGGTGGCACACCCTCAGGGGAACAGGGAACAGGGGGTTGGGGCTGCAGTGGTATGTGCCATGGGGGTGGCACCCAGCCATTGTGGTGCGTCCTGCAGGGGGTGGCTGCTGGCATTGCATGGTCAGGAGCTGGACCACCTGTGTGAAGAACAGCTGTGTCTGCTCTGCCTTCTGTCTCCGTAACCGCTCCTCCAATGCCCTCTCCTCCAGTGCCTGCTCCCTCTCCAGGTTCATCAGCTCCCTGTGGTGCTCCTGCATCATTCTACATGTTGGTTCCAGCACCGCCCCAAGTACGTCTGCCATCCATGCTGTCTTTGACTTTGACTTCCATAGGTTCACAAGGGGTAACTGGTCACCCTGCTGCTTCGCATGGCTGCCTCCTCCCGCAGTGGAGCCATCACTGGAGGTTCCTGGCATCACGTCCTGCAGGACCGAGGACACTGGGGAGGCCTCCGCTATGTCGGTGTCCACCGATGTCCCTTCACCGGGATCTTGCCCTGGAACAGCAGAACACACCTGTCACCATTACACACATGTGGGTACCCCGCTCCCACCCCCCACAGCCAACCCCAGCCCCATGCCCTGTCCCCACACCTGTGTGCCTCGCACCACAGGTGCCATGCAAACTCCTCAGTGCACCTGTGCCACCACCATACCATGCCTATCACCATGTGCCACGTGCCCAGGATACACCTCCACGGCATGCCATATCCAGCGATACATTGCACAATGCCGTACCTGTGTCAGGGCACTCCCGCTGCACACCGTCATCATCCTAATTCCCCAGGTGCGGGCATGCATCCCTGGTGGTGTCCCCATCATCCTCAGTGTCAGTTCAGGGCTGGCCACCTGTGAACTCTCAGGATGCGCTGGTTCGTTGGTGAGGCCGTGTTCCAATATGGTATCATATGTCATAGAAGGGGCATGCCCATGCACCCCCAAGCGTCTGTTGCTGTCCCTGGTTTTATAGTACCGCACCTTCAGTTGCTTGATCTTGTCATGGCATTGCTTTGCCGTCCACTCCACCCCATTCCCGAACAGGTAGTCCGATACCTTTTGATAGACTTTCGTGTTGTGCCTTGCACTGGCTAGCTCTGCCTACACCTTCTCCTGGATCCAGATCTCCTCCAGGAGTTTTGTGGCCTCATCTGACCAGGTGGCGCTGTGATCTGACATGGTCCTGCTGGTGGTCAGGGTGGCATGCGGCTGTGGTTACTGCTTGGCACAGGCCTGTCTACTCTCCACCAGTCACAGGCGGTGCTTAGAGGATGGGGTCACTCTGCAGTGGTGCTGGGGTGGTGTGCTCTGGCACTGCTGTCCTCTGGGGGCTGGTCGTGTGTTGTGGCAGCTCTTGGGGTCTCCTTCACACCTCTGGCACACAGTGCTGGCGTCTGTTGCTGCCTCTCTATGGCATGTGCCTACTGTTTGCCCTGGGCACCAGTGCTCTTCCCTCCTCGCAGTTCATGTACTGCTGATGCAGGCAGCACCCCCTATTGGCACACTGTGCCTCCAGGCTGCACCTCTCTCAGGTGTGTTCACCCAGCGGATCTGGGTTCTGTGCCTCTGATGTTGTGCAGGTGCTGCCCTGCACCATTTTCACCTCACTGTAGTGGTTCCAGACCTCGCGTGCCTCTCTGCCTTCCGGGCGCTTCCTTGTTCATTTGCCTCTCATGTGCCCCTCTGTGGTGCACTGCCTGCTGGTCTAGCGGCTGACTGGGGGCTACACGGTCGTGCGTTTAGATGGCCGGTGGTAACGTTATAGCCCTGCAGCCATTTCTGTAACCATTGTAGAAACCACCTCCTAACAGGTTTCTATAATGGTTGCAAAAATGTCTGCTGTAACGTTACCAGTGTAAACGCACGCTGTTACAGATGCGGTTTACACCCTCTGTAACGTTACAGAAGGGTTTTCGGGCTACAGTGTGGATAGGGCCTAAGACTTCCCCCCTCTGTCTTCTCCTTCTAACAGTTCATGTAAGGTCATCTGCTGAGAAAATTTGTTTTTGAGTGTGAAATTAAATCAGTATTGTCGCTGCAATTTTGTTGTGGCTGCATATACTTTACTGATATTGTTAAATTCCCAAGGCTGTTTTTTGCAGGGCTACAGGGAGGTGATTTATTTTGGATTCTGTGCAGCAGAGACTAGCCAGGTGTTATCTCTCAGTGGCTTGGGCTGCACAGCATACTTTGCAGCAGGTACGGTTGCGTTGAAACAAGTAACATTTCTTTAAACTAGGTAGACAGTGCGTTCTGGCATGATAAGCGGGTTTCAGTGACACTCGCAACTATATTCACAGTGCAAAACTGCAATCCCAAGTCATAAATGATAACACCGCCATGCAGTAAAACATTATAGATCCCCCAAAAAATTAATTACCGTGTACCTGGAAATTTTCCAAATCCAAACCCATTCTTACACCAGAAGGTTCTATGTGATAACAGTGATCACGGAAAGGCGATTGCGTTTTGGGCGAGTGTACATCACCGAAAATCAATTTCGTCGATGTACGCGTGGTGAACATCAAAAGAGTGCCAGAGACTTTGATTTTCTTTATTTTATGCGGGGGCCTGTGCCCTCCGCACCACCCCACTAAAGGATTCTCAACTCAGGGGGTGCATGTTAGGGGTGCAAAAGTAAAAAAAAGAAAATCACGGACCCTGTGCAAAAAAGAGTGCACCCAGAACCAGACCAGGCACCCTTCAACCCCAGCCTGCCACCAACCCACCACACCACACTACACGGCCAACTCGCAGCCCACCACCTCACTACACCCCAGAAACCCTCCCTCCCCTTTCACCCATCATACAGAACAGCGTGTTCCCTCCCACCCACCCCCATGCATGTATACAAAGCTACATCCTGTCACTATATTCGCCCTACCCCATCCGGTCACCCTCCCTGCCAGGTAGCCCTGTACACAGGTGCTGTGATTGGGTTACCCTTTTTGAAAACACTCAGTCGTGGTTGCCATCATCCCAGGCTACCCACCAGAACAATGCAGTCACCTCAGAAATAGTGCATGGGTTGGGTTTTGAACAAAGTGTTACAAGCCATGATGCCTTTTTACTTTTTTTTATATTATGCCATTTTTTCATCTGCCCTGGTCATGGTAACCTCACGACTTCCACCTCCTACTAAGCCCTTGCTCTTCCCAGTTACCTGGCTTACCCCAGAGGGTGGGGTCCATGCACTATCGTGGCACCAGTACCATGAGCGGTAACTTGGGAGAGTTTGGCCTGGAGGCTAATTGAAGCCTGGGGACAGGGCTTCATAGAGATGGCAGGAGTGGCAGTTTTTGTCCCCTGTAAACTGGGGTGGAGACATGCAATGACGTCCAGTGTCTGTCCCACCCCAGAGAGAATCGTGATCCTGCGTCGGCACAGGGCTACATGCTGTCCTCCACCAGGTGTTGCTCGGGCACTGAACACAAGGCCCCCCTCCCCCCCGGAGAAGGAGAGCAGTCCTTAGGACACTTGATCCTTCTCCCCAGCCAGCCCTCCAATGACCTGGATCCATTCCAGAACCAGGGTCACCGGCGTCACAAGCGGGAATCCAACTGCTGCACCGGTGGGCCAGCTCTCCTTTTTACTTTTGTTATGAGGTATATTTTCTGTGGTTTTATAAACAAATTATGAACTGAACTTGGAACACTCCAAGTCTTTGTCTGTCAAATGTGGTCTAATTTACTCTGCATGTGCACTTGAAGTTGTACATTAAAAGGGGGAGGATGTTGCTGCAACAGTATAAAGTTACTTAGTTTATTTTTAATAAAACAACTGTACCACATACAGTGTTGAAATTGTCGGCATTCAAAATTATTTCAGTAAATTGGTATATGTGGTTCCAAAGAAATAAGAGTTATTTAAATTGGCCAGAAGCATTCTAAAATGATTTGACCACAAGTTTAAAGTAAAGGAAAATGCAGAGATTTGGAAAGGTTCAACACATGCAATGTAGTGGGGGTATGGATACATTGGGTATATGTGAGGTTGTGTGGATCCTTTGTGTATCAGGCCAGGCCTACCTTAGATCGAGTGTTTATAGCCTGGGTTAAAGTTTTGGGGCATTGGGAGGGGAGAGTAGGATGGTGTGTGGATCTTGTGTTTGTTTGTATGTAGTCTCAGACCCTGCATTTGTAGCCTTCTGTAACCCTTCCCCCCAAAATGGCAGGGGGTTTATCTGATTTCTCCTTTTTGTCCCAGGAACCACTAGCACTCTAAACCATCAAAAGAAGCCTTCTTATGTGTTGTCTACAATATGGACCATAAGGTCAAGTTAGTATGTTACTGTTCAAAGTATTATTGTAAAAGGCATTTATGCAGATGGAAAGTCAAACCAAGACATGAATGGGGTTAAGGTCCACCAAGCACCATTAAGCATGTGTTATCCATGGTCCAGCACCCCTGATGGTGCCCCCACCTCGCGGACAGCAACCTGTGTAGGCACATGTACTAACCTTAGGGCAAAGACACGTGTCATGTAAGCATAAGTGTCAGAATCTGTGTTCTATTATGCTTCACTATGTTTTGCTGACATATGTATAACCACGAGAAATGTTTTTTTATTTATTTTATTTATTTATTTATTAGAATTTTGTATGAATACCTTTGAGCCAATGGCTCTTTTACAAAGGTTTCATGTCAGTTTACAAGGGCAGGAAATACACATTATGCAGGATTTGCTGGCAAACAAATGGAAAACAAAATTCACTACAGGGTAAACCTAAACAAGTTGGAAGCTACAGGAAATATAATTAACAGTATGTTAACAATATCAGGCAGGCAATACAGAATGATAAGTCACAACAAACAATATTTTACATTAATGTAAAGAAGCCAGAAGGGGTAGTCAGAGGGGAAGGGGGAGTGGGAAAAGAGTAACTAATCATCTGGGAAAGGAGGGTAGGAGAGAGTGGGTCAAAGAGAAAGGGTGTTAGACCAGGACTGTGGAGGGAGGCAGGGTGAGGGGGGGCTAGCGGGCTAGGAGGAGATAGTAGTGAGGTGAAGAGAAGCAGTGGCACCTAGCAAGGAATTACAAGAAACAGTCATAAATAGCGCTAGACACAAGTGTTTGGTGTAACTTTTGTTTGAACGAGTAGAGGGTGGCTATGTTGGTGATTTCACTGCCCAGGGAGTTAAACATTTTAGAGTCTCTACCAGCAAAAGACCACTGGCCTTGTGAGGTGTGACAGCGGGGAACAGTTAGTTCATAGTTGTCAGAGCTTCCTGTGCTATGGGAGCAGTTGGCTAGGCTTAGAAGAGACTGGACCCCTGGTGGCAAGAGCCCCATCAGGGACTTTTTTGCCAATAGGCAGGTTTGGTATGTGACCCTCCACTGTAGTTGCAACCAGTTTGACTGTTCATAGAGGTTGCAGGTATGTGTACAATGGACAGCTCCAGTAAGGAGTCTTCAGGCCTTATTCAGAGCTGTACCAATACACCATAGTGCAGTAACTGTGGCTACACCATAGATGGCAAGCCCATAATCAATGATGGACATAATAGAGCTGTGTATTGCTAGTTTAAGGACATCAGGTGTCAGGCAGTGTCTGTGCTTGCTATATTTCTTACCGTATTTTTATAAGTAAGGCAACAGTGCCCTCTTTAGTACTTGTGCACTATTACAATTGCAACTGACCTTGGGATAATAAGTGGTCCCATTGTACTGCTATCTCTGCAAGCTATGCAACTTTTCATAGTAGTTAGGATGGTTACTCAAACAGCCTGTTTTTGTCCAATTATATACTTTTTATGTATCTTCTTTAGCCATTGCCATAGTTATAATCAGGGTATAAGACCCTTTGTAATGTGTAGTTTCTCTGAGAAGAGAGACAGCATTACCTAGGTAAGGAAAACTGGTATTCTCCCAGCAACCACACTGTTATGGTAGTAAGCCTGTATTGCTTATCTGTAATAAATTTCATTTATTACATGAGTACCACTTGTCTGTTGTCTCTTCCTTATGTGCTGTTCCACCAAGAACCTGAGAAGGTAATTTATTACCCAATTACATCTGGCGACCGTGTGCAGGTTGGAAGGTACAAGAGAAGATTCACATTCAATTTATTTTTAATGTCGAGTAGTGTAGTGTGATTTTCACCTACTTGGACCTACTCATGCTTACAGTGGTAGTGGTTGTGGTGGACCCAAGCCACCTTGGTCTTGGGTGTGGCAGACCCACACTGGACCCCCTTACCCTCTCTCTGTGAGTGACAGCATACCACGTTGGCATCACCATTTAACCGCTAGGGACCGGAAAGTGGTTAGTGATGGCACCAAGAGATTTTGACCAGTTTTCCAACAGCTTATTTGTTTGTATTCCCCTTATTTGTTATGTCTGACCTGTGCACAAAACTGAGACTTGATGTCTCGAACTACCTCACATCTCATGGCAGATGGACAGATTTCACGCTGGACATGAAATCTGCTGAAAAACCATTGCTGCTAATATCTGACCGTTACTTACAGTCCAAACAGGCAACAAAGAAATACAGCCTTCAAGGTCTTTTGGTTGCGGCTCTACACACCACTGTTGAGAGTCTCACAGTGAAGTGTGCCTCCCTTGAACTGCAAAATATGTCTCTAAAAAAAGAGATGGCTTTGCAGGCATCGGAGTTACAGAAAAAAGAACAGAAACTAGTGGAGGAGACACAGTCATTCCGTGATGCTAATTCCAGACTACTGCTCAAGACACTGAGCGAGAGATATGTTTATTGAGAGACAACTGTGAAAGGTAGAAATGTGATAAGAAAGAGTTAGCATATTTGAATGATATTTTGAGTGACACGAATGAGACTTTGAGAGATGAGAATGCTGAGCTGAAAGAGGATTACAAGTGTGTGAGTTGTGAGTTGGATAAAGAGCTTAGGGACAATGTTGAACTTGGTGCCATGTATAGAGTGTTGCAGAGAGAGATTGAGATAGGTATTGAGCAGGGCACTGCAAAAGTCTGTCGCAAGAAGTGTAGACAAAAAAATTACAAAGTTGCGCCATCAATGGGAGGTTCTTGCCGGCCATGTTAAGACCATGAACAGGTTTCAGTATGCGTCCATTGAGACTGCGTCATCCAACAATGATGATTCTTACTTTGATGATGAGGCATGCCATGTCACATGAAAGTCCAACCCCCATGGTGTAGCAACTTCTGATGGTCATCCACAAGATGGCACCGATGTCGGCACGCACACTGCATTACCACGTCTACATTAAAAGGTGAAAAAATGCTAAAATACACTGTTAATCAGGATCATGCATACAGGGCAGTCGCTGATGTGGCAGTGGAAGCTGTGCTCCACAGAGCCATGTAACATATTGAACTGGGTGCAACTGCGCACACCTCCAACCCCCTGCAGGTTGCTCATTCTGTCCAGCAAATTGCACAGAACATCAGATAGATGGTCCCAACTGACAATCTCAGTTGCCATTTGGAGAAAGTGCACTCCCTTTATGAGAAGCTCTCTCTCCAGCTCCAGTACCAGGTTCAAGTCTTATGACAAACAGTTGAACCTAACCTCTGGGCTAAGCTCTCAGAGACTGCGCATAGCATTAAGGACTGCACCTTTGATGAAATTGCCACTGCACTCTTATGTGCAAATTCCCTGGGAGTTGTGGAAATATGCTTGGCCTACAAGGTTAAGCAAGGCACAAAAGGAAAGCCCAGCCACCTATCACCAATGGCTGTGGCTGGCCTACAATGTGGGCAAAAACCTAGCAGATGAACAATCCAATATGGATCAAATTGAGTACAAGGATTTATACGTCCAGAACATGTATCCAGCCTTGAGAGAAAAAGTCAAACTCAATATTTATCCAGACACTGATGAGTTTATGGAAATCCTCACTAAAATGGAGAGAGCTTATCAAATCTATCTCTGTACCCTTTCTTCTGGCAAATCCAACAAGGTAGCTGCAGTACAGCCTATCCCTGATGCCCCAATCCACTATACAGTGGAGGGAAATAGAAAAATTATGCCACTTCCGATGACAAGCAGTTGCAAAAGGGCCGGGGGACCAGAATTACAGCAACAACTGGAACAATAGGGACAACAGCGGCAGCTGGAAAAATCCAAATGCCCAACAAAATAGCCAGAACCGAAACTGGAACGGTCCAAGCTATCATCAAATCAGAGAAGAAAACTAAACCCTACGCAAGTTGTTGGAGGAAATTCATGCCGAGAGAGGAGCTACAGCTACACGGATTATAGCTGCCCTAGCCCTGGCTGTCGAATGTACAGGCGACTGAGGGAATCCTTTCCTAGCCCCGGCTGTCGCACAAATGAATGGCCAAGGAAATCCTTTTGTTACATCAGTTACTGGCCAGGCCAATGCAACATCCAAGAAGGAACCACTCATGCAGGCTGCCGCAGTTTCTGTGACATCACAATTACACTTGTTCCCAGTGCAAGACATACAGGAGGCCCTGAAAGACCCTGCAGGCATTCGATTTCAGGATCAGGATGACGATGCTGATTCTGAGAATACCGATTGACAATTACAGGCCCCAGTCTGGATTGTGAGTAACCTGATTGTTGACACAAATGGACGACCTTGCGTAAAGGCCATGGTCGAGTGCCACCAACTCACCATGCTTCTGGATACCAGAGCAGCCATGTCAGTCCTCCATGATGAGGACCTAGTCTCATCTGACTAGTCTACCAGCTGGATGACCAGTACACAGGGTGTAGGTGGTACCCAGCTACACAGCTACTGATCTATCCCTCTGCCTGTGTTGGTAGGCCACCTCAGGCTAATTTTGCTTTTGACCTCATGGTTCTATGTCATCACCCCAGTATCCTGGGTATTGATTTCCCAGCACTACATGGCTGTGTAGTGAATCTAACCAATAGGCTACTCATTCAGATCAAAGGAAAATGTCATGATGTCACCATCCCAGACTCGCACATGGTGGCAGCTATCTCTCATTACTACAAGGAGTATGAAATCATGGCTTTGTTCAAAAGTTATGGCTTGTTTTCAGAGCTTGCACCTTTGCTGCAAAAACATCTTAATGTGTTTGCTACCAAACATGTCTGTGGTAGGATGCACACTACCATTGAAATCACAGGGCCTGACCCTGTGAGGCAGAAACGGTACCCATTTCCTGTTGAAGCCTTACCATCACTTAGGGAAACCGTCCAATCACTGCTTCAACAAGGAGTGATTATGACTTGTGTTTCCATTTTCAAGTCGCCTATTTGGCTTGTGAAAAAACCAAATGGGGCCTGGAGACTCACAACTGATTACAGGAAACTTAATTAAGTTACTCGTAGCTGTGCACCAACAGTAGCATCAGAACCTGATGTACTCAAGCTGTTGACACACAACAAAAGGTGGTACACAGCTCTTGACATTTCTAATGGGTTTTGGTCACTCCCATTAGCACAAGGAAGCCAATACAAATTTGCCTTCACCTTCGATGGATGCCAGTACACCTGGACCTGTCTTTCCCAGGGCTTTCACAACAGCCCATCCCTCTTCCATCTCCACATGATGGATGATCTGCAGGGATTCTCCACACCCCAGTGTCTCCTGCAGTATGTGGATGACGTGCTCCTGGCAACCACCATGAGAGAAGATCATTTGGCCCTTCTAGATGAACTTCTGTCTCTCCTCAAGAGAGCAGGCTTCAAGTGCAATCCCTCCAAAGCACAACAGTGTGAGAAGGAGATTATCTTCCTTGACCTATATATTACAGACCAAGGCAAAAGCTCAGCTGTCAAGAAGATCCAGGGCTTGCAGGATCTGTCACTTCCTACTAGCGTGGCAACACTCAGACGCTTCCTAGGAATGGTAAACTACTCCAGGGATTTTATCCCTGACTTTGCCTTGAAGGCTGCTCCCTTGTATGAACTTCTGAAAAAGGATGTCCCATGGACATGGGGCCCCACTCATACTGGTGCTGTAACACAGCTCAAACAGGCCTTAGCCACAGCCTCAGCACTGATCAATCCTAACCCAAATCTTCCATTCCATTTGGAAACTGCCACATCTAATGTGGCCATGTCCGCAATGCTGGCACAAAAATGCAGTGGGTACTTCAGGCCCATTGCCTATGCTTCTCAAATGCTGTCCCCAGTAGAGAGAAAGTATAGTCTCTGTGAAGGAACACTTAGCAATCTACTGGGCTGTCAAACACTTTCTGTACATCATTGAGTATACACCTATTGTATTGCATACCTTTCACACCCCAACCAACTTCTTGCTTTCAGATAAAGTAAAAGATGATTCAGTTTCCAACACAAAACTCACCCACTGGTCTTTGCTTTTGCAGGACAGGGACATCAAAGTACTGACTGCAAAAATGCCATCCATCCTGGCTCATGGCCTACTCTATACAGGTAATTCCCATGATTGTGCACTCCAACCTCCTGATATACCTGAGCCGGGACCATTCTTACCAGCTACACCAGATGTTCTAGAGGATGCCAGCATGTATCACATCTTTACAGACCGCTCCACCTCCTATGTGGAGGGAGAATAGGTAGCAGGATTTGGTGTGCTCATGTTAGACCAAGATGGTGATTTTAGGTGCATTTCTATGAAGTGTACCGTCATTTCCTCACAGTATACCGAATTGGCAGCTGTGGCCTGTGCTCTAGAGGTCATGCCCCATGGTGACAAGGATGCCATCATCTTTGCAGACTCCAATTGGGTCTGCAACTCCCTTACTGAATTTCTACCATTTTGGGAGAAAAATAACTTTACGTCTTCTGATGGCACACCTGTCAAATACAGAGATCTATTTGAATATATACACACCCTGACACAACAGTTTACTCATAAACTGTACATTCACAGGGTAAGGGGCTCACTGCAAAAATGACCCTTATAATGAATGCAATGATTGAGCGGACTCGCTTGCCAAAGCGGCGCTCGGGGGGGGGCATGGTCAATGACTCACCCAGTAGCATTGGCAGCCATCTTCTTAGCTGCCAACACCAAGCATAAACCACAACCAGAACCTCCACTGGCTCTTTCTGCTGCACAGAAATCTGACCCAGAACTAAAAGATGTGTTCAAATACCTAAACGAAGGAATTGAACAGGAACTACCTACTGGTATTCCATACAAGAGACATTCTGGCAACATACACCTATCTCATGATCAGAAACTGATCTGGTATAGAAATGATGATATAGGTCACAAACTGCGGGTTGTAACACTATCCTTATGAACCAAATTCATCCATATGGTTCATGACACTCCCACTGGCGGACACCAGGGGGCAGATAACACCACCCAGAGGCTTAAAACCATAGTCTGGTGGCCTGGCATGACCAAGGACATAGAATACTATGTAGACAACTGCATAGTGTGTGCCCAGAACAATCCAATTTTGGTGAAAAGAAATGACAAACTGTTGCCACAAAGGCAATCCAGACCATGGAACATGATACAAATTGATGCCATTGGCCCTCTAATCAACTCCAGTAAGAACAATAAGTATGCACTTGTTGTCACAGATTTGTTTCTAAGTAGGTTGAGGCATTCCCCACTAAGAATAACATGGCAAAGACAACTGCCAAGATCCTGGTGGATTAGTTGTTCTCTACATGGGGCCTACCTCTTGAGGTAGACTCAGACCAGGGGACCCGTTTTAAAGTTGAGCTGATGGAGACACTCCAAATGCTTGGAGTAGATCGGAAATTCCATATCCCCTAACATCCTCAATCCTCAGGCCAGGTAGAAAGAGCAAATAGAAGAATCAAACAGATGTTATGCAGATTCATCAACGACAATCCCACGGTCTGGGATTCCCTCTTGCCACTACTGCTAATGGCAATCAGGAGCACTCCTGCGACAACTACTCAGTGCACATCATACGAGATTATTACTGGTAGATCCATGAGATTACCTGAGCACTTGTCGACTGACCTCCACACCCCTACCGCAGATAGGATATCTGTGGACAAATATATTGAAAAACTTCATGATGACATCATGAAAACACACCTGTTCGCTGCAAATCATATGGGTAAGGCTCAACAACAAGCAAAAGCCCATTTTGATAAGATGCCAAAGAAGTTGACTGGCAGTTAGAGATCAAGTCATGCTTCTCCAATATAGACCACCGGCTCACTCATTTACCAGCAAATGGGAAGGCCCATATCCATTATCAACAAACTCAGACCTGCTGTATATCAGGTCAGAATTCAGCAACGAAACAGACGATGACAAGTGGTTCCATGCTAATCAGCTTAAGTTGTATAAAGGTGACTAATTACTTTTCCCAACCCTCTTAGGGCGGAATAGTACCCCTCATTTAACAATTATTTTCTGTTTCTTTCAGATATACTGGCAAGATGGCTATCTTGTACATCCTTATCCTGGTGTGACTTTTATTATTCATGATAGGAGAATATCTACAGTAAATGGTATTGTCCTCATTGCAAATCTACTTCATGCATTACATTGTGTATGTCAAACAATGTTAATATTTCTATGTCTACTGCAAGAAATCTTGGATATGTCTCACGTTATCTAAACCACGCACTATGCTGCTTTACTAAGCATTGCTCAATCCATGACAACATGTTCATTACTTTTACTGTGTCACTACCTCGCTTTGATCCACAAACTTCTGTCTGTGACAAACTGGCTGCTATAAATTCCATTGGACATCTTGATGAGAACATTTACCGAGAACGGACTGACTTGCCTTCTTTGCTTCTTCATCACACTGTTCTACAAGCTTGGGTCGCTATGCCACCAACTGCTGTGCCAAGAAGGTATATTATTACCTATGCTGCTGTGATGTATTTGACATTGTTAAACCTGTCTGTGGCTACTCGCTGTAACACATTGATGAGGTTATTCCTTGGGTAATGATCTGCCGTCAAACTTGATTGAACAATCACGCATAGCTGCATCTTCATCACTTGCTGCTGAAACAGCTGCATCCAAACTACCTGGAGGAGGTACATCACTTCACTCACAGCTCACCAACCAGTCTTTCGACGTGTCCTATATGTCTACACAACAATGGAGAGTTCCAGCTGTACGAGTTACCTACAATTCTGATGGGCAGTATGGTGTAGTGACAAATCATCAATCTTTTGCTTATGATGCCAAAACTTGTTCTATTTATGCTCCTAACTTCTGTTTTACTCCACAGCAGAAAACAGTAATTGGTCACACTATGATCACTCATGTTCCTCTCCCAGAACCAGATGTTATTGATACTGATCCTCAATATTGGCTTGCCTTGTCTCAATATTTGCCTATATTCAATGTACATATTGACCCTTTGACACTTTCTTTGAAATGACTTTTAGCTAGAAAGGATTCACATTTGATCTATATTAGCAATAATATTTCTAAAGCCAGAGATGCTCTTAATACTCTTATTCACGATGATGATTTAAGCACTGCTCTATCCAAGACTTGATTAGATTTGATTTTTAAAGCTTTTGTTATTATCAAGCATTTTTGATTGTTTTTCTCATACTAACTCTTTGCTGTCTGCGACGTACTGTTAGACAACATCGCGAACAACTAGAATTCCTTCACAAGGCTTATGCCTTGGGCTTGTAAATGATGGCTTTTATAGCTCCATCCCACTGCTTTCCTATGGTTGTTGCCTTTTCTTGTGAAGGCAACAAGGGGGGAATGTTATCCATGATCCAGCATCCCTGATGGTGCCCCCACCTTGTGGACAGCAACCTATGTAGGTACATGTACTAACCTTAGGGCAAAGACACATAACATATAAGCATAAGTGTCAGGATCTGTGTTCTAGTATGCTTCACCGTGTTTTACTGATATATGTATAGCCATTAGAAATGTTTTTTGCTATATTTATTACTGTATTTTTATAAGTAAGGCAACAGTGCCATCTTTAGTACTTCTGCACTATTTCAATTGCAACTGCCCTTGGGATAATAAGTGGTCCCATTGTACTGTTATCTCTGCAAGCTATGCAACCTTTCATACTAGTTAGGATGGTTACTCAGACCATCTGTTTTTGTCCAATTATATACTTTTTATGTATCTTCTTTAGCTGTTGCCATAGTTATCAGGGTATAAGACCCTTTGTAACATGTAGCTTCTCTGAGAAGAGAAACTGCATTGCCTAGGTAAGGAAAACTGGTATTCTTCCAGTAACCACACTGTTATGGTAGTAAGCCTGTATTGTTTATCTGTAATAAGTTTCATTTATTACATGAGTACCACTTGTCTGTTGTCTCTTCCTTATGTACCATTCCACCAAGAACCTGAAAAGGTAATTTATTACCCAGTTACACCTGTGAAATAAAAAATATCTTGTAAGCTTAGTCTGGAGTCATGATGAATGATGTCAGCCTTCACTAGCTACACCAAGGCTGGAGGTCAGAGATAAACTAGCCCTAAGAAAACAAAAGGGAGTTGTCTGTTGTTTATCAACGAGATTGTTTCTAGGCTTAAAAATGAGATTGAGCAACTGCATATGGATTGGTATTTTAATTCGATAAAATCTGACTAAAACATAGGCCACGTGTAAAAAGATAATTGGGTGGGAGGCTCCCATCATTAATTTTGCTGAGGACCCTCAAAATCCTAGCACCGGCCCTGCTTGGGGGAACATGAAGTCTGCCACAATAAAAAAAATACTTCCATTTAAATTTTGTTTTTTGAGTGGATGCCACCAAGGTGCCAACAACTAGTGGCCAACCACCAGCATACTGCCAGCTGGCACACAGTTTCTCCCCACTGTCCAGACCACACTGCAAAAGCACAGCTCAGGATCATACACACAGGCTGCTTCAGGACTCAGAAGGAAGAAGAAGAAACTGCTGCAAGCCTGCAACTTGGGTGAATGTAAAGAGTTGGAATCTGACAACTGCCAGCCATAAAAAGAAAATGCATTTCTGTCTTTAAATTGTTTCCTGCAATGCCACCAAGGTGCCACGTACCAGTGGCCAACCACTGCCATGCTGCCAGCTGGCACACACTTGCTGTCAGTAACAGTAACTCCCAAAAAAAAATCACATCTCAGGCTTCAGTCAGGGGCTTCAGTCAGTCTGTTTGCTTTTATGTATGCTCTGCTTAAATGCTAGTTCTGCAGTAATAAAGACTGTGTGCTGCACTGACAGACAGCAACTACATGCCACATCTGCCCACTGCCCAGCCTCAAGAACACTCCTTTGGTCCAGAGTCCAGTCTCTCTCATTCTCAGTTCCCAGTCTCAGGCAAGTCCCTGATCCCAGAGGCCTGGGCCTGCTGCTTTCCAAATACTGCTTAGCCTTTCTTTTTTTTTTTTCAAATATTCTCCCTTTAACAGCCCTGTTGTTTGCAGGACTATAGGTCGAACCATTGAAGAGATGTTTTCCTTTTTTGAAGAATTGCTTAGATACCTAACTAGAAGTGAAATCACAGCCCTGCTGAGCTACTTAACAGCCCAATGATGAGTGTGCAAGTGAGCTTAAATGCTGGCTCACATCATCGAACTGAGTAGCACCAAAACAAGGCTGTGACTAGTTAACTGTTTTGGGTCCAAAGTGTGGTTCAGAGTTCGGCTGGTTCATGTGGTCTACACCGTTTTGACCAGGGTAGACCAGCTGAACCAAAAGTCTACCTATTTGCCCCCCAAATTGCCACAATCCAAAAGAATCAAGCACCCAATGTTTGAGGTGTTCTATTCTTTTGTAGAACTGAACTTGCAGCTCTGCTTTTAACCCTACATTCTGGCAGTGGCCTAGCCTTCTCCCTAGTAAATAAGGAACAAAAATATGTGTTCACTATCTCTGCTTTGCCCCTCCTCCCATCCTTCCTCACACCTGAGTCTCAGAGTACCTCCTTGACATTATACTTCTCCCAGATGTATCTGAATGAATGAGTGAATGAATGAATGAATGAATGAATCACTCAGTCAATCAGTCAGTTAGCACTTTTCCCTTGCTTCACTCCCTTTTCCAGCTGAAGTTCCATCTCCACCTTGACCTTCCTCACTTTCCTGCCAGCCTACATTTGTTGCCTCCAGGCACTTCTCCCTGTCTTCTTCCGGTAGCTTCCTTTATACCTCTTACCCTCTTTTTGGCTCTTACAACAATCTTTACTTTGGCCATAAGCCACATTGGATTCCATGTCCTTTTTCTCTTTCATACCTTCACTACTGAACTTTTTGATGCTTCTGTCATTGCTTTTTTTTTTATTCTTCTCATTCTTCCTCTCCCTTCCAGGGATTCTGTACTCCTTGTATTTTTTCCAGCTGTTCCCTCATCTTGCCAAGATCTGCTTTTTTAAAAGTCCCATACCCTTGCTGTGTTTGCCATGTTGGTGGTACCTATCTGGACCACCAGTGCACTGTTCTATGGTCAATGGAACAGAGTGGTTCCAGGAGTGCTACATTTTGGATCCTCTCACTCTTGGTAGGCACCAGATCAAGCAGAGCCCTTTCCCTTGTCTAGCCCTGGACTAGCTGAACTAGTCATGTCTCTTGGCATGCATCCACTAGGCACTGATTCCTAGTCCTTTCCAGTCCACATCCAGCATATCAAAGTCCTTTACTACCACCACTTTCCACAAATTGGCTACTATTCTATGCATCTGTTATAGTTTCTTATCTGCCTCCTGATCCTGACTCAGTGGTCTGTAGACTACCCAAACACTGTTTCTTATTTCCTTTTACTGGTAGCACCCACAGGGTTTCTAGTTTACCTGACTCCTCTAGATTGTCTATTTCAGTTGTCTCTATTCCTTCTTTTACATACAGTGCTACTCCCACACCCCTTCCCTTTACTGTGTCCTTCCTGAACAGTGAGTACCCTGGTATAGCCATGTCCCATTGATGTTCATTCACTCATACCATTCTACTTCATACCAGCCTCTGCTGTCCACCACCATAATATCATACTATCAGGCACATGCCCTAAGCTTACCAGACACATGCCCCAATGACATTTGAGCACAAATGATCCAATGATTCGGTATTTAAGAGTTTCAAACTTTTGGGCCCTTGCTCCTCAAAGGCTTGACTCTCCAATGATCCATCACATCAGACTTGTACTTTGAGGATAGAAGCTGGGCAATCATGCCTCATGTAGCTGTCTCTACATAAGTCATCTTCTCCATGTGGTTCATTCTGCAATTCTGACATTCCTTTGGCATTCAGGTAAATGCCCAATGTGCACCTCCAAAGGTTGAGTCCTCATGGGCAGGGATTCATAGGTTACATGGACATCTCTCTGTAATCACATGGGGGTGGAAGTCTCAATATTGAGACAGAAAGAGAGGAGGTTTCATTCCCAACCAGCTAAATGCAGTATGTCAATAATACTTTCTCTTCACTCTCTGCTTGGGGATTTAGTAATATTTAAAGTGAAATGGCCTGGATGGATGCTAGTCTGGGCCTTGGATCCCCAGAAAACCTGCACAAGGATTTTTCCTTTCTGTTCTGATGGTTATAAAATGAATTCCACTGTGCTTTGGGCCAGGGTTGGGGTTTGTACACTCCTGATTAGTTGACTCCTTTAGCATGAAGTCTTGGTTTACTTCTGGCCAGGTTTTGTTTCTCTTTGCAGGAATTAATCATGTTCTGACCTAAGGTACCTTTGACGTAAGGGTTATTGTCCCTGCAGCACTACTAGAGATGAATCCCCCCTCAAGAGGGTTCCTCTGTCTTCATGGTTCCTTGAAAATGAAGCAGTCCCTTTAACAGGGAAAGAGAAAGTAAATAGTCAAACACAGAAACATAAAAAATGATGACAGAAAAAGACACAAGGTCCATCCAGTTTGCCCAGTTTCCTGCCTATCCCCATTTACCTAATGTTGAATAGAGTTATAGTACTATTCTGAGGTTTGACCCTCAAAACTCCTACCTGACCTCACTCCACTTACTACTCTTTCTTTTCTTCCCCCTTTAGGTACAGTACTACAACTCCTCTGTATCTGTCTCAATCAACCTTGAATCCATTCATAGACTCCACCTTTACCACCTCCTTCGGTAAACTAGTCCATTGATTCACCACTGATCCACCACCCTTTCAGTGAATATTTTTCTAATCTCTCTTAAATTTTCCCTGACTAGTCTCTTCTCTTGTTCTCTCGTCATCACCATTGCTGGTGAACAGGTCTGCACTATCAGCTTTGTTTCTCCCCATCAGAAAGTTGTAAGTCTTAATCAGATAGTTAAGGTCAATAGTGAAGTCTCTCTCCATTATGTTGTCTTACTCCTGGGGTTCCACAAGGCTCCATTCTTGGCCCTCAGCTCTTCAGCCACCTCACAGATTAATTTCCCTCTACCTGCTCCAATTTCAACATACATATTCATGTCTATGCAGATGACACCATGACGTATTCCAAATCTCAATCCATTTCTGACCTCAACAAATCACTCCATGCAGCCTTTGACAAAATCTAGACATGGATGGATGCAAACAAATTGTTCCTGATGTAAACCCCCATCCCACAGGAGGTTACCTAGTTATTTCCCTCACTTCTTTTCTTGTGGCCTAATTCAGCCCATCCCAGAAATGGTTACATCCCTAGCTGTCACCTGGTCTGGGATGTCCCATGGGTCAGGGTGTCACCATGGGTGCACAGGGATTTAAAGGGGAGATTTGGTGGGAATAGGGGCCCTGGTAGGAAATCATTGTGGGGAGGGAAGTGAGTTTGGGGTTGGGTGGGGCGATTGATCAGTGCTGGCCTTGCCAGTTTGGATGTGGTCTGTGGCTGTCAGTGTGGTGGATCGAGAGTAGAGCAATCCGATGCTGTGGATAGCATTGATATCAGCCCTGGATTGTGTAGCCACTAGGGAGAGGCTGGATGTTCTGGCGGTAAGGTGCTGGATGGGTTTGGCCACAAGCCTATGGCTGGCTGGTCGGGGAGAGTCAGCATGGGAGCTGGGAAGTGCTGCAGAGGAATGCTGCTCTAGTAGCCCTGTGGAGCAGATGATTGAGGTGTCATGTGTGCCTCTGCACCTAAGGGGAACAATCACTCAATGAGTTCTCTGGTGATTTAGTGATGTCTGTAGTTGGGTACTGTGTCAGCCCCCAATTAGTCCAGACTGCATGTGCCATCAGGGCCTGGGAAGTGATGCAAGTTGTGGGAGAGAGTCTAGCCTCTAGAAGTGGTTTAGAGCCTATCAAAAGATGTTCAGGGCTACTATGTCTGGGGAACTGTGTGATGCTAAGCTGCCTGCTAAATTGTGATCATAGTGGTCCAGAAATGCTGCCAAGATTGTGAGACCACTACGGTCCATGAATTTACATTGCTGCAAGGCCATCTTGGCCATGAATGTAGTAGCTGATGCCTCCACTGTTTCACTCTGTGCTCCCTGGAGCACTGAGTCTAGTTGAAATAAATTGTTGGGATCCAACTATTTTAACTAACTGTGTGGACATTTGTTTCTTTTCAGACTGTTTGAACAAAATTTAACCTGCATGTTTGTTTCAGCATCTAGCATGAAGCAGGCACCCCTTGGTACATCTGGGCCTGGGTACACAAGGCCGGAGACTGGAATGTGTTTCTGCTGCTGTATGTGTCCCCTCCCCATGGACTTATCATCAATACCCCTAGACATGGGGAGGAAGGACTACACTGCATTACAGCAGAAAGAAAATTATGTCTTTCCATGGGGAACCCAACCACTGCAACTTCAAATCAAATGAAATCAAAGTTTATTTATAATGTACTTTTCAAATGCCAAAGCGCAAGTACAATATAAAACATAGAATAAATAATTAACATAAAACCTTACCATGTGAAATACATTATGATTTAAAATAGGCAGCCAAGACACAACCAACTAAATATTGCCCCTGAAGGCTTAACTAAATAAATAAGTCTTCAAAGAGGACTTAAAAGTCTCAGTGGACAGGTACACTCTAATACGATGAGGTAGAGAGTTCCACAGGGTCAGGGCTACAAATGAAAATGCCCTAGCATCCAAGGTCTGGAGGCAGACCCTGAGAACCTCTAGCAATCCCTCATTGGCAGAGTGGAGTGGATGGAGGGGGTAGTAGGGCCGAAGGAGGTCTTGCAAGTAACTCAGTCCCTGTCCATGTAGGGCCTTATAGGTCAGCAACGCAACCTTGAAGGTGATCCTCCATCTCACAGGCAGCCAGTGCAGTTTGCGAAGCAGGTGTGACATGGCTAGCTCTTGACAAACCTGTCAACAACCTGGCTGCCACGTTCTGCACCAGCTGCAGGTGACAGAGGTCCACCCCCAGTAGCCCTAGGTATAGAGCATTACAGTAGTCAAAGCACGAGGACACAAAGGCGTGGACCAACGTAGAAAGGTCCTTAGGTGGAACCAGGTGCTTTAGCCAAGTGATATTCTTCAGATGGTAAAAAGAAAACTTAACGACTGCTGACACCTGAGCTTTTAGAGTCAGCTCGCCATCAGGTACAATGCCCAGATTCCACACCTGGTGAGAGGGTCTCAACTGGCTGCCCCCTAGCACAAGGCCAGATGACTGACCAGGAGTCAACCTCTCAACCCGATGACCTGGGTCCACCACCAACACCTCAGTCTTATCAGGATTCAATCTCAACCAGTTAGCTCTCATCCAGTCCTGAATCTCAGCGAGGCAGTTGTTAAAGACCTAGACTGCATCATTCTGTTCAGGCACAAAGGACATGTACAGCTGAGTATTATCTGCATAGCAGTGAAAACTCAGCCCGTACTGCCTTATAATGTCTCCTAAAGGCAGCATGTACACTGTGAACAACACTGGGGACAACATGGAACCCTGCAGCACCCCACATGGCAGGAAAAAGAGGCTGAGGAAAAATTCCCTGAAACCACCGTCTGTGTCCTGCCTGTGAGGAAAAGTGGAACCACCTGAGGACTGTCCCCAAAAGTCCACAGAGTAATCATGAGTGTTCCAGCAGCACCCATGAGCCACGGTGTCAAATGCTGCAGAAAGATCAGGAGGAGCAAGCTCGAATGGCTCCTCCAATCCCTTGCTATTAGGAGATCATTAAGTACTCTAACAAGAGCCATCTCAGTACTATGCCTCTTCCTGAAACTGGACTGGAGAGGATCATAGACTTTGTGGGTGGTAAGAAAGTTCTCAAGCTGCAACGTGACTGCCTTCTCAATAACCTTGCCAAAAGAGGGCAGGCTAGAGACAGATCTGTAGTTCACCAGACAGTCTGGGATGAGGGAGGATTTCTTCTAAAGAGATGTCACCACTGCCTCCTTCAGGGGGCCTGGAAGCAGACCCATTTCCAATGAATGCCAGACAATCTGAGCAAGGATCGGTCCACTGGCATCCACACACCCCACAAGTAGGCGGGTCAGACCAGGATACAAACTACAGCAAGTCGGTCACATACCCCAAACAATCTACACAATTTCCAGGATCACTGGCTGATCAAAGTTCATCCAGACAGGCTGGGTGCCTGTTCCCTCTTGCCGACCTCCACCATACTCATTTGAATGAGTCAAACAGATCTCCGACCTGATGGAGGACATCTTATCCACAAAGAATTGAGCAAACTCATCACACTTCAATTGTGAAAAGGCTCTTCAGCCCTGAAGACAAGCTGGATTGCACAGTCTGTCCTCAGTTCAAAAGAGCTGAGCTAGTCGATTCCTTGCTGCAGCAATCTCCCTGGACAGGAACCCTGCCTTCTTATGGGAGATTGCTGATTGATAGTCCAAATAATAAGCCATCAATCTAAGTCTGTCCTCCTCTAGGCCAGATTTCCACCAACAACATTCCAACCTTCGCCCTACTCTCCTCAACTCCCTCAAGGTCCCATCAAACCAAGAGTACAGAGGATGGAGAGAGACAGAGAGAGAGAGAGAGAGAGGGCAAACTCGGACAGGCGCTACAAAATCCAGGGCCTCCAACACTACTCTGCTATAGTGCAATACCAAATCCCCTGGATCCAAGCATTCCAATGACCTACTCAATAGGTTCAGTACCACTATCAGACTGTCTGGGGTAATAGCCCTTAAAGGGCAGTACCGGACCATCTCCAAAGGGGCAGGGGTCTCACAGGGGGAGCCACAAAACTGAACCTTACCAAGTGATGGTTAGACCACCCAGACAGTTCCACCAGCAGGTCAGTGGCCTCCATTGCCAGGATGAACACCAAGTTCAGGAAGTGACCCTGAATATGGGTTGCAGCGGTAACTACCTGTGTGAACCCCAACAAATTCATCAGTTGGAGGAAGTTCTGACCAGAAAGCAAGAGTTCATCTTCGACGCAGGCATTGAAATCCCAAAGGACCAGTCACCTGGAGGATTCCAACACTCTGTTGACCATGAAGTCCGTAACTTCCTGCAGGAAAACTTTCCCATCCCCAGGTGGACAGTAGATGAGAAGAATCCTGCAACCTACACCTGCACCCATGATACACTCGAAGGACCTAGCAAATATTAATTTCTTCAGGTCAACCTCTAGAAACAATACAATCTGTCCAATACCTTGGAATATAGATGTAAAAGTATAGGTAGCAGAAAACCCATTCAAGACATTAGGTTAGAGGATAGGTAGGAAACTCTTTATGGACTGACTGAATGGACTGTTTCTTTTTACCTGCCACAACATCTGTATTTCTTGGAATATGAAAGCTTGAGCCAAAACTCAGTTTCTCAGACCACCTCACTAAAACAACAAAGTGCACCAAAACCTGTACTGATTTATTTACTTTAATTATTTAGGTGTTGTTGAATGGAAAGGAGAATTAGACAATACTGTCTATTTTCAGTCGTGCCCGGGGGGGAGGACCACAGATACAAACCAACTGAAATAAACCAAATTAAGCTGTTTGTGATATTTTGAGTGAATGGGGGAAAGTTAGCCAGGTCACTAGGGAACTTCCTCTACTCTTTTCAAGAAGTGCCACAGGATCTTTAATATTCACCTGAACAATGCCTAAAAAAGGTAGACAGGACCTCTGTTTAACATCTCGTCTAAAGGATGGCGCACCCTGACAATACAGCATCCCAATGCTTCCTGCACTCGGGTGCCAGTGTTTTCATTTTATGAGCCCAATCCCATGCAGGAGTAAAACCCTTGATCCATTCAAATGGGGGAACTCTATTGAGCCTGCACCTACCTCTCATCAAGTACAGGAAAGTTCATACTCAGACAATTATTACTGTCAGCCAAGGAATTTGGCTATGAAATATTCAGGATGGTTTCGATATATCGTCTACACCAAGTCACCACAACATTTAACAACCTCTGTAGATGCACTCTGGCACATAGCGAAACCATGCATCACTGCCTTTTCTACAATAACTTTGGTTTCCTAGTGCCAGATAACAGGCGAAAGTTGAGATGCGCTATGGTAATTTATAAATGTTTACATAGAACATATCTCAACTACCTCAGCAATCGCCTACAAACACCCAACCCATTGTATATGCTGAAATGTCAAATTAAGACCTTCCTCCAAGTGTCAAGAACTCACCAGTCCATTAGGAAATTGTTTAACCAGGAAAGGTACACTAAGCCGGAACTTTTTTTTCAGGTGCAACCTGGGAACACAAGGAAGTTAAGTGACTTGCTCAGGGTCACACAGTATGTAAGTGGGGGCTGATGGGATTCAAACCCAAATCTCTTGGTTTGTAGCTCAGTGCCCTTAACCACTACTCTATACTGCTCTCCTAGTTCAGAATCCTTTGTTGTGTCCACTCCAACTACCTGAAATGGTTAGTCAGCAAGTGTCAAAGAAACTCCAGCTATCAGTGCCTTTAAGAATGCCACGTTCTACCATCACAGCCCTCCTTGCAGCTGTCTTTCCTCAGCAGTAATCATCATACTAACCATTTCTTCTTATTCTACCTCTCATTAAGCACAGCACCAACTTAAAGTCTGTAAATATGTATATGTCATTTATAGACTCTCAGCCTGTATATATTTAGTGTAGTAAACACTTGTTAATCATATCTGCTGCTACAATTGTCCCTGGAGACCATCTTGGAAATCATGCCATTAACCTAAATGAGGATATCCCGGCATACAGAAATTCTAAATAAAACAAAATAAATGCTGTATTTAGTTGCCTGATGGACCAGTGAATTTCTTTTTGTAATGCATATTTCATATAATTTGTATCTCCAAATACATCACAGTGACAGTAATAAAACAGCAAGTACAATAAAAGGAAAACTAGGGGAAAATTATACAAAGATATAAAATGTAAATAATGTATAATGTCTGAGCATTTTTTTGTTTCATATACATATTTATATAATGGTAAAGTAAGACACATGGATTCATCTTGGCCGAGACCAACAGTGATGATAGCCAAGACGTTATCATGGTTAGAAAAAGTTACAGTGTTGATCACACAGAAGTTTTCCATTGCCTTGAAATGCTGCAGTGAGGTACAATATGCAAGCTGCAGCAACTCCATTATCTTCAATGGTAATTTGATTCAGTTATCTCGATGTACCTTAAGATATACTCCAGCAGAAGGCCACTTTTTCATTGCTACCTATGTCTTCTAGTTACCTTCCAAAATAAATTAAGGATCCATTATATAGATAAGGTACTCCAGGGACATAATTGTTCCGTATATACGCTATATGGTTATTCCTCAGGTGGCTAGCAGTACTTGCTGCACCTCTTGCCTCAGCACAAACCTTGGAAGTGAAAATATCCATACCAAAGCATGACCTATTGAGCCATATTGCTTATTTAGATACATGGTGCAGTAGTGTCAACATTATATGTTTCCATAAGGGGATGGGTGTGGTAGGAACCCCAGTAGGACATCAGGAGGTGAGGCAGGGATACCTGTTCAGGCAGACTAGATGGACCATTGCTCTTTTTTTGCTGCTAGAGCCAATGTTTCTATTTTAGGATTTTATAGAAGCCTATAATCAATTAAATAGGTAAGGATGTTTAATTATAGATAGAATTAGGAATAGAAAGAAAATAAGAAGGATTTACTTTATTTTTATTCATTTACAATAGTTAAGACATTGCATGCTATAGTGATTTAAAGAACAGTGAACAAAGCAGTAAAAATGCTTATGTGAAAGCCTAAGCAATAAGGATTTGGTTACAACCTTTGTCTCATAACTAATATTACAAGTCCTGTTGAATGAGGTAGTAGCGACACTAAGTGATTCCAAAGGCAGAAGAAAAAACTCTAAAAGGTGGTGTTTAAAGTGAGATTTAATATGTGAAGAAGACATAATTAGAGATGTGAAGTCAGAAAACTTCACTTTGTAAAATACTTTGTGAAGTTTCCTGACTTTGCAATATGCAAAACGACATTTTGTATAGTTATTTGCATAGTTAGGTGCCTAATTCATTTAATAAACACTACAGTAATAGCACTATGCCAGTGAAGATTCTTTTATTGTTGTTATTTAATTAAAAAATTGGTAACCGGGAAAGGCACAATGAGCCAAGGCTCATTTCCTTCTTTTTAATATAGATTTTTATAGACTTTTCTGGTTTTCTCCCGTATCCCCCCCTCTCAGGTCCCCGGCACACAGCCGTACATGCATGTGGAGGCATGCACACACACTGGAAGCCAGCTCAGACCCTTCTGCCCACACGTACTGCCACCCCTGCCTGCTTACATTATCCCACCAGACCTCCACCCAGTGGGAATGGGATTATGGGAGGGATGACAACCCACCCACACCACCCCCAGGAGAGGAGAGCAGTCTGACGGCTCACTCAGTCTGGCTCCTCCCACCCCCCATGTTGGCACCCTGATGACCCAAGATCATTCCTGAACCTGGGTCACTGGCGCAGCGCAAGGTAAGGTGTCTAGTGCCTCAACCCTCAGCGTGACCAGGCTGGCTTACAAGGCTCATTTTCAGGTACAACCCGGAGGCAGGGGTGTGAATGCTGGCAAAGTGCCACATAACATATATTTTTAGGTCATAAGCAGCATTTCACTCTAAAGAACAAAGCAGTGTCACTTCCTAAGAAAATGGTTTCTTTTAAAATATTTATAAAGCACTCCACCCACTGTACCCTCATCATAAATCCCCCTGACCCTTTCCTGTAACTACCTCCACCTTGCCACTCTCTGCATGGAAAGACACTCCCTCCTCAGCAAAGTCCCCAACCCCTGTAATACACTCAGTTGTTCAATTATTGTGGTAACCTTTCCCCAACACCCACACCAAAACCCAACTCCCTCAATCCCCATCATTTAGTGAATCCCACCCAACACCCTTCACTCACTAGAATACTCAAAAAATTACTTATGTACTGGTAAAAAGGAAGTGTTCTTGCATTGCAGAGAGACATCCTCTCTATTTGGTAAGTAATGGATGGATGAATGAATGAATGAATGAATGAATGAATGAATGAATGAATGAATGAATGATGTCTTTGCCTATAGTAAAACCTGACTGGCTAAGGCCTTATCCAATACTTACTGAAAAACAAAGTTTTTTTTTTTTTTATCTACTTTCTTTTTTCCCCTCCTGCCCCTGGGGCCCTCTCCTTCCTTTCTCTCCCCCTCCCGTACCACCTTCAGTGGGATCTGCCCCTAGAGTGCCTCCTTCCTCCTTCTGCACATTGAGGTCTGTCCCTCTCTGGTGGCCCAGAAATACCTGAGAGGCTATCATCTAGGGCCGCCCAGAGGATTTTCTCATTTATTCCTAGTCCCTGCCCTCTGGGACATCCGGTGCTAGAGCGTATGTCCCGAGGGAGAGTGTGCTGGCCTTAGCCAGATCTCTCATGCATCACTGATGTCCCCCTCCCAGCTCCGATGAACAGAGCTGCCTCCATCCCCTTCAGTTGTCGGTGCTCCCACCGGCTGTGAAGAGGATACCAGAAATACGAATGCGTTCTTGGTTTCCCACCCTGAGAGAGAGAGCATCGTTGGGACGCCGATCCTTTCTCTCTCCCCTGCCGACCCCGGCCACCCGAGTTCGTTCCCGAACCCGGGTCGCCGGTGTAGCTTGAGGTGTGGCGTCCAGTGCCTCAACCCTCAGCACCACTGGGCCGGCTCGAAGTTTTCTTTTTTACTGGCACATAAAGGATTTTTGTGGGGGTGGTGGGGACCACAAGGAAGAAGGGGGAATTCTCTGAATGATGGAGGTTGGGTCAGGTGGGGGAAGTGAGGGAGATGGGTTTACATGTTTGGGTGGTGGTGAACTTCGACAGGGGCTGATTAAAGTTTTTTTCAGCAGAGGGTGCTAGGAGGGTAGTATGGTTTGTGTGGGTTGGCAGGGGAGGTTGGATCATGGCACAGCAGGTGGGAGCTGCAAATTTATTTCAAAAGGTTCTTTTTAAAAAAGGTTTGTGAAGTTGGTGTTGCCATTGGGATGTTCATGAAGCATGAAGTTCCCAACTTCACACCAATTTCGCTACCAAAGTAAAACTTTGCAATGTTTCTAGACATAATTATATAAAGATAGAGACACCTAATCCAGATAGCAATTGAAGAAAAAGGGAAGGCTCAACCACTAAAATCAGAAAGGTTTGTTGTTGGAACGGAGTGGAAGTCAAAATCTGAAGAGTAGAGAACACCTTTCTTATTACTTTTGCCAAGTGTGGGTACCACGCAGTACTCTGCTGTATGGACTTTGGTGTGTGTGTGTGGGGGGGGAGATTGGGCTTGTGGCCATGGGATGAACCAGAAAATCCTTTTATACAAATGGACATAATCACTATCACTATGACCAGTAACATAAATAGTGGCACTGAGTTTCAAAGAACATCACAGTGCTTCAGGAAAAATCTGATTGTTTGGGTGTAAATCAAATCCCTGAAGCTCCTGAATCAGGTGTTCACTGAATTTCATTTTGATGGAAGTCAAACATTTTCATATAAAAACATGATTCTAATTTGTGTGGCTCCAAGGTGTGCATTGAGAAAAGTTGAGTGCCTTTGGGATCCCTAGGTTTCTAGTGGCCCTGGTTGCACAGGTGGTAGTACTGCAGAACAGTATTCTAAGCAGTCCTGTGTTTAAATTTCAATGAGAACATTTTTCTCACTTCTAAAACTGATCTTTGACTGTCACCTGCAGAGCCATTAAGAGTGTTACAAAGTTTTATTTTGCCGGCAAAGTGGTGGTGAAGTTTCAAGCTTCGCGCTATGCATAGCTTTGCAAAGTGCACCACTTCACCACTTTGTGATAGTGTGAGTTTCCTTTTATCAACAAAAAACTAATAAACCCTTCTCCCCATCCTTGTAGTATCCTGTTACACCCTCCTGCCTTCCTCCCACCTTGCCACAAGGAAACACAATGATAACAACCCTCCTTTCCCAAGACCATAACTCCCCAATCCACCTTCATCCTGAGACACAGTAGAAATAAAAGTTTTCCAAATAACCCCTCTTCCCCATACTTTATAGCACCCTGGCACACCACCCAGTACCAATTTTAATAATAAAAATGGATGGTTACCAGCTGCAACCCTTTGCACACCACATCCATTGGCTGGAGACAGGAGAGAGTGGTATAAGGGCTGAGGGGAAAGGGCTACCTAAAAAAATAATTTCTACATACTGGAAGAAGAGGTTGGGATGGGTGATAAGTGAGCTGGGGAAGGGAAGTTGTTACTGCGTTTCTTTGTGGCATGTCAGGAGGGAGATGGGCATGACAGGGTGCTACAAGGGTAGGGGAATGGTTTGTGGGTTTTTTTTCCAAAGGAAATCTCTACAAAGAGGTATTTCATGAACAATGTGCCACTTTGTGAAGATTTTTCTGGCAAAGTAGTTACTTCATGGGTGACAAATCCTGCAAATATGCCAGTTCACAAACATAGGCCATTCCATGTAGTTTTCCCATGGGAAGTGCTAAGTTTGCTTCATGGGAAACTACACAAAATGTCCCTAAGTGCAGAAAACTACACACATTCCTTCATGAAGCAAAGTGTGACTACATCACCCTCACCTAACAACCACCAGAGATGGACAGCAAGGATCTCACTTTACTGTCTTATCCTACGGATGGCCCCCTCAACAGTGCAGCACACCCTAGCACTGCACTACAGTGTCAGTAAAGGGTATTAGCCCATGTCCCTGTTGTTGGACTAGAACCCAAGAGAGTCTAACCTTTCAGCTGCAGAGGCTAGTGTGAACCTCCTGATCCACTAACATTGCCCATTGCTCTTGTGATGTGTTTTTATTTAAAGTTGTGTATGTTGAATGTTTCATCTAATTTTATCACTGTTTCAATTAATTTCTATGTGAAGTCCTTTTGTTACAGACCTCCTTGAAACATGTGCTATGTGTATGTCCAAGGAGTTAGTAGTTACCTTGTCTATGTCTTCTTAATAAAGAAATAAGGGTCAATTCATGAGGTGACTAAATTTCCCTGTCACCAAAATGCTGCTGGGTTATTTAGAGGAGTGCTACCAGTAGAGAGTGGTGAGGCAGGACTCCAGTCTCTAGCACTCTTAATATTTTCAGCAGTACCAATTCATTTATACCTGGTTAATTTCAGCAGTGGTGATTCCGAGACCTAATAATATGGCACTGATGTACTAAAAAATAAAAATGAAAAATAACCATTCAATTAAGTTAAATAGAATTTACTCCCATTGGAGTAAGATCTCACACTTCCATCTCTTATATACAAATTTGGGTAAGCAGCATTTAAAGTCAGTAACCAAAACCTGAGGAATGGTAGTCTTCCCTTTATTGTTTTGATCTGCCAGCCTATGTGGTTTTGGGGGATGTTTCTAGCTCCAATTTCACTATCCGTTGTTTAATTCTCATTCTTCTTCTCTTTCTCTCTGTGTCATTTAGGGTGTGCTTTTCTCACCTACTGTGCCCGGAGTCTGCTCTGAAGGCCCAGAGTACTGCATGAACAGAAGACACTGCCTGGGGTAAGTCTGACAGATGAGCAGAACCAGTTCTAAATAACAAAAGAAACTAACCCTCCTAGAAACTAGATGGTTCTAAAATTTAGAAACAAACAGACCCCACCCCTTAATAAAATGATCCTACTGGTTAAAAAGGTAAATTAGTTATCAGCATGCACTATAATTGCCATATGACCAGTATCTAAATACATGCAAATTAGAATGTCTAAATGTTCTAATTAGATGGACCTTGAAGAAAAAGGAAACCAGAATAACCCCAATGATTTAGTGGGGAAAGAAATTGATTTGCCAGTAATGTTGGTTTTGCAATACATTTTGAGGACCCAAAAGAACTTTTGCCTGGTGAGCCTGTTGATTTTTGTTTTTATTTACTTTGGATGACAATGTGAAGAGCTTCTAGTTGTTGTTTAATCTGCTTAGCTCTCTTGTATCCAGTCAAATAGCACTGCCATGTTTGTGGTGTTGTAATACAGTATTTATTATACATGTGCTGTACATCTCAGTCAACTTGTTGTAACCCAAATGTGGGACACTGCCCCTTAAAAAGGGACATTGTGTGTGACACATAACTAGACCACAGAGATGGAAGCTGTAAACATGGTGAACATTTGTGCTTTCATGTTTACATAATTTTCATGATCATCATGCAGAACAGATTACAATACATTTTGCTTTCAAATCTTAGCACAGAAAGTGGAAAAGCTGAGAAAGTAAAATTTTACCCACATGTTCTTCCTCATGCAGGCACTACAAAGTAGTCCTTGTAAGGTGCGTTTCCACTATGAAAAATTAAAAGTAATGTGAATTGTGTCCCCTACATATCTTTCACAGAATTGTATAGCAAACAGTTTTGGGGAAGGGGGTAGCTGAAGTTATGCAGTACTGTATCTGTGGAGGAAGGATATGTGTTTCTTCTAATCCAGCCATCATACATTAGGGGAAAGTTTAAATGATATTCAGTTGTCATTTTTGCATAGGTTGTTCTGATTAATCTGATTTGTATTTGAGGCAAAAAGCTGATGGCTGCTGCTTTGTACTTCTTCTTAGCTTTGCTATCCATAGCACACCACTGCTATTACTGTGGTGCAGTAGTGCACACTATTTACACCAGCTGGATTTGCTCAACAGCACCCAATTAGTGTGCCCTTCCTCCTGTATGCAAAGTAGTGCATGTAAAGTACACCTTGTGAGATGGACTTGTGTCTTTAAAAAAAGCCATAAAAGGAATGTAAAACTTGGGTGTCACTTTTTGTTTCCCAGCACAGGTTACATGAAAGTTCTATGCTAGTGATTGTATAATAACAGGATAACTATTGGTACTACCATGTAACATACATATATGTAGTTGGTAGTTTCATGGTAAATGATGTAACTATGTAGTTACATGGTAACTATTTCTATAGTTATTGTACATGGTAATATCAACCAAGTTAGAATGTTTGTATCAAATAGTTACAATGAAACCACCTACTTATTACACATACATTATACGGCTACATGGAAATACAATAGTTGCAGTAGTTACCCTGTTAGCATACAGTTACTACCAAATAACCACCATGGAACCTGTGCCATGAAATCGATACCAATACTGAAACCAAGTGATACAAAACATTATTACTTGTATAGCTTTTATGATGTTTTATTTTTAAATAGTATTACTTTTATGGTTTAAAAAGTATACAGTTGCTGTTGTAGTTGAGACATACTGTAAATGTTCCCATCAATGAAGGAAACTTTGGATTAAGTGAATGAATGAATGAATGAATGAATGAATGAAGAAGTGGTGCAAGGAGCTTTGCCAGCTATTTGTTTAGTCTAGATGAAGTAATACATTGGCATCACCAGGATTGGGGCTTTAGGTGAAATGTTGATACTATGTATTGTGATTGACTGATTTAGTTTGAAAACTGGTAACCAGGAAAAGTACTCTGAGTTTAGGCTCATTCCAGGTGTGACCTGGGGCAGGGGAACAAGGTGGTGCAAATAAGCAATGAACAGTAGCAAGATACAAAAAGTACATAACACAATCATGAAACAGGTACAACAATTTACAGGGTACAATATGCATGAATATCATACAACAATGTAGAGAAATGGGAGCGAAAACTGTAGACTGTACATAAGTGGCATGTTAGTGTGATATCACTGCTGAGAGGTTGGCAAGAAGCATTAAATGATGAATAACTCCCTTTCCCAGAAATTAAAAAAATAGCACTGTGACGTATATTATACAGCCCTTACAGTGCTTCAGACCATCTGAGACAGATTTTCCAAGGATTGTAAAAAGTTTTGTAGCCTGCTTCTAAGGGCCCACTGATTCTAAGACTTTTAGAGCCACAGATATGCCATTACATGTGGCATAATTTTAATGAACCATCACAATCACAGTAATTCCTTCAGAATCCTACTAGTGACATGTATCACAATAGCAACAGAACCATATCGAAGATGTTAAAGGCATTTAATATACTCCAGGCAAACAGAATGAGTATTTCAACCCATGTGACTTCATGCTACCACATTTACATTATGTCTGCAATTTAAGTTTTTTTCAATTTTCTGTGTCTAGTATACTGTAAACACTACCCACAAATTGGCACAATTCTGGTCCTATGTGTTACATGTTTTTTTTTTTTTGCTATAATAGACACCAGAAGAATAGCAAAACATGGGATCCAACACACTCATTAATATAACCTCTTGGGCTATGACCCCATGACCTTCCTAGGAAGTAGAGAATATGTGACAACGTGAAATAGATACCACCACCAATATGGGAGCTGTGATTGTCCCCATTTGTAAGAAAGAGGACAAGAAAGATCCTAGTAATTATAGAGCCATTAGCCTAATTGATGTCATAGGTAAAATATTTGCTGGAGTCTTGATAACAAGGTTATTGGTTGAAATGGATGGAGTTAGAGATCTCTCACTGCTGCAAGCATGTTTCCATCAACAATTTTCAACTATGGACAAGTGTTTTGTACTTCATCATTTATTGTGAAAAATATATAAAGCTGTGACATCAGAAAATATATGCAGCATATGTAAATTTCACCACTGCATTTGATAAAATAAATAGGAGTACATTGTGGAAATAATGGCAGAATAGGGGATTTCAATAATAACAATAAATACAATAAGATTATTGTATTCTAATACGTGGGTCCAAGAAAGAACAGATATGGCAGGGAACCTTTCCCAAATATTAACTACAAATACTGGGGTGAGGCAGGGCTGTATTCTTGCCCCTGACCTGTTTGCAATTTATATCAACAAGTTACTTCTTATTCTTCACATACCAATTTCAGATTCACCAAAAATAGGCTCTGATTATTGTCCAGTGCTTGCATATGTAGACAACATTGTAATTTTATCATTGTCCTCAGCAGGACTTCAGAAAAAGTTGGACATCCTGCAGATATTTGCTGAAAATATGTCTTTAAAGATATACATGAGTAAATCAAAAATCATGATTTTTGGGAGCAGAAATAATAAGTCCAAATGGTTCCTCAATTTTGATCAGATGCAAATAACTCAGGATTATCCATATTTGGGCCTTATTTTTTCTCAAACTCTGTTATGGAAATCTCAAGCTGACACACTATTAAAAAAGGTGTCTAATACAATGTTAATGTTAAGGTTTGACATTCGCTATAGGGGATTGTCTATTAGACCTTTGTTATGGGCAGTGGAAGCCAAATATAATGCACAAATTCTGTATGACTCAGAACTGTGGGACCAAAAGTATATTGAATTATTAGAAAAATCAATTACATGCTTTCTTAGGTCAGTCATGGGCTTTTCATAGAATCAATACCAACCACCTTTGTCAGGACAGAACTTGGGCTACCCAATTTGCTAGCACTGGCGAATTGTGAGTGATAAACTTTGAGTGAGAATTAGATTACCAAAAGATAGAATGGCCAGAAAGTATTAAGATGAAAAACATTTCTGGAAGAAAAGTGCATGTTGGAAATCTCCTGGTTAGTGAAAGTGAAAAAGATGGGTCTAGAACATCTTCTTCCATTGACTCAAAAAAAAAAACATTGTGATAGCAAATCAGTACAAGGGACACATAAGAATCTCCTATAGAAACACAAATGAGAAGATCTAGAAAGTTAGTAAATCAAGTTTGCAATTTGATATAGTGAGAATGAACTGCAACACAAATACAGACATTACCTTGATATCCTAGAAGATCCACAGCTTAGGAAGATATATGCAAGATACAGGGTAGAGTTCTTTGAGACAAATGTTTGTATGCCAGATTCAACAAACTGAGTGATCCAATGCATATACTATGCTTCTGTACTGGCAGTGAGAGGAAAGATTTGGCCCATGTGACATTTAGATGCCATTGGTATGACAGGCTGAGAAGGAAATTGTTGGGTCCTATCTTAACCTCCCTGCAGACTTGTGATGTAAATGTGGTTTTAAATATAATATTACCTCGGAAGATGAGTATATTGTGTCCAGAATGGCTAATTTTCTATTTATTATGCAAAAAAATTAGAAAAGGATAATAAAAGCAATAATATGTTGAGATTAGAGGGTTAAGCATATTGAGGAGATGACACTGTGAAATCATGTTGCACAAAGTATGCTGCTAGACTTTATTTTAACTGATATTGTCCTGAGATGCTATGTGTTATGTATTTAGATGTAATATATTGTCTCTGTGTGTGTATGTATGTATTTACATGTTAAAACTTGTAATGATCTATTATGATCGAGCAAATAAAATTATTACAGTTACACCATCAATAGGAATGAACTTCCCTTTAGAAGCCATGACAGATGCAATAATTGCATTTGACTCAGCCAGGAATCAACCTAAATTATATGTAAACTATTTTCTGTGATTCAGAGTTTGATTTAATTGCCGATACTGATGATTGGTGGTGCCATCTATTTCATGTTCTTACACATGCTTGCACCAACCTGAGGAAGGCCACAGGGTGGCAAGGCAACCAGTTTGTAAAACAGTAGGACAGGAGGTATCTAAATATACCATGGGAATATTTCCTATCCCATTTAAGGCAAGGTATTAGAGTTTACTTCAGACTAGGCTGGGTAAAATCCATTAATTCTGCCCCAGCAGAATTCACAGAAGTGCACCACTAGTCCTCAGAAATGGAAAAAATCCCACAGTTTATATTGACACAGACATTGATGTCTTCTACATTGTTTTACTATATTAGCATTTTGACAAGGAAAGGCACACTGAGCAAAAATCCATTCTAGGTGTAGCCTGGGAGAGAATTAAGCACCGGGAGGTTAAATGACTTGTTCAGGATCATAAAGTATGTAAGTGGCAGTTATAAGATTCAGACCCAGGGTTGTTGTCTTCAGATTCACATCTCCATGCTTAAACTCCTAGGCTATGCTATGTGCAAAAAATAACTGAGGAAAAGAAATCTGCAGTTTACATTAACTTTAGTAAACATTGTGCAGTTTACATTGATGTGTCTTCTATATGTGAAAAAAAAGTCCTATTAGTAGAATCCACTGATAATTTTTGAGGTGGAATGGTGCTTCCATTGGTGTTCTGCCAGGAAACTTTATAATTTCACAACCCTACTTCTTATAAACCCTGAAAAGTACAGAAATATGAAATTAGGGTTCAAAGTACAAGCCTAAGACCCTCCAACTAAAAACAGTGATTCTTGAACATTTTGTAATTGTGCTAGAATGTTTCTGAGTCACAGGATATTCAGTCCAGGATTTGAACCCTAATGTCTACTTTCCATACATGGAAGACATAAATCCTAAGATTTTCCGTGCTTTGGGGCATTTTTTGAGAATGGCAAATGCTTTGCTCTCCATTAAAAACAACTTTTTCCATGCATTAATTAGCACTGCTTAGGCAGGTTATTAGTGTGTGCAAAAGGCTCTCATTATCCCAGTGTGCACATATTAATCAGATTACATCTCATTTACATGTACACCTGGGGTTCTTTTGCACTTCTGCTCAAGCATCTTTGCACTGTGCACAGTGAGGCTTTCAATATAGAAACTCAGATTTTTTGAATCAGATCTTTGTCAATGTGTTTTAAACAAAGCTGGACATTTTGTTCTCCATAACTATAAAGTACTAAACCTGATGCATTATCAATCCCTCAGGACCACCTAAATGAATATGCATTCTGCTTAAATGAGAGGCTATACTGGTGCACAATATTCAAAATCAAAATAAAAGCACATCTACAGTCAGAATATCAAAGATATGCCCAGACTAGATGCACTATCTCCTGACAACTATAGACCTGTCACAATGGAATCATAAAACAGCTCTAAGAATAGTTGATGACATCGCTATGTAGCTACACTACACCAAACCAGCTGTGAAACTGTTTAATGTTATAAAGAGTTATTACAGTAGTAGTTTATATTAAATTGATACTGGTTGTATAAACTGAAAACACAGAGACCTAATTAAAAATACCATATTCATCATCTCCACTCATGAGGAGTGACATGTTCATAACTAATCCATGGCTTTACCATTTGTGAGTTATCATCTCACTTGTTATGTCTGGAAACAAACTGCAAACAAGTTACCTGGAATAGTTCATTATCTGTGCCATGCACGCTCAAACAGATTCCTCAGTTATCCAGAGGTTAATCTTATGTGGGGTACATCTGCCCCAAGTCATATATTTTCTTATCCAGGGTTTGTTATCAGTTATTCAGGTTTTGTCTGTGTCAGTTATATGGGCACAAATAAGCTAAGCTGGTTCATAGTGAATTGAATTTGGTAAGGTACCAACATAGTATGTGCTGTCACACAATGATGATGGCACAGGCCAGCTCAGGTAAGCTAGCAGGTGGGTAGTGGTAGTACCATACTGTAGTAGCATAAGAATGTTGCTGTCAGTGTAGTATTGTGATTGATGAAGCAGTCTTGAAGAATTAATAGAGTTCACATGGAGGAGGAAAAGTAGTGTATTTTGGGCACTGTTATGCTGGTGCTTAGACAGGACTTCAACAATAGAGTCAATCAGACTTTTCTGGAGTTAATGGGCAGTCAGTTTATCAGGACTGATAAACTGGCAGGTAAGAATTATTTGATATAATGTATATTATATGGTGGTGGTCCCCAAACTACAGGCTACATTGAAGCTGGCAAGTCAACCAGTCAGGAAGAGAAAACAGACAGTAAAGATGGTGTGTGGTACATGATTTAAGTATGCAGTACAAACCACATGAGAATGTTTCCTTAGGGACAATAGTATATTAAAATCCGTGGCAAAGTAAAAACCATGTTACATTTCTGGAATCTCCCTCCACCCTTAGCTTATTGAAAAATAAGATTTTATTTTATTTTTATTTATTCATTCTTGGATTACAACCATTGAGCACAAAACAGCTAATTTACAAAGGCTCCGCATCAGCGGGTAGGAAAATACACACATAAAATTGGATATTGGATAAAGTAACATCATAACACAATAAAAATAGTCAATCGTTGCATAAAATGCAGCATACAGTGAATCAAAAGAAAGTTGCAGCCCCAAAGGCATTGTCAAAAAAGGGAGAAAGGGAGGGATGGAAGAAAGGTATAGGAAGGTGAATGAGGGCATGGCAGGAGGCAGGGAGGGAGGGGTGGGGGCCGAGGGCAAAAATGGAGGAAGGGAGGATAAGGCATAGGACAGAGCTATACAGGAGGGCGGATCAGGTTGATGGACACAGAGTGGAGGGGGCACTGTTGGGTGGTCAGGGATGTAATAACAATCACCCTACAAATATAAATTAGCCTCAGACTAGCATTTTTTAATTATTCAATGCATATCTTTTTGTGCATTCCTCAGATTTGATATTTAATGTATGTAATAATGAAGGTACGTGACAATACAGGCCACACATAAGGTTAGTCTATGGTCATGAATGACGAGGTGCATAATTATGAAACAGGCAGCCAGATAACTGAAACTTGAAAGCAACATACAGTAATCAAGAAGTCAACTCATGGTCATAAATAATATTGCATGAAAGTTTTAAATGAACAGCCAAGTGACTGGAGAAAGCTGGAATGGAGATGAGTGATGTTAAATATACAATTTTAATTATGATGGTGTTTGAGGCATTTTGTTTCAGAGGCTGAAAATGTTCACCTTGTGATAAATTAACTCTAGTCCTCAACCTACATTATAACTAACAAATAGCATTAGTTCTGGGTGGATTAAGAACTGGTTGAAGGGCAGACAGCAGAGGGACGGTAGTTGGAGGAGAGCTCTCAGCACCAGGGCTGTAACCAACAGGGTGCTGCAGGGGGTCGATGCTAGGACCGTTATTATTTAACATATTCATTGCCAACATATCAAATGGGATAAGGAGCAAGATTAAACTCTTTGCAGATGACACTAAGATCTGTGCTGAGGTGGATAGTGTAGAAGGGGTAAAGTACTGCAAGAGGATTTGGTGACACCTGGCGCTGATCTGCCACATGGTACCTGGGGTTCAATGCTAAAAATGCAAGGTCTTGCACTTGGAAGCAAAACACCCAGAGAACAGTTACTGGTTGGGGAGTGCAGTTAACCACTTGGCTGAGGAGAAAGATCTGGGGTGTTGGTGACAGGGGACATGAAACACCGGCACAGCGCAGGAAGACAGCTGCAAAGGCAAACAGAATGCTGGAATGCATAGCCATGGGAATCACTTCTAGGAGGAAGGAAGTCATTATACCCCTGTACAGGTCCCTTGTGAGGCTGCACTTGGAATACTGTGTGCAGTTTTGGTGCCCCTATTTGAAAAGGGACATCAAACTACTGGAGAGGGTCCAGCATAGGGCAACGATAATGATCCTGGAGATGGGGGACAAAACATATGAGGAGAGATTAAGGGAGCTCAGCATGTACACCCTTAAGGATAGAAGGGAAAGAGGAGATATGATTGATACATTCAAGTACCTAAAGGTCATAAACAGAGTCAATTCTGAGGGTTTGTTTTAGTTAAAAGGGGGGAAGGACACCAAGGGACACAGTCTGAAATTGGAGGGAGGAGCCAAGGCACACAGTCTGAAACTGGAGAGAGGAAGGTTCAAGAGGGAGATGAGGAGGCACTATTTCATGGAAGGGTGGTGGTAGTTTGGAATGCACTGCCAGAAGAAGTGATATCACTGCTGACAGTGGGCAGCTTCAAGAATGGGTGGGATAGGGCCAAAGGGAGAGTCGAAACTGTGGGGAAGATGGGGGGAGAGAAGTCAGAGGTGGGAGGCACTAAAGCAGAAGGGCATGCAAGGGAAGGGGAGGCAGCTACAGTTTAATAAACAGCATGCTGCACACTTGAACAGACTAGATAGACCAAAAGGCCTGTATCTACTGGCAATTTTGTATGTTTGTATGAAGTAAAAGTAATAAAATAAACCCCTACTAAGCTACAAAATGCCTGCCCTCAAATTAAGACTTTTATGACAAACCCAAGTCACAAAAATTGATCAGACTGTAAGAGGAGTATAAATTCAATTTGTAACTTTATTTTTATTACTCCCAAAGTGGTTGCAGGTTTTGAAGAAAAGTAACAATTCTCTAAACAGTACTCAGATTACCAAACCAGGAGTTATACAAAATAAAGAATGGACAACTTTGTCAAGACTCTCTTTTTTTTTTTTTTTTTTTTTTAGTACACCTCAGTTTGTCGCTTATTAAACCACAGTTGTCTGTACATTATTCTGTATTTCTCACATCTTGTCTAGATTGCACTGCTTACAGATTGCTTCTGCTCACAGACCGCTTTCCACATATCGTCTCAAACAGCTCAGCTTGTACTGTACTACTTGCCTTGACTCCTCCCTCTCTTTTGCCTTCTGTGCCAGAAATCTGAAAGCCCTCCTCGACTTAGAACACACCTAAACCCCCGTATTTCTATGATCTGCAAATCTTGCCACTATCATCTCCACAATATTGCCTGTATCATTTCTTCCCAGACCTGCCCTCTGCTCTGTGTCTTTACATCCTCTTTTCTCAACTACAGTTCATCCCTCCTGTATATGGTCATCACAGCCACTGTTTTTCAGTTTTTACTGGAAAACAAAAGTAAAATTCTACAATCTGGACTGCCTTCACACTGGTAAAAACAAAGAATTTCATGGAATTCAGCATTTTGCACCAGATCAGTAAATCTGTAGAACTTGTGTTTTTCTTATAATTGCTTCAAGTGCTATTTTCAGTTTGCTTCATTTAATATTCTGCATATTAGGCCTTCTTTTATTCTGATTATTTATCCACATATTAAAAGAATGACAGTAGAATCCCAGTAAAATCCAGACATTAGACTAACAATCACTGGTGCAATTCCAGAATTTTAAATCTTGAAAACAGAATTTCATTATTTTAATTATCGTGAAGAAGTGGCCTTGGTCATCACAGGTCCTTACCCTTAAAACTTTGAACTGCTCAAAATGCAGCTGCTCCCCAGTTCCAGAAATGAGACCACAGCACTCATCTTCCATCTCCTCCACCAGTGCACTATCCATGCTGCACCCCAAGTTCTTCAGGTTTGAATCCTACTGATGTCACATACTTAGTGTGTGAACTTGAGCAAGTCATTTAACCTCCCTATGATGAACTACCTCTCATTCTTTCCTTAACCTCCTCGCTGTCACTTACCCAACCTCACTTTTACTGAACATCACTGTTGTGATGTATGGCTACTATAAACTATGTACTGTAACACGCTTTTGTTTAGTGTGCATTAATGCCATGCTATACTGTAAGACTAAATTCTTTCCTTTGTAGCCTGGAAAATGTATCACCAAATACTGTAAGCCCCCCACATGGTGTTTTGACTATGTGCCTCCATTCCTACCACTGTTTTCTCCCCTACTACTGCTGCTGAAGACTGTTCCAGGCATCCACCACCCTTTCTGTGATGAAGTATTTCCTCACATCTCTCCTAAACATACCCCCAGCTTCATATTATGGCCCATTGTTCTGGAGTACCTTTTCCACTGAAAATCAGTGGTGGGATTAAAAAAAAACCTGGGATAAGCACAAGGGAATCATAAGGGATAGTCAGTGGGGTGGCAGAGAAAGTGCCGTAGACCTGGAGAGATATACAGTGTAAGCAATGCAACAAAAAAGGGCAGACTGGATAGGCCATGTGGCCCTTATCCGCTGCTAGCTTCTATGTTTATACAGTATGTTTCTGTGTTTCCCTGTCCCTTAATTCGGCCTGACATTGGGAGAAGCAGAAAGTGCAAAGGCTCACAGTCCATTTGGTCTAACGTTGAGTCACAGAAATGGGCACTTTGTCTCTTTAAAACAGAAAACAGAATTTCACCTTTAAGTGGACTTGGAAGGGCAACATTTCCTTGCAGCAGGAGATCCCTTTCTGAACATGATTCAACACCCATTTACTTGGCCTACCTGGCCTTGTCAGATGCAGCTTTTATTACTCTGTTGTGTGTTCAGGGAGCTGGGTGCTGGTGTAATTTCCCAGTCAGATACCTAATAAAATATTATGAGGCCCACAAAGCAATTGATTGATTTCACGTTCCTCAACAGCACATTGCACGCTTTCTGTTGTCTTCGACCTCCTGAGCTTAACAAAGTGAAAATAAATATTTAATTATTCTCCTAAATAAAAATCAATCGAAAGTCAGTACAGGAAAGCAGACTCATAAATTTTCATATACACTCTACTCCCACACAGTACTCTGTACATATACACACACATCCATTCACTTATAGTGTGCATAAACAGAAGTGGGAGAATCAGTTCTAGAAAAAAGAACCCTCTAGAACTTGTCAGGTTCTAAAATTTAGAACCAAACAGGACCTCCTTTTAAAAACTGTTGAAGTGGTTCATATGAATGAACTATTAACGTGTGATTTGTCTATTATTAATTTGCAAAATTTACCCAAATTATTAGGTGCAAAAGCAAAAATCTTTTAGAAACACATTTGATAAATTGACATGTTCAAGATGTTTATAGTACTGTCCATAGTACGTAGCATCAGGGCTGTAGTTCACCCATTTTAGTTTATGATAAAAAATAAGCACACCCCCATTTTCCCCTTTGTTTGTCCACCTTCCACCCACACCAGGTGGTTTTAACTGTCTTGTGGCAGAACACCTTGTCTGTGAGGGTTACATGCAGCCATCTCAATAAAGAATCAAGCAGGTCCCACTCACTGCTCTGCACAGCTACATTGTACTCTGTACATATACACAACACAATGGTGTGCTCACCTTCATTGAGCCAGTCATCCAGTCAGCTGGAAGCCAAGGCCATTCTCCATAGCAAGATTTCTCACTAGGCAGTATGATGGCATGGTCAGCCTTCACTGACCCAGTCAGCGGGAAACCCAAAGGTCACTGTGTATGCCCAGGTTTCCCCTAGGTACATGAGGTCATGCTGCTCTAGCGACTGGGCTGGATCACAGTACCAAGTTTTAATGTTTGGTTTCCTTAATCCAGATGCCCTGCTTCCTCTCTCTGCCTGCTCCCTCTCCTGTATTCAAAGAGCACATTGTAGCACCCAGCTTTTCCTGCAAAAGGGTCAGACCACAGAGTCCCCCAGTGCTCAGCCATGTGAAGCCAGCTGAGTGAGCAAAGTTGTTTTTGAATGCAGATGTTCCCTAGAGCAGTTAATGGGTACTGCCCTGTTGGAGGGGCTGAGCAACCAAAAGGGTTAAAGGAATGGAAAGGTTTGATTGATTGATTCGTTAGTTAACCAGTTAAGTACACTGGCCCCAGGGACCATTTTCAGACACAGCCCAGGCCATTAAGATGGCACGTATCAGCATGGATGCACCAGAAATACAAAGAACTAGAGACATATAATATAAAACATGGCAAGTTAAGCCGGTAATGTGGGTTACATCCTAATGCAGTGCACCCAGGCTTAGCTGCACAAAGGAGAAATGAGGCAAACAAAAAACATGTCTATATAGGTCATGAATACACATTACAGTTATAACAACTCAGAGACTAAGCCCTTAGGACATAGAGAATATTTTGACAGACCAGTTCTGTTTCCTGTGAAAGAAGAAAAAAAGACTAAGAGGAGATATGATTTCAGTTTTGAATACTTGAAGGAGATTGGATAAGGCAAGCAAGGGAACTTTGTTTACATTGTTCAGGGCAATAGAGTTAGAGAGCACGAAGGGAACCTTTTTTACATTGTTCAGGGCAATAGAATTAGAGGGCAAGCCACTTTGACTTTGACTCAGACTGTTCTGCTTTACATACAAGCAGCATTAGAAAATCAGAATTGACATGTTTTGATACAGATTGCACCTTGCATCATTCTTTTCTGGTGCAAGCACCTTGCATCATTCTTTTCTGGCACAAGCACGCATCATTCTCTTCTGGCACAGCTGCCCGTGTTCTTTTCTGAATTTGCAGCTTTTAGTAGTATTCTTTTCTGGCACAAGCACTTGCGTCATTCTTTTCTGGCGCCAAGCACCTTGCATCATTCTTTTCTGGTGCAAGCACCTTACGTCATTCTTTTCTGGTGCAAGCACCTTGCATCATTCTCTGAGCTATAAAAATCAGGCCCCTGGTCTTTTTTCCTCATCTAACACTTTCTTTGTTCCCATGGATAAGATACCAATATCCATCCTTTCAGTCACTGGCAGTGCTCAGGGGAAGGTAAAGAACCCATGGCACTTTTCAATATTGGAATAACCAATTGTCTTGGTGAATATACCCTGTCTATATATATATATCAAAGAGACTCTAGTGTAACTGCCTATGGTTGAGTATGAAGGTGCCATGCTTGTGTGCATATAGTCCCTGTCACCTGTTCTATGTGACAGTGATGCATCAGGACCATTCATTCAACAAGAGCTGTTTTGCTTTTGTCAAGTTTACAGCAATGAGAGCTTTGATTTCAAGTAACTGTCCTAGTCAGGAACTCTAATGAAGCTAAATTCACAGATGGCAAAGACCTGAGGATAATTGAGTGGGCTGATCTGTAAGGAAATAGCTAGATTATTCACTAATTATAGCATTGGTGACCTGGGGTGATTTGTGTGGATTTTTTATAGTTGTGTGTAGTTTGGTAAAATGAAAGCTTTAAAAGAAAACCGTCACTCCTGCTGGCCAGACCTAAACACATGCCTAGAAAACACCTTGGATCAGAAAGAGTTATTTAATTGAAGCCAGAACATCAGGCTCTAATAAGAAATTGCTTCTGCAGCATTTTAATCTCTGAATCAAAGGTCCTGGATACCTCACTGACACATGGGACAGGAGGCATTGTAGGAAAGAAAGAGCAATAAAAAATGCAAACATAGAGACCCCAGGAACCATAAACTAGCAGACAAATTAAAAAAAACTCCTTACATCAAATAAAAGGACAGACACACTAGGATCATATCTGCAAATCAGAACACTGTACAACATTTGTTTTGTAAATTTTTACTGTTGTTCCCCTTTAAACTTGCCTTTTTGCCAGATGTGATTCTCATAATACCCTGCATTCAACTGAAAATTGTTGTTCCCTCTATGCTTCCTTACTCCCCCTGGAGGTCTTCTCTTCTGGTGCTGTCCAGCTCTGCTGTCCTTCTTTTGGTGGCCCCCCTGCATCTGACTCCTTCTTTAGGTGACCCAATACATCTGGCTCTTGCCATTGGAGAACCACTGCCCTAGATCATTCTCATACCCCACCAACTGTCTTGTCCATTCTCCTACTTGGTACCCCAGTCCTTCCAGGTGCAGGAGCATCCCATCATGGATGTGCAGACATTCCTTGCCCAATAATGCCCTCAAATGTCCAGAAAAGAAGACCCTCACTCTTGCAAGAGACTAGTAGCAAGACTTGGTCTATGTGAAATTTCTGTGAAATTTAATGAAATGCTGCCAAATTTTAAGTTTTATTTATTTCCATCAAATTTTAAAACTACTTATCCAGATGTCACCAAATGTGGTATGTGTGATGCCTACTGCAGCATGAATATGTCATGTTACATCTTTAACATTAAAGGGAGTCGAGTTATAAACAACCAAACATTCATAATTTGTTTTATGAAATTTTGCAAGTACTTCAAAGAACTAGTAACACAAAAAAAGAGCAGGCAGAACATTTTAGTAATTTTTAAAGGTAGTCCCTTATTACTTTTTATTTCTGAAGAATTTATTTTCTCTTTCTATGTGCTGATTAGATGGTTCTTTACCTAATAGTATTGGGTGTGATGTGATGTGAAATGCAGTGCTTTACCATGAAGAGACATCTGGTTCTGTTCCTCCCTCTACATCATCAGCATGTGACCTCACTCATTCTTACATCACAAGCCCTACTGCCTGATTGGTAACATGTCACAAGTTATCAATGAAGCAGCAGGAGATGGCTCTTTTTGGTTACTAGTGATGTCACAGTCAGTGCGGTCACAATGCTGATGATATATAGGAAGGAATAGAACTGGCTGTGACTGACTGAAAGAGGGATCATATCAAATGAATCTGATAGAGGGGGGGTAGGTCATGTCAAATGAATCTGATAGATTTCTTTGAGTGGGTGACCAAGAAATTAGATCAGGGTGGAGCGAGGTGGAATAGCGGACATGGCCTCTCTAGATTTCAGTATGGCTTTTGACACTGTTCCACAAAGGAGACTAGCAAGCAAGCTCTGTAGCTTAGGAGTGGGTCCAGAAGTGGTAAACTGAGTAAGAAATTGGTTAGGGGATAGGCAACAGAGGGTGGTGGTAAACAAAGTTTACTCTGAGGAAGGGAGAGTGACCTGTTGGGTACCACAGGGATCAGTGCTGGGACTGGTCCTCTTTAATGTCTTTATAAGTGACGTCACAGAGGAGCTAGAAGGGAAGGTCTGCCTCTTTGTGGATGACATCAAAATCTGCAACAGGGTGAACACTATGTTGGTGTGGAAAGGATGAGCAGAGACCTGAGAAAACTTAAGGAGTGGTCAAAGGTATGGCAGCTGAGTTTCAATGTAAAAAAATGTAAAATAATGCACTTAGGGCACAGAAACCTGGGGGCAGAGTACAAAATGGGAGACGTGATATTGATAACCACCAAGCAGGAAAGAGACCTGGGGTAATCGGATCAGATGACCTAAAGATGGGCAGGCAGCGCAACAAGGTAGTTGGGAGGGCTACTGGCATGCTGGGGTGCATAGGGAGGGTTATCACCAGCAGAAAGAGGGAGGTGGTGCCCCCCCCCCGTATAGATCACTGGTAAGACCCCACCTTGAATACTGTGTCCAGTTCTGGAGACCACATCTCCAGAAACACATAGAAAGAGCGGAGGTGGTCCAGAAGAGGAGAATTCACAATGGTGCAGGATCTGCACCAAACCCTGCAAGATGATAGAAGGGGGAGGATATGATGGAGATCTTTAAATACCTTATGAGGGTAACTAGAAACATAGAAACAGAGAATGCAGTGACAGATGGGGACTGCAAGATCCATCTAGCCTGCCCAATTGAGACAACCCACCCCCAGCTTATTGCTTTCCCAAGGTTACCACATTGTCTGTCCCAGGCTAGTTTTAAAGCCCTGACTGCCTTGGCTTCCACCATCCCTGGGGGGAGGCCATTCCAAGACTCCACCACCCTTCGGTGAAGAAGAGCTTCCTAATGTTGTTCCTGAACTGACCACCCTTCAGGCACATGTCATGACCTCTAGTCCAGTTGCAGTTGTTAACCTGGAAGAGGTTATTTGCTTGAGTACTGGGTAAATATGCTGTATACAAAATGGCACAGTCAAAACTGCGCATCACAGACAGTGTCTATGGTTATAGCAACAGGGTGCTAAACTGTGAAAGGATGAAATGGAGTAAGCATGGTTTTGCACCTTGTTGCTCTTGCCTGGGTAGCTAGTCATGCAGAGGATAAGATCTCTGCTGGGAGGAGGATCTGCCAAGCAGCTGCTGTGGCTCACTGGGATGAGCCACAGGCAGCAAGGGAAGCGGTGTGTCTGTGGTCTGGGTCTCGAATCCTGGTTCCAGACAAATGGAGCTTCTAGGTTTTTTTTCGTAAATGGGGGGTTCAGGGTTTATGCCAACATTTAGTTTCAGCAATATGGCTCAGCACTAGCAATGTACCCTCTGTATTGACAGCACAGTACATTGCTGCGCTGTTTTTGTGTGCGAGGTTCCAATTTCTTGAGGTAGACTCCATCCTTTAAACCCCCTTCGGATATGTCTACGCTGTTGCAGAGCTTGGTGTCATCTGCAAACATGCACATCTTCCCATCCAGTCCATCAGTGATGTCGCTGATGAATATATTGAAGAGAATCGGTCCCAGAACAGAGCCCTGTGGTACACCACTAGTTACAGTACTCTCTTTTGACAAAGTGTATTTACCATTACCCTCTGGGTCCTTCCATCTAGCCAACTTGTGATCCAGTTAACTATTTTAAGCCCAATGCACATGTGCTCCAGCTTGTTGATCAGTCTCCTGTGAGGGATGGAGTCATAAACCTTGCTAACATCCAGGTACACCATGTCAACCGTACCTCTTTGGTCTACCATTTGGGTAATCAAATCAAAAAATTTGATAAGGTTAGTCTGGCAGGACCTCCTGCTGTGAAGCCATGTTGCTTTGGTCTATTTGCCCACTGGCTCAAGAATGCACCATAATTTCCTTTAATAGAGACACCATTAGTTTCCCTAATACTGAGGTAGGTTGACTGGATGGTAGTTTCCCGTTTCTTCCCTACTCCCACTCTTGTGGAGGGCACCACTGTAGCCCTTTTCCAGTCTTCAGGGACCTCTCCACTCTCCAATGCCTTGTTGAACAATTTAGCCAATGAGCAACCAGCTACTCAAGCTCATTCAGAATTATTGGGTGTATTCCATCCAGCCCCATTGCTTTGTCCACCTCTTATTTATTGAGTTCCTCTAGGACTCTTTGTTTTGTGAAGGGATTTGTATCTGCCCCCCCCCCAACATGGTGCTCCTTCTTGCACAAGGCAGGACCCTTGCCTGTTTATTCCTGCATAAAATGGAGCAGAAATAATCATTCAGGACCTCTGCTTTCTCCCCATCATCCTCTGCATGCTGACCTTCCTTATATATATATATATATATATATATATATATATATATATATATATATATATAGAAGCGCAAGAGGAAGTATTTTCAGAAAAATTGAGCTTAAGAACACAAGAACAAGGGACATTCTATGAAGCTAGAAGGGCAGATTCAGGAGTGATGTGAGGAAGTACTTCCTCACAGAAAGAGTGGTGGATTCCTGGAACAGCTTTCTAGTGGAGGTGGTGGAACTGAAGACAGTGGGAGCCAAGAATGGATGGAATAAGCATAAGGTATCATAGTGGAAAGGAAGGGAGTAGGAGAAAGAGCTGTAGATCGATTAGGGTCTGTGTGATCGCTAGGTAGGAAAAAATGAGCAGACTCAGTGGGTCAAGCAATCCTTATCTGGTGCCAAATACTATGTTTCTGTGTTTCTATGACTGTGTCAGGCCTCCAGGTAGAGTTGCATTCCACTCAGCACGCTAGTACTGTCAGGTAGATAATCTTCTAATTAGCAAAACAGAAACAAAACACTTCAGCTATAAGTAGTGACAGCTGACTACTTCTGAAAGTTATTATTAATTATAGGCTGTACACTAGCTTTTTAACTGTAAAATTGTAATCTCCTCTAACTTTAAAACTACAGTATACAATGTCACCAGGTAAGGCAGATTTATAGGCCCGAAATAGAAGGCTATGTTTCAGTTTTGTAAGTTATAAGCATACAAAATACCGGTAAGCCAAATAACATCAGTACTTAAAGTCAAATTTCATAAGTTTTTGGAAAATTATGCGATTTTGTTGTGATTTTGTGGAAGTCATATCCGTAGATGTCCAACCACACTTTTTACCTGCCACAGGCGGGGAGCGAAGGCTGGGTGAGTATTAACAAGGATCGAGGCTTTATAGCAAAGTAGTAAGAGAGTGTTGGAGGGACACTGCAGGACCAACACACTAGTGTAGGGAAGGCAAATTGCATGGCTGCAGCAGAGGTCAAATGAGTGCAATGCACTGCCAAGCAATGCAGCTAGAGGAAGATGCACTGACTGGTGCCTGCACTGGGATATAGAAAATAAATTCCGAGAACACGAAGAGGTAATTTATTGTCTTCTACATTCTCCTACGCAGTACTCCCAATTCTTCTGGGCACAGGTGCAGCCCATCATGGGTGTGCAGGCATTCCTTGCCCAATAATGGCCTCCATATGGCCAGAAAAAAGAAGACCCTCACTCTTGCAAGAGATTATTAACAAGACTTTCCCTGCCTTATTGTCTACTGTCATCATTTCGCAAGGGCACCAGGGCAATGAGGATCTCAGAAAAGACCAGCCTGGATCCCTTTCCTGTTAGGAACATCCCTAGTTCTGTGAATGAGCCCCATATATCTCAGTGCTTTGTACTCCTGTGTAATTAATGCAAAGATAGACAACAATAGGGTTGGGTGAAATTGAACTTTGCTGTTAAAAGTTTGATAAATTTACAAGTCCAGGTCTGCAAAATTATATGAAATTTCCATGAAATTTTCATGGAATATTATAAAATTTTAAGCTTTAGTTATTTCCATTGGTTTACCTATGCCAAATCAACAACACCATTGTTGAAGTTTGGCATAGCAAGATCTCCAATGTTGACAAGCGAAATTTTGCCTGTCCAACATTGGAGTGTTTCTCTCGGGTGGCTGCACCCCCAAACTCCCCATGCAGGGGGCTGTGCCCCCATACCCCCCTTCTAAAGATTATCTTCTCTAAGTCAGAGTTGATTTGAAGGGGGAGCAACACACGACAAAAGGACAATATTTCGCACTCTGGTCCCTCACAGTGACAATTCTGAAACCTGTCGAAATTGTCACTGTAAGGGATTTCACCGTAAAGGTTTTGATGTTTGGTTGGTACACCATTTCCATCTAATTCTAAAATAACTTATCCAAATATCACCAAATGTGGCATGTGTGAGGCCCACTGCAGCATGGATACATGTTCAAGTGTCAAAGGGAGCAAGTTATGAACAGACAGTCATAATTTTAATGAGATTTTGCAAGTACTTAAATTGTGACACTGTAATCACCTGCAACTTTAAAACTGAAATGCATGATATCACCAGGTTTAGCAGATTCATAGGCCCTAAGTAGAAGGCTGTGTGTGTCAACTTTGTAGTATTTTGCCTAAAGGATGGAACAGTTATAAGCAGACAAAATAAGCAAAATAGCATCAGACTTGACATCAAGTTTCATGATATTTTGGAACATTGTGGGATTTCATAATGATTTTTTTTAATCATACCCATAAGGTTTGTCCAGCCACACACCTTGGAGTGGGAATGAAAAAGCTGGGTAGAGTGATAATACAGAAGCATTCATGCGAAGCTTTATAGCAGAGTAGTAGGAGAGTTTGAGGGCCATTGCAGGACCACCACACTAGTGCAGCTAAGGCAATTGTCTGGCTGCAGTAGAGGTCAAATGAGTGTGATGCACTGCCAAGCAGTGCAGCTAGGGGGAGAAGCGCTGACTGGTGTCTGTACTGGGATATAGAAAGCAAGTTCTGAGGACATGACTAATGTTCCCTAATGATGTAAGGAACTTAAAAGAAGTTACCCATCGTTAGCACCCGTAAATTATTATTGGTAGTATTTTATACTCATTCCATTACTAATACTGTATGTCTTTCCAAATTGGTTTTAAATCCATTTTTTTGTATTGCTTGTGACAATTTTTTTCTCTGGTAGACTGTTCCATAAGTTGAATATACACTGTGTGAAAAAGAATTTCCTTTGAGTCAACTGATGCACTGGATTGGATAAGATGTTTCCCAACCCAACGCCACTCTGAGCTCAACAATTTTGTTTTTTTCTGCCATTCTTTTGGTGCTTTGCTCCCGGGTTGTGGTAATAATTAATAGTTTACTGTACCTGGTTCATGCTGATTCATTGCTAGCCGTCCGACATGGATGCAGAAATGAGAACAGCTGCCATGCACCATACCCCACGCCCACGCCAGATAAGACCTCCAAGAGAAGTAAGCCACAGTTGGCGGCTGACAAGGTCACATCTAGCATGTCTCATCCTTAGTCCAAAGAAAAGTTCTTCCAGGAATTTGCCCCACTAAAAAAATGTTGTAGTGACTTACGGACGAGTTGGTTTCCCTCAAGCAGCTTATTGCATCTCACATTCAGTGATTGGGAGACGCCGAAGCTCGAGTGAGCTTCCTGGAAGACTGGAGAGCGGAGGTGGAGCCCAATACTGTGTCCCTCTGTAGGAAGATAGTTTCCCTGGAAGAGAAGCTGAAAGACTTGGAGGGACACAGTAGAAGAAACAATTTGGTCATCATTGGTCTGCCAGAAGGCTCTGCAGGTCAAACTCCAATTGCCTTTATTCAATGCTTCTGCACTAAACTTGCTGGGCCCTTTCCCAATGGCCCTGATTACATTAATGGAGTGGGCACATCATGCCTTATGGCCTATTCTCCTGCTAGTGCTGCACCTGTCCTATGATATTTAAACAACTACTGCGCCTCAAAGAAAATTTTGAAAAACAATAATTAGGTAAAATTCTGCTTGTATACAGTATGTATTCAGATTTCTCCTCTCCATTATTTATTACTGAGAAAATGTGCATGAATACATGATTTCTATCCCTTGCAGTTATTTAAAGTTAATCTGCCTCTATAGCTTACTCCTACGTCAAGTCGTGACGTGATCACAATCTGTTGCCATGAGAGTAACTGTGATGTCACAATCAGTGCATAATGACCTCCAGTAGGGAGACAGCAACAGAAATAGATGAACTTTTCAAGGAGCAAAAGCCTGTGTTTATACAAGGACCTCAGCAATACATAATGGGAGGAGAATAAATAACTAAATGTGAAATACAAGCTGAACTTTATCTAAATATTATGTTTTGCTAAAGTTCTCTTGAATGTGTCAGCTGCTCTTTAAACTACTTAATCAACTGTATAAAGTGTATATTCTAAATAAGCTCCATGACATCCAATCTGTTTCTTGGGAGTGCAACAAGATCAGAGTCACTCAGGACTTAGCCCGATCTGTCCGTTTGAAGAGGGCTGCCTATGGGCCTGTAGTCTCTAAGCTGATGGCTGCTACTGTTCGGTTTAAGATGCTGTATCCTGCTCAACTTCAGTTCAATCACAATGGTGCTCTGAAAACATTTAACTCATTTGTGCAGGCCAAATGAGATCTGCCCTCCCTGATGCCAGATCTATTCAAATCTCTCACTGGACTTATTTTTCTTAGTGGAATTCTGAGCCATATAACATGGAAAGGGAGTTCATGAACACACTTACTTGCTGTATAGACTATGCAACTGCCTTTGATCCTTCTCCAATGCCTCATCCTCCCTCTGTGACAATGGCCACTGGCCTGCCTCCCTCCTATCCTGTTAGTTATTGCTAAATCTAAATTGACGGTTAGCCTTAGTGGAGTCCTTTGGGTCTTTTCTACTCCTTAAATGTACTGTAGCTAATTATATAATTGTAATTGTATAATCACCTGTTAGCTTTACTACTGAAATTATTCAAATCCTTTGTTCTATGTACTGAAACTACCTGTAGAATCAACTGTTAGCTCCTTACTGAGTGCCTCTACGTCTATGCCTGAGTCAATCTACTGTACTGCAATGATGTTGTCTCTGTACTTCCTTCTTCTGACATGGAGCCTTTGTAAACGAGTCCTTGACTCAAAGGTATTTTCTGAAATCCTCAATAAATAAATAAATATACAGAACTTTTCTTTGTGCACTCTTTTTGCCTTTTGGGTTTGAGGTCTCAGCCCCTTACCCTTTTCCTTTTTCATTTACTTAGTAGGTAGTTTTTGGCATGTAAGGACCATGGAGCTTTACAGACTGGTTATTTCCGTGAGGCAGTATGGCGCAGTGGGTTAAGGCTCTGAGCTACAAATCTGGAGACCTGGGTTTGAATCCCAAAGCCCCCTAGGTGCATACTGTGTGACCCTGAGCAAGTCACTTAACTTCCTTGTGCTCCCAGGTTGCACCTGCAAACAAGCTTCAGCTTAGTGTGTCTCACCTGGTAAAATAATTGGTTAAAAAAAAAAAATTTCTCCTTTCCCTGCCTAATGGACCACAGACTTTCTGCTTTGAGACAGCCCACCCTCTAAATCATGGATTTGTATTGCTGCATAAAGTTTTTGTTTTTGATTTTGGTTACTTGTGGATTAATTGTTGAGTGTTTAACAGCCCTTTTGTATTTTAACTGAGTGATTTGTCACATTTGATTCTTTGGGGCTCTCATTGACATCGCTGTTTTTGTCTGGGGTGATATTTGCAGGTTGAGATATTTTGTTTCTTTCTCTAGACTTCCCTTTCTGATGCTAGTAGCGGGTTCCTGGTTAGCTGCTACTGGTGAGTGTCGACCTGGGAAGTTTTGCAGAACTGGCATGTGCGGCTGAATTTAAGACTCTCGGCTGACTTTTGCACCACTTGCTGGTATGGTTTGAGAGTGCACCAGGGAGAGGGTAGAGTGTGGCAGGGTTTCCCCCTCTCTCTCCAGCGGTTTGCCTTTGGGGGTCTGGTCTCCACTCTTCATTGTAGCATGCTACCAAAGGGTGAGGGTTCCCCACTCTGTTACTGTGCCTCCCCCTTGTATTGCACCTTTGCTTCTGAGCAAAAAGGTCTTTCTCTCCATTCAGGCTATCAGCCATTCCAGGAATAGTTATGGCTAGCCCTCATGCACAGATACGGTGAGAGTTGTGCTAGCCGGTTCTTTTGCTGGGCTTCATTTTTGGCTCTAAAGCTGGAGTGAGGTGCTTTATCAGCACTGCATGTTGCAAGGAGCTCATTGCTGTAGTACTCCCTGATGCATAGCACCGAGTAGGGGGTCTTAGGGAATTGACTCCTCCTCCTCCTTCGGCATGTTTCCACCCTCCAGTTATTTCTCTGATTTCTACAGCGGCTCTTCCCCTTTTTCCTTGATGTGTGCCTAAACCCCTATGCCTCGAGATGTTGAACCCAGACACTGTTCATTTCAGGATTGGCTGCCTGTGGGAGGAGGGATAATTGGTGCATTGCAACTTATTCCTATGGTTGGGTGAGAAAGGGTGAGCGGGGCCCTGCTGCCCTTGAAGGCTACGGATGCTCATAGGAGACCTGACTACCTGTAGACAAACCTGGAAGAGGGTAAGGGACAGGGCCTCCTTTGCTACTTGTTCCTCTTTTGCTGGTGCTCCCTGACAGGCTGCTGCTGAACTAGGAAGAGGGGTTGTGCTGGATCCCCTGCAATGTGGATTATCCTTCTGGTAGTGGCTTTCTGCCCCGTGACGTGAGGTAAGCCAGCAATGTTAGCCTCAAGGGATTGGTTTGTGTCGATTCACTTTATTATATCCTGGCTTTAGTTTCATAGGTTTCATAGGTAAACTGAGCTTCACAAAGACCATAAGTCCATTTGCTCACCATGACTCTTACTAATACCCAGATATATTTTTGCTCCGTAGATATAGATCTAGGGAATGTTTAAATGCTGTCATTGTTTGAGAACCAACGACTTCTATAGGCAACTCATTCCATGTTTCAATAACTCTTACTGAAAACCAATGTTTTCTTGCCTGCCTATTGAATCTCTTGCATTTTAATTGTAGGGGATGGGCTTGTGTATTATAATTCTGTTCCTGCAGCTCAAAGCCCAACAACTCCCACAGCTGATGGTCCGACATAGCCCGATAAACCATACACATGTCCCCATGCAACCTACGATATTCTAATGAGAAGAGATCTAATCTTTTTAACCTTGTTTCATAATCAAGGCCCTGGACTTCCCTAATTTTTCTTGTAGCTCTTCTCTGAATCCTCTCAATCATGTTTATAGTGCCCCTTTGTCCTGGTGCCCAGAACAGCATGCAGTACTCTGTGTGTGGCCTCACCAGGGAGGTATACAGTGGAAGCAAGACTTCCTTGTCCCTGCTCTTAACGCATCTATGTATACAACTAAGTATACCTCCTGCTTTTCTAACCACCTGTTTACATTGTAAGTTGAATTTAAGATTATTATTTACCTTGATTCCTAAATCTTGCTCATCCTGGACCACTCTTAATTCTTGCCCTGCTAGTTTATACATCACCCCTGGATTATTACTACCCATGTGCATCACTGTTCACTTGGCAACATTATATATAGCCCCATTATCCTGTGCCCAAACCTCCAATTCATCTAGGGCTTCCTGGATTTTTGTACCCTCGGCTTGGTTGTTTACTGGAAAACCTATGCGTGTATCATCCGCAAATTTTGACAGCCAAGTATTCGTATGGGGCTTCATGGTTGAAATACAAAAATTCTATAGACATGGCCCCAATATGGATCCCTGAGGGATCCCACTAGTAACGCCCGTCCAATCTGACAGTTCACCCAGCACACTCACTCTTTGCCTCCTGCCAGACAACCATGCCTTGATCCAGAACACTAGGTGTGCCTGTATGCCTATATTATTAAAGGTTAGTATCAGCTGATCATGTGGGACCTTATCAAAGACCTTAGCAAAGTCCAAAAAGATGACGCTCACCGATTTGCCCTCATCCAAGGTTTTGCTGACCTTCCCATAAAATTTCAATAAATTTGTGTCCATGAACCTTTGTGAAACCATGTTGTGTAGCACCCAGAATCCTTTTTCTCAACACTAGTCATAATTTGATCCTTATTATGCCTTCAAATGTCTTCCCAAGAAACGATGGTCTATAGTTTGTCACCTCCTGGCTAGAACGTTTTTATAGATGGGATCACTACAACTTGTTTCAGGCCTCAATAACCTGACCTGTCTGTAAGGATTGCTGAAATAATAAAGTAACCGGCCCGCCAAACAGTCCGCCAATTCTTTAAGCATTCTAAGATGCATACTGTCAGGACCTTGTGCCATATATGGGTTCAGATTTTTAGCCTCTTCCGAACATCCTCTACCTCAATTTTAGGGCAGGTTGTGTCACATAACCCAATATCAGGATCCCAATTTTATGGCCAACATTAAAGACTGAGGTAAAATAAGTATTCAGCCTTTCAGCCATAGCCTTATTATCTGTTATAAGGCTATCACTAGTATCCTTCAATGGTCCTACTGTTCTACACTTGCCCCTTTTTTTGTTTATATAGGCGTAAAAGGATTTATAGTTATCCTGTACTTTTGTGGCCAGTTTATATTCAAATGCCTTTTTTGCCTTTGAGATGGTTAATTTGGTCTTTTTCAAACATGCTTTATATAATGCCCAGGACCTAGTCTCCCCACTTTTTTTTTGCCCTGATGAACGCCCTATTCTTTTTCTTAATAGCTTTCTTGACTGAAGGTGATATCCATGGTTGCATAGCCTGTTTGGGATTCTGGTATTTTGTACCCACAGGCACATATTTCTGGATTAACTCATTCAATTTATTACTAAGTCTGTCCCAAATTTCATGTACTGTAATATTCTGGAGTTCATGTGCCCAGTTCTATTTACTCAGCTCTTCTCTAACAGCTAGGAAGTCAGTTTTATTATAATCATGTACTGTCGTACTACCAACCTCTGTTTCTACTGCTGCACAGTACATAAATCTAATCATAGAGTGATCGCTGGTACCCAGGGGAACTTTCAGCTGTACACTTTTTAATGTTATCTGCTATATTGGTCAATACCAGATCTAAAATATGGTTTCCTCTTATATTGTCCATGACAACTTGTTCCAATCCTGCCACCAGAAAGGACTCCAAAAAACTAGCTTCCATTCTGGAGCCAGTCTGGCATGTTATCCAGTTAATTCCAGGTAAATTAAAGTCCCCCATAATAATGGCCCTATCCTCCTGTGTAATACATTTGATGAACTTCAGAATAAGGTCATCATTCTGTACCAGGCTAGCTGGTGGTCTATATACAACACCAATACTTAACTTGGGTGTATTCGGGGCAGTAATTTTAACCCATAATACTTCTGACACACCCCAGGCTGAACAATCAATATTTTCAGATGTTGTTTCATTTAAGACATACAGTACCACTCTTCCTCCTCTAGAAAACTGCCTATCCTTATTATAAAGTGTATACCGGGATCTGTTTGTCCCATGTATCCTCCTCCTCCACCAGGTTTCTGTAATAGCATATATATGAATATCTGAATTATGTAGTTTAAACATTAATTCATCCATTTTATTAATAAGACTTCTAGCATTTATTACAAGAAAATTCCAATTGGACTTGGGTTTACACACCGTCTCCTTTTTTGTGTGTTCCTTCCCCCCCCCCCCCAGTTTTTAGTTTAAATATTCATTTAAGCACTGCCTTAGCCTATTTGAAAACACTCTTTTCCCCTGCCTGTTAAGGTGTAGTCCATCCAAAGAAAAACTATGAGATGCCTGGAATTCCTCCCAATGATTTAAAAAAGTAAAATCTTCCCTAAAATACCACCTCTTAAACCACCCATTTAGTCTTCTGATGCTCCCATCAAGCAGTCTGCCAGCCCTTGGAACTGGTAAAATGCCAGATACTATTAAATCACAACCCCTATTATTCAGTTCTTTACCCACTGCCTCAAAGTCACGTTGTATCTCTGTGATGTTTCTCCTCCCCACATCATTTACCCCTACACGAAGCACTGTTACAGGAGTCTGTGTATTTTCTAATAAACCAGGGAGTAGTTGTTTAATATCCCGATGCCAGCCCCGTAAAGCTGAAACAGTGGTAAATTCCTTCCTATTTTACATATTACTTGGTCCGTACTAAGCATAGAATCACCTATCACAAGTATATCCCTAGGAAGCATAGTTTTGTTTGTGGGTGATTCAGACTTTTCTGAATTAGTAGTATCTGGTAAGCTCCTGTTAAAACTATGACTATGTGTTAATAAGGGTTCCTCAGATCCATGATCGTTTTCTGAAGCACTATACCTATTTGGGGTTAGCATGTTTGAGGAACCCCCTATGTTGCTTCTTCCCTTTTTTCCCTTTTGTGATTTGTGCACTGTACACCAGTCATCTGTATCAACAGCATCATTAATTTCACTTGATTTAGGCAGGGAGTTCTCAAGTTGGGGTGGGAGGCGGTGATGTAGAGATCATTTACTGCATCATCTATAAAATGTTCCAAAACAGTTATCTCTTTCTGGAGCCTCACCCTTGCTTGCAGAGAAGCTATATTTGCCTGTAGTTTCTCAATTAACAGGCATTTTTCACAGGTGAACCCCTGGGCCGCCTCCCCCACCATAAACATAAAACATTGACCACACTTCTTCAATAAGGGCATTATTACCTGGACATGTTTATTCTTGATTTTTATGGTACTATGGTCCCTGCGTCCCAGTGTCCCAGCTGACACCAGCCGACACCAGCCAACACGCGTCTCCACATGCTGCGATGCGCGCCCTACCCATGCTCACCCTGCTCACAGCAGGGCCAATTTATATAGCTTGCGTGAGACCTGGAAGGTCAAAATGGGGTCGCGGGATCACTCGCAACAAGTTGCTATATAAAATAAATATTTCTGTTGCTGGACCCTTTGCTCTATGTAATTAAGGGCTACAAGTGATATAATCCAGGACAGATGCAATAAAAACTCTAAAAAAAGCTCTTGTAGTTTGTTTATATTTCTAACTCGGGAGAACTACAACTCCCCTCTTCCTCCTTCCTATGTTAGAAGCAGGGCTCCAATCAAATCATCAACAAATGCAAGGTATATTTAAAAAAAAAGTTAACTGGTGAGTTCTCCACACAGTACCACAGCACAGCTGCTATACACAGGGCTATTTAGGTTTTATTTTTAAATCGCCCACTCGCAGCAGGGCCGATTTATATAGCTTGCATGAGACCCGGAAGGTCAAATTGGGGTCACAGGATCACTTGCAACAAGTTGCGATATAAAATAAATATTTCTGTTGCTGGATCCTTTGTCCTATGTAATTAAGGGCTACAAGTGATATAATCCAGGACAGATGCAATAAAAACTCTAAAAAAAAAGCTCTGGTAGTTTGTTTATATTTCTAACTCGGGAGAACTACAACTCCCCTCTTCCTCCTTCCTATGTTAGAAGCAGGGCTCCAACCAAATTATCAACAATGCAAGGTATATTTATAGGTATATTTTGAGGCCTGCATTCCTGTACTAAGACAGGGGGTTGCTTAATGGTGTAGGACTATACCATTTTTTTTTTTCTTATTCTATTTTATTGCATAATGGTGTCTAAGTAAAAATGACCCGAGTATAGGGTTGTGGGAACTTAAGCATACAGTAGCTGATTGAGCATGGGGTGGTTTATGTTTTTTTTTCTTTCAGTAGGATGGCCAAGTTGGGCTGAGTACTGAGCAGTTTTTATTTCCTCCACAATCCCTTCCCATATGGGGGGGTCCTCCTGGACATCTGCCTTCACCTGGTTCAGCTTGCTGTGTACTTGACAGTTTATTCTTGATTGTTATGAGCAGTTAATTTGCTCTTCATTCTATTTTTCATGTACTCTGGGGTTTATCAGTGGACCAGGGGGGGAGTGGGAGGGTGACTTCAACTCAGAGGGTCAATGCCATCATGGGCCGGATTTTCTGGGCAGTACAGTCTCTGGGACTGTGGACTGCTGGTATTGTTAGTTGGAATTTTGTATGGTTTAGATATGGGATTTGTGGGATGTTTGTTGGGGGAGGGATGGGGGCTGAGATCCAGTTTCTTTTTGCTTGTCTAGGGCTCAAGTTTGGGGAGGGGAGCCGCTTGCAGCCCAGGTGTCTCTGATGGTCTCTTTCTTGGCTGCTATGCTTGGCACCACACCAAACCCCTACTGTCTTTAGCATGTCAAAATGGCCTGCTCTTATAGGATCATGACCTGGAATGTGAAGGGTGCCCAGGACAGAAGCAAACGGCAAATTATTCTACGTCACCCAAAGCATATCAATACCAGTTTTGCCTGTCTGCAGGAAATGCATCTCATCAGAGATGCTATCAAGTACTTCAGGAGGGACTTTGTTGGGCAAGTTTTTGGTGTCGGAGCCAGTCCCCGAAAAGGGGTGTAGCTATTCTAATAGCTCACCATGTTCCTTTCAACTTCTCCAAGAGATATGGGATGAGGAGGGAGGTACATGATTGCACACAAGGGACAGTAGCTTAACGCGATAGAAATCGGGTCTTTATATGGTCCTAATATTGATACCCCTTCCTTTTGTCCAGTTTCTTCCTCTTAGCTCCTCTGGCTGATTCTAACATAATTTTAGGAGGGGGTTGAAACATAGTTTACTCCTCTGAAATAGATCTGAGCCTCGTAGCAATAGTCTTTCACCAGCACAGCATGCTTTACATGAAGTGGTGGCGGATTTGGGTTTGGTAGACCCATGGCATCTCCTTCACTCTAGGGACCGGCAATATACCTATCATTCGCTGGTGCACCGCACATCCTCTCATATTAATTTTTTCTTAATGAGGCAAGAATTTCTCCAGGGCCTTCCATTGGCCCAAATCTGTGAGACGGTTATCTCAGACCATGCACCAGTTGCAATGGACCACACTCTAGATAAACCTTTTGATCAAGAGTCCTTGTGGAGATTAAATAATTCCCTCTTGTTTGATGTGGAGAGATTGGACCCATGAATTTATCCAACATTTCTTTCCTTCAGTTGAACGAGGGCTCTGTGGCCACACTCCATGTTCTTTGGGGAGCAGTGAAGTGTGCCATACGCAGTGAATTTATCAGGTTAGCTATGATTGACAAAAATAAATTTAATAAGGCGTTAGACGATTTACTGGCAGAGAGCCATCAATCTGCATCCAGGATAAGTTGGCTGATGCAAGAGTGAAATATTATGAACTGCTTGCTCAAAAAGCGTAAATGGCCCTACAGAGAACCAAATTTCGATACTTAGAATATGGCAATAGGGTGGGCAGACTGCTAGCCTTGTGCTTGAGGAAACTGAGGCTACTTAGGAACACTTGTCACCTTCATAACAAAGCAGATGGGACTTTGGAAACCAATCCTAGGGAGATTGTTACTATGTTTCGTACCTTTTATCCACATTATATTCAGAGGACCAGTCCGAGATCCTAGCTTAAACTTGTTCAATAATTACCTAAGGGGACCTGCCTTTACCAACAATGGATCCACGATGGCGGGATATGTTAGAGCAAGCCTATTTCCCTTTTGAACTTCAAACAGTAATCAAGCAACTTCCTCTTGATAAGGCACCGAGTCGGACAGTTTTAGTAACAACTTTTACGTCCACTTTTTGCACAAGCTCGTTCCCTTTCTGGTCTGGCTCTATAACTTCTAGTTCGAGTCAGGAGTTACTGATTCTTCTGCTTTGGAGGCCATTATCACGCTTCTCTGAAAACCAGGTAGAGATGAGCTATATTTGGGTAATTATCATCTGATTTTTCTGATTAAGTCAGACATAAAGATTCTCTCGAAGATTTTATCTTCTAGACTTTCTAAAATCCTCGACTCCTTATTTTCACCAGTGCAAGTTGGGTTTATGTCTGGTAGGCTCTCCAGCGATCATCTGAGAAAACGTCACCATCTGGTTGCTGCATCCAGGGAGAGCAAGGTCCCTGTGGCTTTGGTCTCCCTGGATGCAGAAAAAGCCTTTAATCGGGTGTCTTGGTCCTTTCTATTTGTGGTCTTGGAAAATTTGATTCCCGAGAGGCTTTATAAGGTGGGTGGAGATCCTATATTCCCGCCCACAGCATGAGTCTGGCAACAGTTTGCTCTCTGATTCTTTCCCTCTGAGTCAGGAACTTGGCAAGGTTGCCTCCTCTCCCCCTTACTTTTTAATCTTTATCTCAAACCTCTCCTATGTAGTCTACAAACCAATCTAGGATATATGGGCATTCATCTGGCTGGTGATCGGTATTTATTATTTGTTTATGCCGATGATATTCTCCTACACCTTGAGACTCCAGCTCTTACCCTACCTTTAATTTTGTCTGAGATCAGTCATTTCTCCGCTCTGTCTGCCTACAAGCTAAATATTACAAAAACTAAACTTTTCCCTTTAAACAGTTTTGTTTTTAAACATGACATACAAAAATTAGGGATTTCCTGACAGCCTAAAGTTCTCTGCCATCTAAGGATTTCTCTTGCTCTATCTATACCATTGACAATCGAAGAAAATTTCACCCGCCTCTTTCACCAACTTAAGAACGATTTAAATATGTGGTATTTTCTTCCTTTCTCCTTGTAGAGCAGAGTGCATGTTCTTAAAATGAATGTACAGCCTCATTTACTTTACCTGTTAGGAATGTTACATTTTTTCTTGCCAAGGGCCTGGTTCTCCTGTTTATAGTCTCTTTTTAACTCTTTTTTGTGGAAAGGTAAAGCAGCTTGGTGATCTTATTTCAAGTTGACGGTCCCAAAATTGTCCAGAGGCCTGTCTCTCCCAAACTTTTTTCTCTATTATTGTGCTCTCCAGGCCCATAAATTCCTTTTGTGGTGCTCGTCTGCAGATTCCATTCCAGGCTTAGAATGCTCCCCACTATGGCTTGAGATTGAAAAGGCATTGGTATGGCAGCATGGTCTGGCTTTACCTAGCCTTCTTTATATGAAACTGGCTCAGCTTCCAGTGGCCTTATGCCCCTTCTCCTATAGGATGGTCGATTAAAGCCAAAAACAGTTGAAGTGTTACTTCCAATGATTGGTCTAGCCTACAGTTTCAACCTTTCTTTGAAAATTCAAATGTTAGGAACTCTGGTAATGGGTTTCACCCTCTTTTCTTCCACATTTGAAGGGAACCGATTTTGTCACACTGGTTAGAGGGCAATAAAGTGCTTCCATTTCAGATCTTGAAACAGAGTTACTCTCTCCTCGCTCTCTTATTTTAAGTACTTGCAGCTTTCCCAGGCGATTCTTTCCATGCTCGGCCCCAGACCTTGCGCTTCACCGATGGTTCAGTGTTTGACACCTCTTCAAAGTTAGCTACTCAACCCCATTCAATCTCAGCCATTTACAAAACTCTTCAGAAATTACACATTTCTGCTCTGGTGGAACTTGTTATTATTGGACACAGGAACTGGGGATTCCGTTGAGGTATATATCTGGCAGAAAATCTGGAAGACTCTTTATTTGTATGTGAAACAGGATAGACTTCAGTTGGTCCAGTTCCAAATTTTGCAAAATATTTATTATTCTGCCTGCAAATTGTATCAGATGGGGAAGCTTTCATCGCCTCTTTGCACCAGATATCAACAGGTGGAGGACAGTCTAAAACACGTGCTGTGGGATTGCATGAAAGTTGTTCCCTTTTGGGCTGCTATCCAGACTTCCCTGGACCCTTTGCTGGGACTTTGGGACCTCTTTTCTCCTACTGTTTGTCTTGTTGGTTACTTTCCACAGGGAATTATTCCCATTAGTAAGGCAATACTTAATCAATACTTATAGGTATCATAGACTCCATGCACCTGCCAGAACATATAGAGGAAGAAAAGCTTCCTGCCCTTGGTTCAATGCTGATGTTAAGTCTATGCTAACAAAAGAGATAAGCTTTGGGCAACCGCCAGATGCACAAAAACACCCACAGACTGGACAGCATTCAGGATATGTGAAATGCCTGCACTAAACTGATTAGGCATACTAAAGAAAACTATTACCTAAGCACCCTAGAGTCAGCCAATGGTAACCTATCCAAGACTTGGTGCACCATTAAACTAGATGAGGGGAGCAAAGCTCCACCATCTCTCCCACTACCATTACCTATCAGGGCACCTCATTTATGGATACATTTGTCATACTTGACAAACTAAATGACCATTTTGCCACAGCAGGTCTTGCATTCGATTCTTCTCCATCAGCCAGTCTAAGAACCTCCCTCCTTCACCCACCAGCACCACCCAACATCCCAACACACTCACTCTTCTCTTTCTTGCCTATCACCTTTAAACAGGTGGAAGATCAGCTGCTCAGGTTGGATGTTAAAAAGAGTGGAGGTACGGACAACATTGACCCTTTCTTTTTGAAACTAGGCTATTATTTTTAACTGCCCTATTGCTCATTTATTTAATCTCTCATTTCTGAAAGTATCATGCCCCAAGATTGAAATGTTGCACACCTCATACCCTTTTCAAATCTGGTGACCCCAGTGATGTTAACAACTACTGGTCTGTCTCTAGCTTGCCTTCCCTCTCCAAAGTTCTGGAGAAACTGGTCAGTATCCAACTCAGATCCTTCCTCAAAAATTCTGAGTTGCTAACTCCGAAACAATAAGGTTTCAGACCCAGTCATAGTACTGTCTCAGCCTTGTCCAAAGTTACTAATGACTGGTTGGTGGCCATGGACAGCAAACATGTCACCGGTGTGGTATTTTTGGACCTTAGTAAGGTCTTTGATACCGTGGATCACCCCCTCCTGCTTGACAGCTTGAAGTCCCATGTCTTGTCGGATACTATGCTATTCTGGTTTACGAGTTTCCTAGGAAATAGACATCAGCGCAATAAGATAAACCTACTCATCACTCTTGCCAGTCACAAGAAGGATCCCACAAGGATCCCTTCTGGGCCCATTGTTGTTCCTAATCTATATAAATAATCTGGGCTTGGGCATCACAGACTCCAATATTCACTTATTTGCAGATGATACGGTCCTCTACATATCAAAATCTACAGTTAGTCAAGTATATTCTGTTCTCCAGTGTGATTTTGTCAAACTTCAACATAACTTGATAACAGCCAAACTGCTCCTAAATGCAAAAAAAGGTTATGTTCATCTATCCCCCTAATGTCCCCTCAGTATGCCCCATGACAAACCACTATGCTCCCATCACCACCCTATAAGGAGACTCACTCAAAGTGGTGAATCACTTAAATACTTAGGCTTCATACTGACTCCCACCTATCCTTTTCATCACATGTCAAAGCTCTCACAAAAAACTGGAAATTTAGACGTGGCTTTTCAGGAGCAAATCATTGTTCTCCTGAGACTCCAGAACTAGACTGGTACAGGCCACCTTCATGCATCTTCTTGGTTACGCTGATATTCTCTATAACAATTGTGCACCTGTCTACCTGCATAACTTAGACATGCTCTATCACCGGGCCATCCATTTCATTACCAATGCCCCAACCCCCAACCAGAACCCATCACTGTACCTTGTATGAGACGATGAAGTGGACCTCCTTATCCACCAGGAGAATGGTGTGCATTTATACTTGGACATATAATGCACTCCTCAGTAAGTTACCCCCTTGTATATCAGCCTTCTTCTCATGCTCAACTAGCACCTACACCCTCAGAAAATGTGCATATATGACCCTGAATGTTTCCAAATTATAGGACACAGTTTGATAGGGTATCTATAAGCTTTCTCTTCCCTGCCTTTGGAATAAGCTTCAAGCTACCTAAACTCCCACACCCTTATCCCAGTTAGGTGTCCATTGGTAGGGTACATGAGATCACTGCTGAGACCTGCAACTACTTAGCTTCCTTGTGGGTTTACCTTCTCCCATCCCTCTCCTATTCTCTTTGTAGATTCCTGTGTATACTGGCATGCATCTTCCTTCCTTCCCTCCTTCCTTCCTTCCTTCCTTCCTTCCTTCTCTTTTGCCCATTCTACCTAACTTGTCATCCCCCATATTTATTAGGTGTGGTAAACTTCCTGTTAAGTGATGCTTCTAATTTATCTCTATGTATTGCTATTACCAACCTATTCTATGTACCATGATATCCCTGCTGTTTTTCTATGATGTGTTACTTGTATTGATTGTCCGCGATGATTTTTATTAGGTAGTGGTAAACTTACTGTCACGTGATTCTTTTGCCTTTATGTATTTGTTACAACCAATTTACTGTATGTACCATGATATACCTGCTGTATTACTATGATGTATCTTTGTAATGACTGTCTGTGATGTTTACTACTTTGTATCAGGGACCTCCTTGTGAATGAGCGTGCTCAATGGAAGCTATCCCTACACAATAAACTGAACTGAAGTCCTATATGTCGCTTGTATCTGCAGTGGCAAAACTTGTGATCTTGGGACACTGGTTGGATGATGCAGTGCCATTGGTCAGGGAATGGAGGGCCAAAATGATGACAACTTTGATGCTGGAGAAACACATTGAGAGCCACAGGAAGCATCTTCACCTTTTTCAAAATAGATGGGAATCACTTTTCACTCTCCTATCCATTAGCTCTGTCTAAACCTAGTATTCCTCAGGTGGGCCTTGTTTCTATGAGGTCCCAGCCAGCAGCCTTCTTTACACTAGTTGGCGCGGTGCCACGGTGGCTGGGGGGGATTGCGGAGACTAATGGGCTGCGGGTGTTGAGTGGGTTGGTGGGGGGTATCTGCCTTCATTTTACCTCATATTATATCTTGTTATTACTGGTTCTATTACTGTGAAAGTTTATACTGATCCACTTTTGTTGGTGTTGTGGGTTTTTTTGTTTTATTTTTTCTCTTCTCATATTTTTGCAGTTACTGCTTTCCTGTCATGTGTTTTTGGTGTTGTTAAAAAGTTAATAAAGTATATTGAATAAAAAAAAAGAATTTCCTTTTATTTGTATGACATTTGCTAGGTTTGAATTGAAGTGGGTTACCCCTAGAGATGGTGTTTATACCCTTGAATTCTATGTTTACTTCTGGTAACAGGGAGGGATCTTGAACTATATCATACATAAATCGGATATCTCCTTTCTTCCTGTGATTTTCTAGGGAAAACAGGTTCAGATAGGTAACTGCTCAGTACATGTCATATCATTTATATTTGTTATAATTTTTATTACCCTTCGTTGGACCTTTTCTACTCTTCCTATCTCAGATTTTAATATGGTCACCAGATTTGATTTCCACAGTCCAGCAATGGTCTTATATAAGATTTATATAAAGGCATTTTTTTTTTTTATTTTAGTCTTTGGTAACTGGGTAAGGCCCACTAGGCACAAGTGCCTGTTTTCAGGGGCAACCTGGGAGCACTGGGCGTGACTTGTTCAGAGTCACACAGTATGCAAGCGGAGGTTGTGAGAATCAAACCATGGTCTAGTCTGCTGGATGTACCAAGCTCGTTCACAGCTCGTCACTGTAACCTGTAGGCTATACTTCCTGTTTTCTACTAATTATATTACTTTTGACTGCACCCAATACTCAGTTAGCCTTTGCAATTGCTGCAGTATACTGTTCACATTGTTCCAGTTTGTTAGATACAATTACTCTCAAGTCTATTTCCTTTTACTTTCTTTTAGAATAGTGCTGCATAATGAATATTGGAGTGGGATAGAATTTTTGCCATAGTGTAGCACACAGGATTTATTCAGGTTGACTCACATACCCCATTTAAATGTTCATCTCGTAATGCTGTCTAGGTCAGCTTGTATACCTTCTATTTGTGCTTTTGTATCACTTTGCCCCCAGCTTAGTGTCCTCAGTGCATTTTGTGCTGTCTGGTTATTCACGTATATATTCATATCAGATATAAAGATATGGAAGATTACTGGCCCATGCACTGACACCTTGGGCACTCCAATGGTCACACCTCCTTCCTCTGATTGATAACCATTTACTGAAACAATTTGTGTGCAGTTTTAAATCCAAACTTTTACCTGTTCAACTATATAACTGTTTCATTCCAATATTGATATTTTTGTGTTATCGCCCAATATGGCACTGTGTCAGATGCTTTACAGAGTCTAGAAATAATGATTTGATACCTTTATTGGACCAACATGGATATATAAAGGTATCAAATCATTTGTTTCTGGATCTATTCTTAAAAGGACCAATACGGCACCTACAACATTTTTTACAGAAATCTAGGAATATGGCATCCATTCATCCCTTACTATCCAATACCCTACTAACCCTTTCATAAAAAACACATCAAATTTGTAATGTGTGAGCATCCAGCAATAAATCCATGCTGTTCCCAGTCTGTTTTATTGGTGTCTTTTATATATGGGTTGTTATTATGTCCTTAATTATCAATTCCATAATTTTTCCTAGCACAGATGTCAAACTAATTGACCTATAATTTTCCATATTCTGCTTGTTTCCCTTTTTGTGCATTGGTATAACTTTTGTCATTTTCAAATCCTGTTGTGCAGTGCTGTCTTGTAAGGATTTTGAATATATAACTTTTAACAAGTTCGTAAGCAATTCTTCATGATGTTTAGCATTGTGGTGATATGCCTTGTGGTCCCGGGGCACTATGTTGCTTTAGTTTATTAATTCTGTCTAGAATATCCCTTCCGTTATGTTTTTTTTCTTTGATTTTGATTGGATGTATTGTGTGGATGATTATGATCTAAAAAAATGAGCAGAAGTATTTGTTAAATGAGTTTACAATTTCTTGTGGATTACTGATTACAGTATTTTCATGAACAGTGGTGGTCAATTTCATATAATTTTTCTTTAAAGAACTGATATAGCTATAAAAATAATTTATTATTCTCTTTGTTAGCATTTGTAGCTAGTTTTAATTCCATATTCATTTTATATTTTTTACACTGTTTTTGTATGTTCTTTGTGTCTTCTTAAATTGCTCCAATGTTTCTGCCGAATGTGTTTTTAGATGGTGTGCATACATTTTGTTTTTCAGCTTTATTGATTTCATTAATTTGTTGTTTAACCATTTGAGTTTACTCCTTTGTTATTATATTTCTTCACTGTCTTAATGTGTACATTATGTGTCAGTTATCACCTTTTTAACATAGTTGCAACTTTCTTCTACTATTTTATTTTAAATGATATGTTAGTTGGTTTTGCTTTTAATAGCTGTAGTTTTGTTGTTTATAGGTAATTTGCAGTTAGACCTTTTCTGATTTCCACTGATGTCCAAATATGCACATTGATGATTATTATTGCCAAGCAGCTGGTTTACATAACAGCTGATATTTTGATTCTAACACAATATCTAAAATATTCGAACCCCTGTGTTGCTTGGGTAACATGCTGTTCCAAGTTACATTCACTATAAGCACTTAGGAATTAATTTCCTGACCTTGTGCTTGCCTTCTTATCCACCCCATTACTGTCCTCATAGTTCCAGTTTCCTACCAATACCACCTCACCCATCCCCCATATCACATGCAGTTTCTAGTTCTTTGATTACTGTTAGGTTTGTGGTGTTATTCAGTTCAATTCAATTTTATTTTTATACTGGAAGGTATGTGAGCAAAAATGTCCCTTTTCACAAACGTCCAGTGGTACAAAAATGTGATAATACAGAGAAAAAGTTAATAACAATATTTGCAAAATTTTATGGTATTTATAATAGAACTAATGTATATGACAGAATCATCTAGAATAGAAAGAAAATACAGAGCACACAATAACAGAGCCAATATACAGATACTTATAAACTCTAAGGTAACTTTGGTGGACATTCAGGGGGTTACCTACCGGGGCAGACGCAGGTGGTGGATTGGTGGTCCTCAAGGAAGGAGGTGAATGAGCCAATTGAACTACATACCTGAAGTTCAGGAGGCAGTTTATTGTAAAACTTAGGGCCCTTGTATGTGATGGAGTTCTGTGCATGCTTGGTGCGGTAAAAGGGGTGTCAAAGATATAACAGGCAACCCCTCTAGTACTGCGCTTGGAAACCGATAAGGGGGAAAACGGAGTTAACACTGATCAGCAGTAGGTTACAGTGAACTTTATGTAGGAAAGAGAGAATTTTAAATTGGAACCTGCCTTCAAGGGTGAGCCAATGGAGGGAGGCATAGAGGGTACAGTGATGGATCATCCAGGGGAGGCTGGTCACGAAGCGTGTAATATTACTGTATGTAGTCCTGAGTTTGGAGAAAAGGGGGGATGTGCTGGGGGGAGTAGACAATAGAGCCATAATCAAGGAGGGGCAAGAGAAGGGAGCTGGCAAGGCGTAGTCTGGAGATGGGGATAAGGAACTTTCTGATTTGGTATAAGAGACGTAGCCTCATATTGATTTTCTTGATGAGGTTGGTAATATGGATATTGTAGGTCGGGGTGAGGGTCTAAGTACAGGTCAAGGTATCTGAATTCATAGACTTATTCTATGATGTTACCAAGATTGTTTGACAGTTATCAGAACCAGGTGGTCTATAGCATCGACCTATGATTTTGCCTTGCTTTGCTTAATACGTTTTCCCATCATTTTTAACCAGATTGTCTCTGTGTTTGCATTATAATGTCATATTTTATCTGAGATGTCAGTGACTTCTATTTTTTCAGACGTATATTGCAATAGTCACTTCCCTCCTTCCTTTTCTGTCTAATTTTAACAAATAAAACCCTGCAATGCTTTTTCTTCGCATTATGTGTATCACCACCATATTTCTGTTATAAATGTAACATCAGCCATTCTACTTGTTGATAGCAAGGCCTCTGGTTCACTCTTTTATTATTTAGACTTCTTGCATTACAGAACAGGCATTTGATGATATTTGTATAGTCTACCTGTAGAGGTAATGTATAGAATTAGGATATTCCTATGAGCAACAGTATCCAGAGGATCCTCCACAATGTCTCCATTGCCCTTCGCCTGTCAGAAATTACAGCAGGCTGTTAGGCAAGCTAACTCTTGTGAAGAGTCTACTGAAAAAGAAAGGATCTTTGTTTTCTGACCAGACAGAAGGTGTTCTGTAGTAAGGAATTCCTGCATACTCAAGATGGGCTGCAGTAGTGCCAGCAGGAAGGGATACCACCTGGTCATATCGATGGGCAAGGCAATCGGTGGGGGTTCAAGCTAAAGGGTAGAGGAAGCAGTTAGTGTAGGGGCCACCAGTGTCAGGAACTGGATGTACAGATTTACCAAGGGAAGAATAGCAGATGAGGGCAGCACAAGAACAGTTAAATCTCCACCCCCCCCCATGTTGGAGCAAGGAAGCATAAAGGGGCAACAATTTTCACTGGAACACAAGTTATATGAGCATCACACTGAAGAAAGTGTACCATCCTGAGTGCCTGATGCACTTGGATGTTCAAGACATAGAGACTAAGTGGGAGAAAAAAAATGAAGGGGGCATCAAGAAGGAGGAATTCTGGTTATTCTGAAGAGATACGTCTGACAGGAAAAGGAGTAGGTGGTGTTCTTTTTAACGAAGGGTGTCACTGTGAAGAACAAGGAGGATGTTAGGGGGACAAGTAGTTTCTTTGAGTCCATTTGGTCAAGCTCAGAGGAAAAAAACAGGAAAAACAGTCACCAGGAAAGAATTACTGAGCTGCAAACAGCTCAACTCAGCTAATCAGATGCAGTGGTAATAACTGCTTTGTTAACATTAACTTTCACAAGTGGAATTGTGATGCACTACTGGTTATGCTTTCATGATTTTTAAGAAAGTTTTGTCAATTAGCAATTTACATAATGTTCACTGTAAATTTAAAGCCATTAAACCACATTTCTCCAGCTTTGTTAGATTTCAAGATTTACTGTCACTGGATATGCATGCAAAATTTTAAGTCTAAACCTGCAATAGAAGTGAAGTTAAAACATCCACATTTTCACAAACTTTCCACTAAATTTCACAAATTATATTGTAAAACATCAACTTCAGCAGATGACTCAAATCTGCAGGCAAGCAATTTTCATACAGAAGAGTCATTTGTTTATTCTCAAATTTTCAAAATACTATCAGGCCCCATGTAGTCCTTCCCAACATTTTGCAGTACTTGAAACTGTTTTATCAAGGCAGGTGGTCCTACTAAGTAAACAATGCATCTTACAATTCATGTTAATACAATGCAAGTTTGTGAGCATTCTTCTAACAACTCATAAATAATTGTCCCTTATCGCCTTGAAATGTATTGCTCACCTTAGGCCATTATTGCTTTCCTCTGCTGCAAATGCGGAAAGCACACTGCAGGAGGAGATTCACTCCACAAATAACATCCTCAGCTCAGGTGTGCTGAAAGGTGTCCATGAGGTAGTTCCTCAAACAGCCCACACTGGGAGAACATCATAACATCAAATGCACTGATGCTGTGCATCTGGCATTAATGCCTGGTGAAACAACATGCTTGACTGTGCACATTAGCACATATGACTCATGGCTATACTTGGAGGTGGGCCTGAGTCTTTATGTGTCTCTGGTTCAGAGACATCCTCTATAAATAAGCAAAGGCCCTGATTATGCAGCCACATGTGAATTTACTCTGCTAATTGTATAAAATGCCATAGGATTCTTAGCCTTAAAGACGTGCTCTGCTTCAATTAAAATTGTAAATATTGTATTTAACCATAAGCTAATTGTGAATAAGGGTGCATGCAGGGAAGGGTAAGGTGATTATGAGTAAAGTTGGAAATATTACCACAAAACAAATAAAGCATAGTGGGTAAGTAAATAATAAAATGAGAGAATGAGTTAAAGTGGAAGACTAATACTGGGTGAAATAAGCAAACATGGGGAGGGTTTGGGATGTCAACATAGGTACAAACAAAGACATAATGGAAAAACATATAACAGATCGAGGGAAAGGGGACTGTGTAAAAACAATGCTTGGTAACAAAAGGTAAAATGAGGTTGGGGAAGATGGTGAAGTGCAATAATCAGTTTGAAATTTAGATGGTCTCACTGGTAAGGTCAACCAGGCAGGGGAAGCTCACTGAAATAGTGATCATATCAAGCAGACAAAAATGCTAACAAAACATAAAATAAATCCAAGGTAACACAAATTAGTACTATGAATGAATAAAAAACAATACATAACTATTTCAAGAATACAGACTCAGTTTATTTCCTCATTCATTCCTACTGTATCTCAGGATTTAAGTTCCAAACTCATTAATCCAGAATACCTCTCTTTCCAGCAGGAGGCCTCCTACACCACCCCGCTCATATTTAAAGAATAAATTGTGAAAGTATGAACTCAGGCCCAGATATTCAAACATACCAAAAAGAGTAAAGTAGCAGGAGCAAGCGCAAGTCCATTGCGCCCATGCGCAAGAGGCGCGATATGCAAAAACTGAGCCGGCCAATCTGTGCCTACAGCTGACGACTGAATATCGCACCACCTGCACCATAGCGCAACTAGGGAGGGGAAGCTGAGCAGATCTGATGTGCCATAGCGCAACAAGGGATGTTCAGCTGAGCAGTCCAGAGGCACCATAGCGCAACCAGGGATGCCCCCCAGCAGCAGGGTGGCAATGCAACTGCACAACCAGGGAGGTAGGGGCCCACCACCCATGCCACAGATGGGCAGAGGAACACACAGCAGAACAGACATCGTCCCCCCACACCCCATGCACTGCACAACTGGGGGAGGGCTGGAATAACCACTGGCCCATGGAGACAAGCAACCAACCCACAGCCGGGCCATGGTGCCCCATCACACCCCCTGGTAAGCTGTGACTGGCACACAAGGAGGGCTGACCACCCCGTGCCACACCATCCCCCAATGCAGAGCACACCCTGCACCGTGACCCCCAGACACCCTTCCCAGGAGCAGCGTCCACCACTGCAGGAAACCCCATGCATGCCACCACCCCCACTGTGACAATGCAACCCTGTGCACCACAGAACCATGCAAGGCAGCCCCACCATGAGCACCCATCAGCGGGTGGCAGCACACAGTGATGCAACAACAGCATACACAGTGCCACCATGTATAGCCCCCCCCGAGGTACAGCTGAGAGACTGACCATGTGTCGGCACACAAGGTACCCCACACGGGACAGGACATGCCCCGGACACCACCACCAGTGGTACAGCACCCTGCACACTCTCCCAAGGACACACCCCGACCCAGCACTGGCCACAACAGCCAGTGCAGACACCCACAGTGGTGCATGGAAGATGCCACACAGTGCATGGACAGACATCCACCCATACCCAAGGGAACAACAACACAGGGACGCAGTATCGGGGCAACCAAGCCCCCAGCGTGGGCCCATGGAAACTGTGTACACACAATCTGCAGTCCTCCATGGCACAGGAGTGGAAGCCACCCTGCGCAGGCACTGTGGACCTGTACGCCACCATCATTTGCACAGAGCACAAGTCACAGACAGTGGTGCACATCCCCTGCAGCACACACAAGCCACAACATGGAGGTGGGACAACAACTGTGGAGGCCACAGTGTCACCCGAGGCAGATATGCATCACACCAGTGACAGGAGGCAACCCAGCATTGTGACGGGTACAGTGGCTGCCCTGCATGGACAGCCACCACTGACATGCCAGCAGACTGTGCAGGTCACAGACATGCATGGGTGTCAGCTGCACAGGCCATGGACAGGCTGACAGGGGCGCCATGGACACAGAGCATGCACCATGGACCACTGCACACAGTCATCCAGTGCACCGGGCACAACACACACACCACAGACACTGACTGATAGCTACCCCCACACCATAGTCACCTCCCCATGGACACACACACATATCCATGACTGCATCACCCCTGACGCCATGCACATCACTGCAGCTGAGCACCTATAGCCCGCTGCAAATCAGAGACCACCACAGTATTCATATCAAAAGATCTGCATTCAAAAACAATATCAAAACAAACTATTTACAATACTATATACAAAGTTGGGGGGGAGGGCCACAAACAAGGTGGGGGTGGGTAAGGGGCAGGGGTGAACAAATGGGACAGGAAACGAAGGGTGTGAGGGTGGGTCCAGAGGGGTAGGGGATATCAGGGGCAGAGGGATGGTTAACGGGAGCCCCGCTCCCCACTCTGGCTGCTCCACCTCCAGTGCCTCCTCCGGACCCCAAGCTGGTTGATCCATTGCAGGATCTCCAAGGAAGCCCTTGCCACATTCAGGATCTCCCTTAACACCTCCCAAATCTCCAGCAGCTGGTGAACACCGAGGACAAGGAGCACAGTCAATAGGTGTGAATGCACAGCCCATACAGCCCAACCACTGTGCATGGCATACAGCCATGGGACATGCCTCTGTGATGGTGTGTGACCACCCACGTGATCACGTCCACAAGACCTGCCCACCCAGGCGGATACAGCCATGTTTACGCTGCACACACCCACCGGCCAAGTCATGCACAGCACGCGTAGCGTTTAATGACATGGCTATGTGGGCGCGAAGGCAATAGCACAGCCATGTACCCGGTGCACGCATGGACCACCATCGCCGCACTCCCAGACATGCAGTGCCACTGGACAGTGCTGACTGTAACAAGTTGCGTGCATGGCAGAGGTGTCAATGGATGGTGGCCATGCCCCGCTGCCCACAGTGTTACACAGCATGCAATAGTAATCATGGAGGTATGGCACTCACCATCATCGGGCCGGTCCCTCGGGCGCTGTGGACCGTCGCCCCTCCTAGCATCCCTGTCCTCCTGGTGGCACTGCATCTCAAGGGCTAGACGCCGCTCCTACAGCCCTGTGGTGCAAACATGGAGGGAGGAACATCAGTACAATCCTGTAGCAAAGTCCCCCTGCCCCCAGGTGTGTGCACTCCCACCCAGCCAGACCCATCCACCCCACATCCTGATAACACCACCACAGCCAACACCGGATGGTCCCTCCCCCATGTGCCAGACACATACAACTGTGATACCCATATGGAAGATAAAAGTGTGTGGACGTAACACCTACCTGGCCGTGGTACCATGCCCCTCCTGGCACGTGCCCGCAGGTGGGCAAGCAGGTCTGATTCCATCCTCCACAGGTCGCCATACCTGTGGCGGCACTGCTCCTCTGTCTGCCCCCTTCCTGTGGCCTCCTCCAGTGCATTGGCCACCTCCTCCCACACCTGACTCCTGGACCTGTCCAGGGGTGCCTCCCCAAAAAGTGGTCCATAGAGTGGCTCTACTATGGCCACTAGGTTGGCCAGTTCTACTTGGCTCCACTGTGCAGCCCTCCTCCGTGCCATTCTACTATCTCAGTCGGCCAAAATGGCACTCTGCAGCGCGGCTTCACCACATGCAGATGCTGCACGGTGCAGCGCTGCCATTCCCTATCCCTCTGTCACTGAACAGTGCGATAGTGGTGCACCCATGCCTGACGCATGGCACCTAGGGGGCAAAGGTCGGGCACAGGGTCAAGGGGCTCGGGCGCATGGACAGGCACAGCGTCATTGGAACCCAATGCATGTAGCACAATTGGATGCCTGTGTGCTACCCCAGTAGCGGCTCACGCTGTTGCCCCAGTGCGCCCTGCGATGGCCCAGTACCACAGTGCCATATAGGTGAACATTGCTGTAGCGCCACTGGCACAATGGTGGCCATGCCCTGCATTGCTTCCTGTGCACAGCACATCAGCAGCGCAGCAGATGCCTGCATCAGCAACCCAGGCATGCGCAGTGAGGTGTGTACTGTGCATGTCACAGAACTGCGCCCTTGGCTCAGCACGTTCAACACAATTGCTCAAAGCGCAAAAGCGCAATATTCAGCCGTCATATGCAAATCAACTAATCAGCCATTCAATGGTGCAGCACTGCAATTTGCATCCACTTAAAGTTGCGCCTAGCCTCATTTGCATGGGTTGCGCTATAAAACTGCGACATTGGGCTGCACTGGCCATAGTCAGTTACTGCAGTCTATTGGTGAGTTGCATGCTGTTTGGGAGTGTGGACTGTGGATTTCTGGACATGCATGGACTGCACAGTCACAGGTAACAACTGTCATTCTTACAGGATAAATAATGACCGAGAGAGTTGTGGGAGAGGAGGAACACAGTGGTGGGGGAGGAGGAGGAGGCCTAATTTCACCAAGGCCGAGACCGATGCCCTGTTTGAGGCCTACCTGGATCAGGAGTCGCTTCTCAGCAGACGGCAGGGAACACCTCAGGCCCGTGCTGCTGCATGGGAGGAGGTGGCATGTGCAGTGAACCTGCATGGCAGCCACCAGCGCTCCGTGCAGGAGTGCAAGAAGAAGATGGGCACATACAGGAGAAGGATAAAGGAGAAGGTGGCTGCCATCAGGGCAGCACGAGCTGCGACAAGTGGGGGACAGCCAGAGGTGGTACACCTGACCCCACAGGAGGAGAGGGTTGCTGGAAGCATGCAGCGTTGTGCCATTGAGGGTGTTCTGGGTGGTGGCTTCCAGACGGGTGGTAGCCCATCACTGCATGATAGGTCATGGTCTGTCTATTGGGGGAGGCAGGGTAGGTCACGTGCAGTGACGCGACTTTGTTTTCCCTTACAGATCCTGAGCATCTGCATGGGTCAGCGGTGGTGGGCCTGTCCACTGAGGACAGTCAGATGGAGATGGAGGAGGACCCATCCACCTCCACAGGCATAAGTGGCTCAGTGCTAGAGTGGGCCCGCCCGGCTGTCCACACTGATGTTATTGGAACAGGTGCGGAGGCCCTACCCATGTCCCAGCGTGCCACCATCCACAGATGCCAGCATGCTGTGACTTGGGCTGCTGCGGGTCCGTCACCGATGATGATGTCGCTAACGGCATGGCAGACACGTGTGTGCCTCCGGGATGGCCACACAGCAGGTAACATCGCGCCACGGCTGTGGCTGGTGCTGCCGTGGAGGCCTGCGTGTCATCACAGTCCCAGCCTGTGCCTGTCAGCACCAGTGGGCAGCACTGGGGTGTGCAGGACAGTGGGACTGCTGTGGCCACTGCAGCAGCACCAGTGAGCCCTGGGGAGTGGCAGCCAGAGGCCAATGGGCTTGGGGGTACAGGGTCAAGAGGCAGCGTCTGTGCACCGCCTGTGGACATGCCCAGACCTGGTCCTGGTGTGCAGTGCCCACCCTCAAGGGGTGCTGAACATCAGGGCCGTGCACACCCTGAGGGACAGGATGCCGAGGAGGCAGATGACCTCTTGGATGAGCACACCCGCCTACTGCAAGCATCAGTCCACCAGCAGATGCGGCTTGCGACGTTGGTGGATGCACTGCGTGTGGCTCTGGAGCGGGCAGAGGAGCGTCACAGCAGAGACACCGCTCTGATCCTGGCAGGGATGGACCAGTTGCAGGAGGATGTGACCACTGCCATTGACAGGCAGACACAGTCATTCACTGCTGTCATGGCCACAATGGGCACACAGTCATGTGCCCATGCATCGCAGACACCACGCAGTGCCCTGTCCACCCCCCCATTCCCGGCGTCATGCGACACCCTCCCTGTCGACACCGGGTTCAGCTGTGGGCATCCCGAGCATGCCTGGTGCAGGCATGTTTGGTGTGCTGCAGACCACTGCGCGAGCACGGTCACGTTCACGCAGTGGAACCCTTGGGGGACCATCGGTGCCACCCCATGAGGCCAGTGGTCGGCCTGTCAGTGCTGGCGGGTCTTGGCAGGGCCGCTCACGCATCCGTGGTGGCCGGGGCACTATGTCGTATGACTGACCTGTCTCCCAATGCGGCTACTGTCTGGTACTGCCCTGTGTGCATTGTGTCCTTCAGCGGGCATTGCACAGGTGGGTACCCGGCCCAGCACGTGGACACACAGTCCATCTGCACACCCTCCCGGCTGCTTTCCACAGTTACGTGTGCATGATGATGCCTGCATTGCGCTGTACACCAATGTGCAATGGTGCTCAGCATCTGACACATGTACATGGACAGGCAGTGGGCGTGGTGGTCTGTGGACATGTGTGTGGCTAGGGGTGGCATTCTGGGTCAGTGTGCCTCCTACCCTTTGTGCACGTCTTGTCGTTGTGTGTGTGTGTGCGTGTGCATGTGTGTGTCCATCCTCGGCATGTTAGACCTCACCCATCCCTGGCTGTGTGCGTGGTTCCATGCCCGGCCAATTCCCTTGACGGAATGCACCCCTGGTGTGTGTCCATGCGTGTTTGTGGGTTGTGCCTTAGCCACTGTTGGTTGCACATGGCCCAATGACTTACCTGGGTTGGCTGAAGTGCTCCTCCGTGATGGTGTCCCGGTGGTACAGCTGTGCCAGCTGGAGCAGTCGGGGGTCCCGTCGCCCAAGGGGGGGCTGCCCATCAACACTGTCACTGGCGACCTCATCGTCCCCATTGCTGTCCCCCTCTTCAACCTGTACGGCTATCCCACATTCGTTGGCCATGTTGTACAGGATGCAACAGGCCAGGAATAGCCCGCAGGCCTTTGAGGGGCTGTACTGTAGGGCACTGCCGGAGGTGTCCAGGCAACGGAAATGTGCCTTCAGCATCCCAAACACCCGCTCGATGACATTACGTGTGGTGGTGTGTGCCTCATTGTAGAGTTGCTGCAATGGGGTCGTGGGCAGCCAGTAGGGTGTGAGCAGCCAGGGTCGGAGTGGGTATCCACTGTCACCTGTGTGTAGAGGGTGGAGGTTAGTTTGGTGATCAGCATCGCCCTGCCCCGGGCCATGTAGGCCACTACCCATGTCACCTCTGACCATGCCCCCCCAGGCCCTATGATTGTCCATGTGGTTTGCATACTCACCCACTAGGTGGTCAGTGGGGATATCCCCACTCTCGAATCTGTGGCACAGTGCTGACTGGTGCCAGATGAAGGCATCATGTGCTCCCCCAGGGTGCGTGGCACAGACATTGATTATGCATCCCCTGGCATCACATACCACCTGGCAGCTGATGCTGGCATAGCCCTTGTGATTGATGTATGCAGCCCCCTCGGGGCCAGGTGATGTGCAAATGGCCACATGGGTGCAGTCTATTGCCCCTAGCATGCCAAGCATACGTGCAATGCTGTGGAACTCCTATATGTTTGCTGTGCGCTCCGCTGGTGTGCTGGGGAAATGGATGTACTCCACAGCATGTGGCAGCAGTGTGCTGAGGAATTGGGTGAGGTGGCGTGACGTGGCTGACTGGGTTATGCCTGTGGTGTCCCCAGTTGGTCTCTGGAAGGTACCCATGGTGAGCAAGCACATGCAAGCTGTCACTTTCGTCTCCACTGACAGGGCATGGCTCTGTCGTGTGGGTGCCTGCATCACATCACTGCACAGCTCACAGAGCCACCTCAGAATTGCCGATTCAGGCGGTACCAGCCCACAATCTCAGTATCACTGCTTGAGCTCGGGGCTGGTGCGGGCTCGGTACTGCCTGTTGGAGACATACCGCCGACAGGCCCTTCCCGCCACGCCCCTGCTGCCCGTGATTCTCACCCCCTCATTACAGCCTCCATCTGGAAGGTGGCACTGGCCATGTCCCTGGCTTGTGTTCACCCCCCGCAGCTGTTTCTGTATTCCCCCCGCTGTCCTGGCTGCTACTTCCCCTGCACCAGGAACACCTGCCTGTGCTGGCCTCACTGCTGTGTGGTGTACTTCCCCCTTCTGCACTGTCTCCCCACACCTTCCCCTGTGCCTGTTGCTTCCAGGTGCCCTTTCCTGCATGGCCCTGTGTGTCCCTGCTGCCCAGTTTTCCCTGCTATCTTTGGCTCTCATGTGGCTTCCCTGTAGCATTCTTGCGCCTCTTCCTTGCTCCCTTTTATTTTGGCTAATTTCCGCTGTGGCGCAACCTCCGCTTGCTCCCCTATTGCGCATGGCGCATGTTGTTAAATATCGCACTGCACCATTTATGCATGGTTCCTCCCCCTTCAGTTGTGCATGCATTCATTATCATTGCGCTGTTGCTCAGCGTGATTTGGGAGGGCACAACTGCCTCCTGCTGAATATCGCAGAATGGCGCATTTTCTGACTTACGCAGGCGCAACCCTATTGCGCATGACTCAACTCTTTTGAATATCTGGGCCCCATTACTTAAAAATTACTTAATACTCTCCACATTTAGTAGTTTCTATTACCTTGATACAATGTAATACATGTTAATTTGCAGGTATCTAGCTCTAAAGGTGGCCATGTTATAAGCAGAGAAATAGCTTTACAAAATTTCACAAAAAATAAAATGCTTGACTTTGCTCTGCTATTCAGTAAGTTCACAACTACTAATCTGAATGCCATGATGTTTGACATGCCTTTACTGCATATAATACTAATTAAGCATGCTAAACTTATGATCTGTAGCTAAATGTATGCCTGTGTTATGATCAAATAAACATTTTGTTTCAAAGTTCACAAAATCATGCAAAATTATGTGAAATTCCACAAATGAAGAATCTGCAGATTTTGCCCAGTATTAGACATCAATCGTCTGCTCCTCCAGCCACCTGCATTTCCTGGCTCCAGACTGTATTCATTTAATGTGTGCTGCAAACAGGTGAATTACCTCACCTGCACTATCATCATGGTTATGCGGTGCTCTGCCACCTCACCATATGTCCTAACTATAGAGTCTCCAAAAACATACTACCTTCTTGCTACTCCACCCAGCTTTGTCCTTCCTCCTCCGAGGAAGGGAATGGGTATGGCTGGGAAACATTCATGGCTACAGCTTCCACAGAATTATCAGGAAATTATATGATTTTTGCAAAAAAAAAAAAAAACATGCAATTTTCTCTTAAGTACTGTTCTTCTATTACAGTGGAACCGACTTATAACGGACACCCTTATAGTGGATGCCCACTTATAATGGACAGATCTGCTTTTCCAGAAGCCAAACGCTATCTCTCCAATGTTAAAAATCACATTTATACCATACTCTGAAGCCCTTGTATAGCAGACACTGTGAGCTCCTCTGTGCCACTGTTACATGCTGAAAGCCACCTACTAACTGTCATCTGATCACATTTTCTGCTCAGGCCCCTGATCCCCCAATCAGCACAGGTACTATACAGCAAAATCTTTCCAGTCTTGCTTACTGCTCAGTTCCCAATTAGCTACAAATAGTATCCTGGTACCCTTGGGTGGCAGAGGAGGGGCATGTTCTGATTTTAACTCTTGTGGGTGAGCTGTGGTAGAGAAGAGTTACATTTTAAGACTTTAGGGTATAGTGGACACCCTTATAATGGTCAAAACCTGCTTGCTCAAATTTGTCCATTATAAGAGGGTTCCACTGTATTTAGGAGGCTAAAGTCTGTGGTTCAATGTGGGGGAATAGATCCTCCCACATCCTCTACAAAATCCAGCCTCTCCCAGCAGCTCACGCTTAGCATGCTTCCAAACACTGGCATTTAGACATGCCCTGGGCTCCTGTGTGGCTCATGCAGCTGAGACTCCTTGCCTTCTTGCTTTGCTTTCTTTCTCCTGCTTTGTCATTTTCTCTGTGTATTTTTGTGACCACCCCCATTCCCTTCCTGCTCTTGTCTCCCATTTTCTGTGGCTTTTTTACCTCCTCCTCTTCAATTTTGTCCTTTTGGGCATTTTGCACTCCTTGGGGCCGGCAGCCATTGTTCCTTACTCTGCCTCATGCAGTATTGAGTGAAGGTGGATCTGCCTGGTCCTCAGAGATGGGAGTCCATGTCAATCGATCAATTAATCATATCTGTCAATCATATCAGTCCTTCCTATCAGTGGTCCAGTGGCCTCCACCGCTAACTCTACCCTGAGAGTGAATTTGCCTCTACTCTGGGGCTGGGAGTCCATGTCAATCATATCGATCAGTCATCTTAGTCAATCAAACTAGTCAGCCATCTCCATAAATCATCTTTGTCAATTGTGTTGAGTAACCACATCCTATTCCTGACTTTACCAGTGCAGTATTATGCGCCATGAGCTTGTCAATTCATCTGAGCTGGGGTTCTGTCATCACTCCTTCCAATCTGCCCATTCAGGCATCTACTACACTATGCAGCATTTTGGCATTTGCACCTTCTATGTCTTTTCCACAACAGCTGCAACCACTGATGAGATATCATAAGTCACTGTACTTTCTGCCAGCACAGCATGGCATTTTCATCAAATATTGACTATCTGCCTTCCATAGCTCAACATGTTCTCCATGGTCTCCTCAGACTTATTCCACTCAATGCACCACAGCACTCCTGGTGTCCTGGACTCTCATTCCTCTCTGCACTTTAGCCTATGCAAACATCTCTCAGACCTTCTAACTCCTCCAGCTCATCCACTGGCTTCATATCCAATTACTCCTCTACAGCTTGGTCTGCTCCTGCCTCGTGGCCATTTTGAATTCTGCAGTATCCTGCGCCCTTCTACCAGCCGAATGGAGTTGCTTGCTTCATCCAAGGCTCTACCCATCACCCTAATCTCTGTACTGACCCGGATATGGCCTGAATCCATCACCTGGGTCATTCGTCTATAATTCAGTCTTCTGAAACTCACCTTGCCTCTTCAGTTTGCCCTCATCCTCATGGGTGGATTTTGATGGTCGCTTCCTGGATTTGCATCATTAGCCTTTCTCCCACAGCTTCAGCTGTACTACTAGCTCCATGTTCTGCTCCTGTCATAAGCAGTTTTGAGTACTCCAGTCCTTGGTACTTCAGCGCAGTGCTCCATTTCATTGTTTTCTGTCACTTCCCACCCTCTATTCTGTGGTACAAGAACCCACCATCCTCCCTCAATTTCCCTTGGACTATGCGGAGACCTTCTACCTACCTCAATCTGAGTGCTAGATTCTCCTCGTAGGTGCATTCCATGTCTTTTGACTGATTCCTGAGCTATCAGCTTCTCTGCTCAAAAGAAACTCTCCAGTCCAGTAACTTTCCTTGAATCCCTCAGTGCAACATTGGATCTGAAATGTACACCAACTGGGCTGCCTCCCAGTGCCATCATAGGTTACTAGCATCATGAAGTCATTTTCACCCAGAGGTTGGCATGAGATGAGAACTTCCTTTTCCTGCATTTCCTCATCTGCATCATCTGGATAATTCCTTAACATCCATCATTCAGTTCCTACCTCCTTATTCAAATTCTATTGCTTTCTTGACTACACTATTACTTTGATCCCCTCAGCCCTAAGTCTGATCCAGCTTGCTGGGCCCCTTTATCTTACTGGATCACCAGTCCTACCCACTACAGAATCCCTCTCCTATTTATACACTGGTCCTCATCCTTGCACCACCATTGCATAACTAAACTGCCATTTTCAGGCAGCTCTGACTCGCTTTTCCCTGGCCTTTGGTCACTGCATTTCTACAAGATTGCCATCAACCTCTCCTCGTAAGATTACCTAACACAATATGCCACCTCTGTAAGGGAGCATTACGGATCCCTCCAGCCATTCTCCATTTGGTCAGTCAACCATAATGGACATTTCAACAAAGGAGGCCCTTCGCCCCATTCGATCATACGGATAATCTGAGGCCGACTTATTTTCTCTATTTTAGTGTGCTACTACATTGTTTTCCTGTTTTGGGCTATGCCATATGAAGCAGCTGATTCATTATTCTGATACCAACAGCAGACCATTCATTGTCACCGTCCTGCAGTTGCCTCAGTCATCTTTCTTTCTTCATCCACGACATACATTCACCAGTCTCAATTTTCCTATCAGTCAACCCATATTTGACAGTTCATTGAAGGAGGTCATTGTCCCATTCAATTGTACAGATCATCGGAGGCTGACTTTATATCTCCGTCTTTGTGTCACACTAAATCGTTTTTGAATTCTGGGCTATGCCAAATGAAACAACTGAATCTTTATCTCAGTTTCACTCACAGATCTTTCACTGCTCCATTCTCTTAGCCTTCAGCCATGTCCCTGACTCATTTATCTATTAAACTCATAACTGTCACTAGCAGGACAACATCAAGTGGGCGTCCCTCACTTCAGCCACTGAGCTACATATGATAGCGCCATCAAAGCCATGAACCTATCATATGGACCATTAATCAGATCAAGAAGCAAAACTCATTATCATCCCTCATAGATGGACTCATCAAAATGCTTTAGTCTTTCTGAAGCCAGTTCCTTTCAGATATCATCATACCTCTGTTATCTTCCAGCTTGTATGGATCCCTGTGTCCTGAAGACTTCTGTTCCATCATCTTCCTCTGCTAAATTCCTTAAAGATACCAGGTTCCAGAAGCATATTAATCATAATATCCTATCTTTCCCACTTAGTGACAGAAAGATCACATACAAGAGTTTAATGTCACTACTACCAGACTGATATCACCTGACATCTGCTATGACGTCTGATACCAGACTCAGTCAACTCATATCTTCCACATGCTCAGATATCTCCTATCCTCTTGACCATGGATATCCAACACTCATGTCAACAAAAGGCTTCTGGAACTCATTAAACTCCACATTGAACTGGCTTCAACATTTAAGCCTTTTCAGGACTTTCTTTCAACTTGAGCAGCTTCTTCAATATTCAAGAATAGCATTACTTTACAGTTCATCAAGAGATGTGGAAGATGCACTCAGTCAGATTTCGAATCAGTCAGTCCTAATCTGCCACGAAAAAAAAATTATACCAGTTTATAGGATAATTTCCTCTTAGTTTGCTCAGAGCATGGGCAGGTCAGTAGTAGTGGGTCCTCAAGTTTCCTCCTCCGAGGTTTTTCCTCTCATGCGTGCTTCTAGCCACAATCTCCATGAGTTGAAGGAGGTAATCATTTGGTCCTTCTATTCCCTACATGCTACCTGGCTTATCTACCAAGGGTGGGATTAGAAAATGCCAAACAAATTTCATAAGTATACACAAGCACCATACTGTTCACCAGACACTGAATGGGAGGGCTAAAGTCTGTGGTTCAATGTAGGGGAATAGCTCCTCCCACATCCTCTACAAAATCCAACCTCTCCCAGCAGCTCATGCTTAGTGTGCTTCCAAGCACCCACCATCCTCCCCAACCTCCTCCTCCGGCACTTTGTTCATCCTTGGTGATGGGCCTTCTATTCCCTACAAGCTACCTGGCTTATCTACCAAGGGTGGGAATAGAGATAGGCCAAATAAATGTCATAAGTATACACAAGCACCATACTATTTCACCAAACACTGAAACTCTGCTTTTGTTATTTCTGCTCATAGCTCAGCCATCCTTTCAGTCAGAGAAGTAAAAGTTGATACACACAGACTCACTATCTTTGTCTATGCACCTGCTAATGTGATGACATTGTGTTATCTTGTTTTAAAGATGCAGGGCTTAAATTTTCACATTTACTTATTTGCAAAATTTTGTAAAATGTTATGAAACATTTTCTGCTTATAACTCCATTGCCCTTAGAGCTAGTGACTTGATTATTGACAAGCACACTCTTTGCAGTAGTAAAAGAACAAAATGAGTTATGAAAATCCTGCATCCTGTCTGGTGGAGAAATTTCCAAAGTCATGCAATTCTGGAACAGAAACCCATGCTTTGCACTTCTTCAACAACCAGGACACACTAAGACCCAGTTCAAGAAGTGTCAAGCCCTGCGTCAACCACATATTTGTGCAACTACGCTGAATGCATCTTCGCAACTGCACCCAGTTCAGTAATGTTTGGCACAGTTGCGATAATTTTTTCAGTTTATGGCACCTTGTGCCACAGCTTTGGCACAAGCCCCATAAACTGGCTCCCCCACTGATGCACAGTTAGACAAGGGGGGACTAGTCTGCCCTGGTACCAAAGATGCAAGGGACTTGTGTCAGAGGCTGTGGCAGGCACCCTTTGTGAATTGCAGGTATTGCACTGATCACCACATGTCGGCCCTTGCAATCAATCCTCCAATGCATTTCCCTTGCATTGCTCTAAGCCCGTTCCTGAATTGGGCCTCTACTTTTCAATACCAAATGTCTGCCAGAACATTTTCAAAAAAATTTCTGGCAGACATTTCTTCCCATTTTTGTGCTCATCCATACATGCTACCACCTACACACATTGAACCAATTGTGAACACTTGTTAAAGAGCTACGTTTCTGATCATCGGTGACACTCTTGCAAATTTAAAGGTTGCCAGTTTCACATTCTGCTCCCACTTTTCAAAACAAAAAAAGTATAAAAACTAAAATGTTCATTTTTGTACAGGGTAGCCATTTGATAAATGCAGTAAGACACTTCAGGTGTGGATGTCTTCTCCTGAACTAGAGGTCTAGGTGGTTGAAGGCACTTGGCATAAGTGCCTGGTACCTCTAATACATCAGGACATGTGGTTCAGGAAAAGAAAAATACACCATTCATGTCTTATTGCTTACTTAAGTTACAGGGATCATAGTAATGCAGTCTGCATTTGCTAAATGTTATGAAAATCGGTGAAATAACTGGTGGCTTCAGTGAGTCGGAAGACCATGAAGATGGTTGAAAAGCAATGAGGCTAAATTTAATGACACTTTATATAATAACTTTTCTAATTGCCCATCTAGTTTCTTGTTTCCTTTTGCCTTTGAGATGTGGATAATCCCTGAGACTATAGACTTTTAAAAAATGTAGCCACTGTATCAAGTATTAACATAACAGGGCTCTCTTCTGTTTATTAAAAACCATACCTTATTTGGATGACATATTTTTTTATATAGCCCTATTTTAGTAAAGTAGAGCTGCTATATTTACTCTAAGATGTCAACTAGTACAGTTGTATCAGTACTTAATTTTACCTGGTATATGGGGTGCATTAGCCAAATGATTGATATCTGTTAAGGTAAATGTTGCCTTTAATGTTTTACACTTATCTACTTACAGTTATATAGTGTGACACCTTTAGTCCCAGCTCTGGGACTTTTTTTTATTGAACTTTAAAACATTGTCTTTCAGCAAAACGATATAGTCACACTGCACGTGGGCTTGTAAACACAGCTTAAAATATTATTATACTTGTTAGTTAAATTTTAAGCTTTCCCCTCTATGTGGTATCAAAATATTTGGGAAGCACTAAGCCTAAGATTAACGAGAGAGGTAAAATTTCTCTCTGTGGTTTGTATCAATGATATTGGTATGTCTTGAATATAGCAATGTTGTCTGTATGATGATATAAGATAATTAATAAAAAATAAAGTATAAAAAAAAACTGGTGGTTTATACTGTACCCCGGCTGCCCTTAGAACTAGATACCAAAAACCTGACATTCATACTCTTGAACCACGACTTGAATCTGCTAAATTTTATAAATTCCCATCAAGAAGTTTATAATCAGATGGAAAATGAAACTTAAATTTTAGCAAATGTCACAAAAATTTATAAAAGTATCATGACATTATCATGGAGTTCCATGGTTCTGCACAATATCATGCCTAGAAGACCATGGTGCTCTCAAATTGCATATTGCTGCCTAGAACCCAATTTTACCACTCTGGCAGCAATTATTACTAATGTGACATAGCCACGGGGAGATACTTAGCTGCAGAGGGACATACTGAGTCACCAAGGAAATACTTAGCTGCTGTGAAAGATACTAAGCTGTTGAAAAGACTGCTCCCCAATTGCTAAGTAAGGCCTTTTCTATAGCAGTTTTCTGAGTTTGTGGAATGGGGAGTTTTTGCATGCCATAATTCTGCCCCTGACTGCAACTGTATATTGGGCCCTACAGCTCCAAATAATCCAACACTTTAGGGGCTCTGACAACCCTAATTTAAAGTGCTGAGAGACACTGGACATAAAAGAAACATTGTAAACAACACTATTGTAACCAAGACACATATGAAACAGCACTGCAATAGCTGTAATATGTGTGAGAACAATGCTGCAGCAGCCTTGATATGTGTAAGAACAGCACTTAAGTATCCCAGATATGTGTGAGAACAGCCCTCTTGTCCAGTAGCCCAGATACTGTATTTGTGAGAGCAGCACTGCAGTAGCCCAGATATGTGTGAGAATAGCACTGTAGTAGTCCTGATGTGTGTAACAGCACTGCAGTAGCCAAGACGTGTGTGAGAACAGCACTGCAATAGTCCCGATGTGCGTAACAGCACTGCAGTAGCCAAGACATGTGTGTGAAAACAGCACTGCAATAGCACAGATAAGTGTGTGAGAACAGCACTGAAGTAGTACAGCTATTATATGTGAACAGCACTGTAGTAGCCTAGATATATGTACAAACAGCACTGCAGTCATTCAAATATGTGTACTTTAAGAATAGCATGAATCTTACCACAGTAGTCAGGATGCATGTCAGAAGAGCACCACTGTAGCCAGATGTGTGAGAACAGTACCTCAGTAACCCAGATGTATGTAAGAACAGTACTGTGGAAGCCCAGATGGGTGAAAACAACACTACAGTAAACCCAAGTGTGTGTAAGAATAGGGTTACACTAGACTAGATATGTGCATGTAGCCCTGTGCCTGGGGGCTACTAGTTGAATCTTGGGAACAGTTGCCCAATGCTCACCATGGAGTTAAAAAGTGTGAGATGGAGAATTTAGAAAATGAGAAAATAAGGAAGTAAGGTAGTAGGAAGAGGGTCTTCTGAGGGTTCCCCTGTAGAGAGCAGAGAAACATCAGCTCCTGTTGGAACAGTTAATCAGTTTTTGAGAAAGGAATCTTTAATCTATTAAATGAAGTGTAAAGGTTGTTTCCCAGGAAGAAAGCCCCAGTTAGGGTAGAATAGCAGATAATAGCAGACTGAGAGATGGGAGCGCAAGAAGGCATGAGAGTCTGTAACCATCAAGGATAAGGTATTGGAGGGGAGCAGCACTGAATAGGGGCATCAAATGAAAAGTTCAGAAAGGGCATCTGCCACCTCTGTTGACCCTAAGATTAGGTTTCCCCTGGTTGATGCAGCACGTGGCCGCCCCATGCACATTGCAGTAGAGTATGACTTGTGTGGTGACCCAGGACAAGGTCTCTCACCTAGCCAAGGGGCAGAGAAGCCCTCAGAGCCAGATGAGCATATCAGCCATAAATGTACTGGAAAGCATCACAGGGGTTTAGAGCCTGTGTGGAAGTATCTGCATAGGTTTTACCCCTTACCTATGGGGCACAGGGCCCCTGACCAAACAAACCCAGTCACTGAGGGAAATGGAGATTCATAAGAGCTGTCTGGAATATGGGACAGCCAGAATTAATTCTTCTTAGAGACATAATGTAGTAAACAGTGTTGAAAAATGTGACCCCACCTCACAGAAATAGGATGCAGAGAATGGCGGAGGAAGGTTGCACAAATCAATTCCATGCCTGCTAGACTCAGAAAATCTTTGTGTACATTCCTGTTTTATATTGCGGCATATTATATTATGTGCCCCAAGATTTCCCCCTGAAGTAGGGAAAGAAAGAACATGGACTCTGGCTGGCCTCCTCATAATACCCCTGAGGGCCCCGTAGAGTGCTACATGTGCAAGAACAGCAATGCAGAAGCCCAGGTGTGTGTGATTACAGAACAGAAGTAGCCCAGATGTGTGTGAGAACAGTACTGCAGTAGCACAGATGCATGTGAGAACAGAACAGCAGTAATCAAGATGTGTATGAGAACAAAACCACAGTAGCCATGATGTATATGAGAACAGAAATGCAGTAGCCAAGATGTGTGAAAGAACTGTACAGAAGAAGCCCGATGTGTGTGACAAGAGCACAGCAGTATCACCAAAATGTGTGAAAGCCATGCATCAATAGCCAAGATCCATTTGTGAACTGCGTCACGGTTCCTTGGATACAATTCAAACTAGCATCGCTGCTGTCCTGTTATTTTCAGCAATAGCATCACTGCTGTCCAGATCCAGACGTTGTGAAGAATAAAGCTGTTTTGCTTTTCCCAATCTAGCCATTGAAAGGGTGCATTCAAGCAAAAAACAACACTTTAGATGGTAAAAAGTGTGTTAACCCCATGCCCCAAAAGAGGCCTTGAATATTGATTCCTTCTTTATTTCATTACAGCCAGCCAATCAATGCCCAAGAGGGACTGGAGGGAGGAGATCCTCTGCTTTTTTATTAGTTACAGTAACGGATCTGTGAAGTCACCTTTGGACTCTGGTTAGCAAGCAGACTTGTGCTGCCACCCTGGGACTGGCAGGTGTGCTGGTTGCCGCTGGGGTGAGGCACTTGCATCGCAGGGCTGGAGGTTCATAGCAGAGCTCAGCAACTCCACGCTCCCTTCTAGGCAACCATGGAGCAGAACTGGTGTAAGCAGTGAAGGCAGCTACTCACTGGCCATCATAACTGGAGGGGAGATATATATATATATATATATATATACATGTATGAAACAGAATTTGTTTCCTTTCCTTGCCTAGTGGGGAGCTTAACATGATGCTTGCAGATCCAGGACAGCATAAAGTTTGGAAAAGTGGTACTAGCTAGACATGATGTAAACTGCTCCATGTGCAAACAGGTGTTAGTTCTTTAGATCTTTACTCCCAATTAGGCAGCTACTTTGGGACTACCACTGGGGCCCAGACAAAAATAACTCAAGAAAAAAGCAAAAAGTCTGGCATCACAGAAAGACTGACCACAAGAACTTCTTGTTACAGTACGTTCCATTGCAAAGTATTTATTATAAATAGATTAGGTGTTAGAGAGCTTGCTGCTTTTTTAATCTATTTATAATAAATACTTTGCAACAGAACTTAACAAGAAGTTCTTGTGGTCAGTCTTTCTGTGATGCCAGACTTTTTGCTTTTTTCATTAGTTCTTTAGAACCTGTTGCTGTGCCAATTCCCACCGGCCCGCACCAGAACCAAGGATGTGAAAATGGAACAGAATAAGCATAACTGTATCTTGCTTTGTTTTTTACTTTACACTGTTTTTCATCAAACTCTACCAATCCATCCCCTCTCCTTCAGAAAAGCACTGTCCAGCACTGTTTATGGAAGCTCCAGAAATTGGGTCAGTGAGAATACTGAGATTCTGTGATGTCACGGTATTTGTGATAGAGTCAGTTTACAGTTTATTTTCTATAGTCTGATACCTTAAAGTGACTTATAGGACTTGAGTCTAATCTTCAAAATGCACTGCTTTTCATATTCCACGTTCATGGCCGACAATCCTAAGGGGTCTGTACTAAAAGGGCCTGGCTGCACATGATTCAGGGCTTATCAAGTCTTATTTGGCCTATAATGCCCCTGAAATAGAAAACCAAAAACAGCCCATTACCTTCACTAGAAAGTTCCAAATGACTCTGCACTCTGAAGTGGAAGTGGAAGTGGAAGTAGTATGAGATGCTGTGATTAATTTCAAATCCAAAAGTTTTATTTTGTGAAATTTACAAAGACAGATAGCTCGTGGAGATTGCTCTCCTACCCAGCTTTCCCCAGCACTTCGACCAGGGTGTGGTCTTCCTCAGGGTGTGGGGTATGTTTAGAGATACAGTGGCGTGAAAAAGTATTTGCCCCCTTCCTGATTTTCTCTATTATTGCATATTTGTCATACTGGATGTTTTCAGGTCTTTAGAGAAATGTAATATTAGATAAAAGGAACCTGAGTGAACAAATAACACTTGTTTAATTTTTAATTCATTTATTTAATGAAAAAAGTTAACCAACACCAACTGGCACTGTGTGAAAAGTAATTGCCCCTACACTTAATAACTGGTTATGCCACATTTAGCTGCAATGACTGCAACCAAACACTTCCTATAATTCAATATCAGTCTTTCACATTGCTGTGGAGGAATTTTAACCCACTCTTCCTCGCAGAACTGCTTTAATTCAGTAATATTTGGTAGGTTTTCGAGCATGAACTGCTCATTTCAGGTCCTGCCACAGCATCTCTATTGGGTTTAAGTCCGACTTTGACTAGGCCACCCAAAACTTTAATTTTACTTCTTTTATCCATTCTGATGTGGACTTGCTTTGTGTTTGGATCATTGTCTTGCTGCATGACCTAACTACGCTTCAGCTTCAGCTGACGGAAGGATGACTGGACATTCTCCTAAGAATTTTCTGGTACAGAGCAGAATTCATGGTTCCTTTAATTACGGCAAGTCATCCAGGTCCTTAGGCAGTAAAGCATCCCCACCCATCACACCACCACCATGTTTGACTGTTGGTATGGTATTCTTACTGTGGAATGCTGTGTTTGCTTTACGCGACATTATGGGATCCATGTCATCCAAAAGTTCCACTTTGAACTCATCTGTCCATAGAACATTTTCCCAAAAGGCTTGTGGATCATCCAGGTGCTTCTTGGCAAATGAGAGACGAGCATTTATGTTCTTCTTGGTTAGCAGTGGTTTCCACCTTGCTACTCTCACATGAAGCCCATTTTTGCCCAGTCTCTTTCTGATTGTGGAGCCATGAACACTGACCTTAGCTGAGGCAAGAGAAGCCTGCAGTTCTTTGGATGTTGTTTTAGGATCCTTTGAGACTTCTTGATGATTTTACACTGCGCCTCTTGGAGTAATTTTTGGCAGGCTGCCCACTCCTGGGAAGATTCACTACTGTTCCAAGTGTTCTCCATTTGGAGATTATGACTCTCACTGTGGTTCAATGGAGTCCCAGAGCCTTAGAAATAGCTTTTAAACCCTTTCCAGACTGATAGAGGGCAACAAATTGTATTTTGATCTTTCAGGAACTTCCTTTGATCATGGCATAATGTGTTTGTTGAATCTTTGTGCTGGCAACGTGACTCTGATGGTAAGGGTCAAAATAAGTGAGGTTTATATTGAGCAGGGCTGGCTGTAATCAAGCCGGCTGTGTTCAATCAGTTGACTCTAATTATCCCTTTAATTGGGTTGATTTAACTAGGGGCAATTACTTTTTCACAGTGCCAGTTGGTGTTGGTTAACTTTTTCATTAAATAAATGAAATAAGTAAAATGAAAAAGTGTTATTTGTTCACTCAGGTTCCCTTTATCTAATATTATATTTTGTCTAAAGACCTGAAAACATCCAGTGTGACAAGTATGCAATAATAGAGAAAATCAGGAAGGGGGCAAATACTTTTTCACGCCACTGTACCTCCCTTAAATAGCCCTTTTGTAAATCCCTTGAGTTCCCCCTGTTGGTTACTCTATATAACAACACTTAAGTTTGTCTCAATAACAAGTAGCTGGGGGAGGATTAGAACCTCTGACCAAATAAAATTATTTAATAACAAAAACCATCTAATTCATTAAATCCATTACTTTCAGTACACCCACTATGTTATGTAAAAGAAAAAATAAAAATGTTTTACTAGATGTTTCTCTTTATACTTATTCATTAAGCTTTTTCAAGAGCTTTTTTTAGTTTTTTATAATGTATGCCAAGTGTGCTCTTTATCATGAATCTTACCACTTTTCCTTATATGATTATTTTTATATAAAACAAATACCTATTCCAACATAAACTTTTAAGACTATGTCATAATATAGCACACTGGAGTTAAAGGCAGTTTGTTTAAGCCACAGTTGATGCCAGCTCAGCACTCAGAAACATCTGCTGTATATTCACATTACTCCTACAATCTATGAAATGTTGATCATTCTAATACAGTACAATGTAAAACATCACATGCATTTATCAGTAGATTTTTTGTGAACTTCAGATTTTTCCTTTTCTGTTCTTATCTAGAGAAGTGATCGCTCCCATAATATTTCATGGCATAATGCTGGGGGATCCACAAATCACAATCCTTCTTTATGAGTATTGAAAACTAGAAAGGAAAAGAAAAGAAGGGGAAATAAGATTAGAAAGTAATTCTATCTTTTTTTTTTCAAGAATGGTTTTAAATCTCATTCAGTATTCAATCCGTTTGGTTGTAAACTATTCAAATTGAAAATCCAAAAACTTACTTTCTGCAAAAGTTTGTTCAACCTGTCTCCACCTTTAGGATTTCTTTTTACCTGTTCCAGTGTCATGTATCTTGTACCATCCACCTTTTGGTTATGCTTTTCCATATAGTGTCTAGCAAGGGGTTTACTGGTCAGACCAGCTTTAATATTTCTGATGTGCTCTTGCACTCTTTGTTTTAGTGGTCTGACCGTCACCTACATACAATAAGTTGCATGGACACCAGATGCCATATATAACATAGGTACTGTTGCAGTTCAGGAATATTTTTTTTTTTTTACAGTCATAACCAATTAAGTTAAATTCCTTCCCTGATTGCAATAAGTACATACACTGCATTTGCCACATCTATGCATACCTACAGGTGGGGGTGGCAGCCACATCCTTGGTTCAGGTTTTTTTTTTGTTTTGTATCAACTATGCACAAGTTTATGTCTCAGGTTTTCAGCTTTTGAAAAGGTTATCCTAGGGGTAGTGCCAATCTCTTCTGATAGCAGTGGGTCATTGAGTAGGATGGGCCAAAATTTTGAATAATTGCATCTATCTGACCTGCCTGGTTACTGTATTGTGTAACACATGTTACAGGTATCCTTTCATTTGACGTGCTCACTTCTTTAGGCTTCAGAAGATGCTGTCTATCCTCCTTCCTAGCTTTCTCCAACGCTTGTAAAAGCATATTTTTAATGTATCCTCCGGACACAAATCTTTGCATCATCTCAGATGCTTCTTTCTCAAAGTCCTCACTTCTAAAGCAATTCCTTTTCAGTCTCAAAAATTGTCGAAACGGGATACAGCTTGTTAGTGTTTGTGGATGAGAACTGTCAGCTCTCAGAACATTATTTGTTACAGTTTTTTTTCCTATAATTTTTAGTTTGAACTGTGATGTTCTCATCCACAAACACGTAAGATCCAGAAAGTTGATTTCGGTCATATTACTACTGTGTGTGAACTTCAGGTTAATGTTATTGGTGTCATTTAACCATTTAATGAAATTTTCAATTTCTTCTTCTTCTGGGCCTTCTCATACACACAATATATCATCAATAAAGTGATGCCATCGCTTTATATTTTTAAAATAAGGATTTTTGATTTCTGAATATATCATGGTATTTTCCCCAAGCCCCTAAGAATAAATTTGCATAGCTTGGGTCCATTGCTGCTCCCATAGCTATGCGCTGAAGTTGTAAGTAGTACTCCTCCTCAAACTCAAAGTAGTTGTGTGTTAGGACAAATTCCAGTGCTGCTTCTATGAAATCAGTTGGGAAGTTTGAATGTTGTGGATTTTCTCTCATGGCCTGGATACTAGCTCTGATACCATCTGTATGTAAAATACTAGTATACAGTGATTCAACGTCAATGCAGAGCCATAGATATTCAGGGTTCCATTTAAAATCTTTCGTTTTGTCCCAGACATCCACGGTGTTCCTCAAATAGGATGTAATGTCTGTCAAGCATCTTTTTAAAAGAAATCTATGAACTGGTTAAGTCTGCCTGTTAATGATCCAATGCCTGAGACTACTGAGCAACCTGCGGGATTCTCAATGTTTTTATGTATCTTCGGGAGTGTGTATAATGCAGGTACTATGGGGCTGTCCTTTCAAAGCATTTTCAGTTCCTCATCCCTAATAAAGATATTACTTTTCCCCATTCCAGTAATGCTAGTAGTTCTTTCTTTTTTTTTTTTTAAATTCCACACTTTATTAGCATTTTCAATGTTACAACATTGCCTTGACAGGAAAACATAACAGAGTAGGAACATATAGAGAGGTATCAAAGTCCATGTCAAGACCCCCCCACCCTGACTTGGCATCTGATTTATGGGCTTGCATGTGGCAATACATGATCTTATAAGTACCATTTGGTAATCATGCCCTCTTTTGGGGGTAGCAATCTCTGCGTTTAACCAGGGGAGTCACCTACTTGTAGTAGATAGAGAGAATGAAACCCTTCCCAGATATTTTTGTAACAAGCTGTGGAGCCCCAAAGGCTAGCTTTGAGCTGTTCAGATCTAAAGTTAAATAACTACTCCTCAAGCCATTCTATATAGAAGATATTTTCTCCATCCAGCCAGTGTCTTAGAACCAGTTTCTTCACTGTGAGGGAAATTAATGCCATGTGGAACTTGCAAATCCATACTGGGATTTGGGAAAAATCGTCCAGGAGGCAGATTTCAGGGGTAAATAAATCCTCAATACCCAATAGTGGGTCTGCCTTGTTTTAGATTGTGTCCCATAGCCCTTTGGCAGAAGGACACTCCCAAAATATGTGAAGCAGGTTGCCTTCATGCTTTCCACGTCTAGTGCATATGGAGTTAAGGGCATGCCTTACTTTATGCAGCTTCATGGGGGTCCAATACATATCTTGTAATATCTGATACTGGGTAAGGCACAGTCTGTCTTGGGTATGTAGGTATGTAAGTCCTTCCAAATTCTTCCCCACTTGCCAGGGAAGTTAGGAAATTGGTTAGACCAAAACTTGGCATCTCTGCATTGAGCATCCAGAGATTTGGACAAGAGAGTTGCGTATAATAATGAGACAGCATGGGGTTTGCCACATACATCCTTAAGGGAATGTAGCCATTCATCTGAATCCGTGTCCCCAATGAGGAGCTCCGAGAGCTTAACCAAAAGGTGTCTTAGCTGGTATACCTTAAAGGCCTTACCCTTTTCTATTCCGAAATGATCCATTATGGAGGAGGGAGACTTACATCTTCCTTCAAAAAAGAATTCTCCAAGCCTGGGGTCCCTGAGTGAAGAAAGTAGTTCTTTTTACAGATGTCTGTTGGATGTTTTGTTAATTTTTTATACTTGGTGTGATCATTTAACATTTCTAGCACACTTTCAACATATTTTCCTGTGTCCATAATGACCATATTACCCCCTTTATCTGATGGTTTAATAACCACCTCCATTTCCATCCGTTCCCTCAAGGCCTTTCTTTCCTGATTGCTCAAATTGTTTCTCCTGCCCCAATTCACTTTATTTATTTCTTTATTTATTTACTTACTTAAATTTTGGTAACCAGGTAAGCCCACGGAGACCAGCTGTCCCTTTTTCAGGAGTGACCCGAGTTAATTGCACACATTAATTACATACAGTGGTACATTCTTCAATTGTATACAGAGGTAGATACTATGAGTACATACAGGGTAAACCGTTCACATTCAGTATGTTAGTTAGGTAACAATACACAATTTACATGGAATGCAAGGATAAGAAGTAGCAGTAGTGCAGTTACAATTCAGTTAAGGGGTGCAGCGAACCCTACACTACTCAATTGGGTAGGTGTAAAGTATTAAAAACATTGCAGCAGCGTACACATAAGATTGTTTAGTAGATACCCAGTCCAGGTGCTATAGAAATAGTCTTTGGTAAATCCCTGTCGACTTGAGTTGGGAGATTTAGTACATTTTCTAGTAGGGGAATTTAGTAGGCCAGGCTGCAAGGTGTTCTAAAGACCAGGCACCCACATGGAGGAAAAATCGGTCTAAAGTCAGGGTCTAATGGTGACATCCACAGAGTCTCAATTCCAATAGGTACACTTTCAGTGAAGACTTAAAACCTCGAAGAGTAGGAGAACCAGACAGATACTCTGGGAGAGTGTTCCACAGGTAGGGAACAGCATACAAAAGGATTTTGCCTAGACTGGTCCGTTACTCAGGGCATGTCAAGGGGCATCCAGTCGATGACCTTAGGTCATGGCACTGGACCTTGGGGTTAAGCAAGCCATGCAAGTTTGGGGGGCAGACGTGTGAATTTATGAGTTATGCAAAGCGATGAATAGGCCAATTTTGCCATAGTGAGGGCCAGTTAAGGTCAGCAAGGACCTCCAGTGGTGTCTCCTGGGAGGGAGTGTGTTGCAAAGCATGCAACCCTATTGTAAAGCACCATTAGTTTTCTTAGTTCACCCTCCTGAAGAAACTGAAGAAGGGCACCACAGAGGAGGGTGGGAAGCAGAGTGCAGTTAGCTATTGCTTGTCTTGCCTTATCCATAAGGGAGGTTCCCAGCCTGTAAAGGAGGCCCACCTTCTGGTGAGTGGACTTAGCTAAGTTGTCAATGTGCAGCTTGTAGGACATATCCTGGTCGAGGAGGCTACCAAGATACTTAATCTTGTCAACAACCTCGACTCTCTTCCCAATGGCTGCTTGGAGCTGAAGCAGGTCATGCCTGTTGGCTCCTAGACATCTTGTCCTGAACAGGACTGCCTTTGTTTTCTCCTCATTAAGCACAAGTGAGTTGGCAGAGAACAAGGCCTCAAGTGCTGTTAGGCAGGCCTGAAGATTAGCAGAGATAACATTCGATTGAGGATCGCTGCAGTATGCAACGGTATCATTTGCATACAGGATGAGGTTTTCCAGCCCACGATCCCTCTAAATGTCATTTACAAAGAGGCTAAATAGTAGAGGACCCAGTACTGAGCCCTGACGTACTCCAGAGGTCACTGGTCTATGGCCTGATTGGGTTCCTCTCCATAGAACTTTATCGGTTCTGTTGAGCAAGTAGCTCTCAAACCAGGCAACCGAGAGCCCGTCCAGTCCTAGTTTTTGGAGTTTGGACAGCAGAAGTGCATGATTGACCATATCAAATGCTTCTGACAGGTCAACAAATAAAGCTTCAGTCAGGGAGCCCCTATCCATGCCATCCAGGATGTCTGACATTAGCCGGATAAGGGCTGTGTTGGTACCATGGCTTTCTAAAACCATGTTGATTGTCAGCTAGGAGTTGATGTGCCTCAAGGTTGGTTGTTGGTTATGGACAAGTCTCTCCTGCACCTTTGCAAGTGGGCAAAGAATGGAAATGGGCCTGTAATTCACAACGTTGGCCCTAGGCCCTTTTTTGTGGATAGGAACTATGGTCGCAACCTTCCACTTGTTGGGGACTTTTCCTTCAAGTAGGGATCTGTTGATGAGCTTGGTGACTAGAAGGGTAATAGCTGGGGCTGCAGCTCGCAGCAGCCTTGGTTCTAGTGGGTCCTGTCCAGGGGAGGAGTCAGGATTAATCCTATTTAGAAGGGGTAGTACCTCAGATGGCTTGACCAGTTTTAGGTTAAACTGAGGCCTAGGGAGATTCCATCCAGCCCGTCACTGCAGGGGCACCAGAAGGATATCGGCTTACCGTGCTGGAATTAGAAAAGGAGGCATTAAATTCCTAAGATAGAGGAGGGTTGTTGGTCAGGGTATTTCTGACTAGAAGAACTCCTTCTGGGGCCCTTGTAGCACCCTTCAAAAGCAGGTTAATTTGGCCCCAGAATGTCTTGGGATCCATTAGGTGTTATGACTGGAGATCACTCAAGTACTTAAATTTCACATATATGGAGGCTTTCTTACATTTATTCCTAAGTGCTTTGTACTTCTCCCAGTCTGATTTAAGTCCAGTGGATTTGTAATGCCACCATGCCCTGTCTCTAAGCAACATGGCTCATTTAAGTTCTGGGTTGATCCATTTGTGGCTCTTTCCCTGCACCCTTATTTTCTTTCATGGGGCATGCACATTAGCCAAGACATGAAAATATTGGTGAAATATTCCAGCGCCTCATCCAGGGAGGGGAGGGAGACAGTTGGTTCCCAGTTAACTGCATATAGGTCGGAGCAAAAGTCCACCGGTACAAATCTGGAGTAGTTTCTGGCTTCCATTACCCTGGCTGGCAGTTTAGGAGCCTGTTTGACCAAGTGCAGAAAATGGAGAGTGATCACCAATGAGTCTGCCGTGATTCCAGCTGCCAATATCCGCTCAGGGTTTGTTACTAGTGCCCAATCCAACAGGATATGGTTGCCAGACTTGGCATTGTGCCTAGTGGTCAAATCAATGATTTGGGTCAGGCAGATGTCGAGGACTGGGTTCTTGCTTTCAGAAGCACCCATAGTTCTCCAGTTTTGGTTAAAATCCCCAAGGAGGATCATCTCCCCTGGGGTATGCTCCACCAATGCCTGGGTTAGGGATTCAAGGGAGGAAGCTGCCGATGGAGGCAGGAGGTAGACACACCCTACGTGAAGGGGTTTAGTGTCATCCAGGAGCACCTTTATGAATATTGCCTCACTCACTGAGTCGCAGAGGGGAGGAAGGTCTAGTAGTGTAGTGTTTAAACTGGTGCTGACATAGATTAGAACCCTCCACCTTTCTTCCCTACATGATCCTTTCTAAAGGCATTGTAGCCAATGAGATCTACTTTGTGGGGAAGAATTGGGGTTTAAGCCAGGTCTCTGTCACCGCTAGTACATCTGGTTTATATAGTGCTGTCCAGGCTTCTAGATCCTGGATTTTGTGTTTAGACTACTAATATTCATGTGTACCAGCTTGACTCCATAGTGCTGGCCCAAAAGGGCTGGTGGGATCACTGAGCATGTGGTTAGGGAGTATGGTCCAGGGTTGGGTTCCACGTTCCCTCCCAAAGCAAGTTTGAGCCTTGCAAGGCATCTAATTAATTTGGTGGGGATGGACAGAGACCTCCTTCGGATAGCTAACTTGATATGACAGAAGAAGTTATAACAATTTCCATGCCTTGTAAGTCCATACACGGAGAAAAGTAACCCCTCACTTCTATCCTCCAGAATCCCATAAGATCCTGGAGAGGAGGAGGGTCCATATTCACACCAGGATCCAGGGGATTATATCCAGGGATCAAAGATGGTCCACCCTAGTATTAGAGCTATATAGGTTATGGCTGCTGCCGGCCCTATCCACCCCATAATCCCAGTCAGGGAGAGTTTACCCAGCTAGCTAGATCTGGGGAAGAGCTAGTGGAGGAGCAAGGTTTAGTAAGTGGACCTCAAAATGACACAAGTTAACTGCAGGTAGAGTGTAGTAGCTTGAACCCTTTAAGCAGTAGACAGACTAGCTTTCCTGACAGAATGCGGTATCTCTTTTCCTAAAGGGGATATTCAAGTAAATCGGGATATCAAGTAGAGTTAGTCCTATAATCAGTAGTAATAGTGCAATAGCGTGCATCCTTTAAGCAGTAGACAGACTAACTTTCCTGGCAGAAAGCAGTATTTCTTTTCCTAAGGGGATATACAATCAGATCAGGATATCAAATAGATTTAGTCCAATAATTAGTAGACAGACTAACAATACTGGCAGGGTACAGTAGTTTTCTCTTGAGGTGAAATTCAGTCCTGTTCAAGTGAGCTTCTGCAATTCTGTATTATATAACTATATAACACTATACAATTCAGCAGGCCTTTATGACAGAGCACTATTCAACAAGTGGTAGAACACACTAACATTACTGGCAAGGGTTCAGTGATTTAGTCTTAAAGGCAAATATGCATCAGGTTTTTCAGCAGTTCTCCTTGACAAGATCAAAAATACATCAGGTATAGATTTATAGTCTAACCAGCGATAGGAAGGGTTTTGCTATAGGTGGCAGGGTTGGTCAAAGGTCACCAGCCACCCAGTTCAGGAGGGAGGCTGAATGGTACCCAGTACCAGTGACAACAGCCTAGAGCGCAAAACTGACCTAACTTCTAACCAGGAGGTTGGTAGAAGTGCAGTAGTAAAGGATCAGTTGCGAACCTCGCCGCAGCAGCGAGGTAGGACTTCTGCTGGCCAAACGAAATAGCTCCTCCATGCTGGACATTTAACAGAGGTAGTGGTCAGGGCGGGAGGGTGGGGGGCAAAATACTACCCATACTAGTGGCAGATCCTGAGAGGTGACAGCCATCCAAAAATCCAGTCCAGTTGAAAGCAGCCGACCCCACAGAGCAAGCTGACTGTGAGTTAGGATGCCCTTCCCGGAGCTGCTGACACGGCCAGCCGACACAGTTAAATTCCTGGAGTTTTCTAGTGACAGGGCTACTTATATCTATCAACTGGCAAGCTTGTTTGAATTTGGCACCTTTTCAGAAGGCTCCTTTGTCTCCCACCCTCGCGACTTTTTCTTAGGACGAGGGGAGACTCTGGCAGTCCCAAAAGCAGGAGAAATTAACCCCCATACCAGTGGCAGCTCTTAAGGAGTGAGAGCCATCCAAAAATCCAGTCCAGTTAAAAGCAGCCACCCCAGCAGAGCAAGAGCTGGCTGTGAATCAGGGATGCCTATCCCCAGAGTTGCCAACACGGTCAGCTGACACAGTTCAAGTCCTGGAGTTTTCTAGTGGCAGGGCTACTTATACCCCATCAACTGGCAAGCTTGGTTTGAATTTGATGCCTTTTTCGCTAGGTGCTAGGCTTCTTTGTCTCCCACCCTTGCAGCTTTTTCTTGGGGAGAGGGTAGACTCTGGCAGTCCCGAAAACAGGAGAAATTAATCCCCATACTAGCAGCACCTCCCGAGGAGTGAAAGCCGTCCAAAAATCCAGTCCAGTTGAAAGCAGCCACCCTCACAGAGCAAGAGCTGGCTGTGAGTCGGGAATGCCCTTCCCTGGAGCCACCAGAGTGGCCAGCCAACACAGTTAAAGTCCAACTTTGAATAGTTTACAACCAAAGGGATTGAATACTGAATGGGATTTAAAACCATTCTTGAAAAGAAAGATAGAATCACTTTCTAATCTTATTTCCTTCTTTTCTTTCCTTTCTAGTTCTCAATCCCCATAAAGAAAGATTGTGATTTGTGGATCCCCAACGTTATGCCATGAAATATTATGGGAGTGATCACTTCTCTAGATAAGAACAGAAAAGGAAAAATTTGAAGTTCACAAAAATCTACTGATAAATGCATGTGATGTTCTACATTGTGCTATATTAGAATGATCAACATTTCATAGATTGTAGGAGTAATGTGAATATACAGCAGATGTTTCTGAGTGCCGAGCAGGCATCAACTGTGGCTTAAACAAACTGCCCTTTAACTCCAGTGTTATATTATAACATAGTCTTAAAAGTTTATGTTAGAATGGGTATTTGTTTTATATAAAATAATCATATAAGAAAAGTGGTAAGATTCATGATAAAGAACACACTGGGCATACATTATAAAAACAAAAAAGCTCTAGAAAATGTTTAATGAATAAGTATAAAGAGAAACATCTAATAAAACCTTTTTATTTTTTCTTTTACATAACATATTGGGTGTACTGAAGGTAATGAATTTAATGAATTAGATGGTTTTTGTTATTAAATAATTTTATTTGGTCAGAGGTTCTAATCCTCCCCCAGCCACTTGTTATTGAGACAAACTTAAGTGTTGTTATATAGATTAACCAATAGGGGGAACTCAAGACATTTACAAAAGGGCTATTTAAGGGAGGTATCTCTAAACATACCCCACCTCCTGAGGAAGACCACACCCTGGCCGAAGCACTGGGGAAAGCTGGGTAGGAGAGCAATCTCCACGTTGGCGAGACGACCTAACTGTCTTTGTAAATTTCACAAAGTAAAAGTTTTGGATTTGAAGTTAATCACATTGTCTCATCCCACTTCCACTTCCACTTCAGAGTGCAGAGTCATTTGGAACATTCAGGAAGTACTGGGGTAAGCAACTCTCTTCTCTGCACTGAACTCCTCTAACAGTTTGCACATAGCAACATTCTTTGGAAACCATTACCTTCACTAGGCCTGCACTCAGCATTTAGTAAAAACTGTGCCCCCAGGATGGTTCCATGGTGCCAAACAGTGAGGGAATGCTCTGGCATGCAAGCCCAGGATAACAGAAGCTGAAGGCAGCAGGGAGGTCTCAGAGTATTCAAGATGCCAGTCTGCTCCTGGGATGGTAAGGAAGTGATGTCAGTAATCTAGTGATGCCTTGGGGTGTCCCAGGAAAGGTGCCGATGGTAGTATGGGTGACAACGTCTTGCCTAAAAACTCACAGGGGCAGTTGTGGGCATGCATGACATGCCACTTTGTGGGAGGGGGAAATGCTGTCTGGTTGGGTGAAGTCGGAAGAGCCTGGCCAATCCCCACCCTCGCTCACAGGTACTCTTAAAGTATGGCCACTTCTCTGATGCTGCCATGCAAGAAATGCCGCTGCCCCCCACCACAATTAGGCCACAGCAAGTCCAATGTAGGGGAGGAGCCCAGACACAAGGGACAAACTGCATCTATCCAGTGTGAATAGGCCAGTCAGTGTTGGAGGGACACTGGCATGACTAGGAGGAGTCCAGAAGTGGTAAACAGGCAGGGGCACATGGACAGAGGCAGTCCACTTCAAGGTTTCACAAATAGCTTGTCTTTTGTATTTTTTTCTGCAAATATTAAAATGTATTTTTGACACCTATGTCATATGTGCCCTGTGTTTGAATAATAGTGTAAGGATGACAGGTTTCCTGTAATGTCCGTTAGCAGTAAACACATTACAGGGCCCTGTTTATTATTGGGGCCAGCACACGCATGGCATACACATTGCTGGACCATGTGGCTCCACACATGAAGTTGCTTGGTGCATGCTACATGTTGGTGACACTTATGCCCCCTCCCCATGTGACACTGAGCACATGGCAATGGCTGGTCCACTCTGATTAGAAGGCAAAGCTCCCTTGTCCCTGCACCACTCCCCAATGTTGTTACTTTCTGGTTTATAGTACAATGAAGAACAGTTCTAGGAACAGCAGAACAACAACTTCTGATACAGAAAAAAATGGTAACTAGCCCTGTTCAAAAATCTAGAACCAAAAAGAACCTCCCCATAAAACGGACAGAGCAAATCCAGGGGTGGATTTCATTTTCGATTTGCCTATCCATCTACTTTTTGAATTTGGATCTGGATTAGGATTTGGATTTGTGTTCGATTTAGTGAAATGTTGGTTTAAGTGTACAACATATGCCAGATTCCCAGATGTGTGTCTGCTGGGTCTCCTGTGATTACTTTATAACATACATATAGTTTGGAGTCTCAGGTAGTTCCGATTGATTCTAATTCAAATCATAACCTTTAGTAAAAGTAGGATTGTATTTGAAAACAATCACACAAAGCTAAAAAAAACAACCAGAAAATAAATGTTTCTGATTCCATTCTGTGTATTCTTCTGCCATGTCTTCTGTCTTTATCTGCTTTAGAGATTCCACATATGCTCAACATTTTTTCCTGCAGTGTGGGGGCATAATATCATTTATCTCCAACCCCTTCCTTGCCCTAGTGTGCATATTCAACCCTCACCACACCTTTTCTGCTGACACCCACCCTGTCCCAGCAATCACAGATCTGACCCGCTACCTATCACCTGGCACCCGTTCTGTCCCAGCAATCACATTTCTGACCCCGACCATCTAATGACATCAGTCCTGTCCCAGCAATCATCTCTCTAACCCCAATCTCTTAATGCCCACCCTGTCCCAGCAATCACATCTGTAAATCCTTACCCATAACCTGACACCCATTCTGTCCCAGCAATCACATTTCTGATCCCCACCCATCTAATCACACCAATCCTGTCCCATCAATCACATCTCTGACCCCCACCCATCTCCTCACACCCAATCTGTCCCACCAATCACATCTTTGACACCACACATCTGCTGACACCCACCCTGCCCCACCAATCTCATCTCTGACTGCACATCTACTGGCACACACTCTGTCCCACCAATCACATCTCTGACCCAAAACATCTACAAACACCAACTCTGTCCCAGCAATCACACCTCTGACCCCTACCCATCACCTGGCAACCACTCTGTCCCAACAATCACATCTCTGACCTTTACCCATCAGCTGACAGCCACTGTGTTCCAATAATCAGATTTTGACCCAAACTATCTAATGACACCAACTCTGTCCCAGCAATCACATCTCTGACCCCAACCCATCTAATAACACCAACCCTGTCCCAGCAATCACATCTCTGACCACGAACCATCTCCTCCACCCACTCTATCACAGCAATCACACCTCTGACCCAGTACATCTACTGACACCCACCCCTGTGATATACAGTCAATCAAGCTCCCTTTGCCCACCACAGGAACAGCCAAGCTCACACCTATCTGCTGCCCACCCTCACCCAGTATGTACATCCTTTCCCTCCTACCTGCATATAGGCACCTTGCCCTGGTATGACACTGCTGTATTTGCTGCTGCCAATTTGCCCCACTATGCATACACTCTCACTCTGCCTCTCCCACCTGCTGGCATACACCTTGCCCCAGCTATGCACATACTTGTTCATTCCCATCAGCTGATTGCCATCCTGCTGCAGTCCATATGGTACACTCAGACAAGCATCATATTCCAACCACCATCATCCAACCACGCCATGCCACAGGGACATCCACGCTACCCAATGGCCCAAACCATCAAATACCAGAGGCCTCCTCTGCCACCATCGCTGTCCAACATTTGATGCCTCTATCTTAATAAAATACATTAGGCCAGAAGATCCACTATGGACATGTATAAAAGCATCATTAAATGTCAGCTGCTTGCTCCAGTGACTCTCACTGCAACAGTGCTACAAACTTGCACCCTAGCATCATTGTGAGAAACAGCCAGAGTTGCAACAGTACAAATGGTAAATTCTGAACTGTACTTTTTTTTTAGTACTTTGTAGTGGAGTGGGTGGTTTTGGCAATGGGAGAGGCATTTCTGGATCTTATAAAAGTCCAAGCAAAACCAAATCATTGCCAGCCAGGCTTGATTTGACCTCTCCTGCAATTTTGGATTGTCTCAGATTATTACAACACTGAACCACTCAGAGTCACCCCCACATAAAGAACAGCTGTAATGGTTGAAACTTACATGATACAGTGAGAATACAGCCACAGCCAGTAAACAATAGAAGCTAGCTCCTGCAGGACCCATTTAGATCATTTATAAAGTTATACTTTTGCTTTATGACAGCTGAAATTTGTTTGCAGTTATGCTCTGCTTTTCAAGTGAGAAATATTACATTCCAAAATAAACTATGTTACGTGGGTAAACATGCCAGTGTACAACAACCCATTATCTTTAAATGTATGCATAAAATTAATATTCTGCATAGTGCATGTGGGAATGGAAATAAAAAAGAGTTTTAAAAAAAGGAAATGCAAGAGTGGTTTGCATGTAATTACACAGTAAGGTGCAAGGGGGAATAATGTGAAATAATACCAGTCCAGGCACATCTACGTTTCGCATAGGGGTGAGATTACTGATGGTAACCCATCACCCAGAGTTGCCTTACCACTAAAATGCAATGCAATAAGGCAACTTGGCAGCATTTTTTAGTTTTAAAATAAAAAAGCTAACATCACCTCCCATGTGCATACCCCTGCATCACTTGAAAACCAAGAGGCATTCGTATTGGTTCCAGCAAATCAGAAGGCTGAATTTCCAGGTCCAGTTTTATAATAGTATATACTATAAGTGTTGTGCAAATCTGTTAAAATTACTAGGCCTGAAAAGAGATTCAAAACAAGAACCATTTGCAATCTTTTTGGCTTCTAATTACAACCAGGAATGGTTTTGCAGTCCCGTTTTCTACTATGGTCCTTATACAGTTAGTACGGAGACTGTTGTCTAAGCTGACTTGCAGTCTAATTGCACTGTAGCACCAGAAGGTGCTTTTCAATTACCAGTGTAGGCGGTGAGTCCCTGAAATAAGCTAAGGTCAACAGAGTACAAAGCCAGCAGACAGAGCCAGTTCAGTGCCAACTCCACGTTTCTTGTCAGGTAATGTTTATCAAACAGAAATTTTAAAGTGCCCCTGGCATTAGAGACAAAACTGTTCAGAACTCAGACATATCTCATCTATATTTTGTTATAACTATTGTACTTCTTTAGAAGGCATTTGATCATTACTTTCAGACACATCCTATTAAGGAGACACACAGGGTGAGATTATAGCTGTAGCAGCCAATGAAACTCACACGGGCAAACCGACAGACACAGGACCTAATGAGATTAGCATAGGCAATCCTATTGCCTCAGCAGCCACTAAAACTTACACCAGCAAGCCTATAGACACAGCAGTCAATGGTACTCACACACGAGAGCCCATAACCATAGGAGCCACAGCAGCTAATGGTACTCACACAAGAGAACCCATATCCATAGGAGCCACAGCAGCCAATGGTACTCACACACAAGAGCCCAAATCCATAGGAGCCACAGCAGCCAATGGTACTCACACAAGAGAACCCATATCCATAGGAGCCACAGCAGCCAATGGTACTCACACAAGAGAACCCATATCCATAGGAGCCACAGCAGCCAATGGTACTACACAAGAGAACCCATATCCATAGGAGCCACGCAGCCAATGGTACTACACAAGAGAACCCATATCCATAGGAGCCACAGCAGCCAATGGTACTCACACAAGAGAACCCATATCCATAGGAGCCACAGCAGCCAATGGTACTCACACAAGAGAACCCATATCCATAGGAGCCACAGCAGCCAATGGTACTCACACAAAAGAACCCATATCCATGGGAGCCACTGCAGCCAATGGTACTCACACAAAAGAACCCATATCCATAGGAGCCACAGCAGCCAATGGTACTCACACAAGAGAACCCATATCCATAAGGAGCCACAGCAGCCAATGGTACTCACACAAGAGAACCCATATCCATAGGAGCCACAGCAGCCAATGGTACTCACACAAGAGAACCCATATCCATAGGAGCCACAGGTGCCAATGAGATACACAGTGAGCAAACAGAGAAAGTAACTAATGAGACTCACGCAGAGAGCCTAAAGACACGTGCAAATGAGACACACAGGAGAAATTATAACCACAGGAGCCAATAAACCTCGTACAGGAGAGCCGAAGAGCCTACACAGTAGAGCTGATATATGCAGGAGGTAATGAGGCTCATGAAGGAGGGCCTATAGTCACAGGAGCCAATGAGACTCGCACAGGAGAGACTATAGCCATTGGACTCAGAGTCACACAGAGAGACCGTAGACGCAGGAGGAAAATTGATTGATTGACAGCACTTTCCAGCTGTGATTGTACTAAACCATATAATCATGGGTAGAAAGTAGGTCCTACCATCATTACTCTCAGATGGTTGAAGGCACTAGCTGCACCTTGTGCCTCACATGCAACCAAGGTGTGACAATATCCTGTGCTATACCACACACTGCCTTGTGTTATGCAAGCAATAAGACACATCGGGGTGTGGGTTATGACCTGATAACAGCACTCCCCAGGTGCGTTATAAGGCATGAGGCGCTTGTGCCAAGTGCCTTTTATCATCTGGGAAGTGCTCTTATCAGGCCATAACCCACACCTCAGCGTGTCTTATTGCACTTATAAAATGGGCCCCTAAGTAACTGTTTAAGGGGAAAAAAGTAATAAAAAACATGTAAAAAAATGTAAAACCTGAGGTTTTAAAATCTGGAGGAATAAAAGTAGTCCCCCTATTGAGGTTTTGAATTTTTTTTTTTTGCAATTTAAAGTTTATTAACAGGTTTTGCAATACAGAGGACAAGGCAACATACTCATTACAATATACAGTACCTGAAAATGGAAAGACCTCCCCCACCACCCGTCCCCCCTGTGAATTGTTTTATGGGCCGTGTGAGTCGCTTCCCCTCCCTCCTTCCACACACAGATACTGCTGGGTTGTCTCTGTCCCCCGCACTGTATTAAATTGCATTTCCCACTGCAACACCCTTATTTTTATAAAAGGTGCCCTCTGGTACCAAGGAACGTGGAGAGCAGCCGCTTTCTTTCACATTGAATAAAACTGTCTGATGGGCTGTAAGGGTACTTCCTCCTCCCTGCCCTCAGCAGACATAAAAAACAGATACTGCAAAGGTTGTGGTCCCCATTTCCACACACTGTATTACTTTGTCCAGTACTAGAGGCATTGTCATGGGTGAAAGCGCCAGAGCAGTCGTCTCTTTTTCAGCAAACTCCTGGTTTCATTTCTGAGTGAGTATGTCTCTCTTGCCAGCTGCCATAGTGATTGTTGTGGTTTCTGTGGGGCCACCTACCAGCTGTACCTTGGACCGAGTATGGGAAACCTGTATCTTGAAATACATTTTATTTTTTAAGTGCCACACAAAACAACATGTGGAGGAGTGGGTCTCTGCTTTTACTTAGAGGACGCATCCTCATGTTACATGCCTCCAGCTTGAAATTCTGGGAGTGACAGCCATAGAGCTGCTAAGCACAGATGGGCAGTGAATTGAAGAAAAGTATATAAAGGTATTAAATCCAAAAAGTTTGTTGTGGTGCTGCAGTGGCAGTGGCGGTGGGGGGTATGGATTTATTCCGTGCTGTTTCTCTGTTGTTGACACTGCTCTGCCAATGCAACAGCTGAAGTTCTGTGGCATGCCAGCTGAGAAGCTGCATAGGGAGAGCAGGCACAGATTGATCTCTCTGTGTGCTGTGTTTTGCTTGGCACAATTAGTGCCGGTTGGCAGGTTATATCATGATAAGGAGACAGCTAAAAGTGGCATTCAGCCAATCAGGATTTTAGATTTTTTTTTTTGCCCATTTTATAATGCTTAATTATAAAACAATGGTTGAAATGAAGTAATCAGATTGGCTGACTACATCCTAAAAGTATTATGTTAATGGCTGGAGACCATCATGTATAATAAAATCATTGGAATTTAAGATATAAAACATTTATTTATAAAAACTGTTGAGTTTAATAATAGCATGGGTGGGGTTACCCTTATTAAATCCAACCCTAGGGTTAGATTAAGTGATGTACCCAATTCTGATCAGGCCTTACTGCTTAACTTGAGGCAGGTTATGGAAACTTTAGGGGCTTGTACAGAGAAACAGGGAGGGAGGAGCTTTAACACCGGAGGGTAATTGACATGTTCAAGATCACACACTGAGTCACTGGAAGAGGTAGAATTTCAACCTGGAGTTAAAGTTTTGCACTCTAACTACTAACTAGTAGACCTGTGCAGAATATAAAATTCTACCTGTGAAATCTGATCTGAATAACCATTCTGATTCTGTGGAATTCTGCAGAATTTTCATGTAAATTATGTGGAATTTAGCAAAGTGTTAAATTTCAGTTATGTCACTCTAACTTTAAATGTACATGTCCAAATAACACCAACTTTTTAATGTAAATAGAACCAAATAGCTTACAAGTGTGTACCTAATTTCAGAGGTCTAGATTAAAAGCAGGTGGAGTTATGGGTGGCCAAACATTTAATCAAAATTTAATTTTCAGTTATTTTTAGATAATTTTAAAATTTTTTATCTAAATTTCTACACAATATCAGGATTTAGAGAAGCACCTAGAATGCATATATGCACCATGTTTTAAGTCTCACGCTTCAATGGAACTGAGTTATAGGTAGCCAAATATTTTGCCAAAGTTTGGATTTCTTAATTGTAGTATAATTTTGATAGTATTCATTGAAAGTGTTACAAAAATGTACATGTATACGGGTTATCACTACATTTATATATACACATAGTTTCAGATTTCTAGCCTTCAATGGGACTGAGTTATAGCCTGCCAAACATGTTGCCAAAATTTAAATTTCAGTTAGTTCCCTCTAATTTTAAAATTACATATCCAAATTTAACCAGAGTTGAAACATTTAAACTACTATACCACATGGTCATTTCTGAAAAAGTTCATATTTTCAGCTTTAAATTGATTGAATTAAAAGTAGTCAAACTTTCACAACATTTAAACATTTTATTTTGCAAGCATGCAAACTACAAATTATAAACCCCTGAGACTTTAAATCTAGAGAATGCAATACCATTAAATTTGGTAGGTTCTTAGACCTTACGAGGAGACTGTGTGTGCCAATTTGATTAATTGCTTGCTGTGAAAATTACAAAATAACATGTTTACTTAAAGTCAGATTCCATGAGTCTTTGTGAAATTGTTGAATTTCATAAAAAATTCCATAAAACTGGATTTTTTAAATTTCACTCAGCCTTATCTGGGGGATTCTAATTAGAGGATAGTGGTATAAGAAGCAAGTGGCACGGGGGGGGGTCACCAGGTTCAGGAGTTAGATGCACAGTTTCACCAAGAAATGGACAGCTGAGCTGGGTAGCACAACAATGGTAGACCCCCAAGTTGGAGCAAGAAAGCACAGAGTGTCAACAATTCTAATCTGAATGCAGGATATTTAAAGATCATGTGTAATGGTTTTTACATATTTTTTATAGAAGCTTAAAAAGCTGAAATTCAAGTCCTTGTGTCATGATTAGTGTTTCCTGAAAATTTTACGTTGTTTGGTTTTGTGGTTTTCTTTAAATCAGCATTTGTTAACTTGCTCTACAGTGGCTGAAAACAGTGAAGTTATTTCTGTTCTCTCAGTCAAGCTTAGAGTGCGATGACATCATTTTGGAGTAACTTGCTGTTTCAGATTCCCAATCAGAGCAGCACTCTTTAGAGTTTTGGTTTGCTGAGCTCTCCATGTTTCTTACTAACCCAGTCTTTGGTTTGTGTTTAGATCTGCTTAAAATATATCATTCTCTTCCTTTAAAAAGCTGATCATTTCATTTGCAATGCTGAACTGAAGTAGTGGAAATCTTTTTCTGTGAGAGTCAGCTTGTCTGTATCACAGCTCTTGTTATTTGTAATCAAACTTCAATTTTTTTTCTGACTACTGTATATTATGCAGGGCTGTTTAATGAATATAAAATAAATCTAAATTTTGTTCATTCACAGAAACAGTTGTTCTTTGATGTAGCCTTCATAAATACAATCATGTAAGAACATTTTTTATGTCAGATTGACAAACAAGTGCTTGTCACACTCTGCTACAGTATTTCAAGCACATGTACTGCCAGAACTCACAAATGTCAGTTCTTTGGTGGTTTCTGTGTGAAAATACATCATGTATGTGTATAACTAGAAACACTAGATAGCATCCTGATGCAACGTCTCTGCCCCACAGTTGAGGCAGCTGCAATCTACTGCCACAAGTCCCCTGCCCTACAAGCCCCCATGCCTTCTGCTCCACATTCAAGCCTGCTGCACCCTGCTGCTCCCTGTATTCTCCCACACAGTCAGGGATTGAGCACCCTGCTGCTTCCATCCACTGCCTAAAGAATCAGGACTACTGCACCATGTCGCTCCCTGCCCAAACAATTGGTGTTGCGACATCCTGCTGCCCTCTCTCCCCTACCCTTACAGTTAGTAATGCTGCACCTGTTGCCCCTGTTCCTGTCTCCACAGTCAAGGCTGCTGTGCTGTGCTAATCCCTAGAGTGCCAGGTTCACTGCCTCCACAGCTGGGGCTGCTGTACCATGCTGCTCAAGCCACCAGAGGTGGGGCATTTGCTGCACTCACTGCCCACTTCCATTGCACCAAATGGTCAGGGCTGCTGCACCCTGCCTTACTCTTGTGCTGCACCCTTCCCGAACAGTTGGGGGTTGCTGCACCCTGCTACCCTCTCTCTCTCTCTCATCCTCACAGTCAGGGACACTGCACGTATTGCCCCCTGTTCCTGTCTCAGCAGGGTGTAGCAAAGGATCTGACTCTGGTGGCAGGGGGACAGCAGGGTGCAACTGCCTCAACTGTGGAGGCACTAACAGGGTGCAGCAAATGCCCTGAATCTTGTGGGCCAGTGTGCTGCATGGTGCAGCAGCCCAAACTGCAGAGACAAGGGGCTCTAGAGCACAGCAGGCCATAACAACCCCAACTGTGAAGAAAGGAGCAGGGTGCAGGAACCCTCTCTCTGGTGACAGGGGATAGAGGACATCATGATGCAAAAGTCTTGACTGTGGTCTAGAACACGGGACACCAAGGTACAGCAGCCCTGACTGTGAGATGGGGTACAGTTGGTGCAGCAGCCCTGCCTATTTGGGGCAATGGAAGTGGGTAGCAGGGTGTAGTAAAAGCCCCACCTCTGGTGGCTAGGGCAGCATGGTACAGCACCCCCAGCTGTGGAGACAGGGAACCTGGCACTCTGGGGCTTAGCACTGCACAGCAGCCCTGTCTATGGAGACAGGAACAGGGGACAACAGGTGTAGCTTCCCTACCTGTGAGGGTGGTGGAGAGAGGGTAGCAAGGTGCAGCAACCCCAACTGTTTGGGCAGGGGGGTGGCAGGGTGCAGCAGCCCTGATTCTTTAGGCAGGGGATGGAGGCAGCAGGGTGCACAATCCCCGACTGTGTGGGAGAAGACAGTGGGCAGCAGGGTTCAGCAGCCTTGATTGTGGAGCAGAAGGCAGGGGGCTTGTGGGACAGGTAGCAGTAGACTGCAGCTGCCTCAACAGTGGGGCAGACATGGTGCATTGGGATGCCACACAGTGTTTCTAGTTATACACATACCTGATGTATTTTCACACAGAAGCCACCAAAGAACTGAAATTTGGGAGTTCAGACAGGTGCCTGTCACACTGTGCTACAGTATTTCAAGCACATGTACTGTTTGTCAATCTGACATGAAAAAAATGTTCTTACAGTAATGTATTTATGAAGGCTACATCAAAGACAGACTGTTTCTTTGAATAAACAAAATTTAGATTTGTTTTATCATCATTTAATAGTCCAGTGTTATATAGTTAGAAAAAAATCAGGGTGTATCAGAAAGAACTAAGAGCTGTGACAGACAAGCTGATTTCTCACAGAGAAAGATTTCCACTTCTTCAATTCAGCATTGAAACTGAAATTATCAGCTTTTTATGAGAAGATAATTACATATTTTAAGCTGATCTATCTAAACACAAATCAGACAGTAGGTTTGTAAGAAATTCTGAGAGCTCATCAAACCATGAACTCTACAACCTACTGCTCTGATTGGGAACCTGACACAGCAAGCTATTCCAAAATGATGTCATCGCACTCTAAGTTTGACTGAAAGGACAGAAATAACTCCACTGTTTTCAGCCACTGTAGAGCAAGTTAACAAATGCTGATTAAAAGAAAACCACAAAACCAAAGAGCATGAAATTTTCAGGAACCACTAATCATGACACAGGGACTTGAATTTTAGCTTTTCAAGCTTTTATAAAAAAACCGTTGCACATGATCTTTAAGGATCACATCCAGTAAATTTATGATCTGGGGAGCCTGGTGTACATGTAGGTCTAGGACTCAGAGGTACTCAAAAATATGTAGCAGGGAAAGACAACGTCTTGGGCAGCAGGAAGAAAGAATTCTAGCTATTCCAACAGGGTAGGTCGATAGGAAAAGGAGTAGATGACCCATGTTTTAAGGGAATTTGTTACTGTAAAGAACAAAGAGGATGTCAGTGGGATCAGAAGTTCTACTGAGTCAATCTGGCTATGCCAAAGAGAAGGGGGGAATAGTCACCCAGAGAGGAACAGCAGGACTGTAAAAGCTCAGCCCAGCTTATCAAATTAAGTGATGATATGTGCATTGTTAATGTTAAATTCCAAAAAAATTCTGGATGCTTCATCTACAGTATATGCTATCATAAAACTGTATGTGAGAAAATGTTACTAATCATTTTTTTCTTCTGCAAAATTAAAACTGCTTAACCAATTTATCCAGCTGCCTTAGACACCAGAATACACTGACTATGGATATGCATGTCAAATGTTTACTCTATGCATGCAAGTGTAGAGAAGTTACAAACATCCACATTTTTGATAGTCTTCACAAAGTTTTGCAAATATTTACATAGTAAGGTTTTGAACCTGCAACAAAAATCTCTTAACTAATTATGTCCATATTTAGACCATTCTATAAGCATTACAAAAGGTTATCCATACTAATTTACACATGCCTAGCTCCAAAAGGTGCCTGGGTTATATGCAGATGAAATTTGTTCATGAAATTTCCTGAAAAAAATAAAATGACAGAATTTGAGCACATCTAATTTTGAGACAATGCATCATATTGTCATGAAATCTGGTACATTGTTAGAACACATATCATCAAGAAATCTTGCCAAATTTAAGATCCCTGACTTAATAGATGGTTAAGGTATATGCAGATGAAAATGTTCATGACATTTCACACAAACAATAAAATGACATTTGAGCACCTATATTTTTGAAACTACATCCAATTTTTATGTTATTTGGCAACAGGTGGCCATTGACCAAAAGTAAACACTCCAAATTGCAGAGATCTAGACTGATCGGTGGCAGAGTTATAACAAATTACTACATTTTAAAACTTCTGTGAAATTCTGACAAAATTCTGTGACATTTCACAGAATTTTAAACATTTCATTGAAATTCTGAGGATTTGGAATTTTGCCATTCTGCACAGCTCTGTTAACCAGGCCACACTGTAAAGGAACATCCCTTACCAAATGAGCAACATCAAAAGACTAAGTGGATGGCCACCCATGCCCATACAGAATGCAAATATGCCATCCGTCCCTTGATGAAACACTGGATTTCACACTCTCCCGAAGTAAGCAGTAGCTATCCTAAAATGGTAGAACCCACACTGGGGGAGAATAGTGGATGGGGCTAAAGGCTGTGGTGGTGTGGTAGCAGCTTTGGTGCTAGTAATGGGGATTTTGAATGGGAGACAGTTAAAGCTCAGGAACCTGAAGAATCAGCTGTAAACATGATAAAAAGAGTGACGTAGATAGTGGAACTCTCTTGCTATAGTATTCCATGGAGAAAGGTGACAGAGAAGCAAGAAATTCATGTTCAGTTTTGTAAGAAGAAGAAGAAGAATTGAGTTCCTGTGGATTCTGACCCAGTCTAAACTCTGCGGAGTGAAATGTTATGTAACCTCCACTAGCTGGGCATGTAGCTCTCCAAAGACAGTGGATATCTGCTTTACTGTTAAACCTTTAAAGCGCTCACCCTGGATCCAGTGTAACATGGCTGTGGAATTTGATATAGTATGGTGTCTGTCCAAGGTAAGCCCTTTGCAGTACCTAGACATACAGTGTGATGCCCCCTGGAAAGTATAAATAGCAGTACTAATAACCAGCAGGGTCACCCCATAATGCGTAGTATACATTAAAAATAAAGGCAAGGATCCACAAGGAAAATAACACAACATCAGGGATAGGGTTTATTGAGGGAAACAGGACCAAGGCTCTGGGAAGGAAAGGTAAGTGCAGCACAAATAAATAACATGACAACCCCAGACAGGCCTCCACCTAGGAATCCACCACAGTTCCTCACTATCTGGTTCTCCCTAGGAGCTCCCTTCAGTTAAGGACAAGCTTTTGACTGGCAGTAGTCTGGTTCTCCTTTAGGCTCTGCTCTCAGTCCTGGTTTTGACACTGACTGGAACCCCTAGTCTTCAGGCAGCTGCCTGACAAAGAACAGTCTTTGGTGTTTGGAAATACAAGCTCCACACAGAAGCAAGTCTCTGTTGAGAATCTAAACGGGTTTACTTGCCTGCTTGGTCTCCTCTCTGTGCAGTAGCTCCTTCAGGTTTACCTCCAGGGCAGTTTGATTCTAAACTTCTCCTCACTGTAGCTGTAGCTGCACTCTTAGTCACCCTGCAGACTGCCTGGCTCTGACCTCTGATTGACTCAGTCCTTCTAGGGGGCACGCTTAATTCACTAAGGGATGCCACTCTGAGTGTCCAGACAATTCACATGCAAACCACTTAACCTCACACCAGAATACAACTCCTGTCTTCTCTGCCAGTGTTTTCAGGTACCCAACACTGTGACTGGCATGTCTGTTCCCAGGCAAATATGTTGGGTGTGCTTTGACCTCCACACAAGTTGAACCCAAGCTCAAGGGCTAAGCAATACGGCATCTACCATGTTTGTTTATATAGACTGTCTTATGGAAGCAACTCTTGCCATTGGCTGATAATATGCCCAGTTGGTGCAGTCATCAAGTTACCATCCTTCAATGGCAACTTGCAACCATGATCTCAATATCCATGAGTGTAACTCACAATTTTGTAACACTATGCAACCTAACATACAAACTACTACATTATGTAACCTAAGTGTAGCTATTTAAATGTTCCTTTACTGCACCTGTAATGTTATCCTCTGTTTTAATCTGTACTGTAATAACTGTCTTGATCTCTGCCCACCCCTCGCGAGATGCCTTTCTAAATGAGTGTCTGACTCAAGGTTGTAAACCCGATTTGTAATGAATGAATAAAGAATAAAATATGTGCCATACAGGTGCTGAAATGTTGCTGCTCCCTTCTGCTGGTCTGTCCCTTTACCACTGTCTCTGAGGGCCAACAAGAAAGCAGTGCACAGAGTGGAGAGAAATGGCTCCCTGGAACCAAAATGTAGTCCCCCATTTGGGAGAGTGGCTTACATTTGCTCTGATTGGTTGTTAGGAACTTAGTATCTTACTTGTTTCTTCATGAGTTGCTGTGGTGAGGGCAGGGGCATAACTAGGTGTACATCCTGTAGCCCTTTACATATTTGAAATCTGAATGCAGTTCCAGCCATTCCTCCACTACTAATGCTGGGATTCTGCAGTTAAACCTTAGTGCTGTAGGAATCAAAATTTAAAACAAGTAGGGGGAAGTTTTTTTGCTTTCTGGTCAGTATGGAATTAGTCTTAAGAAATACTACAAAAACTGACCCTCTGCACTCAAAAACAAGTATCCAAAGAATTAAGGATCGCAAGTATTCCAAAATGCCACCAAAGTTTATTCTCACTTGTGGTACAAAACATAATATAACTTCAAAAGTGCATACATGGACTGCGATATTCAACTGGTAGTCTTATGCAGTGAGAAATAACATTTGGTGGTGTTTTGGAATACCTTGGAGCTTGTTTTTGAATGTTATAGAGCCAGTTTGTCTTTGTGTGTATAAGGGGCAGGCAAACACCTTCCTGATAGTACCTGCCTTACGCCATGGGTCGCAGTTTACACCCTTGGAACTGCTCTTCAGAAATACTGTATGGTGAAGCAGAAGGATATGAATCTGCTAGGTGCATACCTTGGACAGACTAAAGCTAAAGGTGGTGGTGGTGGGGGGGTGTTGCAGGTTTACACAACTCCAGCATTGGGGGGGACAAGAAGTATATATTATAAACTAAAGGTATTGAAATTTTATTTCTTCGGTGCACCAATTTGTAAATTAGGTGGAATCAGCATGATTCCCTTTCCTGGTTAAACAAGTTGTAAAATGGAAGCAAGAGTTCCCATGCACCACCAACAGCTGGTGCATTGTGTTATATAGGTATAAACATGAAGAGAAATCATGTATTGGAAATTGCAAAATGATTTTTTTTTTGAAGACAATAGTTTAAAAAAAGCACATGTACAGGGAACACTGCTCTATACATGCCCCAAACTGAACCTGGCCTGCAGATATACAGAGCTTCAGCTTCCGTTGCTGACAGTTTATTACCTTTCATTGGCACTAAATCTTTCTTTTTATCATCTTTGGTAACTGAAAAGGGACCACCACTGGGAACAAGGCCCATCAACAGGGGCAGTCTGGGAGCATAGGGAGGTAAATGACTTGCTTAGGGTCACACAGTTTGCAAGTGGAGGTTGTGGAACTGAAACCCAGGTCTGCTAGATTTACCAAACTCGTTCACAACATAGACAAGCCTGTACCATATAACCCCATACTGTACCTGGCCCTGCAGATAAGCAGAGGATTCCAGTCCCCAATGCTGCTGACTGCCCTTGCTTTTCATTAGCTCTAAGTCTATCACAGGCTCTGGGGATAACAGAAGTTTTGCTCTAGTCCTACTGACTGCCCTCACCTTTCACCAACACTAAATTGTCACAGCGTGGGAAAGCCTGCTCTGTACCTGACCCACACTGTACCTGACCTGTGGATAAACAGAGGGTTTCAGTCTGTAGCACTGACTGCCCCTTACCTGTCACCAACACTGAACATACCACAATATTGGAAAGCCTGCACTGTTCCTTCCCACACTCCACCTGGCCTAAGAGATCAACAGAGGGCATCAGTTTCTAATGTTGACAATCCCTCACCTTTCACAAGCACTGAATTTATCAGTTTGTGTGTACAGGGGGTGGAGACTACAGTGTACCAGTATGCACTACACCAGGCCGGAGGCTTAACAGTGGCCTTCCGTCTCCGTTGCTGTCAGTCCATCACGCTTCACCAACTCTAAATTTATCACAGAGAGGGGAAGACTTCCCTGTACTTTCCCACAACACATCTGGCATGTGGATAAACAAAGAGCTTCCATCTACTGAGTCTCCGGTGCCACCAGTTCCCACATTGCTCTAGCACTAAATCTACCTCAGTATAGGGGAATCCTGAAGTGAACCTGCATACCCACTTTGTACTTCCCCGTTATATAGAGGGTTTCAGTCTCCAGTACTTCTAGTCTCTTACTTTTCAACAGTATAGAAATTAACAGTATGGAGAAGCCAGCACATGCTGCACTATGCCTGGCCTGTTGATAAACAGAGGGTTCAGTCTCCAGTGCTGTCAGTTTCTCACCCCACACCAGCAATAATCTATTACAGTATGGGAAAGCCTGTACTATACCTGCCAGAAACTATATCTGGCCAGTGGATAAACAGAGGCCTTCGGTCTGCAGTACTTAAGCTCCATTATGTAAACTAAGAAAAAAAAATACACTTAAAGCACTGCAGTATTTGATTTCTCTTCTCGTTGGCATGGCCTTTTGGGCTATCTGTGGCTAAGCCTTAGAAGCCCAGAATTGGAACCTGCTTTGTCTTACAATGATATTTTGGGGATCCTTGACAGGATATGTTGTACTCATATTCCTCCTTAAGATAGCTCCAGTTCTGTGCTTTTCTGTGACCTTCCCTTCCTTTAAGTGAATCGGAGTTACCTTACAGCTGATAGGAAACCCATTTCAAATGCCTTCAAATACTCTTTGGTTTTTTTCCTTTTAATTGTGTCTGCTGTTCTGATGTTTTTATTTTGTTGTAGAAATTATTTTATTACTTTTGCACTGCCACAAGACCTGCTTTCTTTTTTTCCACTCCAATGATTACTTTCTGTTTTTAGTTTTTTCTGGACATTCTAGGACATCAATTCAGCATTATCTTCTATTCATTTGGCAGTGTAAACAGTCAAATTGGCATCACAGAATGTCCAGGAACCACACAGAAATGGAAAGTGTGTGTGTTGGAGGTAAATGGAGACAGACATAGAGCAGAAGAAAATAACAGCACTCATTGCTAACATATCAAAAATAGGTACAGCATATCAGAAGAGAGAAGCCAGTACAGATGAGAGACAAGACAGTCTTTTAAAGTACATATAAGCATTAATGTCCGCGAAGGAGCTTCTACTGAGAATTAATGCATGGTTGGGGGTTGTGACGAGGCCTTGGCTGAGAGTGCCACACAACTAATGCATTAATTCCCAGTAGAAGCCGATCCGAGGGCATAATGCGTTGTAACTACAGGAATTCTTGCGTTGTTGTTTTCGGTTTTGCAGTTCTGTTCAGCTTTCTGTCGGTGCATTGAGATCCTCCGTATTGCCAGATGTGTGTTCTGTTTGCTGCTGTGACACCTAGTGGTGCTAGATCTTGATCCGGGACCCGTGAACAATAGTTGGAGCGGTCCTTACTGGGGAATTAATCACGCTCCAACTTTGGTCATATGTTGTATTTGGTCCAATGAGATTTCTCTATTTGCCGTTTCTGTTTGATGCCGTGTTACAAATATATTTAAAGAGCTAGTGTACTGCCTGAAAACTGCCTGCAAGTAATTGTAATTTTCAGATGTAGTCAGCTATCACTTCTTCTAGCTCAAGTATTTTTTCTTTTCTGTTTGCTAATGAGAATTTTTTTCCACCTGGCAGTACTGGGGTGATGTGTAGAGCAGCACTCTGTCTGGAGGGGGAAAAAAAGTAAATTCTGTTCCTCCCACTACATCAACACTGAGATCATACTGACTATGACATCACTAGTAACCAATAAGAACCATTTCTCACTGCCGGGTTTCACTTTCACATGAAGCGGCAGGGACTGTCTCTCCCTGGTTACTAGTGATGTCACAATTTCCTGAATTTTGGTTGGTAGCTTGTGACAGTCACTGCTCAGGCCGCAAGGATTGTGGTGCCTAAAGGTGTTTGGTCTCATTTCTGAGGATGTAGTGGGAGGAACAGAACTGACTTTATTTCCCCTCCAGACAGAATGCTGCTCCCCACATCACCCCAGTACTGCCAGGTAGAAAATCTTCTAATTAGCAAACAGAAAATAAAAAAATACTTGAGATACAAGAAGTGATAGCTGACTGCATCTGAAAATTACTATTAATCCCAAGCAGTACACTAGCTCTTTAAAGCCCTTTCCCATCACCTTTTAAATGATCTGCTCTGTCTGCATCTTGGGGGTTGGAAATAGCATGGGGAGACATTAGCTAAAACAAAATATTGACAAACTAAGTTTCAAGGTAATAGATATCATTTCATGTTTTAACACCATTTGTGTAATGGGAGGAGATTTATGAAAGCTACTCTTTATTACATTTAAGCAATAATATTAAAGGTGCAGAGGGCCATTGACCCCAGTCCGGGAGTATTTATTCCGTAAATGCCTTCTTGTAAGGGTGTTATTGTGTTTATAAACCTAATTATGTTAAACAAGGCAAAACATGTTTTTTTTTTTAAGAAAGTAAAACGAAATGAAAGAAACACAATCACGGAGCTTTGAGACGTACCCAGCGTTTCTAGGAGATGGACAGCTGTTACAGCAGTCAATGACAGAGTACATGAGCTGGCCTTCTGAATAATTAGTTAGGTTTATAATTTTCTTTTCAACACAAAAGACCTATTTCCTACCCATCATAAACAGGCATGCAGAACATGGTGGCGCTGCAGAGGACTAACAAAAATGTGTGTGACTAGTCTGTGGAAGGACACCCCAAGTTTTAGATTTTCTCATTCATCTTTGGAAAGGAGAAACTAAATAAGAGAGAAGTTAACTATGGAAAAAACTAGCAGAGTCAATGGAGAGTTAGTACTGTGTACACGATATGCCCCAGTCCCTGCAATGCCTTGTGTTCCTCTTTTCCAGTATACCCAGTGTGTCCCAGTAAAGTTTCCAGCCAGTTCCCCATCCCTACAATCCTGTGAGGAGTAAAAGTGTTGTGTAGGGTTGTGATTTAGTTAGGCATTTGCCCATAGAAAAAATGCAGCTGCTGTTTGTTGTTTTGTTTTGCTACCTTTTGCCCCAGATAATTTCTGAAAGTAGAATCCACTGCATGTGGCAAAATGTTGGGTAGGGGTGTGTGAATGCCTTACTTTGAAAATTTTGATGAATATTCATATTCGGGGTGCCAGATATTCAGTATTCAACCCCCACCCCATGATAAGTGTTTTTTTTTTCAAGAGACATTTGTAACACTGTTAAACTCTACCACTTCCTTCCCTTTTGAAGTACAGCAGGCAATTCTGCCATTAACACTCCCCAACAGCCTTTCAGGCACCCAAAAGGCAAAAACTACTGCACTGGTCAGGAGACACATGGTCATCATAAACTGAGCAAAGGCCGCAGATGAGGTGATGTCTTGTGTCTTGTCTAGAACAACTAAAATGCTTTTAAACGTAAGTGCACTCTATGTCCACCCTGGAAGAGAGGAGAGTGAGATGTGCCATCATAGAGACCTATACAAGTACATCATGGGGTGAAAACAGGGCACATGAGGGGAGTCTCTTTCAAACGAGAAAGAGCACAAGTACCAGGGCAATGGGGACATGTGATGAAGCTGAAGGGGGAGTTCAAGACAGATGTGAAGAAATATTCACAGAAGGCTTGGTAGATGACTGGTAGAGACTGCAGGCATAAGTGATGATGATGAAAACAGTGTGGGGCTTCAAGCATGCATAAATTAGGCATAGGGCTAGGGTGAATTCAAGCCCTATGTGCACTCTGAAGCCCCCTCCCGGGTGCTCCCTCCAGGCATCCGTGGCTTGGCTCTCCCACCGCAGCTGCCCAGCAAGCAAGCCAAAAAGGATCTCAGACCACTGGCGCAGCTCTCCTATGGCCCTTGGTGCTCCACTGAAGTGCACTCTGAAGCCCCCTTGATGCTTCCTCGAGGCATCCATGGCTCGGTTCTCCCAAAACAGCCACCCAGCAAGCAAGCTGAAAAGGACCTCAGACCACTGGCGTGGCTCTCCTACGACCCTCAGTGCTCCACTAAAGGTACGCTACCACACGCAGCAGCAGGACTTCACTGTGAAATTTATTTTTTTTCAATTCTCAGCACCCTGTCTGCCATGGCCTGTGATTGGCCCCATTGATGCATGCCCAGGTGGCAATTGGATACTAAAGACCCTAGTTTTAAACAATTAGCCTGTTTGCTATCCCTGTGCCAAGAAAGCCCTTACAGCCCAGGCTTTCACAGACTGTTTCATTTACTGGTTTTTTGATTTATTATTATTTTTCCTTTTTTATCTGAAAATGTTTTAAAATAGTTGATCCTGTTAATTCTTCAGCATGATATAGATGCTAGATTGAGCTCTGTACTACATGTTGTTTAGTCTTAACTTGGAAAAACTGGTTTTGGATCTTTTTTTCCTGTCCATATTTCCCAACTAATCCTATCTCCTGCTTTTAGTTTCTTTCTCCCTGTCTCTCTCAGCTCTCCTTTCTATCTCTCCTCTCTCTCACCCCTGCTCAAAGCCCTTCTTGAAACCACCTGGCACTTTCCAGCTGCCTAATTATCTTTCCACACCTGCATTTAACTCCTGCTTTTTAGTTTGACTTAATCTATTTTCTCTATCCCATTTCTGGCTCCTCTCCCAACCCCATATTATGCCCGTCGTGAGAACTATTTGGCGCCTCTCAGCTGCGTGATTATCCTCCATGCCTTGCTTGTCTCCTGAGCCCATCTCCCCCTGCCCCCACCTATTTCTGCTCTGTCGCCCCATTGTCTAATTTCTGCGATCCACATCCACCATTTAGGTCTAATCCACTGCAGCTACACTCCCTGATGTGTATCTATCTCATCTGTCCTCTCCCTCTCTCACTGCCCAAGCAACTATATCCTTCCTTTCTTCTCTCCCCTTTCAGTGCACTCCGAAGCCCACCGCCCGGTTGCTCCTTCCAAGCATCCATGGCTTGGCTCTCCTGCCACAGCCACCCAGCAAGCAAGCCAAAAAGGATCTCAGACCATTAGTGCAGCTCTCCTATGGCCCTTGGTGCTCAACTGAAGTGCACTCTGAAGCCCCCTGGATGCTTTCTCCAGGCATCCATGGCTCGGTTCTCCCAACACAGCCACCCAGCAAGCAAGCTGAAAAGGACCTCAGACCACTGGCGTGGCTCTCCTACAACCCTCAGTGCTCCACTGAAGGTATGCTACCACACGCAGCAGCAGGTCTTCACTGAGAAATTTCTTTTTTTTAATTCTCAGCACCCTGTCTGCCATGGCCTGTGATTGGCCCCTTTGATGCATGCCCAGGTGGCAACTGGATACTAAAGACCCTAGTTTTAAACAATTAGCCTGTTTGCTATCACTGTGCCAAGAAAGCCCTTACAGCCAAGGCTTTCATAGACTGTTTCAATTACTGTTTTTTTGATTTATTATTATTTTTTCTTTTTTATCTGAAAATGTTTTAAAATAGTTGATCCTGTTAATTCATCAGCATGATATAGATGCTAGATTGAGCTCTGTACTACATGTTCTTTAGTCTTGGCTTGGAAAAACTGGTTTGGGATCTTTTTTTTTTCCTGTCCATATTTCCCAACTAATCCTATCTCCTGCTTTTAGTTTCTTTCTCCCTGTCTCTCACTCCAGCTATCCTTTCTTATCTCCTCTCCTCACCCCTGCTCAAAGCCCTTCTTGGAACTCACCTGGCACTTTCCAGCTGCCTAATTATCTTTCCACACCCGCATTTAACTCCTGCTTTTTAGTTTGACTTAACCTAATTTCTCTATCCCATTTCTGGCTCCTCTTCCAACCCCATATTATGCCCTTCGTGAGAACTATTTGGCGCCTCTCAGCTGCGTGATTATCCTCCATGCCTTGCTTGTCTCCTGAGCCCATCTCCCCCGCCCCACCTATTTCTGCTCTGTTGCCCCATTGTCTAATTCTGCAATCCACACCCACCATTTAGGTCTAATCCACTCAGCTACACTCCTGATGTGCCTATCTCTCACCTGTCCTCTCCTCTCTCACTGCCCAAGCCACTAAATCCTTTTCTTCTCTCACCTTTCAGTGCGCTCTGAAGCCCCCACCCGGGTGCTCCCTCAAGCATCCATGGCTTGGCTCTCCTGCCACAGCCACCCAGCAGGCAAGCCAAAAGGACCTCAAACCACTGGCACGGCTCTCCTATGGTCCTTGGCGCTCCACTGAAGTGCACTCCGAAGCCCCCCGGATGCTCCCTCCAGGCATCTGCAGCTCGGCTGTCCCGCCACAGCCACCCAGTAAAGAAGCTGAAAAGGACCTCAGACCACTGGCGTGGCTCTCCTATGGCCCTCAACGCTCCACTGAAGTACACTACCACACACAGCAGCAGGTCTTTGCTGTGAAATTTCTTTTTTTTAATTCTCAGCACCCTGTCTGCCATGGCCTGTGATTGACCCCTCTAATGCACGGCCAGGTGGCAATTGGACACTGAAGAACCTAGTTTTAAGCAATTAGCCTGTTTGCTATCCCTTTGCCAAGAAATCCCTTACACCCCAAGCTTTCACTGACACTTCCCGCCGGCACTATGCACCAGCTCCCCACCCTCCCCTCACCTGCCCTATCTGGTGCATTACTCTTATACCCCTTAGTGGATCTTGACTGACTGTTTTTTTATAAGTGTCTAAATCTCCATTTGCAAGTTACCCTCTTCAGCCTCCAGAGGGCCCAAGAGTAGCATCTTGCATTCTACAATACATTGGCTTTCTAGCCCTCTGCAGGTTTTCTGCACGTTCTTATAAAAATGAAAACGCTAGTACTACCATTGCTGGTCACTTCACTTGCTATCATGTTTTTGACAACTGATTTTTGTGCCTCGGTGCTGGCAGTGGATCAACAGTGTCTAACCTTCCTTACACCCTCCTCCAGAGCACCTGAGTACTCACCAGCACCTGTCAGGTATGAACTAACTCCCATGGGAAAAGCTACCTTTTCTGCCTAACAAATACCGAGTGTCATAAGCTTGGTATGTTCCTCCTTTCCATAAATCTTCCAGCAGTCCCATGTCTCCTTCTTGTCAGTCTGCTCCTCTTCCTTCTCCTCCTGGCTGGAGATGTGGAGAAAATCCGACCTCTTAACTTCACATTAATCACTCTAATGGCACATGGACACGGTCATCTTGGCTCAAAGTCACCCATCTCAATATCTGCAGCCTCCCATACAAGATCACAGAGCTTCAAGCCTGGGTGTCTCTTTACAAGCCCCATGTTCTAGGGCTGTCGGAGACATGGCTGAAACCCTACCATGTTGACTCTGCTTACAACTTCCCTGGCTACTCCTGACTTTGCCTTGATAGACCTGGAAAGAGAAAGGGTGGAGGGGTTTCACTCTATGTACAGGACCATACCACTGCCACCCTTACCAGCTGTTCTAACCCCTTCTCCCCTAGCAAATGACTACTCACTGAATTAATCCTTGGTACATTTAAGAAAATTTATTTGGGCTGCTGCACTACAACCCCATATGGAGAGTTCTGGGCCTCTCAAATTTCTTGAATGGCATTGGGCAAATCTCACCCACTAGAGACACCATTGTGATAGGCGATTTCAACCTCAACTGGTTGGGTGACCTTCAGCCTGACTATGCAAACCTCCTAAAAAAACTCCAACTTGAGCAAGTCATTGACTCCCCCACCAGATGAAATGCCAATATTCTTAACCACTCCCTAATTGATTAGATTGCCACAAACCGCACTGACTTGGTCCTTCAGGCAGGAACTATGTCTGATTCAATCAGTGACCACTCCCCCACCTACATTATGGTAGCCAACAAAACCAGCTGACCTCCTCACAGATACCTGTATTTCAGAAATTTCAAAGGCTCGGACCCCTCAAAGGTACTCAGTGATGTCAGAGCCACAAATTGGTCTCCCCTCTATCACCTAAAAGATATTACATCTGCAGCCAGCTTCTTAACAACTGCCCTCCTCCGACTGCAAGATCTACATTTCCCACTCAGTACCAGAAGGATAAGGGGTGGCTGTACCCATTGGGTTTCCAGGGAATTGCTGACCCTGATGAAAGACAAAGATAAGAAGTAGAAGGCTTACAAGGCATCCCCAACCCCTCAACTATGGGACACCTACAGAAGCTTGCGCAACACCTGCAAACAAACCGGCAGATCCCTCAAGCGTAGTTATTTTCTCAACCCACAAAGAAACAGTCTGGGAAATCCCCGCAGCTTCTGGAACTTCATTGGGTCCCTGCTCAGCCCAAAGACTCACAGTCATATCACTCAACTGGCATCCCCCACTGGCCCACTCTTGGACCCCACAGAAATTCTGAACATTTTTTTAATAAAAAGTTCACTGATCTCTCCTCCTACCTCACCAAACTGCCACCTTAGCCTCCACCAGGCACTGCAACTCAGGCACACCACACCTACCCCCATGTACCTCCCCACTACCCCCTCCTTTCTACTTTAAAACTATAGGTCATGGTGTCACTACCGGACTCCTAAAATCACCTCCCACCAGAGGTAGTCCTGATAGTGATGGGCTCTCTCCAATGTTCCTAAAAATTGTCTCCACTGAAATAGTCAAACCACTCACTTTCATCTTCAATCTAACACTACACACTACTGTCCTGCCCCTGGACATGCAGCATAGTTCCATTACAAACAGGTCCCTATCTCAGACAATTACAAACCCTCTCCTCACACCGTAGCCAAATGATCACTTCCAGTTCGGCCTGGAAGGAGCACAACTTCATATGCCCCTTCAACGCCCAAAAAGCGCCTGTAGCACCACCACTGCAGCAGCCCTCTTTTCCGACCTGAAAGTGGTCTCACCGAAAAAACCACAGGTGCGGTGTTCATGGAACCTATCAAAGGCATTAGACCTACGATACCCCCTACTAAGAGTCCTGCCTCCTTTTGGCTGCTCCTGAACCTGCCTGAAATACCTCTGGCAGGACTCGTCTATCATCTCCTCCACCCTCACGGATCTGGAGTCCCACGAGGCTCAATACTGGGCACCCTTCTCTTCTCTTCTCTGTATTTATAAAGCACTCCCTGCTGGAAGCCTCACCTGAGAAGCTCTCTTCTATGCACACGATCTGGTGATATTCCACAGCAACAAATCATTCAACACAATCTCCTCCATGCTTATTCTGAACTATGGTGTGTCCATCAATGGTTCCTCTCCAGGAAACTTCTGGTCAATGATATGAAGACAAAGTTCATGCTCTTTGGATCCAAACCATTCCTTGCAAAGATTGCCAAAGTCCACACATCGCTACTTGTGCTCTCTCCAGCTGCCCCCCCCCACTTGAGAATGTACCCTTGTTCAAATACACAGGGGTTACCCTTGATCCCTCCCTTATGTTCTCCTTGCACATAAACAACACCGTGCAAAGAATTAACTAGAAACTTGGTGCTGCTTACAGGCTTAAGCAGTTTCTGGCTGATGAAGCACACCTTGCTATATTGCACAAGGTAACCTACTACCCCTCCTTGACTACTGCTCCCCCATTTACTCCCTCCTATCCACTACGCTGTGCTCATGGCTGACTACCACCTACAACAGCATCTCTCAGTTTGTCCTATTAGCTCCCTTCTCCACTCATCATTGTACACTACACCAATCCCTGGGCTGGCTCCCCCTTCAAGGCCACTTCAGTTATGTGCTAGGCTGTATAGCTGACAGTTCTCTCAGGTGCAATGGTCAGTTTCTCTACTCCTCCCGCCTCACAGGCAGAGTAGCCACCAGGAGCCTTCAAGCATCTTCCTCCCCGCCTCTGGTTGTTCCACGAATCTTCACATCAATGGGCCATAAAGCCTTCTCTGTCTCAGCCCCTTCCCTATGGAACAGTCTACCATCAGCTATCCGCTCATCCTCCTCTCACATGTCCTTCAAGAAAAATCTGAAAGACTGGCTCCTGTCCTAAACCACCTGTCAATGCAACCCTGGCTAACACCAGCACGTATCTCTCCTGACCTCTTTCTGCCTCTACCTCTCACTTCATAGTTGCCATTTCTTCCTACTTCCATTTTCCACTTTCCTGTCTCATGATCTCTTGTTTGTGAATACCTGTAACTTGTGCCTCATGTATGTGCACTACCCTGCCAGTTTCTAGTGGTTATCTTTTAGTTTACTAGGCTTTGTATAGTTAGTATTTACTACTGTATGTTTAATGTGACCTACTCCATATTGTTCAATATTTTTCGTTTTGCCTGAAATTTCTCAACTTCTCTGTATACTTGCTTGTTTCTGGCCACTGTATGGCCAAGATTGCCTCCATGTAATTAATCGTGTTATGTACCTGCCTGATTTTATTCTAATGCACTGTAAATATTACCTGATTTATGTTCCACTGAGTGGCCCAGGTATTGACTGTAAATGGTCCTCTGGATCAGCACACTTTTCCAGTTAATAAAGACATAAATAAATAAAATAATTTGAAAACAGGCAGGGAGGCAGCAGGGTTGCTTTATGATCTACAGATGAGATTGATAAGGCAGGGATGGACAATTCGGGCTGACTATGTGGGCTAAGCAATCCTTTTCCAACAGATAATTAATAACCTAAAGTACACAATATTAAAGTCACTAAAACATGAACATTATTTAAATATGAAGCAGCCCGACTTTTGACGGGATCATCTCGATAGAGTCATATTACACCGGTGCTGCGGCGATCTGCACTGGCTGCCAGTTCAGTGGCGGATCACCTTTAAAGTTGGCTTGCTGACTTTTAAGGCCCTACACAGACTGGGCCCGGACTATCTGAAAGAGCTCCTGGTCCCCTACTGCCCTGGGCGATCACTTCGCTCAGCCAGCGAAGGGTTGCTATAGATACCTAAGGTGCGTTTGAAATCTTCGGGAGCCAGATCTTTTATGTTCGTGGCTCCCACACTATGGAATTCTCTACCACGTCGGTTACGGGGAGTGCACGACTGTGGAAAGTTTTAAATCAGCCTTAAAGACTTATTTATGGAACCAGGCTTATGGAAGTGATTAGCTGATTTGTACTAGTATGGTGATGTTTGTTTGGTTTTAAATGTTTACTTGATTTGTTTGATCTTATTTGTACGACGCCTTGGTTTTTGAAAGGCACCTTAAAAATAAAGATATTATTATTCATTGTTATTATTATTAAATATTTCTAGTTTGACAGGAGCCTCATGGTGGTCCTGCAGTTAAATGCCAGGGAGTGGCAGGAAACACAAACAAACAATGCTGACTGGAACCAAACTCGGCTGCCACTGCTCGACTCAGGTTAAGACAGAATGGACAGAATGTTCCTCTGAGCACTGGCCCTGGGACAGAGCTAAACCCAGGGCAAAACTGATCCCTGGGCAGTGCTGATCCCAATGAAACACTGACCGTACAGTGGTGCTTTTGTTTTAAGACAACCAAAAGAACCAAGACTCTCAGCAGACAGCATAACCTGGTGGTTAAGTCACAGGCCTGTGAATCAAGAGATCTGGATTTGAAACCAAATTCCTGAAATTTTACCTTACCCTCACATTTCAGTGTGGTGTGGCAATCCTTGATGGCCTGGTATTGGAACAGTGAGTTTACACTAAATGGACTTAATTACAGGACAGTATATGTTGTTGTAAACTAAACTATTGCTGTATTGTAATATATGGATTGTTAAAATAATACTATCAAAAGTCATACAAAAAAATCCCTATAATACACTACTCCCTTTCTGATAATTCTACCCTTCCTCAAGCGATAATACTATTGGTTGTTGTTGATAATACTATCGTTCACTGCTGATAATACTATCGTTTCAGCTCTGAACGATAGTATTATCACTGAAATCCCACAGCGCATGCGCCAGTTTGCCTGCCACACAAACGTGGTTGCCATGGTGCCACGTTCCAGTCTGTGCACCCAATGTAAACGTGCAATGCCATTGGCACACTTTCTGAGTAGGCGGGCAAACCAAACGCGAAAACATGGCGGACGTTTACTCGCGCTTAGCGAGAGCAACTCGAGTTATGCCCAGTTTGTTTTTTTATATTTATTTCTCAGAAAAGTGGATTACCTGCCGGATGAACAAAGAAAATAAACAGTAGGATTACCAAATTAAAGTAAAAGCTTTCCTCACAAATCCGGGCACAACTTCAATACTGTCTGTAAATTACAGGTCAGCCGAGCGAAGCACTTCTTCAGTGCAACAGGCAGCCAGCCCAGTTCACAGAATTTTAAAGCAGCACATTTTTCGGAATCGGATCCATATATTACAAAAATTAAAAAATAGGTTACAGTAAATTACTCAGCTGCAATTCCATCTCGAGGTTCTGGGGACATAGAAATCTCTCGAGCTTCGCTCTCGAGGTTATCTATGTCCCCAGAACCTCTCGATGGAATTAGAGCCTTGTAATTCACTGTAACCTATCTATTATTCTATTTATTGCTTCCGAGTCTTACTTCTCTCTGGACTTCTCACTGCAGCATCCTTGCTAATGTCTGGATTCCTGTTGTGCTCACTGCTGTACCCCAAATCACTGCAGGAGAGTAGAGATGTTGCAGAATTTTACCTTGCTGGTGAAATTACAGCAAAGTTGTGAAATTCATCTTCACAAATTACTCTGTAAAAAGTTCCCACTTTGCTACTCCACCACTTTGCAATGAGGTTTCCTGGAAAAGTGGCCCTTTTCCAGCAGAAGTCAGCCAACATTATAGCAAAGTGGCCACTTCACCAGCAAATTTATGTCAGTTCACATAGAAAAGGATCATGTTACCTAGTGAAAATTTTGCAAAGTCAGCACTTCACAAATTTTGCAGACTTCTCAAATTACTTCACAAAGTGAATTTTGGACACTTCACTCATCCCTACAGGAGAGAGCAAGAGTTGTAACATGTCAAAATTATAAGGAGTGTAGGGAAGAAAGGTGATAGGGCTAACTGCGTCAGGTGGTACAAGAGCAACACGGCATTATGGCATGATAATGCCGTGTTGCCATCGGGAGCACGCAAAGCAAAAGATTGGACCACACGTAGGGGTGTGGGCAAGCCTCAGAAATGTGGAGCGTGCCGGTGAAGAACTGAGCACGGCATATATTGGCAGAAGTTTGACCAATAGGTGGCGCAGGAAGAAGACATTGGGAAATGCAACTGGTGTTCTAACAAGGCAGTACAGCGGTGTGCAGCACGATGCGTCAACTGTGTTTGGGGGCAGAAAGGAAACAAATCTCAACTGTGATGTTATCCAGCCTCCGACCCAGCTGAAAGTTGAATAGTTGCACCGGAGTGAAAGGCAGTAGTCTGCAGGAAAACCAAAGCACACAGCATATATGAACTCAGCTGAGTTCTCCTCATGTGTGAAGAGTGCCACCGATGGGTGGGAAATGCAGTGTGTGGTGCAGGTGGCTGATACAGTTGTAGTGTGCTGAGAATTGGCAGCAACAAATATGTTTGCAATGTCAAACTGTAGTGTTTCGAGTTGACGAGGGTACCCAATTCAAATAGCAATAATCCCAGCAGAATGAGATAGCAAAAGTACAACATCCTGAAAGATGGCATTGATAAAAAGAGGAAAAGTGGTGTGCTGTTCTACAAGCGCCGCCTGTTGGTCGGAAAGATCAGCAGAGCTCTGCACACTCAGGTCACAGAACTCCTCTCAGTCTTTGGACACAGTAAACTATGCAGCCAAGAAATAGCTCCCACAGTCCACCATGGTAGCAATATCAGTAGAAATGGAGGCATACGAGTAAAACAGCCAATCGCAAGTCGCGAGGTTTCTAAGTGACAAGATTTTGTTATCTGTATGTTGCAACGCAAAGGAAACTCATAATGTCTCACAAGTTGCTATACACTATGTTAGTGAATGTCGGCAATGCAACGTGCATGCGCATTCTTGCACTTAGACAGAGCCTTGTGAAGAAGGACATATAAACCATCATTCAGTAAGTTACATAATTCCTACTGGTGATGTGTGTCTCACAACAAGTAAAACAATATCCACATGAAACTTGCATTGGACAAGCCATGTTACAAGTGCATTAATCCACTCCGAAGGTGGCATCTAATAGGGAATTAATGCATGGTTGGTCCGTTGTAGGCACTCAGCCTGCAGCCTCGGGCCACAACGATCCCAACCATGCATTAACTCTCCATTAGATGCCACCTTTGTTGTGGATTAATGCTTACATGGACCACAGGTACAGTTTTAAGACTCAAACAGGTACATTTTTTACTTCCTTGCCAGCTAGCCCAGTGTGTCCTCTCACCTCCTCAGCCTGCTGGAAACCTCCTTGCCCCAACTGCTACCAAAAAGCTCACTGGTGTCCCAACCAAATGGCCTTGAATCTTTAGCCCCATCATTACCCAAGTGCCACCTACAAGCTCTGAATATACAGTTTTTTTTTAAATATAAACAAGATTTGGTGATTTGATTGCAGGATTCCAAGCAGATGATAAAAGGCAGAGGGTTCTACATATAGAACCTGACTGACGAAAAAGGCTGCAAAAAAAACAAAACAGCAGTAACATTTTTCTGTGGGTGAATGCCCAACTAAATCATCTCCTGGTACCATACTCCCCACAGGGGCCAGGGGATAGCGATTTGCCTGGAACCTTACTATGGCACACTTAGGATACTGGGACGATGCACCAGACACTGCGAGGGCTGGGGCATTACATGAAGACTGGGATAAAATTCAGTCTGCGCATCTCCAAGATATCCAAAGAGATTTCAACATATTTAGCTGTACAGGCCAATGAAGGGGGCAGAGCTCCCCATTCCAGACGATAGCTTTTCTTCCAAGACAAAAATTACTAACTCTACACACAAAGAAACCCAAACCATAGGAGCTTGAGTCAAGTGGTGCAAGACACCTCTTGTTCATTTACTTTATGCCTGCCTTGCCAGTGGGATGGCAGGTCTATCTGCACAGCTTTTGAGCAGAGAAGGCCAGTGCTGTACACACAACACCTCTAACACTGTGGAAATTGATTCAGATCACTATCATTTCCAGTGTTAGTGGTTACAGTCAGAGGGCAGTGAAAACAGACAGATAATCCAGTGTCTAAGAGAGCTTACTCTACGGATGTTGCAATGAAACATAAAGTATGTAAGAAATTGGTAGCGGTACATGAGGATCAACTGAGCTCAGTGTTGTCCCTCAACTTGCGAGACAGAAGGATGTGACAGATCTGGTACATCAGAGAGTTAACAGACAAGAGTCATGTGTCAGTTTGCCCATTGCTTGCTCAGAAGTGTCGCTCTGGTGCCTTAAGCAAGGAGCGCTTTTCAGAGAGAATGGGGAGGGAGTTGTATGTCTGTGTGCTTACTGAGCACTGATTAATGAGGCTGGAGGATATGGGTCATGGATTGGCCAGATCCCACAGCTCTAATGGCAGCTGTCAGGTGCTGATGTTATTAGTATTGCTTCCATTCCCAGCTTATATACGTGCATGTTGGAAAACAGTAGTGTGTGTGTGGGGGGGGGGGTATTTTAAACACATTACTTGGTATTACTCTGTATGAAAGCTCCATGTGAGTGTTTTTGTTTCTATTTGACAATAAGAATGTACATGGCTATATTGGTCACAGGGCAACTAGATGATCTTGCCAGTGTGATACATTTCTGTTGGACCAACATAAATATTACCATTCATAAAAGTATATTTTCATTATGTGGCAAAACTGTATTTTAAATATACCACAAATGGCTAGCTTTCAGTATATTTATACATTTTCTTTATTAATTTATTGAAAATTGGTGACAAGGAGAGGCAAATTGAGCCAAAGCTCATTTCCAGGTGTGATCCAGGGTAAAGGGCAACAGAGGGCAACAACAAGTACAGTACAATCAGTACAGGTAAATAACAATAATAGTAAAAGCAATGCATACAATGAATAAAATGGTGGTGATTGTGCAATTAAAATATGTAATATGGAGAATACAGAGCACAACAAATTTGCAAATAGATAATTACATATTCAAAGAGCAACTTTCAATAATTTAAAATATATGAGATAGACAATTTGAAAATGTAATAGTGTGGGGGTATATTTCACATATATATGACACTTATATGTACAATACATGTCTAATATGTCTATAATGTTAAGAACATTGCCTGCCTGTTTCATGTATTGTCCATATAATGTATTTGTCGTAGCCATGTCATATATGTGTCTACTCTTATATATTTTAAATGTGCCAAAAGAGAGGCAATGGGGCATTGTTTGCATATATGAGGCTTTTTAGATCACATACAGAAGGTATCTTCACCAGGCAATAAAAGGCATCACATTATTAAACAAGTCTTGTTTCTTTTGTTAACTGCTTTGGGGGGGGCGGGGGCAAGTTCAGTAGCATCTGTCTGTCTTACGAAGGTTAGTTGCATATTATATGGTTTTTGGATACAAAGTCGTTACTGGTAAAATGGATGGAATTTAGAGGGGAGAAACGCTGATCCAAATAATTGGAATCACAAAACCTTCTTGATTGATTATAATAGTGAATGCAGACAATACCAATAAAAATGCCAGAATATCATGTCTAAAATACAGATTTGGACTTTTCAAAAGCCATAAAACAGCAACCCTAATAATTTTTCCTGGTCTCTAAGCTCCATGAATCTGTCGTCATTACAATTTCATTTTTTTCAATTGTATTCTTAGGGAAAGACTCCAGGCACAAGTGCCTATTTTCAAAGGTGACCCAGTCAAAGGGTGGACAATATGCAATCAACAAAGCATACAGTATAAAAAGTACTTTGTAAAATACAGTAAAAAAATGAGATGCAAAAAGTATTTAAAACAATTACATTTTGCATTACTATTCAAATACAATTTTAAACCACATTTAAAGTGCCCTATTTACCTGCTATTTACAATATTCAAAGAGGATGACTTCCAGGCCTTAGTTGCTTTATATATCAAGAACAACAGTTCTAATTTTGTTCTGCAGCTCAGAATGTCCAGTTGCATATTATATGTAGATCTGGTTTTATATACTGTAAATTCAGACACTTAGCATCACGTGAATCTGCCAAAAGTTTGATCATTCAGTATTTTCCATGACCAGATCCCACCATAGTATCTTATTCAGTGATTCAATGGAGCCATTCCAACGGACATAGCGATTACAATGATGAACATCCTTTTGACATCCAACACAAATCTACACACCCTGTTGTAGGCCACTCTCAGTGTGGATAGCACACTGTCTGCAGCCATAGCATAAACTGGTAAACCACAGTCAATAATTTAAAGCAATAAGCTTTGAGCAACCAGTTTTCTTGCATCAATATTGAAGTTTTGTTTGTTTCTAAACAACCCCAGTCTGGAAGTTATTTCTTTACTGCATGGTCTATATGCTTGGCATAGGACAGTGTGCTATCCAGAAAGATTCAAAATATTTAAAATGCTGTACTTGCTCCAAAATCACTCAAAGGTTGTTTTAATCCCCAGCTGGTCAGCATTTCCCAATTTTTTGTTGCAAAACAACATAGCATTAGTTCTTTTGTGTTCATCACTAATTTAGTCTAGGTGTTCTGTTGTAATACACTGTCTAATACAAGGCTGCAACAGTACATGATGAGTGACATAAATGCCACCTCCACCTTCATTAATAGGCCTTCTGTTTTAACTCCTCTCTGATCTCCCTCCTCCTCCGTGTTGTTGATGCCCCCTTGTCTCTCCCCAACCCCCTAGTTGAGAGCAACTACTACTACCACTCCTTAGGCTACTGGGCCTAAATCAGTTATCTGGTAATATTCTGCTCCTGAGTTTACCTCCTGCACTGGATTTGTTAGCTCACACCTGGGTGGTAGTAATCTGCAACTGTCTGGCATTACCCCCCTGTACTGTGTAGCACTTGGATTTTAATTTGCATTATATTTCACCTGATATTCTGCTTGTAATGTGTGACTATGCACTGTTATTTATTTTACATTATTTTTCATGTATTTTTATTGTTCTTTTTATTACTACTGCACCTTACATTGTTGTGTTTTCAAACCGTCATCTACTGCATACAGCACTCTTCTTCCCCAACCCCAGGACACATATGGAAATAAGCTGTTGCAAACACAGTATGTCTTTCCTGGTGAAAGTTTTGAAATCACACTCCTCAATAAAAGGCTATGGCTGCATTACAGATCCATGAAATTCTTTTCAAAACCCACCCAACAAGGCACAGATGACTTGCCTGTCAAGGGCAGGCTACGTGTACACATATGTTGAGGTAGATTTGGTTTCTTCCTTTTGGCATGTTATTCTTAGTAGCACCACATTTTGTTTTGTTTTTCACTTTCTCCTTTTCACATCAGAGATTCAATTTCCTTGGTTTCCGGGTATATGTACACAGTAGTGGAGCTGGGTAGAATGTGGAATTCTACCAGTGGGATTTGTGCAACATATCAATTCCACCTCTAAAATGCTTTTCAGAAATGTTTTTTTTTGAATTCCAAGGAATTCTAAAAATCATTTCTATGTAAATCACAGTTACGTAATCTGAGAAATATTATTCCGCAGTTTGCGAAGAATAAATGTGTGGTTTACGTAAGCCGCTGAATACTAGTCCACTATTTATGTAAACTGCAGATTATTAATCCACAGTTTAAAATAAGACATTCCACTTTCAAAATTTTGCAGTTCCATTTTTGATGGGATTCCACAGAATTAGGCAGAATTGCCACAGTTGTGCGGTATTCTGAGAGCAGGGGAATTAGAAAATTTCACACTACCCTAATATACAGATAAATGAATGGAGACTTAGGTGGATGAGACAATGGCTGGGTCCATGGATAAATAGGTGGGTGGCTTGAGGGCCAGAAAGTTATGCATTTATTCATTTAAGAGACAATTTTTTGCAGAGGTTTTCTCACAAATGCAGGCTGTCTTGACCTCTCTAGGGCTGGTGACCTCTCATGTCCCACATCACCGGTCCCTGTGGGACCTCTCCAAGTGGTGCGGGCCAGGGAGTACTAGCTGTCATCCTTACAGGTTCTGTGGTGTTTCACTCCACAGTGTTCTCCTCTGTTTCTCCTTCTGCTGGCCTCCTGCTGTATTGCTGTGCCCTGCCATGATTGCCTCACATGATCACAGCTCCTCTGCTCTGAGGGATGAACTGGCCGAACTGCATCCACAGGTGGCAGAAGAACAACACCTCCCTTCACCTGCCTCCCACATTGATATCGTGTCTAGCCATGGTGGCCTGGTATGCTCACAGCTCCCCTGCTGTTGAGGGTGAACCCTCTGGGGGCATGCCACAGGCTGGTTCACCCATGCCACAGCGACATACATTTTACCAATGACAATTACAGCACAGGCAAACTGCCACCTGGCATTACAGTGCCAGGCATTTTATCTCCCGGGAGTTACAGTGCCAAACTAAATATAACCTTCTCCAGGGTGGGCATGCCCCAGAGGGGGTAGAAACCATGTGGGTGCAAAGGGCGACAAGAGTGAGAGGTGATCTAAAATCAAGATCGCCCCTTTCACTGTCACCCTTGTTGTGGTGCCGTAGTTGCCATGACCAAAATGAGTCAGCAACTTGATGGACTATGCCACAGGCTATGGTGCATCAGTGAGTGGCAGAAGCATGATACCTCCCTCCTGGGTTGAGGGTGCACTGCTGCCAGGAGCACTCCTTGAGTATGGACACCTGATCACAGATGATCCAAGCTCACTCCCAAACTCAGGTCTGCCTATGAGGTCATTGTGCCACCCCATTTAAAATGTTTAAACTAGAAAAACTCAATAAATATGTCAAGCTCTCATTTCCAAGAGTATTCCAGCTGATACAGCAGCAGCAGATACATGATGCACAAATACGCCAATATGTGTATATCAATGCAATACACCAATATACTGTACAAGATAGTGAATTAACAAAATAGCAACCTTCTTTGGAAATACAAAATAATGAAAATACAGTAGCCACAGTGGCACATTGCTCAACTAAGTAGCCAATGATTCAGGGGTGTGCAGCAAGCTGGGTGGGTTTTGTCTTCTCCAGTGAGGACTGAATCAGACCTTTGCCAGTTGCATCCGATCCCTGACTAGAAATGACACTATTGCACCTCTGTAGCTACAGTAGGAATTGCATCCATGCCCAAGAGATGAAACCTCTGTCACCACACACACACACACACACACACACACACACACCACACACACAACTCCCTGCTCCTCCCACCCAACCATAGTTAATCAAGAGACTGCATGTCATGTGGGTCGGGGGAGCAAGTGAGTGAACACAGATTTATGCATCAGGAAGTAACAGTTGAGATGGCAGCAGCAGACAGGGATTGCTGGGTGTGCACAGCAAGCTCTGCAAATTAAAAATAGCACAAATTACACTATTAAGTGATACATGGAGGAACAAACACCATTAACAAATTATAGCAGCAATACTTAAACTATAGTGTTGCCTCTGCCTCTCAAATGCCCAAGTAGAACACTGAGCACCAGTCCAATGCAGAAATGCCAATCGGATCAGCTCATTTAGTGTTGTTTTGTAATATACAGGCAGAGATAAACATCCTGAAGTGGGTATCATAGTAATTGCCAGCAAAGAAGGACCATCTTGGCCCATCCTGTCTGCCCATCTCCCCTCCTCCCCTACTTGTCATCGATGCACAAGTAGCCTATCCTCTGTCCTCTAACCAACCCCATACATCTGTCCCACACTGTCTTGAATACCTCCACCATTTTGACACCTACCACCTCTTCAGGTAATCTGTTCCAGGGTTCAATCACCCTCTCAGTGAAATAATACCCCCTTACATTACCTTTAAATCTTCCTCCTTCCAATCTTAAAGTATGACCTCTTGTTTTAACTCTGACTTTCCTTTTAAATAGACTTCCTTCCCTCACTTTATTTATCCCCCTTCATGTACTTGAATGTCTCTATCATGTCTCTTCTCTGTCTTCTAAACTCCAACGGATACAGATTTAATTCTCTCAATCTTGTCTCATATGGTTTCCCTTGCATACCCTGCACCATCTTTGTTGCCCTTCTCTGAACCTTTTCTATTACATCTATATCCTTTCTTAAATGAGGCCTCCAGAATTGTACCCCATATTTCAGGTGTGGTCTAACCATGATCTTATATAATGGCCTCAGCACCTCCCTCTTCCTACTAGTTATGCCCCTTCCTATGCATGCCATCATTCTGTTAGCTTTGCCAACCACCTTACTACATTGGTCACTTAACCTAAGGTTGTTTGATATTATAATCCCCAGATCCATTTCCTGTTCTGTTTGCTTTATCTGGTCTCCCCCCCCCCCCCAGTGAGTACATGGCCAGTTGATTTTTACACCCTATATTCATTACCACACACTTCTTTATATTGAACTTCAGCTGCCATGTTTTTGATCGTTTCTCTAGTATACTCAGATCCCTCCTCATAGCCTCAACCCCTCTTTCAGTTTTGACCCTATTCCATAATTTTGCATCATCTGCAAACAGACACATTTTCCCTTCGATTCCCTCTGATATATCACTAATATATATGTTAAGAAGGATTGGTCCTAGTACAGACCCTTGAGGAACCCCGTTCATAACCTTCCTTACCCCAGAATGTACATTATTTACCACCACCCTCTGACTTCTATCCTTCAGCCAGTTTTCCACCCATCTAGTTATTTTCTGTCCCACCCCAGGCTCTCTGTCTTATTTACTAGCCTGTTGTGAGAGACAGAGTCAAAGGCCTTACTTAAGTCCAGGTAGGCAACATCAACTACCCCTCCTTGATCAACCACATCGTTACTCCATCAAAAATTCTATCAGATTTGTTTGTAAGATCTCCACTAGTGAATCCATGTTGCTTATCATCTAATAGTTTGCTGTCCATTAAGTATTTTACCACTCTTTCCTTTATTAGCACCTCCATCACCTTGCCCACCATTGATGTGAGGCTAACAGGTCTGTAATTCCCTGCTTCCTCCTTGCAGCCTCCCTTGTGCAGTGGTACTACATCTGCCATCCTCCAGTTACTCGGAACACACCCTGTATCTAGGGACAAGTTAAATAACTTTGTTAAATGTATGCCAACTCATCCTCAACTCTGGAGTGCAGCTACAGCAGCCACTTCTAAGAGTGGGGTTATTCTAGATGCCCTACAGGGCATGCCTTAGACAACTAGTATTGAAACTCACTCGAGAGGAGCAATCTTAGACCTGGTCCTCTTAAATGGAGATGGAGAGGATCACAGATGTAAGTGGGTAGCCATCTTGGGAACTAGCGACCATCGAACAGTATGGTCTACAATAAACGCGAAGTAATAGAGTCAAGCCATACAAAGGCAAAAAGTACTGGATTTCAGGAGGGCTGACTTTGCAAAATGGGTGAGTGCCTAAGGAATGCACTAGCAAATGGGCAGGAAGGAGGGGTGGAAGAACAATGGGGAATAATAAAAACTGCCATCACAGAGGTAACAAGCGATTGTGTGAAGCAAATAAATAAAACAAAACGATGTAAGAAACCACTATGGCTCTCAAAGGAGGTGGCAGTGAAGGTTCAAGAGAAAAGAGCATTCAGAAAGTACAAGGAATCACAGAAGGAGCAGGACAGAGAATTGTATCAGTTAAAGCAAAAGGAAGCTGAGAAGGCAGTCAGAACAGCAAAGGCCGAACTGAGAAAAGATAGCCAACTCAGTTAAGAAGGGATAAAACCTTTTTAGGTACATCAGGAGTGAAGGAAGACTAAGAGAGGAATAGTGAGGCTTAATAAAGGGGAGGGGAGGGCATAGGGTGACTGTGAAAAGGCAGAGATATTAAACAAATATTTTGCACAGTATTTACAAATGAAGAGGGAGGTACCTAAAACAAACAATAGAAACACTCTGGATACAGAAGTTGATACCAGCCCATTTGCAGAAAATAGGGTTCTGAAAGAACTCTTAAAACTGAAGGTGGACAAAGCAATGGGGCCTGATGGGATTCATCCCAGAATTCTAAAAGAACTAAGAGTAGAACTAGTGACACCACTGACTACCCTCTTTAACAAATCATGGGAGGATGGGGTGGTACCTGAGGACTGGAGGAGGGCAGATGTGATTCCCCTTCACAAAAGTGAGAGCAGGACAGAAGCAGGAAACTACAGACCTGCTAGTTTAACCTCAGTGATAGGGAAAATGATGGAATCACTTCTTAAGGAAAGAATTGTCGAGTACCTAAAGGCCAGAGGGGTACAGGACCCAAAGCAGCATGGATTCACAGCGGGAAGGTCATGCCAGATGAATCTAATAGATTTCTTTGACTGGGTGACCAAAGTAGTAGATCAGGAAGGGGCTGTGGACATGGCCTACCTAGACTTTAGCAAGGCATCTGACTCAGCCTTACACAAAAAATTAATATACAAGTTAACCAGCCTGGGAGTGGGTCCCAAGATGATAGCCTTGGTAAAGAATTGGCTGGAGAATAGGACACAGAGGGTAATAGTAAATGGAGTCCACTCTGAAGAAAGGGGGGTTACTAGTGGGGTGCCGCAGGGTTCAGTATTAGGACCAGTCCTCTTCAATGTCTTTATAAGCGACATTGCAGAGGGACTAGAAGGAAAAGTATGTCTCTTTGCAGATGACACAAAGATCTGCAACAGAGTTGATGCACAAGGTGGGGTGGAAAGGATGAGAAGGGACTTGGCAAGGTTAGAGGAATGGTCAAATGTATGGCAGCTTAGATTTAATGCTAAGAAGTGCAAGATAATGCACCTGGGAAACAAAAACCAAGGGGAAGAGTACACAATGGGGGGTGAGATACTAACAACAACAAAAATGGAAAGGGACCTGGGGTAGTCATATCAGTTGACTTAAAGGTGGGCAAGCAATGTGAGAGGGCAGTAAGGATGGCTGGGGGGATACTGGGATGCATAGGGAGAGGCATCACCAGTAGAAAACAGGAAGTTGTTATCCCTCTGTACAGACAGCTGGTGAGACCCCATCTGGAGTACTGTGTGCAGTTCTGGAGACCCAATCTCCGCAAGGACATAGACAAGATGGAAGCTGTCCAGAGGAGGGCAACTAAAATGGTGCAGGGTCTGCACTGGAAGACATATGAAGAGAGACTAAAGGAGCTTAATATGTATAGCCTCGAGGAAAGGAGGAAGAGGGGGGACATGATAGAAACTTTCAAGTACCTCAAGGGAATCAACAAAGTCCAAGAGGGTAGCATCTTTCAAAAAAAGAGGTATGCAAGAACAAGGGGGCACAATTTGAAGATGGGGGGTGGCTCAGAGGTAATGTAAGGAAGTATTTTTTCACAGAGAGGGTTGTGGATGCATGGAACGGCCTTCCGGAGGAGGTTGTGGAGTCAAAAACAGTGGTTGAATTCAAGCATGCATGGGACAGCCATAAGGCAATTCTATGGGGTGGGGGTAGAAAGAAGTAGGCTGCTGGTTAACTGGGATCTGCAGCTTATCCATTAGGTAGGGAAATGGGCAGACTGGGTGGGCCAAGCAGTCCTTCTCTGACGTCAAATTCTATGTTTCTATGTTACTCTCTAAGAACCCTTGGATGCAAACTACCCAGCCCCATTGCTTTGTCTACCTTTAATTTTCCAAGTTCTTCCTTAACTCTTTCCTCACTTAATGGGCTTTGATCCACCCCACATTCATCTCCTCCCTTCTTCTTTAACTCAGATCCCTGTCCATCCCCTTCCACTGTGAATACAGAACAAAAATAACTATTTAAAGCCTCAGCTTTCTCGAAATCCCCCTCAACCTTATTTCCCCTCCCCCCTCAAACTCACAATCCCCTGTCTTGTCCTCCTCTTTTCCCCCACTTATCTAAAAAATTTATCTACTCGTTTGACATACTTAGCAGTTCTCTCTTTTGTTTCTGCTTTTGCTCTCTAATCAATGTCCCTGCCTGTCTCAGTTTCTCCTTATAATTTACTCTATCACATTCTGAATTTTCTTATTTCTTCTGAAAGCTATCCTTCTATCTCTTATTACCCTTACAACCTCCCTATTAAACCAAAGAGGTCGCCTTCTTTCCTTTTTTTTGTTCCTACCCTCCTTATGCATAGTTCAGTTGCTTTTAATAATGCCTCCTTAATATATTTCCACAATTCCTGTACTGTACTGTAATTAATTACTATTCTGCTTCAAGATAACCAAATTAAAAGTAAAGTAAAGCAAGGCATCAAAATGCAGACTACCGACTGCTGTGCTGACAATGTCAGCTCTTATTATCCAGAAACTATGTGGTGCTGCCCTCCTGAAACAAACTGACTGATAAACTACATTCTGTTACACATCCTGTAAAAGAAAAAAAGTGAAGTCAATGTGCACTACTTTGCTTGGTCCCAATGCACCGATTTCTATGAAACTGCATGTTACGGAAGCTACAGTGACCTTCTCTCTCTCTCAGACACCCATCAGTGTCTCTCTCTGTCTCTGAAACCACTTTCTATGACAAAACAGATGTTGTTTCCTTTATTATTTCTGTTATGCATAAATAAAATTTACAGTGGGACTGAGGGACATAGGAATTAAGAGCTAGTGTTGATTCCTGTTCTTTCCATCTCTCTCTCTTTCTCTCTTGCTATCTAGGTACACTAAATTAGTAGTGCCCACCCCCAGTACCACTTCTTTCTCTCCCTCTCCCCTCCAGGTCACCCACCCCTCCTTCCCATGATTTATTTAACAGGAATATGCAGGAATAAACAGACTAGTGTGCCCACCCCCACTGCTGCTTCTCTTCACCCCTCCCCACCAGGTCATCTGACCCCCTTTCCTATTATATATACATGGCGACACCAGGGTGCCCTGCATGAAGACAGCTAAAACAGGTTTCATTGCCAACATGTGGTGAGACATACTTCTCTACCTTTCAAGAGTGTGTCACTATGAGGCACTGACTTGGACCTGTACCTTGTGCTATGGACAGGAGTCTATGGGCTGGGGGAGAGGGGGGAGCATTAGGGTTGAAAACTCAAAGGAAGACCCCCCCACTGATTCACCAACTTTTAAGTGCTTGTGATAGGGTGGGGCTACTAGACACCAGGGAAAGACTACATTGGTACAGGAACAGGGATTGGTGGGTGGAGGGTGCCACTAGATGACAGGGAATATAAGATATATATATAGGGCTGGTGATCGCAGAGTGGGGGGACCAATGGACACCAGGGATATATATTAGTTTACTAGGGCCAGTGATCAGAGGACAGGGGGGACTACTGGACACCAGAATATCTTATACTATACTGGGGTTACCAGTTGGAGGGTGAGGGACTCACTAGGCACCAGGGCATTATCTTTTCACACAGGGCCAATGATCGGACGGTGTGGAGACCACTAAGCACCAGGGACATTCTTTTCCTCTACCAGGGTGGTGATCAGAGGGTGGGGTTGCCACTAAACACCAGGGAATGTGTTCATTTTATGGGACCAGGCAATTGAGGGGAGGCGGGTCTCAGGGGTGCAAACCTACCACCACTTCCACATGCAAATGTGCCCATAATGGGCATGCAAATGGCCCTTTACTACCTTGCATGCCCAATAGGCTCATTTGCATGGTGTGGTCTTAAAATTGCACTGGGAGTTACCAGCACTATAGAGTCTGGGGGAGCTGTTCCCTACACTGCCAGGATCCATGTTGGGGCAGCAATACTCAGCTTAGCATTTCACTGACATGCCCCTATATTCAGTCAGATTGTGCCAGGCACTATCTGACTGAATATGGCATCTTTGGGGTAGTGGGCACTGGCAAGTGCATTGTAAACCTTTGCCTTCTGCTTTGCCTATTTGTGAATATCTGGACCCGGAGGTCTACCAAACTTTTGCATTACATGAAACAGGGAAGAAATACAGTGCCAAAGTCCCCAGGAGACCACTGCCCTTATCCAGTGCTCCTGGCTTAATCTAACATTTGAAACTTCAACACCCAGAAGGTTCTGGGGGAACCAAAATGCTCTGGGCTCCCACAATGCTGCATGACAGAGGAACCAACTTTGGATCCCCACCAGGACTTAGGAGCAACACAGCCCCTATACAACAGTGAACAAGATGGTGGCTCACACAGATTCAGATGGATAAGAAACCTGGTCCCAGCATGGTGGCAAAGGTGGTACACAGCACAGAGGCAGGAAGGATCAGGTCATTTCAGGAGGTGACCCCAGCAGACTCCAGACCATAGCACTGAGTACTACAATTTGTTGAACCACTCCACCTCCTCGCCTCCACCCACCAAAGCCACTCAGGAATCTCCTGAAGACTGCACAGAGGATGCCTCTACCTAAGTTGCATAGGCTCTTTACGACTCTGTTTTGCTGATTACAATAGCCATTGATGCTGCAACCTCCTGCCTGGGCCTTAGTTGTGGAAACAAGTATGACATGGATACATATCTGGTTCCTGACTTGACTTCTGCTATTGCCCCATCTAACCCAGGTTTGCAGGACACTCTCATTCCATCTCCCATGAGCATCTGAATATCCTTTGTACAGTATATGTTGCATAGCTTCTCAATTGAATGGTGACTAGAGAGTGTGGGGTATGCAAGGACTTTAAGCTATCAGACTATACACTGCTCTGTTTGGTTTTTGTAGCTATTCTAACAGGGGTGTCAGGGGTGGAACTTTTGTCAGAGTGGGGCACTGTCAGAGCAATATTGTTTGATAGTTAAACCAATGATGTCTTCTCTTCTCCCTTCCCCCTAACTGTCTTTAGGGTACTGATTATAAACTACAAACAGCTATCTGGCCTGGCTAAAAGAGTTGTTATGTCACACTTCTTCCTTTACTTTCTGCAGACAGCCTTCCCTGTCCCACTTTTGTTATATAGGGGGATGGCACTGTGAGCCTACAAATGTCTGGTAGTCTGCTGCTTTCACTGCTTTCGAAAACTCTGCAGATGATTTACCCCTGAGCTTTGTGCTCCATGTGGAGGGTCAGGAAGCTCGCTGTGCCTTTGCATCCCACATATTCCTGAGTAGTATCCCTTGCTTTCTCCAATATCCACAGTTCAAGGCAGAGGATACCCCGGAAAACCCCTCTTGCCACTCCCCCCCCCCCACCTGCGATCCTTTCACTGTGTAAGTGTAAGCCCAACTCTGTCACCAACAAGCAGGGCTGACATGGTAGACAACTACAGATGAAAGTGCTGCAATATCTTAAATCCATTCATGCTGATGTGGTATTTATCAAGGAGGCCCACCTCATAAGATGTACTGCACACTGGCTACAAAAAGGGCAGGTGGGATCATTAGTTAGCAGCTCCTTGCTGAACAAGTCCTAGGGAGTGATGATGTTGGTCCACAAAGCTCTGCGTTGGACTTGGAAAGATTCATGATTGATACTTTAGGCAGATGGGCAGCTGCTCTGTTTGCCTACATGGGAGGTAGGTAAAGTGATAGTTGTGAACATATACTCCCCTATACTGATGACTCATAGTTTTCCAGATTAAATCAGGTGATGACTGACCTCCAGTGGTGACCACTCTGGTCTGATCCTGGTTAGGGAGACTTCAACCTAGCCTTTGAACTCTATTTGGATCAATCCAATGTAGTAAGCTGATAGCCATTCCAAAGTCCGTTCAGCTCTCCAAGCCATGATGGAATGGGCTCTGGTGAATATATAGACAAGGGGCAACCCTATCTGTAAAGACTACTCATTCTACTTCCCAGTTCACAACACCCACAGCCATATCAACCTCTGACTGGCTGATGCAGCAGCTTTCCTAATGATTCTGTCACCCTATACGGCCCATAATCATATCTTATCATGCCCCAGTGGCCCTGAGTTTCCAGACCACTGTGGTGGAGCCCAGCTCCCTCCCATGATGGAGATTTAACCTCCTGATAATTTCAGAGCTACATTTTAAGGATTGGATATGCTCAATGTTAAGCCATACTTTGAGCTAAACTCCATTGAGATAGTAAAGGCTGGCACAGTCTGAGAGGTCTTCAAGGCTTACAGTATCTGTGGAGCCAAATTATTTTCTTTATGGCTTTGCAGAGGAAAAACTGGAAGTCAGAGATAAAGTCCCCAAAGGATACTTTTGCTCTTCCTAAACCCTCTTCAAACAAGGATCGAGTCCACACGAACCCCTTATTGCCTGAATAATCATATTCAAGTATAAAATCAATATGATTCTGCACTGCAAAGCTGAGTGGCTGTTCCTATGGAGCAAGCACAATTTTTGGGAAGCCAGGGACAAGGGGGGCAAGCTCTTCACTACCACTTATGTAAGCAGCAGGTAGAATCTTGGATCCCTGCCATGTGCAGATTGGATGGCTCATTAGCCACAGATCCCTAGGGGATCAGTGATTCCATGGGGCAGTTTTATGAGATGTTACATTTCATGTAATTTTATTATTTACCCTGGAAAATCATATTGAGCAATATTGCCCCTTTTCAACTGTAACCAGCATTTACAAAAAAAAATACATGATATAAAACACATGGTATTCATTATTTACAACAACAAGAAGACTGCACATCTAAAATACTTAACAAATGTTCCCTAAAAGCAGGTACTGATAGTCTTGACTGATTGTGGTAAACAATCACAGGTGCTTGGACCAACAAAATCAAGAAAACTCTTTGCCCAAAAACAAGTTATGCAAAAAAGAATTTTAAACAAAATTGATTCCTGAGATCTACTACAATGATTTTTATACTCTATTGGAAAGACTGTAAGTCTCCTATTACCCAGGATGACCTTATGAATAAAAACTAAAACGTTTATCTTTACTCGGTCATCCAATGAAGGTAACTGTGCAGCCTGGTACAATAAACAGTGGTGAATATTAAACAGGATACTGGTAATAAAATGGAAAATTGAATTGTAAACTACTCTTACCCTGTTTAATACCCCACTTGCTGCACCTGAATAAATTATTGATCCAGAATCCAAGACCGATGTTGTATGCCTTCCACAAATCTGCCTTCCCAGAGACCTGCCCCCTGAGTTCCTGGTAGGGATCCAGCATCCCACATTGTCAGTTCAGCTCTGGGTGGAGCTAGACATACCACTTTCTGTCAGAAATTATAGGTGGCTCTGTCCAAACTCACACAAAATGAAGGTGCCAGGTAGGGATGGTTTTATCATGGACCTTTACCAGCTAATGCCCAACATGATTATTCCCTTCTCCTGTTTGCCTAAAAGAAGCCAAAACCCTGCAATGCACCTTCCACAATGGGTGAAGCCATAAGTACCCTTCTCCCAAAGAAATCCAGTGTTCAATGTGACTGCCCAAATTACCGCTCTATTTACCTCATTTCAATTGATGCAAGATTTTGGTGAAGGCCTGGTTACCAGGCTCAAAGCCCTCCCTCCCGGTACACTACGTGCAGGTAGGATTCCAGAAAGGGCAATCTGAGGTAGACTACCTGCAAATATTGTTCAACCTTAAATGGTTTGCTGAATCAGTTGACTCTCCAATGGTTGTAGTCACTGTAGATTTCAGGAAAGCCTTTGACTCTGTTGAATGGGACTTTTTATACAAGGTCCTTCAGGAGTATGGGTTTGGATCATCTTTAAATGGGTGGATATGCACCCTCTACAGTAAACCCTCAGCTGTGGTGCTCACAAAAAAAAACTGTCTCTGCCCCTTCTACTTAAACAGGGAACCCAAAAAGGTTACCTCTTATCTCTCTTTCTATTCCTGCTGGCTCTAACCCTCACTAGAAAGCTACTGGCTAAAGCCAGTATTCAGGGCATACAAGTTGCAGGTGAATGCCATTTGGTCAACATTTGTGCTGATGACCTGTTGCTCACAGTGTCCCACCCCCAGGGTTCTCTCCCCCACATCTTACAGGACCTCTCTGAGTATGTGGTGGTCTCGGGCCTGGTAGTCAACCTCTCCAAAACTACCCTGTCTCCACTTAACTCCTTATGCAACAGCTCATGTTGTAAGGGGCAGCAAATTTCTTGAGTGGGTCAGGAATTCAAGTACCTTGTGTTAAGATTACCAAGATGTAAGATACATTAATCCTGACTAAGGTCATGCCCGTAATCACAGAATTGGAGCATGAAACCAAAAACTGGTCTAAGCTCAACCAATCCCTTATGAGGAGAGTTGAAGTGGTCCATATGTTTGCCTTGCCTAAATTCTCATACATATTCTGTAATCTCCACCTGCTGCTTCCAGATAAGCTGTTTGCCAGAATTGATAAACACCTTTGTTATTTCATATAGGAAGGGAAGACCCCCAGACTGAGCAAGGTGAAGCTGCAGGATCATTGGAGTAGAGGGGAGGCTGGGGCTCCCTTGGACAAAAGGCTGCTCTGTGGCTTACCACATGGCTAAAGCTATCAAATTCAAGGGATGACAGCCCTCCTCTTATTTCACTCAAATCAACAGTAAAGCAGCCCCCCATTTCAGACTGCTGCTTGATCAGAAAACTCCTACTGTGGCCCAGACACATCTCATGTTACAGGCTACCCATTAAGCTTGGGACATTTGCATGGCCCTTGCCTCTGTTCTCAAACTTCTATCTGTCCTATCTAGATCCCTTACTTATCGCTGGTATATTCCCCACACACTGGTAGGGGTCAAACCTGTATGGTGGAAGGATTGGGAGCAGAAATGGATCAAGGTATTGGGAGACATATCCCTTCCCAACTTGTAGGTATTACTCTCATTCCAGCAATTCCGAGTGACATTTTTTTGCCTCAAACTGACTTTTGGAAATTTCTTCAGCTCAGCAGTCCAAAGCATGGTTAACTCCACTAAAGATCACACCATGTGGGATGTGGGATTGCCTACAGAAGAGTGTGGGCTCCCCCACACAGAAAGAACTAGCAGGCCAGAGACACGCAATGGAAAAGGATGCCCAACAACCTACTTTAAAGTGAGATACAGTCAAGTGGAAACAAGAACTTGGTCACCCTATCTCCCAGATGCAGTGGGTCTCATGTACATTGAAGCCCACCAGGATGAAGCACAACTCTGCAGAATTCTGCAGTAGAGTTACTGCAGCAAACAATGCAGCTTCAATGGGAGTTAATCCCTTTTGTCATTCAGGAAACCAGTGACACTGCACTTCATCCTGGCAGGCTTCACTGTATTGTAATGGTCCACCATGCCTATAGAGACACAATGGGGTGGCTGATCAAAACCAAAATCCTTCACTGGTGGCACATGACTCCAAGGTCCTAGATCCCATGGGTGACTCCCTCATTCCAACTGCTGGTGTTGTTTGCAGTTAGAGGCGGGCCTCCATTGCATCCTATAGCAGTGTCCCAGACTTAACTCCTTCTGGAAGAAAGTCCTGTCAGATTGTTCTACATTGTTTGGACTCACCATTCCTTGGACCCCAACCCTGGTGACTCTAGGGGACATCTCTCAGGTGGATGTAATCTCCAAACCACTGCAGAGCTGGCTGATAGTAGCTATTACAGGAGCCAAAAGGCTCATATTAATGAACTGGCACCAGTCTATCATCCCTTCTGTGATCACATGACATACTGCACTAGTAAAAGTAGCTCTGTTTGAATGCTCTCTTTCTCGTCCCTGCGTAAATTGGGCTTAGTTGTGAAGAAGTGAAGCACATTCCTATCCTCCCAGCTGTGCTCATTATCACTGCTCCAACCCTGTAACCCTCCTTTCTAACAGCATAAATGCAGTAGCAGATCCAAGGCTAATTGTTTTCACAGATGCAAGTCAGGATTTCTGTGTGCTCAATACAGAATACTTCAGCAGGTTGTTATATTAACTCTGGGTTCTGTCATGCTACTATTAATACTCATCCATGCTGAGACCTCTTGCATCTTGAATTTACATATCTACATAGAATCACAGAATCATAGAAATCTGCCAGCAGAAAAGGACTCCATGGCCCATCCAGTCTGCCCATAGACACCTGTCTAAGAAGACTCCTCCCTCCCCCACCAGCCTGCCCTCTGTCTGCTAGGCCCATAAACATGTCCCAGGCTCTTTTAAAGTTTTCTACTGTATCAACTCCACCACCCATTTTGGCAGTCTGTTCCATGGCTGTACTACCCTTTCAGTAAAGAACTTCCCCCTGATGTCCCCCCTGAATTTTCCCCCTCCAGTTTCCAGGTGTGCCCTCTAGTGGAATTCTTCTTGCTCATCTTGAAGATGAGCATAGTAGAGATGTACTCATGTTGATTCTCTAAATAACGGTATTACTTCATTGTAAGACCTTTTGCAAAAAAAAAATGACAGCTGTGCCATAAATGTTTTATATGTGTTATATGTTTACACAGAAAACTCAATAAAATCTTTGTTGTTAAAAAAATAAGTTAACAGCATTATAAAACACATTTCTACATAGCTCAAGTAATTTTTCCAGTAACCTTAACATCCTGTAATGAGTATATGCTAACCATACATAAAGTACTTTTCAAGTAGCTTTCGTTCACTTACCCATTACTACTGTTGCTCTTCTTTTCTAATGGAGTTTTTACTTGTTCATACTGTAGATAGACTGCTGATAGAATGGCCTAATTGCTATTTATAGTACAAGAAAAATAAACTCTTAAGATGTAATGATGTCACCTGCTAATTGTGTTATGCTCAATGAATTAATTCCCTTGTGTAAACATTATTTTCTTTTCATATTTTACAAAAACATACTATTGCAAGTGCTATAATAATTCAAAGTGCCAAATCTGGCTTTTTGATATGCAAATCAATTTTGCAAATTTAGTTGCTATCCCATTCTTTTATGACCATAGACAAACCACGGTCAAACATGGATGAATCATGGTTGACCGTAATGCGTCCTGAACATTCAAAAGATATATTAGGAGAGACCAAAATTCATAGAAATGCTTCAATAATTCTGTAGCAACTCTAACCAAGAACAATAGCCAAATGGAATCAAAACAATTAATTAATAAACATTGTCTATTGATAAACTATGGATTTTAGGTTAAGAACTACAATTTGTGTATATTTTGAGGAACTGGTTTTAGGTAGTTGTCATTTACAGTAAGGTCTTGGAATAAGGATAGCATACCATGAAAAAGAGGCTGGAGAGAAATTAAATAACTCATTAAAGTTATATATTATATTCTGAGCGTCACACTTGGGTTCGGACTTTCACACCTATGAAGATTTTATGTGGACTCTCCTTAAAATAAAGCTTAATCAGCATATTTAACAAAGTTTAGAATCTATACAACAAGTAGACTGAATGATGGAACTACCAATTTAATCGTTTACTGTTTATATTTTAACCAGGATACCATCTATGATATATTCTCAAACAGAACACAAACTAGTTAGATGTGATTATCTGAATATAAAACCAAACCATGAAAATTATTATCAAGCATATACGCTTAAAAACTTAGTCAAATAATTGACAATCATGACTACCAGGTGAAATAATTAAAAATATTTTAGCAGCATGCTTTTTCTATAAGTTGCCAAATTGAACTCAGACTTAGTGTCCCTACGTAGTTTGCCTTGATTGGGTGATTTTCCAGGCATCTGCGCATGTTCATGAACCATAAAGAATCTGCCACATGAATCACAGGCAAACTGTGGATGGAGTTGTCATAGGCAAAGATCAGTGATCGAGCAGAGAAGACCATTGTTGTACATGGACAACCAGACAGAAAGAGAGAGAGAGAGAGAGAGAGAGAAAGTGAGAGAGAGAGTGGTGAGAGGGGAGCATGATCTCTGTATGTTTAGATGGGGAGTGGGATGGGTAAAACGTGTTAAAAAAAGCTTGTGGGCAGCTGGCTAGGTAACTGAAAATTTAGCCAGGTAAATAGAAGTTTATATTGGCAAAGCTATAGATAAGAAGATTTCTGGAATGTTTAGTAGCATAGATAGCTGTGCTGATGTCAGCAGCTGGGTGTGAAGGTCAGTATGTGGAATGGGTAAATGAATAGTTATATGTGTAGATAGAGAGCTAGAAGATGGGTACAGTAGGTACTCTAAATTCATAGCTAGGTGGATAAATGGATCTGTGAAGGGCATATAGATGCTTGGTGGATGGATAGATAGATAGATAGATAGATAGATAGATAGATAGATAGATAATGAATAGATACTGTATTTCCTATTTTGAAGCCACCCTAATTTTTAGCTGCCCTCTAATTGAAGTCACTGCAGAATGTATGCTTTTTAATAGAAGCCATCCCTGTTTTAAAGCATAGACATACACAGCAGTAGCAGGTGAAGTTGTCTGACTGAAACCTCCTTACTCTTGTCAGTATCTGGCATTCTGTTATGTACCCCTATTTTGGAAAAGTGAAAACAGATGGACGGTGTCAGAGTGAACAGTGGAGAGAAACAGGATTTGGGTGATTGGCAGTATTTGGGATGCTCCATGAGATGAGCAATTTTAAATTGTTCAGTGTGCCTTTCCTGGTGAAACTTTTCAATAAAATTTGTTAGTGGACACAGAACAGCAGGTAAAGAGGGGAGTGGGATCTGGTCGGAAACTTGCATCTAAATTAAAGCCACCCTCATTTACTAGACACCCCATTTATAAGCTGTGGCTCAATTTGGAAAATTCAAATAGTAGCTACGGCTTCAAAATGGGAAAATATTGTAGACAGATAGATGTGATTTATGCTAGGCATCATTTATCTAGATATGAAGACAGTACAGACCTTTAAGGTAAACCTGGTTAAATGTCTTATTCCCAAGTGAATCAGTGTTCCCTGAGTAGTAGAGTGGGAGGGTATCCTATATAAATGGATACATGTTTGTATATCATATTAATCCCTACTTATGAAGACCCAAAGCTCATTCCAGCCTCAAATTACTATGTTACTATGTATGACTTGTTGAATTTTTAAAATCCAGCAGTATTAACAAAAGTTCAAAACTAGCGGAGCTTTCTTCCCATTGCTATATTTATCTTGGGTTTATCTCACCAAATATCCAACTTATACAGAAGGAACTTTATCCACAGGGCCCGAGCCATCTTCTACTTAAAATATACCTGAGACCTATGACAGAAATTGCCTCCCAGGTTAAGACCAGAATAAGGGATATTGCAAAGGCAAAGTATCTAGAAAGAATATCAGAACTTAAAATTACAGATGGTTTAAGGGTATAAAGCAGGCTCATCAGTTAGAACCTTACTTAATTAAACTCACCAATCCCAAACACCAAAGAATCATCACAAGATATTGGATGGAACTTTATAGGGCCAGTTACATACTCTTTAGGCAAAAAAGAGAAGGTGCATTTACCCCTCTTTGTGGTTGTGGAGATTTGGTCAAAGATGACTTAAAACATATTGTATTGCTCTTCCCTATATTCAAAAACCATGGAATGAAACGGCTGGGGGAAATCCTTTCTGACACTGACCTCCCTCCTGACCTGCTAATTACTTACTTGTTTAACAATACAAATTTATCAATTTTGAAAAAACTAGTGAAATTCTTGTCTTTATTACATTTGTAATAAAGATATTTGTTCAGTGACCAGATTTCAGGAGATTGATATAATGGTGACGTGCTGATATTTTGCACATATGTAATTGTCTAATCTTGGAAACATTTTAATTTGTATCAGAAATGAGAATGTTGTCAATAGTACTGTGTATTTTTGTGTAAAATCTTTTAAAAATGTTCTTTTGTAAAAGTTTATGCTGAACAATAAAATTTTTCAATTAAAAAATTGATTGAAACATATACTTAGTGGTCTGGTATAAATATGAGTTATAAATGTGACTTAATTGGGAATAGTACTTGGATCTCATCTTGTGCAAACTTGCCAATTTCACATTTAGTGAATTCGTGCAAAATTACACCAATATCTGGCATAATTTCACCAACATTTTTATGCAGATTGCATCATTTTTTCACTCAAAGTGTGTTTTGTAATAATATGAGTACTAGAAATGCATAATTGCAGCAAATAGGGCAATTTTTTTTAAACTGGACATAAAAAAAGATGCAATGACAGTAAAAATTACCCATTTTAATTACACTGTTCTAACTTGTGAAATTGGGTGAAATTACATGAAATTTGTGGAATTTCATGAAAACTGTGTAATACAAATTTTTCTTATTTCACCTGGCACCATCAGCCACCTGCCAGGGAAAAACTAAATGCCATTGGCAAATATTGCACCAATACCTACTTCACTGGAGAGGAGCCATGTCTAATTTGAAAGTAGTGTTGAGGGAATTGAGGGCCCTGCACCGTGGTTAACTAGTCAGGGACGGGAGTGGGTACAACCAATCCCACCTTTATCTCAGTCCAGACTATAGATATTCAATAACTGACAGCATGTCAATTGTCCCCACACATACACCAGTTTATGGCAGTGATTGGAGGATCTGGCCTGTCAGACAAGGCAGGGTGAGGTTGGAGTAACACATCAGAGATTCTCACAGCTCTGCTTTAAAGGACTACAAGCTACTCATTCACACTGGACTGCAATCCCTGGTGTTACTTTTTCTTATTTTTTGCTCCAGCCTTCCTATTTTATCCTCAGGTCTTGTCTGCTCACCACCACCCATGCCCAGGCTCCCCCCCCGGGTGGGGCCACCGAGAGGGCTTCCCACTCCAAATGAATATTGTGGGCAAGCCCCAGATTTCCACCCGGTCGAGGCCACGAGAGTGGGACCCCTGGTGGGCATTAGTGGCAGTGGGCGGAGGAATGGGATGAGCTGTCATGCTGGGAGCCAGTATTTTGTTGGGTTTCTTCTGGAGGCAGGGCGTGCAATGATGTCCAGCCTCCACCCCACCCTGAACATTCAGGTGCCAGTCGCTGTGGTACCTCCATCCTCCGCCAGGGGTCCATCAAGTGCCAGACACACTCCCCTCCCTCCCTACAGAGAGAGACAGTAGTCCTCAGGACACTCCATCCTTCTCCCCCAGCTGGCCCTCTGACACTCCAGGTCCATTTCCAAACCCGGGTCACTGGCGAAACACAGGCAGAACTCCAACCACTGTGCCGATGGGCTGGCTCAATCCCTGGTGTTAAACTCTTCTGTTTTGTGGGTGACTAAGATTTTTAACAGTTGATTAGATCTGTGGAAACATATTAATTTATTTAAATATTTTACCATGAAAGGCCTACTAGGAAAGAGTTAGTTCCAGGCAGCATCTAGAGGGAGAGTCAAGGGAAATACAGAATGCAAAAACAAAATATACAATAAAAGCAAAAGTATATTGTAGATATACAGTGAATAAATCCAATAAATTACATACAGCACAATAAGATAAGGAACAAATATAATACTGTGCAAAAGCAGACATACAATAGCATAGCTACTCACAGGAGTATGCATTAATTTAACCCTGCAGACAGTAGAGCTGAGATTACTCTTGAGTCCCTATGGACTACTCTTGTATCCTAAATTTGTGACAATGTGGTACTGGAATTTCATCCAGTAAACATCTCCATTGAATATTACAGTCCTTTTAGTCTCACTTAGGCACCATACCATATTTTCTACTGTGCAATTCTCCATCTGCATCACGAATTACACAAGACCTTGCAAAAGATTATATCTTTTTGTAAACAGACAGTCTGAGAGACAGCCCTTCACAAAATAAGAATGCATGTCACTTTCAGTAATCAAGGACATCATACATAGTTGCACTCAGTGGCAGCACAAATTCGGGATGCAAAAAGCTACCTCATTGCACCACCACTGAAAACTAGGGGTGTCTACAAATCTGAGTCGAATACACCAAATACTGTCTGTCTTCAGCAGCTGTTTTCAGGTGCAAAAGTACCCCATTAAAAAGACTTAGGTCTTTACCCCCCCCCCACCCAAGTGGCAATGTTGCACCCTCCCTTCGTCACCCAGGAGTACACCCCATTAACTGTAGCACTGCACCACACTATCATCCCCCACCTATCCCAGGTAGAGTACTGTCCTGTCCTATCCTATAATCAGGCAAATTAAAATAAAATTCCCAGATGGTAACCCCCTCTCTACCCCCAGCCTCACAGTGAAAAATAGATAGGCCCCATACCACCCTCTGACACCCACCACCTTTCTCCTTACCACCTTAGCCCACATACTAACTGGAGAGTCACAAAGAAAAGTAAACAAATGTGCTCCCATGGCGGGCGGCTGGCACAGCCCTCCCTCCACTTCAGCTGACCACCATAAAACAGATAATCCCCACACCATTCTTTGACACCCCTCACCTTCCTTCCTCCCTCCCACCTCCAACACCCACCTGTGACTCTCAAACAAAAGAAAAAGAAATTCAGTCCTAAGAGATATTATGGATGGATAGATACACGTATTACAAACACCGGAAAATAGCTGAATACCCATATACTCTCTAAAGTACTTAGTGAATACTCAGTAAATACTAAATAAATGTATTTGCACACCCCAATTTAAACAGAAATATACAAAACTCAACTTAGCCCAGGAGGAGGTTCCCACAGCAGCTATGTCACAATGTAAATCAATTAGCTAGATGTTAGCACAAACAGCATCTGCAGTCACTACAAGGACATCATTTAGGAAAAGCCAGGGGTTATGGTTGAGATCCCTAATGATTTCTTTGCAACCCCTATTATGTCCCTTTCAACCCCTAGAATCCATAAAACAAGCTTTCTCCAGGATCTGGTCACATCAAATTTAGTTAGTAGTGTAGCTTTGCAAACCCCTATGATTCTACCAAAATGGAGATTTGCAACCTCTTTGATTATGGTGAAAGGACACCACTGAGTCACTAACATGCTAGCTTACAACAGCAGCCACAAGAGTCTAGGAATGGTGCACCACCAGTGTCCTGGTGCTGTTCCATGCCCAGAGCCCCAGGTCAGCAGTTATACTAATGTTTATTTATTTCATTTTTGTTCACCTGGTAAGTGTACTAGACATGCAATACCTATTTTGGGGCACGACCAGGGAGAGTTCTGGACCACAATGATAAATACAGAATCTACAATTTACACCAAGCACAATGCAAATTAAAGTACAAAATACAATGCTAAAAACTAAAGATCAAGTAATGTACATTAACTATAAAAGCAAAAAGGAATTACAACAATATGCATCTGCTGCAACAGCAGTCAATGTAGCAAAGTGTGCCAATAAATACATCTCATATAAGACAGTATTATAAATTATTTATATACACAGGCATTTAGCCCTAACAGATTATGCATCAGGTACAGCACAGTAAGGTATAATAATCCAAAGGAGAAATCATAGGCTTTCTCTCTCTCCCCCACCCCTAAACTTTAGGCTAGCTTGAGATCTGAGGTAAGTTAGATGTTTTCTTTCTCACTCCAGTCTTCCCTGATAGTCCAGTGGCCCCATTCTCTGGCCCATATCCAGTCACTGGTGTCCATTGGAACATCCCTCCTAATCTTCTCCCCCAACACTATCACTTTGATCTCCACCTTGTATCAATTCTCCTGTTTCCAATGAAAGAGATGCACCACCCCTACACCTACCTGAAATACATACTGTAGTTCTACAGGCACGGGATGGAGCTAAACTCCATGACCAGGTTAACAGCAGTCACCGTGCTTTTGTGCATGGCCCAGTGACTCATTTGCATCAAGACCTTTTCCCTGCACAGTCACAACTGAGTTAGCAACTGCACAGGGAAAGACTTGCAATCTTACTTTTTGCGTAGTGCAATGGGACGCAAAACGAGAGGCTGGCGTTAAGTGGACATCATAACTGCTTAGCAAAAGTTTACTGTGGCTCTGTATGGGGCCCCAAGTAACTAAGCAGGAGAAGTGCATTTTAAAACAGGGCTAGATCTAAGTTTTCTGCCACATTACTGCCTTGTCATTCAGCTCAGAGTCAGCAGACCTTAGACAGGGACCAGATCTAGCTCATTAGTTACAAGGAACATTGTGTACTAAATACTGTTATCAGTCAAGACTTTTATTATTAACATCTGGACTACATAATGTTCCAACTAATATCTGTAAAAAATTAATGACCTTTACTTATTACCACGGGCTGTATCCAATTTTTATTTGTTGCTAGATATTGACTGTTTTTCCTGTTTTTTTTTTAATTCTTTACAATTCATTAAGCAAGGCAAGACAGTTTTATTTTTATGACATGCTACCCCAAAGGCTCAGGGACCCTTACAACAAATGATAAACTGTACTAGAGAGTGGCATAGTGAATGAAACATCAGACTGTTCAAAACAAATAATAAATTATAATTAATTACTGTAGACTAGTTTAAACAGTGGACACTTCCGTGCTACTTAAAAACCCATACTGAGGTGCTGTCACAAACAAAACATGATAAAGCATTCTAAAACAGTGGGGCAGCCACCCAAATGCTCTGTGCTGAGTTAATGTTAGCCTGGAATTAGGGGGAACAAGAGCAAACCCACCTCAGCAGAGTGGAGTGGATGGACAGTGGTGTACATGAGAATGAGATAATCCAGGTAGCCAGAGCATAAACCATGTAGGACCATGTAAGTTAAAAAGCCTATCTTTTTTTTTTTTCATTTCTTTGGTAACGGGTAAAGCCCAATAGGTGCAATGCCTATTTTCAGGGACAGCCCCAGAGCAGTGGTGAGGTTAAGTGGCTGGGGATTAACAACCCAATGGGCCCCTACCAGCCAGTTTTTAATCCCAGGAAATGGCCTTCTGTGAAGTTGCTATTGTAACCATACGTTTAGCTGCAACAACAACAACAGCCATACTTTTTGATTTTTTTTAATATACTTTTTAAATTTTTCCTCACTTGAGCACTGTGCAGCAAGTAGTGCAGCACGGGGATATCTCAATTTTTAGACATTACGTGCCAGGCAATGTGTGACTGGCAGCTAAATAGATCACTTCTTTTTTTGTAATCAAAGTTTATAGATTTTCTCACACATTACAGACAAGACATGTGTATTAACATTGGTAACATTAAAGAACATAACACAGTAACATAAAACAACATGCGGTAGATTACATTTCATGTTGTATTTCAGGTGCTATTGGTCATGTACCATCTATGGATTTTTTGTACATGGATATATCAGTTGAGCAGTCTTAGACTATTTCTGTTAATTAAGGACTTCAATCTTGTTGTTCTTGCCTGGCTTTAACTGGGAGAGGAGTTATGCTTCCTCTGATAAATTTCTGCCATCTGCAGCTGGTGCAGAACGTGGTGGCCAGGCTGTTGATGGGTGTTCCTAGATTTGAATGTATTACACCAGTTCTCTGCAGACTGTACTAGCTGCCAGTGAGATGGAGGATTGCCTTCAAGGTTGGATTACTGACCTATAAAGCCCTACATGGTTGGGGATCTGACTATCTGCAAGACCTCCTGGTTCTATACTGCCTGACTCGCCATCTCCATTCCTCCGAGGGTGACCTCTTGGTGGTTCCCAGGGCAAGGTTGTGGCTTTTGGGAGACTGTGCTTTTCTGTGGCTGCACCTACCCTGTGGAACTCATTCCCAAGGTATCTGAGAGAGGCCCCTTGATGGAAGCCTTTAAGGGGGGCTCAAGACATTCTTATTTGAACAAACATTTAACCTATCATAGTATGAAGCACTCTTGATGACTGTCATTTTATTTATTAATATGGTGATTAAAATTTGAATTTGATTTATGTTTATGCTCTGTAATATAACATTTTTACAGTACGTATGTTAAGATGAATGTTTTTATTTGCATTGGATTGTATGAACTGTACAGTGCTCCAAGCCCCTGGGAAGGGGCACTTAATAAATAAGTATATCTATCTATCTATCTATCTATCTATCTATCTATCTATCTATCTATCTATCTATCTATCTCTGCCAGAGCCTCTAAGATCTCCCTCCTCTCTGTCTGCCAGGTAACTTATAAAGGGAAGCAACTGGCAGATATATTTGTCCTTTTTACTGTATGTCATATGAGTGGTGATCGTCTCCATTTTCTGTAGGTTTCTGTAAATTTTTATCCATTGCTCAAATGTGGGGGGAGGACCAGTAACTATTATTGGGTGATTGCTTTCATTGCTGCTGCTACAAAGATATTAAACAAATATTTGTTTATCTTACCCTTTACCCCCTGTGGGGGCAAGTCCAATGATCCAATGCTGGAACCTTCCCAGTGGTAGTATTGCAAGTATCCAATATGCAGCTGCACTGACCTTGACCCAGAAATCTATGAGGAAGGGGACACTCAAAAAATATGTTCATGTGTACCCACCATCCCACAGTCTCTCCAGCACCTATCCGAGCTATGAGCCCCATAATGTTTGGAGACTGTAGGCGTATAGAAAGTATCTAGTGATTGCCAAATAATTCTTTCCAATTGGGAGAATCTGTGGCCTTACGTGCTTTGTCCATATGAGTCCCCATTCTTTGTTCATTAACTCACAACCTGCTTCTCTCCACTCCACCTAGTTTTGATGGAAATCATTTGGTCCCTTGCCAGGTTTCTAAGTGTATAAAGAAGTTTTCTCCTCTGTTTTTGGGTGGCCAGAGTAAACAACATCTACCTAACCGGGATGTCCTCCTGTTTCAGGGCTGAGACTTAGGGATCTGTTGACAGATAATATCTTATCTGTATGTATCTGATGAGGTCCTGTCTTTGCAGCCCACACTTCGTTGATAACTGAGCAAAACATTTCAGGACTTTACCCTCATAGTATTGACTCACTCTCTTTAGGACCACCCTTTCCCGCCTTCTGAAGCCTACTGTATATCAAGTTTGATTGGTTCAAGATCCAGCATGCCCTTAATGGGTCAACTTACTTATGCCTTTAGTTAGATGCTGTCTTTGGGATACCTCATCCCATACTTGCATTATTAACCCTAGCCCAGGGGTTGTTATTGTGCTGTAACTGTTTCCAGAAAACCATAGGGATCTTAAGTGGTAGAAAGGCAAACAGGAAATTCAGTCTGAAGGATGCTCATCAGACTGTTTCTGCTCTCCTTCCCACTGAGAGAGGCAGTTTCTTCCATCTCATGCAGTCACCTTAAATACCCTTGGGCAGCTTTTGATAGATAAGCCAGAACAGTTTAGGCAGGTCTTGAAAGATCCATACACCAAGATACTTAAATCTGTTTGAGGACCATTTTAACTTGCAACATTGCTTCAGCTGAGGTGTGGCATGGGATCCCAAGTGCATGCTCTCCAGCTTGTTCACATTAATGTTGTGTGAAACTGTAGGATTTCATTCCACAAAATATTTTATAATACATGCATTTACATAAAATATTTTATATGGAATTTAAAAATGCTTGAAATTCTGCTGGCAAAATGCAGAATTTCACTCTTGAATGTGAACTTTTGCCTGCAAAATGCAGAATTTCAACACTCACGAGTGAAATTCCACTAATCAAGGGCAAGATTCCATATTTTGTACCTGATAAATAATTCATGGAATGTGTGGAATTTAGTGAAATGTTTCACATGGTGAAATTTGTATTTCCCGACAAAATAAAATTTTTGCATCTCTAGTCCACATTAATTTTAAAGCCTGACACCAGTCCAAATTGCCTCACCTTCTCTATAATTCTTGGGATGTTATTAGCCACATCAGTGACATATAACAGGGTATCATCAGCACGGAGGGATACAGTGCTTTGATTTCTTCCCGACCTAACATTATATCTCTAATATATGGAGAGGAGTATAGCCATTCCACCAGGTATTCCAGACTAACAGCAAATAGCAGTGGTGAGAGAGAACACCCCTGTCTGGTTCCTCTCTTAATTATAATCCTCTGTGACATGATACCATTTACTTTGACCTTGGCTCCAGGGTTAGAATACAAACCTTTAATCCAATTATAGACTCTGTTGCCAGACTGGAACTTTTTAAGAGTGGCATCTATGAAAACCCAATCTAGGTGAACAAACGCCTTTTTGGCATCTACTGTAATGATTGCCTTCTGTTCCCCTTTTGACAAATTTTGGCAGACCAAACTAACGTTAAGAACCCTGTAGATATTATCCTGAAAGGAGTGCCCCTGTATAAAATCAGTTTGGTCAGGGTGGATTAGCAAGTTGTGACCTTTTGTAGTCTGTTTGTGATTGCTTTAGCAAGATTTTGGTATCCTGATTCAGGAGGCGATATCCTTACATTGGGTGGTGTCTGTTCCAGGTTTAGGAATTACAGTTATAATCACCACCCCATAACTTCAAGATTTTCCCTCTTCATACATAACACTGCTACTTTCATTAGAGTGGGATTAGAGCTGATGCAAATTTCTTGAAAAATTCTGCTACAAATACATCCGGACCTGGGGACTGGTCAGAGTTCAAAGATTTCACCACCTCCCTCAACTCTTCAGAGGTAAAGGTGACTGCCAAATAAGCTTTTTTGTTCTTCCATGAGTTGTAGCAGAGTAATGCTGTCAAGAATCCAATTGATGATATCTTTGTGTCCTATAGTTGGTTCTGGGGTGTAAAGATATGAATAGAATATATAGAACTCTGTGGCAATTTGTTTTTGATAGGTAATGTCCCTATGGCCTCCTCACACCCCAGTGATTCTAAGAATAAACCTATCTGCCTCTTGCTTACTCAATCTGTAGACCAGCATTTTGCTAGCCCTGTTCCCCATTTCTAATACTTCAGGTTCATAAACCTAAGACTATTTTCTGCCTTTCTCATAGCTACGTTATTTAGCTCATCTTTTATGTGCTTAATTTGAGGAAGAACCACAGGGTCCCTCATAATTTTATGCTCAGTTTCTAGTTTCAGGAGTTTCTCCTCTGCCCTGATCCAGGGTATTAGCAGACCCTTGTTTGGAGTCATAGTGCTAGAAACCGACCAAGGCACAGTACCATAAATTTCATTTGTCTGCAGCAAAAAATCCCAAAGAATATTAACACATTGTTAAAGATTTGAAAACCCAGTTAGACAACATCAGATTACTTTAGTTAAGGATGGTACTCTTATAAAAATTCCCAATATAGTAGCAGAGAAACATTGAAAAGTTCTGTGGTTGTTCAGTAAATAAATATGCAGTATAATCAGTGCTGCTGTATAAAGGGTACTGATCTTCTGAGCGGGGCAAGTCAAAAATATAATTTGCACTAGTATGTGCTTTGAGTCTGACCCTGAAATAAGTCTTATGCAAAAATAGTTTTATACTATTTTTTCACATGGCTGTAACAACCCTGCTAAAAATGATAAGACAGTAGTGTTAATTAAAAAATACATGCCACACACAGGGTTACTCTCGATGTTTCTGCTTCACATTTCAGAAACCGAACATAATAATATGTTCTGCATAATTAACCTGCGTTGGTCATGTCTCGTAAACGTATCCATCATGCAGCTTCTATTTAAATAAGATACATCTCCTACTATAACCTGACCCCGCTTAGTGCTTATAGATAAAATAGTGTACTGGAGATTAGCATGTCTTTTGAACAGACAGCAGCTCAATTGCATACAAAAATGCCAACACCATATGCTTCAAATATACCTATCACCACATTTATTAAACTCAGAACCCCAGTAGAATAACAGACTTTAATATGACTCACACATTACCTCCATTACTTTGCAAATGCTGTCAGATATGACACTGACAGCTATCAAATGGAGTGAGCTTGAATCAAACTGACCTTCCTCCTGCAACATAGCATCACTTCTGGTCTAGATGGCAAGGGATGGCATTACACGTTTGTCTTGGCAGCTTCACTTTTAAAGAATAATTAATAAATACATAAAAACAAATCCATATATGCCTAAATGTGTTACAGCAGTGAAAATAATACTATGTATGGATGTCTATGTGTACCCAATAGAACAAACACAGTTTTCAGTCCACTAGCTCTTTAACTGGACATAGATTTCTTAAAGTGTGCACTTGGGAATTGCCCCAACTGTAGCATTCCTGTTTAACTGGAGCCTCACAATAGGAATATTTCCTAAAAACTGGAAAACCAGTAAAGTTATTCCAATAGGAGGGGAACCCAAACCTGTCAAACTGTTGTCTAATTTTTCTCTTGCCTATACTGTCAAAGATGCTTGAGAAACTGGTTCATGAATGGTTGCATGAATATTTGGATTCCACTGTACAAATTACCCCATTTCAACAGGGTTTTCACCCTGGCCATTGAATTGAGTGCCTGTGGATGGAGGATAGGAAAGTTACTGGAGCAGTTTTTGTCAGTTTAATGAAAGCGTTTATCCTGGTGGACCACTCCAACCTGCAGGACAGATTGATTGGAATCAGTGTGCATCCTGAGTCTGCTGAGTGATCCAGGTCCTATCCAATGGGGAGAAAACAAAAGGTTCAAGTGTTGGACTGTTTGTCAGACACCAGGGACCTCTAAAGAGGAATGCCACAAGAATCTATACTAGGACCACCTTTATTTTTTATATATACAAACAGTCTTCCACAGGTCCTGAGCCACTCCATGGTCAGGATGCATGCCAATGACACTGTATTGGTAACAACTCATAATTCTATAGATGAACGCCAGTGGAAATTTGAGGCCAACTTTAAAGTGGCACGGGAATGGTTCACCAGTTCGGGGCTAGTCATGAGTATAAAAATAGACCCAATGCTTGGGTTTTGAGATGATGGATGAAAGCAAATCAAGTTATACATAAAAGATCCTGAGGGTTTTAAACTGGTACAGATTCAACAGTATAAATATTTGGGTGAGGTGTTTCTTTCATTTTGACTCACATCCAGAATGCTTGTATTAAGACTACAAAAAAGTTGGGTGGCCTGGGGTGTGTCTATGGGTACCTCACCAGGGAAGCTCATTTTAAAATTGTCAGTACTCTTCTGTTACCAGTGATAGCATGCAGAAATATTACTTGTATAACTGAAAACTGCCCCTAAATACTGGAACTTCCTTCCTCTTACTATATGTAATGCACTTAGCCATGCCCTCTTCAAAAAGGCACACAGATTTTTCCTAACCAAATCCACTACATGTATGTGCTTTAATCTTCCTTAGCTCTTCTCTCTCTCTTCTGACTCCATGTCAAACTCTATGCGCTTTACCCAGCTATTGACTCACTCTGTCTCACTCCTGCTCCTCCTCACTTCCACATTTTCACACCTGTTCCTCTGCCCCCTCTTCTCGCCCTGTTTTCATCCTCCTTTTGGTTCCTTACTATTACTCCTGTTACCCCCTCATTCACCCATCTCTACCCCTCCCCTACCTCTGCCTTTCTCTGTTTACTGTTGCACCACTTACTTACTGTTTTGCTGTGGTCTGCACTTTAACTGATTGTATCACTGTGTCTCACTTCCTTGACTAGCACTTATATTGTCAGAGTCTGATGTACCATAATACATTGGATCCATTTATGTCTACTGTACCTTGGTTCCTTGGTCAATTCTTGCTCAAATAGTTGCATTTTTGTACTCTGCTCCTCCTTACTTGTTGCCGGGTGTGAATAATTTGTTGTACTACCTGTCCCTGTATCCCATCATACTTTGTAGTTTTCTCTATTAATATTGGATTGTTTAATGCTTTTACATACTGTATATACCATGTGAAAATTGTATCTTTCTATCAGTTACCTGACTGATTTTTCCTGTTCCACTGCTGTATTTTGCTTTACCAATTTTCTGTATCTGCTCTGTCTTCACCTTGCTATGTTGTAACCTCCCAGGTCGTGCCTGTAAATGGGCATTTTATGCCAAGTGCACCTACCTGGTAAACAAAAACTAAATAAACTAAAAGATATGGAGAAACTAAATAAGGTTAATAATAAATTGGCACCATTTATCTTGGAAGCCAACTATAGTACCCAGTACCTATTACTGTGATCTGTATGCTCAGTTGCACTGGAATACCTTAGGAAATAGATGAGCAATGAAATGGTCAACTATGACTCATAAAATGTTGAGAACGGAATGCTATCATCCACTGTCCCATCCTTTATTTGGAGAGTCATGACAACAGAATTCATGACATCAGCAATTTAAATATAAAAGGTTGAAAGTCCCCAGGAATTGCACTAGGTTTGGGAAAATGAGGATCTGTCGTATTGCTGACAGATTTGGAACAGGTTGAGTTTCCCACAACAATGGTGCCAACACTCAGCATGTTCCAAGAAAGTTTATGTAATGAACTTAACCCTGTATGTAGTGTTTTACATAACTGTATGTGTTAATTATCAATGCAAAGTTGTATAATGAAGGATTTTTTATATATATATTTTTTGTATGTATTGCATGGAACTGTATGAATGTATGCATGTAACAGGATTCATCTGGAAATAGGCTTCAGACTGCGTATGTAATTCCTGTATAAAAATAAATTTTACTTACTTACTTTAGCTGAAAGCAACAGTGCTGCTTATTTTTATAAGCTGCATATGATATAAAGTGTCCTCATATGAATTTAATTTTGTGCCCCTTTCTTTATGCCCATTCAGGTACTTTTTAATAACTTCCCTCATTTTACTGATACAAATCACATAATTCAGAAAACCTGCATTTAATCTCCACATGCCTTTGGGATCTATGGGTCCTAGGTCTAACTTAAGGCAAATAAGAGCATGATCTGAAATGGAAATTGGATAAACCCCCATATTTTTGCAGGTGTAGGCATGCTGTTTCTGAGTGTAGAAGTGGTCAAGCCTGGAATACATATTATCTGGTGTTAAGCAGAAAGTATAATTCTGAGCTTTAGTGCTCTGTAACTGTCATGGGTAAGTCCAGCCTCTCACTTCTTTCAGGGTGCAAAGGACCCTGGAACAAGCCTTATTACCTCTACCTGCAGTCTGGGATCTTCTCTATGCATTTCCAGTCCCCATCACATATCACTTACCCTTCAGTAACTTGTGCTAATGTACCAAACACATTTCTGAGAAACTCAGCAGAAGGCGAGGTGGGTGCATAGTTCAATATCACATGATGGATCCTTTCTCCAAAGGTTCCAGAGACTATGAACGCCAGCTGCCCTGCTTTATCTGCATGCATTTGGGTTACCTTGAAATACAGCTGCTTTCTAATTATAATAGCCACGCCTGCTTTCCTGTCAGTAAGATGTACATCTGAATACACCATGCCTACCCAGCTCCTCTGAAGTTTTAAATGTTCAAATTCTGAGAGACTGGATTCCTGGAGCTGTCCTATGTCACAGCACCTTCTACTGAGCTCCTGTAATACACTGTCTCTTTTCACTACATTATTAAATCCTGTCACATTCAGGAAACAAATATGAAACAAGTCCATTTTAGTTGCCTCTATGACATGCTTGTGGGATCACCCACTAGCCCTTCCTCAATCTAGAGTACATGAACGTTTTGCATGTACCCCATAAAAAACATCAAAGTTGAATGAGTGACATTTTGAAACAACCAACATGACTAACAGAATGACCAAACACATGGTTGTGAACTGATCTCTACAGAGATCAGCTCTTATGTTAGTGCACTTGCAGGCCTCACGATGCAGGTGCCTACCAAGGTTCAGTGGCCTCTTCCAGAGGGATGCCCTTCAAGTGCCCATGCTCAGGGTAGTAGTTGATATGAATTCCCCTCTCACATTGCCGCCTGTTAGTGTGTGGAGCTTCAGAACAAATCCCCCTCAAACTACCTTCCCACCAGCCTCTAATGAGCCAGTGGTGTCTGTCCCAGAAGAGAAATACCCCCAATCAAGGGACAGGGTCTCCCCCAGGCATGAGTGAGCCCTCCCAGCCTGCAAACTATTTCACTAAAACCCAGCATCCTGTCTATTGAACATTTAGAAGTAGAGCAGGGCAGTGTATTTCAAAGGCTCATGGTAAATGTTCAGTTATTGAAGGAAGACAAAAGATAACAGTCCCCTCTGTTTCACCATACTTCCCTCTGTAGTCAGGCTCATCCTTGTCGACCCAGTCTATAGACCCCCTGCCAATCTCATGGGCCCCCCCCATACCCACAAACACATCCCACAAAGCATAGCCATTGCAGGGCGTTATCTCAGCCCATGGTCAGATCCCAACTATTCCACATCTCACACCCCAGTTTGTCTGTCACATTGGAGACATGGACAAGTAATGATGTTTGTGGTCTCATAACTCCAATCGCGTTCAAATTCACCAACAGTTCTGGTACCCTTGCAGGGTAAAATCTGCATGAATGAAATAAAAAAATGGGTTCATAATCAAGTAACAGGAAAACATGTATGTTGGCAAAATCTGGATACAGGCTGACATTTTTGATGTAAGGGGAGCCTGCAATATTTCAATCATGTATGGTCTTGTTCAAGATAGCTAATGGATCTACTGTGTAGAGCTGAACAAATGATTTTTTTTTCTACAGGTTTTACTTTAATGGTATATGTATATGACATATGTTTATATTCATAGTATTAATCCCTTAGGTTCTCTTGGATTGAAACATATTTACTTATAGCTGTCTTATTATAAGTGATTTCTTACATGATTGTTTCTGAATTTATGTAACCTTCTGCAACATACTTGTAATAAGAACCTCACTGGGAATGTGCTTGACTCAAATGAGTCTCCTTTTCATGTTATTGTACATGAATAACATTTTTACTACTAATACTACTACTACTAAACCATGATTTCTTCTGAGTTGAGCTTCGGCCCTTGTCTCCCTATTCAACAGAATTATGATCTGTAACAAGAGGAAAGCCCCTGCATGTCAGGGACATATGGTACCTCATCATACCTGAGTTCCAAGTTTAGTCTGTTTAGTTTAGTCTGTGTAGGGACTGTGACAGGGCTGGGTAATACCCTGTCCTATTTGTTGTGCAGACAGTGTTAAAAGCAAGGCTCTATTTTGTCCTCTCCTATTCTGCCACTTGTCTGTCTTTTTGCCTGTCTGATTGCGCAATCAGATGTTCTTTGTGGCACAGAATTGGCCACTCTGATGGTCCCACAATTTCTCTCTGTTATCTCCTTCTTATACTTGCTCTTTCTATTATTTATTTTCTTCCATTGCTTCTCTGTGATTAAAAAATATGTGAATCTTTATGTGAAACTAAGATCCCTTGGTTTGCAAATGTATATAATTATGCTGTTGAAATGATTGCAGAAAGCTATTTGGGTTTATTAGAAAATATATCAATCTGGAACACAGGGGTTTGAGCTTGAGATGCATTGTGACATCCCCAAGCTTGTTTACAGGGTTGTCAACAGGAGTTCAGCTCTGGGACAGCATGTTCTATTTTATGGTACCTGTTAAGACTAGATGTACTCTTCAGGCAGACCTCAGGAAAGAAATTCACAAAGTTCTGATGCATTTTGTGAAAAACAGGAGATGTAACTTAACAACAATCAGGATGCAGAGTTTAAACTGCCAGGAAAATATATCTTATAAAAAGACAGCAATATTTTGTTTATAGAGAGATTTAAATTTAAATTGAGAGAGAGAGACTCAGATGAAGGGTTTTTGTTTGTACTGCTTTAAAGAAGAGCTATCCTGTACAATTTTCTATTTCTATTTTATTGTTATTGAAAATAATAAAATGCTACTTGTGAATTCTATAACTTCCCTGGTCTGCCTGTGCTTCATGACCTATGCCACTGGTAACAGCCAGGAAGAGTGCAGAAACAACAGCATGTTCAGGTGTGTGATTCCTGATAGCTTACGCCGAAAAGGTAGAATGCACAGAAAGCGTGCCCGACAATAGAAGAGTGAGCAGGCGCCACAGTCCCACTAATCGCGAAGGCAAGGGTGGCTACAGGCATTCAGGTGAGCACCTGAAGGATGGGGCCTGGACTAGCAAGGGCTGTGGGTGGCATGCAGCCAAAAGGTGGATGTGGCCCCATAGAACAAGCTCTCTGGCAGCTGTGTAGGTGTTGGGTAACCTAATCACTCTTCCTGGCTGCTAACTGTGGCAACACAGCAGGGACAGGGAGTTACTGGCACACGGCAACATGGAGCAACCCCCCAGACAAGGAGGACACAGGTGGGTGACAGAGTCTGACTGGGGCATAGCACCCTGTCAGCAAACAACCACACAGCCACAAAAGAGACAGCTACCTGCAGCAATCCAAGCTTGGCATGGGATCCTGTGGGAGGGGGGGTCTGCCAGTCCACAGCATCCAGGAGGTATGGGGCAGCACGCACTCCTGACTGCTGATGGATATAATGGCATATGGTGCAACAGAGCAAGCAGGGGGCAGGAGAACACCAGGTGCTTGCTGTGGGTGGGACAGGCATTGACCATGCTCGGGACTTCATGCAGCCTATACAGGGATGTATTTGGCACTGTGTGTGTCTGTGGCACTTTGGACAGTGCCCTGTACATGCCCACCATGCCACTGTGCCAAGCAGTCGAACGGTGTCACCCTCAGCATGGGTGCCCTCTCTGTTCTCGCATCCGCTGTAGTTGTTCTTTCAACCCATCATGCATACCACCAGTTGCCCATATTCCCCATCGCCCTCGGTGGGCTCTCCTTTGTGCAGTTGCACATTGAGGATTCACCCATCAGGAGGCACCCTAATCACATAATTCCATGCCACTATGTGACAGGGACCCCTATGTTGTTGCCTTCTTTCAGCTTGGGACATCATCATGAAGAGTAGTGCAGAGATTGATGACCTGAAGCCGTACGTGCATATGAGGTAGCTCCCATGAGGTCAAATGATTACTCCATCTGTCTGTGGTGTCCCCAGGAAAGTCTTCTCATTGTGGATTCCCCTGTGTGTGCACACAAAATTCTTATTTACAGACCTGCAGTGGGAAAACTGGCCCAGGACCACAAGGCTTTCAAAACAGATGTGACCTTATAAACTTACTTACCCATCTGGGAGTCTCATTCAGGTATGTCTAAAAGCTTGTTGGGGCACTTTTGGACCCATTCCAGGGCTGAGGGGGACTGAGCTCCTGAATCCCACAGGAGGGCCATATTAAAAGAGCTGAAATTACTCACTTGTTGGATTTTGCTGTAAACTGCACAATTCATTTCAAGTCAGCTTGCAGGGGGACCAGGCAGTCTGAATGGCGTTTCCATCCATTATTTTTAGGGCCTCTATTTCCCATACCATGTCTTCAATGTCTCTTTCAGCAATCTTCTGCTGTAGGTCTGGCATAGCAATAACCTGTGCTTTCAGATATTCTTCCACTGCCAGTACTGAGTTGTATAGCTTTGGCTTTTCTTGGGTAAAAATCAGCAATTTGGCAGGGTAGTGCATTTGTCCCCTGATTCCCTGTTCATTTAATTGTTTGATACTTTTTGTATTTTGCCAGCAACTGGGAGGAAAGTCTTGATCAATGTATACTCACTGGCCGTCTAGGTTTAGGTCCTTTTTGTAGGGAATCTGTTCCTTGTCTGGGTACTTTAAGAATTTGATAACCATGGATCTCAGTGGGGCTCCTAACTTGGGTTTAGGCCAAGAGCCCTATGTGCCCATTCCATGCCCATCTGAAAGTCCTCTCCCAGGGCCAGTGCTTTTTAAACCACACTGTGAAAATGATCTTTGCTGTCTTGTTCTGCATCCTCCCAAAAGCCAAAGATCTTCATTGTTCCTCTAGCCCATGCCTCCACAACCTTGGCCATTCGGTCAGGAACACAGAGAGATGGATGCTATTGGGAAGATAGTCAAAGAGAATAGGAAGGTGATAGGAGAAGGTTGATTGCCCAGCAGATGAGCGGGGTGGGGAATGGAGAAGTGTGAGCAGGAGGCAGGGGAGATGATGGGCAGGAGTGAGGAAAGGTAGGAGTTACCTAAACAAGTATTTGCAAATTAGGGAGGCACCATGGATGTGATGATGGGAGGGGAGGGAGAGAGAGAATGGATAAGGAAGAGTAAAGTGAGCAATTATGAGAATGGGGGGAGGATTGGGCAGCAAAGTGGCAGATGGAGTTGCATAGGGTGTCCATTCTGGCAAGGGAAGTGGATGGGGCAGTGCCGTAAATCACATCTGTATAGTCAAAGACTCAGAGTACCATTTTGGTAATAAGCTCCCAGCAGACCTATGGAGACAAACAGCCTTTATTTCAATACAAGGCACCAAGCTTAGGGCAGAGCTTGGCATGCATTGCTTCAATGTAGGCAGAGAAGTCAATCCTGATGGCAAGTTACATACCAAGGTACTTGAAGGATTGGACCACTTTCGGGGGGGGGTGCCATCTAGTGTGGAAAAGACAGGCAAAGTGGGGAGCCTGGCCAGTTTCTGGCTGGTATCAAAGGTCATGGATACAGTTTTCTTCATTTTGACCTGGAGGTGATTGGAGTGGAAACAGTGCAGGACGCTGTAGATGTCTTACTGGAGCAGACCTTTCATGGCAGTATTGGAGGAGCCGGATATGTAGATGACTTTGTCATCTGCATACGTGTGTATATACAAGTTGGCACAGGCAGAGGGAAAGTTGTTAAGAAAAATGAAGAGGAGAATGGGGCCCAAGATACAGCCCTGAGGGATCCCAACCTGTATGGGCAGTGGTGGTGACAGGGTGCTGCTGACTTGTATCGACTGTAGACAGTCCACAAGGTAACAGCAAAAACTAGGCAACAGCAGGGGCTGAGAGGCCAACAGAACTCAGCTTGTCCAGGAGGGTTGGAGGGACACCGAGTCAAAGACTTTGGCCAGAACAATGAAAATGGCAGCCATGATGTACCCTGATGCACCCAAGAGAAGATAGAATCAGTGATATATGCAGCAAGGAAAGACAGTGGAGTGCTGCTTCTGAAAAAACCAGACTAGAGGGAGAGGAAATTGGCAGAGGAGAGGAAATTGGAAAGTCTGAAATAGACAAGTTTCTCTTGTGGCTAAGCAAGAGAGGGTAGGAGGAGATGGACCAGAAGTTGCCAGGGTGAAATGGTCCTGCCTCCTTTTGTAACAGAAGTATTTTGACAATCTTCCAAGACTGAGGGACTACAGAGCGGGAGAAGGAGAAGTTGAGTAGATGAGTAAGAGGAGATACGATGGCAGGAGCTTGAGATATGGAGGCATTTAGGACTTTAGTTTAGGATTAGCAGATGGTCTCCAGCATTTCAGTGAAATCAATCAACTGCCAGCATTTGTCAAGGGTCATGAGATAATGCATGGCTATAAGATGGATTTTGGTTCATATTTCTGTTACTATACACCCAGAACTATTGGAAGCTACACTGTTTGATTGGCACTTCCAAGGACAAATTGATGTCTTACATTGTCTCTCTCTTTGCTTTTCCAGTCTAGCCCCCGATGGCCCTGATGGATAATTTACAGCATTTCAGTTCTCATGGATGTAGGGTTAATCAGTTTTCATCCTTTATACAGCCCAACACATTTAGTGTGGTCCTTCTGAATTTAAAGTACCGTCTAATTTTGTATGGTAATTTATTTTTGTAATTAGACCAACCATATTTTATCAGGGTACAGATGTTCTGTAAGCACACATTTATCAGTTGCTACTTAACTTCCTCCATTCTCTATTCTGCTATGGAGAACCTCTCTTTTGTCATGTGGTTTTAAACTTTAGCTTCAGTCTTTAAACTGATATTCCAGTTTTCTGCAAAAGAGATGGCAGTTGGCATAAGAATGCTGTTGTACCCTTTTGTGGTACATGAGGTTTTTAATGATAATGGGAACTTGTGCACCTACTGTTTTATTTTAATTTTACACACACACACACACACACACACAAAACCCAACCCTCCCCCCAAAAACAAAGTATGCTTCTTTGTCATTTTGGAAACAAAACCCCACTCCTACATCCAGGTGGGTTTTCTACAGCAGGATGAGGGTCTGTTTCTGTTTTGTTTGTTTGTGTGTTTTTAATATTAAAACATTAAATGAAAGATTTCTTGGGAAGAAAAAAACAGCATATTTTTATAGTATATGATTAACCTTTATTATGTATAAAAATCAGCCTGCTCAAAAGCCTTACAGGGTTTTCTTTAACTCTAAAAATTGATTAGTGTTTTGCTCATAAAAGTGCTAAAACATTGTGAAAATGCATAGCACTTGCCTCTCTTTGTTTAACAAACATAACACTTCTAGAAAACCTATATAAATACTTTCTTTACAATTAGTATTGTCCCAAGAAAAAAACTGCTAATCAATTATTTAAAACCCTGCCTTGTTAAGCACATTCTGAACCGTTATGCGCATTCTAAAATGTTATGCATTCAAACAGTTGTTATGCACAGTTCAAATGTCATACAATTTTAAATTTCTCATTTATTCTACACCTAGCTACTTACTAACCACCCAGTGCCCAAAGTCATATGTTTTACCTTTCAAAAGTCTGGAAATTAGATTTTGATATGTAAGTAGAACAAAGAAATGGCAAGATTTTTTGTTTTCTCTTCAGTGAGGAGTCTCTCACTCCAGTGTAAAAAACATATACTATAAAAAATAAAATATGGGCAACCACACACAACTCGGCATGTGTTTCCATCTTGGGGTCGAGATGACAGCATGGACCTCTCGAGCTTCACTTTCGAAGTTCATATGCTGTCATCTCAGCCCCTCGATGGAAACACAGCCTTGTTGTGTATGGTTGCCCATACATTATTCTCTATATTTTAGGTTTCAAACCATTAACTACACAAAATTTCACATGGCCAACCATGCACAATTGTACTGTATTTCCATCTCAGTGTTCTGGTGACATTAGGGATCTGTTGAGCTTTGCTCTCATGGTCCCTTTGATGTCATCATAAGCCCTCAATGGAAACACTTTTGTTGTGCATAGTTGCCAATTCATTATTCTCTATGCTGCAAATAAATTATTTGATTTATGTGAAAATCTATATAAGGGTTTGAAATTTGATCATCTAAACAACAATAGTTATACACTGGCATGACTTTTGTTTCTCTCTTTAATTTTTTTCTTAGGAATCAGACAATGGCTTATTACCCTATATTCACTTTAGAGATATAGTAGCCAATTGTCATTTTTCTTAATATATTTGGGAAAGTTCTCTGGGCGGATCGACATCTAGGAAAAGGATACTTATAAGAATCTGTTGAGAGCATTCCAGTAAAGGAGTCAAATACTGGATCTGGGTGTTAATGTGAGTTTAAGTTCTGCAGGAAAGGGTCCCAGATAAGATTTAATTTGAATATATCTCCTTCTTGACTATAAAATATTCTTTCTAAGCTGACGCAGTCCACTAGAAGGTTTAGCCAGTGCTTCACATGTGGAGCTTCACTATGCTCCCAGTTTTGTAGTACTAACTTTTTTGCATTAATCAGAGCTATACTCAAAATTTTTACCTTTTCATTATTCCAGTCTCCTATTTGTGCAAAGCATTTACCGAAAATTAAGATTCTGGAGTCAAAAGGAATGTTACGTCCCAGTACCATACTAATTATTTAGCAAACACCTTTCCAGTATTCTACTAAGGCAGGACAAGTGATAAACATGCTGTATATAGTAGCAACCCAATCCAACTTAAGCATCTAGGACATTTATTTGATATTCTGTTTTCTATTTAGTCTCTCGGGGGTATAATATACTTTGTCAAAGTTATATTAATTATTAAAGCGAATTTGCTTCAGTTTATTATTGGATATGTCCTATGTTGTAGTTTTGATTTCTTCCCATTTTTTTTATCAAAGATAGCTCCGGGATCCTTTTGCCAAGCAAGATATGTTTTTTCCAAAGATGCAAGGTGCTTTCCTACTAGGATACTGTATAGATTCCCTATTAGTTTTTTGTTTGACGTTTTGTTAGTGAAGGTATCTTCTGTTTGTGATAATGTAATATCCAGATTATTTTTATTTTATTTTATTTATTTATCTCTCGGATTACAAAGACCTTTGAGCCAGGGGCTAGTTTACAAAGGTTCCACGTCAAAGCAACATTAGAAACAATACATAATGGGATAATACAAAGCAATTAAAACATACGAACTGCAGGACAGTAAAATTACAGAGAAAGTGTCATTTGAAGGAGTCATGAGGGTTAAAGGTATATATAAACAACATCAGGATTCCAGAAAAATTATAAAAAATTAAAAATAAGCAGGTGCATCGTAAGTGCAGTCAGGAACCCTGACTTTGTCTGTTTCAGGACAGGATAGAGGGAGGGTTGTGGAAAGGATCAGCCAGTACTGGGATATAACACTGAGTTTGTCAAGCATGGATGGGGGGGGAGAAGGGCAGGGGAAGGGTGGGGTGCTAGGGCCAGATGACAAGGGAGGCGGGCAGTACACCATGTGTGGTGACTAGCTGGGACATTCGCCCCTGCATATTACCTACCCTCTCTTTAACAAAATCGCTTATTTGCAGATATGTCAGGTATATCCTCCTCCTACATTTACTTTCTTTAAGAGATATGAGGTCAATAAAATGATCACTTTATAAAGATGTTTCAGTTGGTATGTACCCCCTTTTTTCCCAGATCTGTACAAAGAGGTTATATTTTATAGTTAAAATTCTACTGATTTATTTATTATAGAAGAAAGGTAACACTTGTTTCCACTGCAGAGCTCTATAAGCTTCTGCCACACCTTAGCTGTCAGTTTAATTGTGGTAAGACATGAGCTAAGCTTATTATTCTTTACTAAATCAGAGCATAAAGCTCCAGTTATGTCTTTGAATGGGGATGCCATCTCTTCTATATTTATCCAGCTTGGTTTGTTTTTAGAGTCAAACCGTCTTCCAATTTGTTCCAGCTGAGAGCATAGTAGTAAAGTTGGAAATTTGGTAAGCCCAGGCCCAGATTCATAGGTCAATGTGATTATGCAACTGAATGAGATAATATGAGATGATTCTTGTGTAACTTGATTTGCTTTGTGGCTTTCTGCCTCTCTATCCATGGGATATACCACCCTGTAGGGGTACGATGCAAGGAACCCTAGAAGAGGGCTCCCCCTTACAGGTGCCTGGAATGAATGAGTCACTAAAGGTAGGTTAGGAAGAAGTCCACGGGGAAGAGAGATGAGCTGCTGGAGGAGGAGGAGGGGTGGATGGTGGACAATGAAAAAGAATCCTGGCAAAGCCCAGGATGTTGTGACCTTTTAAACTCGATGGGGGAGTGATGTTGTTGCTCCGCCCATCGAACCTCAAGCTTAAAGCCCTCTCATTCGATGTGCTTACATGACTGAATGAGATAATATGAGATGATGTTTGAGTAACTTGATTTGCTTTGTGGCTTTCCACCTCTCTATCCATGGGATATACCACCCTGTAGGGGCACAACACAAGGAACCCTAGAGAGGGTTCCCCCACTACAGGTGCCGGAAATGAATGAGTCGGCTAAAGGCAGGTTAGGAAGAAACCCAAAAAGAATATCCAAAGATGTCAGGCTTCAAAGAGGCAAGGATGATGAATGAATTCTGTGAAGAGAAGGGCTAATGTCCTAAAGAGAGAGGGGAACTCTGGGCCACCATCCGCCTCCATCTAACAGTGGAACCCAACTAACTAACTAACAAGAAGAAAGCACTAACTCTAACTAATATTATGACCATTGGCATGGAGGAGAGGAAAAACCCCCTTTGAGGAGGAAACCTCTGGGGATCCAAGGCCTAGGTCGCCTTCCCTCCAGGCTGACGACGTTTGATTAGAGGACATATGTTGGTAAACAGAATGGTTCATAGATGAGGGATATAAATAGGGAGGATGACGATGGGATAGGTAAAAACTCCAAAGAAGCACAGATTAAATAAGGAACATGAGGTAGCAGGGACCCAAGGAGGTATGTTTGAGTAGTCGATGAGAGATAGTAGATCAGAGGAGCAAGGATGGGAGGAAGTAAATCCATGTATGAGTCAGAGAAGCAAGGGGTATCCAGATGTGCTCATGAGGAGATTCAAGATGTGCTGATGAGGAAACAGTTGATAATGCAGACTGGCTTGATTGAGCGATGCGCTTGATTGAGCAATGCAATTGAGCAGACACTGAGGTTGAAGAGGCATGCTTGATTATGCAATGTAAACTATTAGACTCTGAACAATTAGACCCTGAGGTTGTAGTCGATGAGGTAGTATGGAATTCAATGATAGGAATGTTCGAAAAGCGATGTATACAGATAAACCTTGAGGTAATGCTGTGAATGATGACTGGATTTATGAACTCGATATGGCTGGAGTTATGAACTCGATACACGCGCAGGATGGCTGCAGTTGATAGGTGGCATAGGAGTTATGATAGGTACGCCAAAAGAATATCGATAGCAGGCCACGGTGGAGTGAATCCTGGATGCACAGATATGGAATTGGAAGACAAGACAGGAAGGAACTTGAAAATGAACTTGTATGAAGGAAGTAGGCTCTTCGAAGGAAGTATACTCAAGGCCTAGAAGGAGATCTGGAACCAGAGGCAACTTAGGTTGAGCAATCGAGGAACGAAACTGGATGAGGTATGATGAGGAGTGAGCAAAATTGGACAATGTATGATGAGGATTGAAGCTAAGCGGGTAAAGCCATGATGGCTGGTACTAGAAAAGGTGCTAGGACAAGGAAGGTAAAGTTAGGAAATGGATGAGGTACAATGAGGATTGAAGCCATGGAGGCTGGTACAGGAAAGCGAGGTCTGAAAGGACAAAGGACGGAGGGAGTTCAATGGGAGCATAGGACCCAGACATACAGGATGAGAACAGCAGTAAGGTGAGCTGGATGAGGTGTACGCAGGCCAGGTTCGATGGAAGGCCAGATGGAGTCAGCCATAGATTACCCAATGAAGTGAATAGCAGAGCAAGCTAATAGGAAAAAACGTGGCATGATGAGATATAGAAGCCTTGACTGGAGTGAATCCTTGACGGCTTATGATGGATTGAATCAAGAACCTGATATATGCGGCGTGAGGGCTGTGAATTGATGAGGCGGGCATATGAGTAATGATAGTTATGCCCAAAAAGAAATATCTAATGCAAGCCAGGTTAAATCAGCCGAGGCTGATGGCATGATATGGAGGAGACCCAAACGTCAAGTGCAGCCAAAGAGGAATGATGGCAAGAAGGACTGCAGAAGGCCATATCGGAGGCATGATGATGAATGAGGTAGGGTCTGGTGTAGCAGAGCAATGAGGGAAGATGAGCGTCCCGATGTCCCAGGAGTGCAGACAAAGAGAAGCGAAGCAAGGCCCTGGAGGTGACGGGCTGCCATGGAGAAGAGAAGCTGCTGGGCTGAGGAGGAGAGCAGGCCACACTGCGAAACTAACAGCATCCCCCAACCTTGCAGCATTCAAATTAAAGCACAAGCCCACAAAACAGAGCACGGGTCTAGAATATGTAGCACAGCCTGAGAGGTTCCAGTGCACACCACCTATCAACCCCACTGTGTCGTTCTTCCAGAAAGCCCATGGACAAGACCGAAAAGCATTTGATTAGATGCTTCATCTCAGCTGACCCACCCTGGATAAATAGATCGTAAAATGAAAAGTACATTTTTGATGCACCATATAGTACACTGAAGAGTTGCAGTATCTTTCAGGCTGCTGAAAACATTGCTTTGGTCAGGCAGAAATGTCAAAAAGAGTCTAATTACCGTAAGTCAGCCTTAGCACTTAGCCTGACCTGTACAGAGACCATAGCAGAGCAGCAAAAGAGTCATTCCCATCCCCCTCCAAAAGGCTGAAATGAACTGGCTTCATCTGGCGGGGAAGGTGAACCTATAATAGAATCAGTTTGCCCATCTCTAATATAAAGCTGACATTCATCCAGGGTTCATGAGGTTGGTAAACAATAACAAGCTCCAAGGTCTGGAAAACCAGAACTACAAATGTGTGCCAGCAGTATCACCTACGATACAAATGGTTCCGTGGAACTAAAGAAAATAATGTCATAATTAAGCACACTACTGGAAGTGAAGTAATGCCTACAGGAGCTGTGATTCAGCAGTGCCTGCAATTACTCACCTTACAGCTGCCCCCTGCCTTATGGAGCTGTTGTCTCACTTTCTTATAAACACTGAACACAAAACTCCCTTTACAGCCATTTTGCAAATGTAAAATAAGCAGTGTTCAATGTGCTGACGCATGATTGCACTAAACTTACAGTTCTATGTGCTTGATGAAGACGGGGGCTATGCAGAAACCCCAGCGAGACCGGGGAGAAGGAGCTCAAGAGAAGCAGGTGGTGGTGGAGGGCAGCCGCAAAACAAGGGAGGCAAGGAGGAGACCGACTGAAGGCGTAGTGAGGAGTGCAAGGACACACTATGGTAGAGTAGCAAGTGAGGTTGAGGCAATCGGGAAAAAATGAGAGCCAAGCATGGGGGATGAACACTAAAGAAGCAGATGAGGGGAAAACAGAGATGTGGGGTCCTGGGAACAGGGGAGGGAGCACATGAAAGCGCCCGCTGGGGAAGAGAAAAAGGAACCAAAGAAGGTGGGATTATGAAAGGTAGCTGAGGCAGCTGCAGAGAGTGTCAGAGGTGTGGCGGAGGAGAGCAGCACCTCCGGCTGCAACGAAAAAGAATTCTGGCAAAGCCCAGGATGTTGTGACCTTTAAACTCAATGGGGAGTGGCGTTTTGCTCCGCCCATCGAACCTCAGGCTTAAAGCCCTCCTATTGTGGCCCCTCAGTTTTGCAGGGCAAGCCATGGTTTCTTGTTCTGCCATATAAACCTTTTAATTTTTATGTTCAGAAGATTAAAGACTCTGTTTGGGATACAGATTTGGAAGGATTTGAAATAGGAACAGGAGTTTAAGCGAGATATTCATCTTAATTATATTTATATATACACTGGCATGACTTTCAGGATTTGGAATGGATCCTACTATCTCTTTATAAAATATTGTACTATAGTTTTGCATTATGCGTTGATCACTTTAAATCATGAATATCTGAGAACTGATGATTCATTCATTCATTCATTCTTTATTTTTAAAAGGCGCTTTTCTCATAACCAAAGCGCCTGTACAATACATAAAACAATAAATAGACCGAATTTAAAACTAACATAAGTCATTAAAAGCTATACTAAAAAGATACGTCTTCAAAACTCCTTTAAAGCTTTGCTCAGTTGGGCAATTTCGCACCTGACGAGGTAGAGAATTCCACAGGGTCGGGGCCATAAAGCTAAATGATCTAGCCACTGAAGTTTTTAAACAAACCCTGGGAATCTCTAGCAATCCCTCATCAGTGGATCGGAGGGGCCGGGGAGGACAGTAGGGGCACAGGAGCTCTTTCAGGTAAGTAGGTCCCTGATCGTGTAGGGCTTTATAGGTCAGCAAATCGACCTTGAAGGTGATTCGCCAAAAAAATGGCAGCCAGTGCAGTCTGCAGAGCACAGGCATTATATGGCTGGATCTAGAAGATCCAGTCAGCAACCTGGCCGCCGCAATCTGCACTAGCTGCAGACGGCAAAATTCAACCCCCGGTAGCCCCAGGTAAAGGCGTTGCAATAGTCAAGGCAGGAGGTAGAGCATGGATCAATGTTGGAAGATCCTCTGACCAGGTGCTTCACCGGGCGATGTTCCTCAGATGGAAAAGGAAGTTTTGACTACCTGACACCTGAGATTTAAACGTCAGACGGTCATCAAATACTACGCCCAGATTCCGCACCTGGTCTGAGGTCGCCAGCTGGACGCCCCATGCCATAAACCTGAGGGCCATCCATCTAGCAGACCCGCCCCACAGTGACCCTTGTCCACAACCAACACCTCAGTTTTCCAGGTTTAACCGCAGCCAACTCCCACTCATCCAGTCTTGGATCTCAACAAGGCAGTTATTAACTACCGAAAAGGCACCATCCTGGCCAGGCACGAAAGACATATACAGCTGGGTATCATCTGCATAGCGATGAAAACCCAAACTGTATCATCTAATAATCGCTCCTAACGGCAGCATATACACTGCAAACAACATGGGCGCTAGAATAGAAACCTGCGGTACCCCACAGGATAGGGAGACTGATGCTGAAGAAAAAATTCCCGACACCACCCTCTGAGTCCTACCCTCGAGGTAAGATCGAAACCACCTGAGGACCGTATCAGACAATCCACAGATGGACCGCAGACACTCTAACAGCACACCATGATCAACAGTGTCAAATGCTGCAGAGAGATCGAGAAGTACCAAGATAGAACAGGTCTTACGATCTCTTGCTATTAGGAGGTCATTTAGTAGCCGAACAAGTGCTGTCTCGGTACTATGCCTTTTCCTAAATCCAGACTGGAGAGAATCGTAGACATTGTTGTTGGTCAGATGACCATCCAACTGCACTACAACCACCTTCTCAATAACTTTACCCACAAAGGGTAAGTTAGAGACGGGTCTGTAATTTGCTAGACAACCTGGGTCTAAGGAGGGCTTCTTCAATAGAGGCAACTATAGCCTCCTTAAGAGGATCTGGAAAGATCCCCTCTCCAAAGACCTCCAGACTATCAAAGCCAGGACTGGGCCAATTTTATCCACACAATCCACTAAGAGATCGTGGGGCAGGCGCCCAAATCACAGTTGGTCAGTCATGGCTCGGATGATCATCACAATGTCATTGATTGTGGGGAGGCTGAAGTCAGACCATGCAAACTGGGTGTTCGACATCTCCTGCTGACCATCACGCTCCCATTGGAGAGGAAGAGCGGACATCGATCTGATTTTGGCAACCTTATCTGCAAAGAGAACAAACTCCTCACACCGTTCTGGAGAAAGGCTCTTCTGGGCTGAAGACAGACTGGATTACAGTCTGTCCACAGTCGAAAAGAGCTGAGCTGGTCTATTCTGTGCAGTCGCAATCTCTCTGGACAGGAATTTTGCCTTCTTACGAGATTGTGGATTGATAGGCCATATAATGGTCCATCAAACTAAGTTTGTCATCATCCAAACGGACCTCCGCCAATGCCTCTCCAACCTTCGTCCAACTCTCCTCAACTCCCTCACGGTCTCCTTGAACCAGGAGACCTGGGACGAAGAGTGAGAGGATGAACACGAACAGGTGCAATGGAATCCAGGGCTCCTGTCACTGCCTTATTATAGGCATGTACCAGGTCCCCTGGATCCAAGCAATCTATCGGTAGGCCCGATAGGTCCAGCACTGCCATCAGGTCATCTGGGGACACACCCCTTAAAGGGCGGTACCGGACCATCTCCGAAGGAGCTAACCTAATAGGGGTGGCCTCAAAACTGAACCTAATGGAGTGATGGTTGGACCATCCGACCGGTTCCACCACCAAGTCAGATATCCCCATCCCCAGAAGGAACACCAGGTCCAATGAATGTCCACCAGTATGGGTCGAGGAGGAAATGACCTGTGTGAAGCCCAGTGATATCATTAACTGGAGGAAGTCTTGACCAAAACATGACAGTTCATCGTCGACCCAGGCATTGAAGTCCCCCGGAACCAACCATCTGGTCGACAATGAAGTCTGCAACTTCCTGCAGGAAAACATTCTCGTCACCTGGTGGATGGTATACAAAAGTATCCTGCACCCACACCCTCACCTGAGATACACTCAAAGGACCTGGTGACTCCCACCGGTACCTCCACCAGGCCTAGTTCTGACCTAAAACATATGGCAACACCCCCTACGATCCTGCCTCGGGCGGTGTATCACTGAGTAACGGTTGGAACTGCTGCGCCAAGACTGACCCAGCATTTTCATCCAGGCAAGTCTCACTGATGCACGCCAGGTCAGATGACCCAACAAAATCAGCTATAATAGCCATTTTGTTTTTAATAGACCTGGCGCTGCACAACACCGCCCGAGTAGGATTAACCTCCGGAGATGACCGCCTTACCTGCTGATCATAATCAGAACCCTTGGGTATGGGCACCAGACAGGGAGATCCCCTTTCCTGTGCCCATTTTGCCCCAGGGTGTCTCCTTGACCCACTATCTCTATCCGCCCACTCCTTTCCGTTAGAAACTAACTCTGCCCCTGACAAAGCTTCAGAGTAAAACAAAGTGCTGGGGTGTTAGCCAGTTTTCTGCACAATAAAAATGCAGTATGCGCTTTAAACAGTTTATAGCATATGGTCGAATGCTGTTACCAGTGGAAATACATTACTGGAATCTCCTTGTTGTGCTGCAGTACATATGTCATCATGCTGTCGTGCTGCACTAGTAGCAATGCAGCCACTGCAGCACAACTACAATGAACGCCCCAGGTGTGGCTGACTCGCTAAAGCTGCAGCTCCAATTGCTAATTCTGATACAGTACATACAGAAACAGCATTGGTGATCATGGCAGCCACCTTTTGTTCTTTCTTAAAACTGTAAATTTAAACTACCCACTCACTTACCTGCCATCCTGCTGCCTGCAATACTCTATTCAGCTTTTTGGTGGCATGAGGATGAATGGGAGGATGATTTAAACACTTTTGGCAGGAAAGCGGAGTAAAAGCGGCAGCCGGCAGCAGCATGATTTTTACTTGAAATTGCATGTACTCATGCTCTTTATGTGAATGGAAAACCATACACCATAAAAGAATGTGTATAGTTCAGGGATCAACAAATCCCATAGCCCAATGTCCGGGGCTATCAGTTTTTGGACAGGGACTAGTATTTATTGCATAGCTGGTTGTCCCTGGACAACCAGCAAATGAAACCAATCACATTTTTTTACCTGCATTTCATGCAGTTTGCCACTAGGGTCCGTTCCTCCTACTTCTGCTGATGAGACTCCAGGTTGGGCATCATGTGATGTGGGTAGTGTCGAGACCGAGGGGCGAAATCAGAGTGGCAGGACCATAAGCAACCAATGAATGCAGGAACCTGATCGGTGTGGCTGCAGCAGTTGGAGTGACAGCATGGCAGCAAATGGCAAGAGCTGCATTAAACTCCACCATGTGTGCTGCATTCAGTCAGGCAGGGGCTAGAGCAGACTGGCAGTGATGGTGGGCAAAAAGCTCAGCGGAGTTGACATTTGTAGTAACGGAGTTAGCGGAAGCGAGTGGCGCTGAGAGAGAGAGAGAGAGAGAGAGAGCTGCCAGAACGAAAGCTGGAGCCAGAGCAGGCAGGAGGAGGAGCAGAAAAGAATTATTGGAAATTAACCTGTTGGCCACGGCGGTGAGTTGTGGGTTGTAAGGCTAGGCAGTCATTCAAGGAGAAAGAGGTGCATTGTCGCTGTTGAGGAGGAGGGGAAAGCAAAGAATGTGTGCTGTGGTGTAGTCCTGGAATGTGGTGGAACAGCGCAACACTTTTGTGTTTCTGTGGCTGTTATTGGGAGTTCCGCATTAAGTGTGTGTCACCAGCCACTGAAAAATAAATGAAAAAAATTATATATACACATATAACAAGTGAAAGGGAGGGTGACTGACAGTGGTGAGATGGGGATGGGAAGGGCGGGAGCAACGAGCAGGGGCGCTCAAGCAGCTGATCAGCGAGGTCGTCGTCAGGCATGCAGACCTGCTGACTGCCCAATAAATCTGCTCCAAGAAAAGAACAAAATTAAAAGAAAAAGAACTAAACAGAGAGAAAGTATATTGGCTGGCCAGGTCAGAGGAGAGAGAAGATAGGGGAAACGAATCTGTACTGTAGTGAAGGTTGGGCTTTTTGGGTTGCTCTCACTCTAGAAAAGTAAAGGTACAAAAGAGCAAGAACTGACAACAATAACAAGACCAAAGCTGCCTAAGGAAATAAAATACAATAAAAAAAATCTGCAGTTGCGGTGTGCTACTAGCTATGAAGGAAAATGTGTCTGGTGTGTTAGGTGAGGGTGGGGCTCCTGGAGCCGACCACCCATGCTAGCTTTAAGAAACTTCACTGTGAGCATCTGCATGCTACTAGCCCCTGCACTTGCTTTCACCCATCTTGAACCCTCCTTTCTCCCTACACTCTGTTTTCCTCAGGTAATCCACTTCTCTTACACCTCTTTCTCTACCTCTCCTAATACTCTCCAAATATGTCTACTCTGTTATCCAATACCCTCTTCCTCTGCTTCCTACCACTCCTCCTTCCTCTCCTCCCTGTTTCATTAACCACACATCGTTGGCACTTATTGTATTGTTTCTATGTATGCTTGCTATTGCAGTGAATCTTCTCACATTGTATTGCTCTTGTTTTATCTGTCCAAACTGTACTTAACTGCATTATACCATATAATATTTCTCTATACCCTAAGTTTATTAGCATGTTGAATCAATGTTTCTCAATACCCTAGTTTGATTGTAAGTAATTGCCTCTTAATTGTGCTTCCTATCTCATGTGCTGCGTCACATGTATACCTATGTATTTTCAAGCTGTTTTCTCCCAGGTCGTGCCTGAAAATAGGCATTCTTATGCCTAGTGCACCCACCCGGTTACCAAAAGCAAATAAATAAAAAAATAAATAAATAAATTGTCAGAAGCAGGACCTAACTAATAAGAGTTGCATTTCAGCTGGGCTATCCTGAGTAAATAAACAGATCTACATCTATGAAGTATTAATAATACAACACCCCACCTTGTACTTTGGTGCTCCATATTTTTTTTTTATTTCCTTTGAAATATAGCCTTCTGATCACGGACTACCACTTGAAACACTGAGACTACCATCTTTTGCTAGGCCAGTTGTCCTGAACTAATATGTAATTTTGAAATTTGTTGATCCCTGGTATGGTTCTCCATACACAAACAAGGCTGAGTCTAAATCTTGAGGTTACTGTGACAATCGGGACCACTCGAGCTGTGCTCCCGAGGTCTCTGGTTGCCACAGTAAACTCTTGATTCAGACATATAGCCTTGTATGTGGAGAACCATACATAATCCCCTATAATGTTCTCTATGTGTGCTGCTTTAATGATGTTTAGTTGGCTGTGACTGATCTGGGCCAGCTGCAGCACCAGTCCATTTATATGTATTGTTTCATTGTGTCTTTGCATGCTGTGACACTGTTTATCTCCTCATGTTCTTCTTACCCTCACTAGTGACTCCTTCTTTTAGAAAAGATCTCTCTTCCCCTTCCAGTCAGGCTTCACCCTCTGGAATAGTCTATATCCCTCCATTCTGGTGTCTCAGTCATTTTCTTCTTCCACCAAGTCTCCAAGAGGGCCACTAAGTCCTGGGTTTTGAAGTGCATTATGCCATCAAGCTCACTTGTTTTGCTGGGTGCACTCCTCAACCTGGCCTGCTTACAAATAAAGATAGTTGCATCACCATGCTTCCTTAACCCCCACCATAGGTCTCTTATCCTTGTGCTCAACTGCTGTATTGTCCCTCTACAATCCCTCTGCATCTGCCATCTGTTCATGGTGATCCCTTCACCAGCTCCTCCTTTATCGTCTAGTTGACATTGCCCCAACTGTCATAGAAACATAGAAACATAGACGTTGTCATCAGAAAAGGGTCACTTGACCCAGCTAATCTGTCTTTAATTACCTACCTACTGTGCTACTGCAGATCCTACTTGATCTCCACCTTCCCTACCCCCACCCCGTTATTGAGGTCCCCTTGTGCCTATCCCATGCATGCTTGAATCCTGCTACCATTTTAGTACCCACTACCTCTGTTTGGAGGCTGTTCCAGATGTCCACCACCCATTCCATGAAGAAGTACTTTCTCACATCCCCTCTGAGTCTCCCTTCCCCCCAGCCTCATATCATACCCCTTTGTCCTTGAGCATCTTTTTCGATGTAAAATACCACCCTCATGTACCTTACTAATCAGGGATGGGAGATTCCCAAAAGATTCTGAGGTTCTAAAAGGTTCTGATAAGCAAAAAAAGGTTTGGATCATTATCCGAATATTATCCGAACCTTTTATGACCTTTATTGTTTTATGGTAACCGTATGTTAAAAAATCATTTTAAACTGCTTTTAATCAACATATCTGTAGAAAAAAAACTACCAAACCACTGTTTAGTAGTAGAGAATGCTTTAGAATTACTCTTCTGTTTCTGAAATTTAAGAAAGTAATACTAATACTGTCTGTGTATGAGTTATTATTATTAACAGTAGTGATTTCTATTTCTCAACAGGTACAGGCAGGCACCGGTTGTGTTTTAGACAGTTAAATGATGAATAAGAAGCCAGGAACACACAAATAGCACCAGGCCAGAGCAGAGGGCAGCCAGTCAGAGAGAGACAGTGAGAGAGAGACAGTGAGAGAGAGACAGTCAGCCAGCTACCACTTCAAGACTGCAGTCTGCTACTACCCCTACCTACCGATCAGGGAAACCAGAGTAGTCTTCCTGCACTGACATCATATGGTTCAGGCACATTTACAAAAATGACTGCTTAGAAAAATGAGAAAGTGAGTGTGATAACAAGAAAGCCCCAGACCAGATCTCTAGTTTGTACATGAATGGGTTCCTCCTGAGTCAGATTTTTAGAAGGGATAATAGTGTGTTTAAATAATTGTACTTTAGTTTGTAGTAGTACTACCACTACTACCAGGAAAAAACAGAGCTAGCAGCATTTATCAATGTGGTTATTTAATTGTGTGCATTTAGGTAAATGATCTCCTTAGAATGACAAAGTGACTGTGTGTGTGAGAACAGGGACTTGTCTGCCACACTGCTGCCAGTATGTGATGACGTGAACATGATGTACTGGCTGCACCTCCCACCCCACCCCAGGATGACGATGATGCGGTCGAAGGCAGACAAGTCCCAGATCTGTTTTTTTTTAAACCATGTCTCCTGAGTCTGGCTTTTTGTAGAAGGGGCCAGTGTGTTTTTTTGTGTATGTCACCAATTATTTTAGCATAGCAACAGGTCTCAGTATAGAATGCAACACATATAGGATAGTGCATGAATAACAGTTAACAACAGGGCTATTCTTTCACCGAGTTGGTACTATGACGACAGATTACCTTGAGAGCACAGCTCGAGAGGTAATCCATCATCATAGTACCAACGAGGTGAAAGAACAGCCCTGCCGTTAAATGGTACATATGCACTGTTCTGTATAGTGTATAGTGGAACATCCCCCCTCCCCCTGAAAAAAAAAAAACGTTAACACATCTTTCTTTTTAAAATTAGACTAACTGTCAGATTGCTACTTGAGGACTCAATGTGTGACATCCGCACTGCAGCAGAACGAAAAGTCATTCTGCTGTCCTGCGGACATCACATTTTGGTTCTGCTGTACTGCAGACGTCAATAGTGCAGCAGAACAACATTTTCAGAGTGCTAGATTTCAGTGAACAATGACGTTCCACTATACACTATAAAACAATATGAAGGAACAAGAGCAACAGGCAGTCCAAAGTAACCACTTCACCACTGTTACTACTACCAGTGCTGTCAGAGGGGGAAAAACAGAGCTATGGTCATGTAAGAAATAATTATTCTTAGGTGCATTAGGCAACAAAATAAATGATCTTGTCAGAATGAGAAAGCGACATTGTGTGAGACCAGGGACTTGTCTGCCACAGTTGCTACCAGTACATGATGATGTGAACGTGATATACTGGCAGCATCTCCCACCCACCCCAGGATGACAATGATGTGGTTGAAAGACAGGCAAGTCCCAGATCTCTATTTTTTTAAAACCAGTCTCCTGAGTCTGACTTTTTGTAGAAGGGGTCAGTGTGGTTTTTGTATGTCACCAATTATTTTAGCATAGCAACGGGTCTTGGTATGGAATGCAATACGGAGCAATGTGAAAGAACAAGAACATCGGGCAGTCCAAAGTGATCACGTCACCACTGCTACTACTACCACTACTTTCTGGGGGGAAACAGAGCTATGGTTATATAAGAAATAATTATTCTTAGGTGCATTACGTAATAAAATAAATGATCTTGTCAGAATGAGAAAGTGACTGTGTGTGAGATCAGGGACTTGTTTGCCACAGCTGCTACTAGCACGTGATGATGTGAACGTGATGTACTGGCGGCACCTCTCACCCACCCCCAGGATGATGATGATGCAGTTGAAAGGCAGGAAACTCCCAGATCTCTACTTTTAATCAGTCCAGGAAGTCTCAAAATTGAAGCTGATATGTCACTTCATAGCTGCAGCACAGATACTGCTGTCAGTGTCATCTTCTTCAAGATCAGCATCACATATGTAGCCAAAGTTTGGCAATTTAACCTTCAAGAACGTTAGTTTCTCCACACTGTCTAGTGTTAATCTTGTTCATTTATCAGTCACAACATCCCCAGCAGAGCTAAATCAATGCGTAGAACAGACAGTGGAGGTGGACATCAGTATACTTACAAGCCAGGGTAGCCAGCTTTGGCCAGCATGATTTTTTTCTCTTGTCAGTAAGCTAAAGGGTCATCCTCAATAGTAATGTTGGGCTCAGACAGATATGCATCTAACTTGCTCACTACTGAGCATGCATTTTCTCCCTCTGGAATTTCAATGTCCTGCAGCAGGCCCCAAATGTTATCCTCATTGTCTGCTTCTGTACTGGTTTTTGGAGCAGTCTTTTGAATTTGGGGTGGTGTCACTGTAGTATTGCTTGCCAATCCTCTTAATGAAACCTCTTCTACTGCATCAATCAAACGTTGTCTGTAGTTCCACTCCTTCATATTGTCAGAAACTACATCAGGAAGATGTATGTTCCGGAAACGTGGATCTAGCAATGTTGCTAAGAGATACTCCTTGCCCCATGTCATGGCTGATAATTTCTCATCATTGCTAAGTCTGGTAAGCACGTTATTGACTAGAGATTGGTTCATAACTAAGTTGCTTCCTCATTTTCTCCAACCTTTTTTTGAGAAGAAGAATGAGTGGAATAACTTGGCTAAGGGATGCCTTTTCTGCACTGACCTCATTTGTAGCACTCATGAATGGTTTCAGAATGTGACACAACTGTTCCAGCAGAGACCATTGAGTAGAATGGAGTACAATGCCCTCCCCAATATCATTGTACATGATATATTCAATAATAGCTACATTTTGTTCAAGGATGTGTTCAATCATAAAGTAAGTTGAATTCCACCTTGTTGCTATATCCTGAACAAGCTGGAGATGAGGAAGATCTTTGTCCTTCTGGATATCAGCAAGGATGTCACGGGCTTTTACTGAATGGTTGAAGTGGCCACACACTTTGCGCACTGTACCCACAGTGGTTGATACTTGCTGGTCATTATCCAGGAAGCTTTGAACGATTAGGTTAAGACAGTGGACAAAACAGAGTATATGTACATAGTTGCTATAATGAAGTGCTTTTTTAATATTTAAACCATTGTCGGCAACAAAAAAAAACAACTTTCAAACCATGTGAAGTGACCCAAGCAGTAAGTAGTCTTTCCAGGTCTTGCTGAATGTGCTGTGCTGTGTGTGTGCCTTGAAAGTGACATATATGGAGAACTTCCATTTTCTGAAGCGTGAGGGTTTTTGAGCTCTAGAGATAGTAGTGGTAGTAGTAGTACTGGTTGAAGTGGTAGCAGAGGATGATGAGTTGCCTGCAAGCGTGACCCAATGTGCAGTAAAGAAAGATAGGCAATGGTTTGGCTGCTGGTCCACATATCAGTAGTGAAGTGAACTACCTTGTCCTCAGCCTCACGGAGAGCATGCCTTACTTGAACTGCTAAGCTGTCATACATCCTGGGCTGCCAGGTTACCAAGAAGTATTTTCTACTTGGCATTAAATATCATGGTTCTAAGTATTCTTTAAGCCTTCTGAAACCTATATCTTCCACAATAGAATATGGCAAATCAAGTACAATCATTTCTGCTATTTATGATTTATTGCCTGTGCTATGGGATGGTTTCGTGAATATTTAGACTTTCTTTGAAAACTTCTTTAACTTCAACTGCCTCTTATCGGGAAGGTGGTAAGTTACATTTGGCTGCGGGTGTTAATGACTACATGCCGTGCCTGATAAAACAGAGGACCTTACAGAATTATCGTGACCATGAGGCAAAAGTGGACTTTGGATCTTGCCTGGTGCTCTTCTCCCACTGTTTCAACAGAATGTTCCTGTTCACCGAGAGCCCTGCTAGATTTCCAGCCACCAATGTTAACTGTTTTTGAAACATATGCAACGATAGGGTAAATTTGCAAAAGATGTTGCATCATTCTTGTGGTTCCAAGGTGCCCTTTATTTTTCCTTTGCTAACACATGTGTTGCAATGCACAATTATTAGACTGTCTATGTCAATAACGACCTCAGTAGGACTTGAAGTCGAGTGGATGGGCTTATGTGGGAAGACATATCAGCGGAGGATTCAGGTTCATCAGGTGAGACAATCATAGAATCCTCTGCAGCACCATTGCCAACATCATCATCATCATCATCACTACTGTCAGCCTTTATTTCACTTTGTGTGACATGTGCCTTTGACTTTTCTTTTCCTTTGGACACTCTACTACTGTCATTATTTTTATCCATATTGTCACTGTCAGAACCAGAATGAGACACAGCCAAAGGTAAGTCACAAGCTCATCAATATCAGTCACACCTGACCATGGTCAACACCGTCATCATGATTAGATTCAGTCGAGCTAACATTTGCAGTCACAGATTGAGTTATTCGATATGCATGTGTTGCAAATCGAGCAACTCTACTGCGGGTTGTACTTGTAAGTGCTTTAACTTTCTGTACAATTGGAATACTCTTTGTTTTTGCACTTTTTTCTCAGACGACTTGCTATGGCCACTGTCTTTCGACACTTTCTTGGCTGTACTACTGAGCCCTTCTGACATAGACAGTCCACCAGCCCTTGCTGGGTTTTCAGTATTTTGAGAGTTAGCCTGCTCATGGATAGTAGTGGCATTTAGTTCAGCCCCTTCAACAGACTGTGGTGCTTCTTGTTGTTGTTGTACTTTACTTTTTGGGCCACTTCTTTCTGGGCTCTTGAATACATTTTTTTTAAGTTTATTACTTTCTTTGCCCCCGGCTTTTGCTTTACTGTTTTCTGGAGTACTCATAATGCCGCTCTGTCGCTTGTTCAGAGTAAGAAACATAGAATTTGACAGCAGATAAGGACCACTTGGCCTGCCTAGTCTGCCCATTTCCCTACCTAATGGATAAGCTGCAGATTCTAGTTAACCAACAGCCTACTTTCCTTACCTCCCACTAAATGCCTTATATCTGTCCCATGCATTCTTGAATTCCCCACTGTTTTTGACTCCACTACCTCCTCAGGAAGGCTGTTCCATGTATCCACCACCATCTCCGTGAAAAATACTTCCTCACACCTCTGAGCCATCCCCTCTATCTTCAAATTGTGCCCCCTTGTTCTTACATCTCTTTTCTGAAAGATGCTACCCTCTTGGACTCTGTTGATTCCCTTGATATACTTGAAAGTTTCTATCATGTCCCCCCCCCACCGAGTGTTTACATATTAAGCTTTTTTAATCTCTCTTCGTATGTAAATGGTTATCATTTGTTTTTTATTTATTCCACGTGATGTGACGGAATGCCCCACCCACTGAACCAAAGCTTATACCCCACTGAGCGAGCACAGGAAGGAAGATGACAGATGACTGACTTCTTGAAGGGGACACACAGTATGCAACAAGTGGCACTGGTGCACTGATGACTATCTGGCAGATTTTATTTCACACACACAAATAATTATTTCACACACCACCTAAGCTAAGGGTGATGCTTCAGGCACTGCTGCTACCACCCACACAGATTCAAGGACCCTACCTGGCCAGACCATCTCTGACACAGTACTTTTTCCCTTCAAGGATTTTTTTTTTTATTTATTCCATGTGATGTGACATAATGCCCTGCCCACTGAGCCAAAGCTTATACCCCACTGAGTGAGCACAGGGAGGAAGATGACAGATGACTGACTTCTTGGGGGGGGTCACACAGTATGCAAGAAGTGGCACTGGTGCACTGATGACTGTCTGGCAGATTTTATTACACAAACACACACACATACATATATACAATTATTTCACACACCACCTACGTTAAGGGCGATGCTGCAGGCACTGCTGCTACACACACAGATTCAGGGACCCTGCCTGGCCTAACCTCTCTGACACAGTATTTTTCCCTTCAATGTTTTTATTTTATTCCATGTGATGTGTGGAATGAACTTCCCACTGAGCCAAAGCTTATACCCACTGAGCGAGCACAGGGAGGAAGATGACAGATAATTGACTTCTTAGGTGGTGGGGTCCACACATTATGCAAGAAGTGGCACTGGTGCACTGATGACTGGCTGGCCTGGCAGATTTTTTATTTCACACACAGTTACACACACAGATTGTATTAAAAATGAAATCCCCACTGAAGTGACTGAGTGAGCACAGGCAGGAGAACTGAGAGAGCGGACGTGTTGTTGTTGGGGGGGCAATTGGAGAAACAGCAAGAATAATAACTGGGATTGGTGTGGTAGTGGGTGGAACACTGACATGGTTCAACAGACTTCACCCCCTCTGCTAGACTGCTAACCAAAAAAAAATGGGCAGTCTGGCTCTGGCACTTAATGGTGAAGTCTTGCTTCAATCTCTTGTTCTCTTCTTTCTTGTCTGCACTGTAGTCTGTTTTCAAGTTCTTTCTCACAACAAGTTGCACCTGTCTCCTACAAGTTCCTCCTCACCTCCCAAGTCTCCTCAATAATATAACTACTCCCCACCCCAATCCCCAACTCCACACCCAGTCCTTGGCTTAGTCACCTCCCAAGTCCCCGACTCCCAGTCCCCTCCCACCCCCAATTCCCCAAGTTTAATTCACTTGTTTTGTTTTAGTAATTTTTATATATATATAAAAAATTTTAATTCTTCTTTCAGATTTTAGAGTCGACTTCTTCTTCCGCTGTTGCCAAAGGGGCAAAAGTCTAAGAAGTAATTAAAATGCAAGTTGCACAAGCACACAGAATCTGCATAACGGAGCAGCCTACAGAAGCTGCTGCTTCTCCATTCGATTCCTCTCGTCAGGTCTATCATGACCACGTGGGTTGCTAGAGCAGCAACCCAATCAGGTGCCACCTTAGAGAGACAGACAGTCAGCTATCCAATGAGGAACCAGAGTCTTGTCTCTGGTCCCTCCTGTGGGTTCCTCCTGCTCTGGTGCTTCTCATGCTGCATTTCCTGTGATACAATGGCCATCAAAACCAATTTGAACAGCTAATAGTGTTCAAAAGCCGATCGTTTATGAACACTTCGGCATGTTTGGGTCAGTTCGTATTTTGGCCGAACAGGTTTGCCCATACCTATTATTAATACGTTTGAGGTATTTGAACATTTCTGTCATGTCACCCCTTCACCTTCTTTCCTCTAGAGTACATATTTAATTCCTTGAGTCTTTCCTTGTAGATCTTCTGATACAGGCCATGCACCATTTTGGTTTCCTTCTCTGTATTGCTTCCACCGTTCTATGTCTTGCCAGAGATGGGACCTCAGTACTAGACACAGTACTCAGTTGAGGTCTCACCATTGATCTATACAGGGTAACACTACCTTCCTTCTTCTGCTGGTGATAACCTTCCCTAGGCACCACAGCATTCTACTAGCCTTTCCCATCGCCTTATCACACTGCTTTGCTACCTTCAGTTCAGAGATATGATGACAGCCAATTCCCTTTCCTGTACTGTGGTTGTCACCTCCCAGTTTAGTATGTTGCCCTTTGTGTTTTGTGCACTATGTGCATAATTTTGTACTTTTAGCATTGAAGCCTAGTTGCCAAATCTTTGGCTAGTCTTCCAGCTTTTTCAGATTGTTCCTCATTCTTTCCAATGCCATGTGATATGGGTGAACACAAAAGAGTGAGTCCATATCAGTGAAGGTAAAACAGTGAGGACCAGAACAGCAACTATGCTTTTTAGGCCCCCTGCACCCCCCTTCATTTATTATCCAACTCCGCGGTAGTAGCACCTTGGGGAAAGGGAATACTGGTTTCGCCATTCTGGTAATTGCCGTGATTTGGGCTCGCTGTGATGCATTCATCCAAATCACGGGTCACCTTCTTTCCACCCCTGGTGTGTCCACTCTGTTGCAGATTTTGTGTCTTTGGCTAATAGGCATAGCTTCCTTCCAGCCCTCTGTGATGTCTCTAATAAAGACAGTGAAGAGGACCGGTCCCAGTACTGACACCTGTGAGACCCCGCTGGTTACCTTTCCTTCTTCTGAATGAACCACATTTACCACCACCCTATGACTTCTGTTACTTAGCCAACTATATAACCATTTTACTACTTTTGGATCCACTCCTAGGCTGCCCAGTTTGTTTACCAACCTGCTGGAGCTGAACGGTGTCAAGACCTCACTGAAATCCAGGTAGGCCTCATCCACCGCCTCCTCCCTGATCCACTTCCCTGGTCACTCAGTCAAAGAACATGATCAGGTTTATTTGGCAGGATCTCCACCCTGTGAATGCATGCTGCCTTGGATCCTGTAATCCACTGGTCACAAGGTATTCACCAATCCTTTCTTTTAGTAGTACTTCCGTAACTTTGCCCACCACCAAAGTCAGGTTTACAGGTCTGTAGCTTCCTGCCTCCTCCCTATTCCCACTTTTGTGAAGTGGGACCACATTTACCTTCCTCCAGTCCCCCAGGACATCCCCTGTATCCAGTGGTAGGTTGAACAGGGCCGTCAGAGGTGCAGTTAGCTCCTCAAGTTCCCTCAGTATCCTGGAGTGAACCCCGTTTGGCCCCATTGCCTTATCTGCTTTCAGTTGCGCTAGTTCCCAGAGGACTCTCTACTCCATAAAAGGGCTAGTGTCCACCTATGTTCTTTTAATGCCCTTTCCCCTCTCTGTGGCCCATCACCTACCTCTTCCTTCATAGATACAGAGCAACAGTACTTGTTCAATATATTAGCTTTCTTCTGGTCCTTTTCACATATTTCTCTCCTTTCTTTTTCAGTCCTACTACCCTGCCTTGTTCTTCCTCTTTTCGCTTATATACCTAAAGAATGTTTTATCCCCTTTTTACTGGCTTGGAAATGTTCTCTCCATTTGTCTCTTTGCACCTAACTGCTTTTCCTGCTTCCCTTTGTTTTCCTGATAACCCTCCCAATCCTCTTCCTTCTGTGTTGTCATGTACCTTTTGAAGGCTAGCTTCTTTGCCATTACTTTCTTTGCTTCCTTGAGAACCATAGTGGGCTTGTTCTTTTTAACCAGCCTGACACAGAGGTTTATTGCCTTCTCAGTGGCTTTCTTTATTTTTGCCCTGTGTTCCTCTACCCCACCCATTTTCCCTGTCCCTGCTAGGGCATCCCCGAGGCAGTCTTCCATTTTCTTGAAATTGGCCCTCCTGAAGTCCAGGACCCTCATTTTAGTGTGGCTTGATTCTGGTCCAGTTCTTATGTTGAACCACACCGTACTATGATCACTGGCCCCCAGGTGGCTCCCCACTGTGATGTCAGTGACACTGTCCCCATTTGACATCACCAGGTCCAGTATGCCCCCAACCCCCATGAGTGGGTTCCTTAACTAATTGCTTGAGAAACACCCCATGCAGAAAGTCTAGGATTTTCCTGATTCTGACTGTTGCTGCAGCTGGCAGGCTCCAATCCACATCCCGTAGACTGAAGTCCCCTTTCAGCAATACCTCTCCCTTGTTAGTTATCCCTTTGATTTCTTCAATCATATCCTTATCCACCTCCTCCCCCTGTGCTGGAGGTCTGTAGATCACCCATTTTCTAGTAGCAGCCCCCTTCTTTGTCTCCAGGATTACCCACAGTACCTCTACTTCTCACTGTACCCTCTATATTTCCGTGACTTTTATGTTTTCCCTCACATAAAGAACCACTCCTCCTCTCTTTTTCCTACCCTGTCTTTCCTGAATAGATCATACCCTGGTATGGCTGCATCCCAGTCCTAGTTTTCATTGCACCAGGTCGCTGTAATTGTGACTATGTCAGGGTCCACTACTGCCATGGGGGCCTGTAGATCTGTAATTTTGTTGCCCAGACTTTGAGCATGTGCACACATGGCACTCCAGATTGTACTGCCACCTCCTTCCCCTCACTTTGCCCTTTTGTCCTCCCATATTTCCTCCACAGTTTTCTTTCCTCTCTTTCTTTCCCTCTCCCTCTCCCTCCTGGATTCCTGTTTGTATTTGTTCCTTTTGGGATTTATCACCCTCAGGATTCTCCCTGCTGACCTTGTAAGTATGTGGGGGGGGGGCAGTCTATGTCTTCCTGTCTTGTTCTGCCTCCTCCCTTGGCTAGTTTAAATGCCTCCCAATGTAGCATTTAAACTGTTCACTGAGGATCCCAGTTCCCCTCCTGGATGGATGGATGGATGGATGAATGGAAGGATGGATGGATGCAGACCTTCTCACCTGTATAGGACGCTATCCCTCCAGGTGGAGCCCCAGTCCCCAATGAATCTGAAGCCCTCCTCTCCATACCATTTCCTCAACTATACATTGAAGTTCCTGGTATGGAGATTCCTGTCATCCCCCTTGTCACGGACAAGTATCACCTCTGAGAAAGTAAAAGATTGTGCTAATTGCCTAAGACCCCTCCCCAATTTCCTGAACTCCTCCTGAACTGTTTCTGGGTCTTCCCTAGTCAGGTCATTTGTCCCCAAATGGACAATGACAGCCAGCTCTCACTCCCACCTTGCTTCCCCAGTGAATCCTCGGATCCTCCTTCAATCCCTTCAAGCTCTCCTCATCCTTTCCTGTCCCCAACTGTATCTCCCTTACTATTGAGTCCCCCACCTGGATTTTCTTCCTCCTCCCCCTCCTCTGGGGTCATCTACTACCCCCTTTGGGGTATCCACCAAGGAGGACCTCCACATCAGTCCTGGTCACTACTTTGGGAGCCTCTGTGGGCCAATCTTACCCAGCTGGTGTGACATAGGAGTTTTGTAGTGGTATCAGACATGGGATGTGCCTACACTCCACCACCCTAACCTTCCCTGAGCCCACCATTGTCCAGCTGCTCTTCTTTCCCAGCACCCTTTGAGGCAGTGGAGGTGGCCTAGGTGGTCCCTGAGTGGGGGAGTAGGTCATCTTAACTCAAACCACCTCGGCCTTGAGTCTGGCAACCGCCTCATTTGGCTCCACAGCCCAGAGAGATGTATGCAGATGGAGCAACACTGCAGTCTCCAGAAGGTCTCCCTGAAGACTTCCTCCTAACAAACACTGCACTGCACCACTCCCAGCATAGCTACCATCTATTTCTAGACCTTATCCCACTATCCCCTAAAATATGTATTTTTTTTTGTTGTTCTCTCTCTCTCATAACTTCAGAATAATACACACAGATGCAATATTTACCTCACAACCTCAGCTCGTGTCCATTTTTTGACAGTACCCCATTGCTTCTTAGACAAAGTGTCCTTGCCACATAAGGCCTTCCAGTTGGCCAGAAAACAAAACATTCCATCTTGTACCAAATTATTAACCAAGTGTTAGCCTGCCAAATGTTCCACTGCAGCTTCTCTATAGCCTGAGTATTAATAAGATCTTGAATAAGATCACCTTGATACCTTTTCCTTCAGGTACAGCCCTTATTCCATGAATTATCTCTTTATGTTCACGAAACTTGTGCTTCCTTAGTTGTTCATGCCAATATGAACTATGATGGTCTGCTCCTCCACCCCCCAGCTGTGTTGCTTGCCACTGGATAGAAGTTGCTCAACCTGTGCTCCAGGAAGACAAACCACCACAGCTCAGCTAATGTACTGATCCTGCAATGCCCCCTCCATGTCAGCTACTGCTCTAACAATAGCATCCCTAATGATTACTACCTTCATGCCCCTGAGTGTCCAGGTGCCAGGTCTCACCCTACCAACCCCAGTTGCCTGCTAGTGCCCCCCCCCCCATCCTGGTCAGCCAGAAACTAATACCTGTTGCAGATTTACACTGGCAACAGAGCTCCATTTTGACAAAGACTGTGCAGTGTTTCTAACAAGGGAGGCAGAATCAGCAAATCATGAGCAAGGTGAGTATTTTTTTATAACTTGCTACTTTCAGCACATGCTTGTTTTTCTATTGTTATAAGGGTGCAACATTGAAAAGTGTCATTCAGTGTTGTCAAGACTGTTTAAGGAAGACCACATTGCTTAAAGAGAAAATTACTTTTTTATCACTTTGCTGGAGGGCAGCCTGGAATTTGACATATTTCTTAAATACTGTATGATTTCTTGCTTTTTTGCTGTGATAAAGGTTTTTAACCCAACGTATGAAAGACTCCTTTTGATGAAAGTTTGGTTTGGGGGTTTGTTGAGCAGTGGCTCTTGTTAATTGAGGTTTGGCTTGGATTTCACCCCAGTGAACCTCTAAGACATATAAAAATGGAATTTCTTATCCATCCCTATTGATATTAGTACAGCATGCTCCCATGCTCTACAAAAATATATGTCACAAAACGTTGGATCACAGCGGTGGCATGGGGGGTGCAGTGCTTTTAGAAATTGGGACCAGAAAAGGAAAAGGGATCTGGGGGTTGACTCCTCTGAGTGAGGAATTATGATCCCTTCCCCTTCCGAGTCTACATTACAAAACAATTTGAGCTACGGACTTTTTAAGTCCATAAAAGTAAGGTGCAGTGGGGGTCTTTTTTTTTTTAATGAGCACAATTATTGCTCTTTAACCCTGCCCAGATAAAACTGAATCCCTGGTTTTACTGAGGTCCGTTGTGTGTATTTGTGTGGGGAGAGGTAAACAGTCTGCCAGAAGACTTCTCCAGAAGTTGGAATTCCTGCTTTCCATGATAAACATTGCATCTACTGGATGTGTGGAAAGACAGACCATAGACAGGTGGGGATGGACAACTTTTTACTAGTCCATTTTAACAAAAGAAAATGTCTGTTTTTAAATTGAAAAATGTCGGCTTTTTTAAAGATTTCTAAGTTTCCCATTTTATCCATGGAATAAGACACATCAGGATGTGGGCAGTTATGTGATAACCATACTTTCAGGTACTGAAGGCTCTCAGTGTAAATGTTTTATGCTTCACAATGCACCTGGATGTGTGTATCACAACACTACCAACACACAGTTGTGTTGTATTGCTTACTTAAGACATGCCACATAGTCTGACATTTGGATGAATAGTTTTAAATTTACAGGGGCTCTAAGTCTGATATAATTTTTTAATGACATTTTGTGAAACTATTTCTCTTTTTATAATTCAGCCACCTGTGGGGCAATGTATCTGAAAAGTGCCATACATAGCCTTTTGTAAGGTACACTGAAATGGCTAAATATGGAGAAATGTAATTATTTTTAAGCTACTGTACAGGAGTTCACAGTTTCACTTTTTAATCGTTTTTGAAATTGTATCACAGTTTTCTAACAAAAAGGATGTTTGTAACTTCCCTACTATTTTAGGCAGAGACATGAAATTTGGCAAGCAATCCACTGTTACTAGATCTTGGAATCAAACAAAGCTGGAGAAATTGGGTTGACTACATTTAAATTTACATTGGAAATATTAAATTTACATTAGAAATACTACAGATTACTAATTCGCAAAATGTTCTCAAAAAATCATGGTACTGTAATATGTAAGGCCACCAAAATTCCACCTGTGGAATTTAACTTTCACAAAGCATTGATCACCACTGCAGCTCATAAACTGAGCTGAGCTCTCTGCAGTACTATAGTTCCTTCTTGAGTGATTATATTTTGCGCCCCAACACCAACACACAAACACACCATTTTTTCTCTTAGGTTGACCAGATGGACTTGGTGGATTTGTTTGTCCCTGGTAGCCGCCTTGCTCTACACAGTGACACGCTTCCTTAAAAAGAACCACCTACTCCTGTTAGTGTCAGAACTACCATTGGGAATAGTCATCATTTCTCTTGTTTGATGGCGCAGTCATTTTTCCCCCATTAGCTTTCTTTGAATGCCTCTAAGTCCTGGACTTCAAAATACATCAGGCTCTCAGGCTAGTTACTGTTGCTGACTTTGGTACATACATGACCTGCTTTTAAAGCAGCAGTGCAATGAAATTGGGCAAAAATTGACCCTACCTTTACTTTTCACTATAAAAGATTCCAGCCAGCTTCTAGTTTTATTTGGTGGTACTATATTCGAGCTCCACTGACATTTGAGTGTTTTTTTTTTTTATTGTAGTTTTGAATGATTGATTTCAAAAGTTTCACCAGGAAAGACATACTGAGCTGATAGAAGCTCATTTCCAGATACATCTGGGGAAAGGGGATGTGGAAAATCATAATCATGGACAATAAAATAGGAGAAAGTTCAACAGTAAAAAAAGATATGCATATCAGGTATAAATTGAGTCAGGTGGCAAGAGTAATACCATTCAAACAAGGAACAGTGTAACAGAACATGGCTAACAACGTGGAGGGTGAATACAAAGAGTGAATTAGGAGGAAGAGAGTCAAGAGAGCTGCAAAAGGAGAACAAAAGTCTTGAAGAAGAGACTCTAAGGAGAAAGCAGAAGAAGCAGAACGAATTGCAAGAGGAAGAGTAACAAAGCTTAGGAAACAATAAGAGAAAACAGACTGACCAGCAGTAGTTTTTCTATAAGGAATAACGAGTGAGTGGAAAGTACTGCTGCGGTGATGGTAGTTGGAAGCAGGGAGAGGATAAGAGGGATGTAAGGTAGGAGGAAAAGCACCAAACCAGAATTTAGAAATAAAGGAAACACAATGGAAAGGCATCTGGCATCAAGAGAGGGGAAAGAAAGGGCAGAGTAGAGTGAGCAGTGGTGGGTGAGAGGAAACAGTCAACAGCAAATGACACAAAGAGTGCAAGAGAGGGTCCAGTCTGGCAAGTGAGGATTTGGGTGCACTTCTATAGACCATGGTCCTGATATTCAAAGGGTTGTGCCTGAACTGAGTTGCACCAGCACAACCCAGAAATGCACCATGGCCGCCCGGTGGTGCTGAGGGTTGAGACGCTGACACACACCTCGCCTCCACGCCGGGCGACTCCGTTTGGGAGCGGACTCCGGGTAGTCGGGTGGGTCGGCTGGGCAAGACAGGCTTGAGCGTCCGATGACAGCTCGCCTGCTCCGGGAGGGATCCGTTGATGCCCGGCACTTGCATGACTCCGAGCGGAGGCTCGGGAACTGCAAGCCCCACTAGGGATGAGTGGCCATTGAGCAGCACGGACGCCGACGCGGCACGCCATGACGCCAGGGAGGCCGCCGCTGCTCGGGAGAGAGAAAATTGAGGAAAAGAGCCTGCCTCATCCGGGAAGATGGGAGGACCTTGACGGTGCCCATGATGTGCCCGTGCCGCCCAACAGACCACGAGACCGGCGAAAATATGAGTTACGGGGTTAGAACCCCCACCTCCGTCCCATGGGGTAAACTCTGCGCTCCATGGGGATCTGTGGTCGTGTGAGCAGGGTTCCAGGCAGTGGGATGTCTGGGGTTCGTCACTGAAGGGTCGGAGGAGGCAGGCTGTGAGGAGGATAAAAGAGAATTTCAAAAAAGAAATGCACCCTGGTGCAATATTAAAGAGGACTTGCACAGTGCAAGTCCCAATGCTCAGGGTGCAAATATAATGTATGTGGTGCACCTCCAGGGGGCATGCCCATGCATATGCTGCACATTCTGATATTCAGCCCAGGATGTGCAGCGCATATGCTGGCACAACCTGGAGATGCACCGCACACTGGTGCACAAAGTTGAGCCCGAAAATGAAAGCTCAAATGGGAGCCACCCACAGGCAGTCTGCTGTAGTGCAGAGCACAAGACAGCGGCCTCCAGCCGTGGGTGGATCCCCCAGAACACCATCCAAAAGCACTCGCATACCTCCCTGGTAGTCTAGTGGCACCCCCTCCGTCCCCGTAACAGTGATCGCCATAAAACAAACTGTACATATTCTTTGGCAGTCCAGAAGTGTCCCCTCTCTCCTGATGCTCCGATCACTGGTAAATATATGTGTAACCCCTCCCTGGTAGTCTAGTGGCACCCCCTTCCCTCCTGATGCCCCAATCACCATTAAACATATGTGTACTCCCTCTCTGGTAGTCTAGTGGCACCCCAACCCCGCCCATAGCTGAGACAGCCATAGACTGACATATACTATTCCCTGGTAATCTAGTGGTAACCCCCACCCCACCAATATCCCCAATCACCAGTATGTGCCATGTAGATATTTTCCTGGTGGTCCAGTGGCTTCCCCACCCACAGGACCCCCGCCACTCCAGCACCCTCCCATCATCGACAACTGCAATCCGCCCACTTCAGCCACTCACCGCTGACTAGCATAGTAGCAGCTGTAGTTACTGATCCACATCTGACCAATGGGCTTGCAGCATACAGTAACGGTCATTCACAAATATGAATGAAGTCACCATTCACATATTTGTAAATGAACTATTATTGTATGCACTGTAAGCCCATTGGTCCACAGTGTGGACCAATCGGCTTACAGCTGCTGCAGTAAGCTGTCATTTGGTGGACAGCCAGGCAGTAAGCAGGCAGGATTGCAGCTGCCCGCCAATGATGGGGGGGGCTGCGTGGGCGGGGGTGGCAGTGTGGGTGAGGGGGTGGGGGGTGCCACTGGACCACCAGGGGAATATCTACATGGCACATACTGGTGATCAGGGATACGGGCGGGGGGGGTTACCACTAGACTACTAGGGAATGGTAAATGTCATTTTATGGCCATTGCAGCTTTGGGCGGGTGTGGGTGCCACTAGACTACCAGGGAGGGAGTACATACATATTTAATGGTGATCGGGGCATCGGGAGGGAGGGGGTGCCACTAGACTACCAGGGAGGTTTACACATATATTTACTGGTGATCGGGCATTGGGTGGGAGGAGGGGTACCACTAGACTACCAGAGGGGTTACACATATATGTACCGTGATCGGAGCATCAGGAGGGGGGGGTACCACTAGACTACTAGGGAGGGGTTACATATATTTACCAGTGATCAGAGCACCAGGAGGAAGGGGGGTACTACTAGACTACCAAGGAGGGGTTACACATATAGTTACCGGCAATTGACACTATGGGGAGGGAGGGGGTATCACTGGACTGCCAGGGAATATGTACAGGTTTTGTAAACGGCGAATGCCACTATGGGAAGGGGGGGTACCACTGGGCTGCCAGGGATTCTAATTCATTCATATCTGGTGATTGCAGTTATGGGGAGGGGGTTACCACTAGACATCCTCTGGGGCACTGCATGCTGTGCAGGGCGCCAGGCACAAGTCACTGGCCTGCCTTGCAAAGCATGCAAATGGAATATAATGACATGCAAAGGTCCCCACTTGCACCTTGCATACATTATGGCCCCCGTTGCTACTATGACTGAATATTGTGAATTTGCACAAGCGTAACTCTGTTGCACTGACGCAGTTCCCATTACTGGTATTCAGCCCTGTCCGGGGAATGCACCACCACATTGTATTTGCACAGTGTGCAGTGCTTGATATATTCAGAGGAGATGCTCCATTGCTCATCTCCTTTGACTATATCCCTGGATCTCACCAGTGCAACACAGTTCCGCTTCGCCACCACATGTGTCATTGCCGGGTGCAACTCTGAATATCGGGGCCCATATCTCCATAATCAAAGAGAAAGAGAATCATTTTTGAGACAATCTCATGGTGGACAGGAAGTGGGATACTCACTTTGTTCTTGTACAGAGCACCACACATGTTGTAAATGTTTTAATGTAGTTTTTCCTCAAGAAAAAAATGATGTCAGCCATATTTGGCTCAAAAATACCATAGTAGGCACTAGCAAGGGCTAGGATACAAAAAATGCAAAATAATCATGGTACATAACATAGAAAGTACCTAGAAAAGTAGATTTGACAAGTATATTAATATTTCGGAAACTAGCTTTTTGGAAACATATTTTTTTCGTTGCATTGCTGCTTCAAGTCAGAATTGTTTTCCTTCTGTGCTTTCTTGCTTCAACTGGCAGTCAGCTCAGCTGTCCTCCCCGTGATGAACCCATTCATTCAATTCCTGTAACTGATGACTCTGCATGAGCCACCTCCCCATCTCCTATCATATAGTCTGCATGCCCCTAGTTGGCCTGCCCCTTGGCATGACCAGTACTCCCTCACTCTGCACACAACTGCAGCACATCCTGAGCATGCAGGCATTCCTTGCCGCAGAATTCCCTCGAGCTGGCAAAAAATAGACCTTCCCTCTTTTGCCAGAATCTTAGCAAAATGTAGATTGTCTCATTTCTGTCACTATCACTCCTCACAGGACCTTATGGACCTAGGAGAAGCTCTCTGGACATCTTTTAATAAATGGCCTCCTCATGTCCTCGTAACATGTATTCCATATTACTAAGCAGACAGCAGTCTGCTCCTACCTCTAGCTGCAGTGCTGGCTATGGGTCCCACTCAATTGATCTAAATGGAAGGCAGGCAGATCACCTCACCTGCTAGTTCTTCAATGCCTCTCCAACTCTCAGGCTTCTTTTACCATGAAGTCCCCTATTAATATGACCTTATTACTACTATACTACTACTGCTGTTATAGTGCCATTTTGGCTGCTTATAACATAGACACCCTTAAGAAAGACATTAAAAAGTTGGCACGCACAGCCTCTTTTTAGGGTATATGAACCTACCTAGCTTGGTAACATTGTGTTCTCTAGTTTTAAAGTTACAGGGGCTTAAACCTTTGCAGTTTAGGTACTTGGAAAATTTAATTTAAAACTGTCCAAATTTGAGACTGCTTATACCTCTGCCCCTTTTACTGCTATACGGTAGATCATAAACTTAGCACAAATACTGTATGTATGTGGTACATGAAACTGCAAAAGTGCTACATGTGGAATTTCAATGAGTAGTTTTAAAATGAGATGGAAGTAACCAAAATCAATTGTTGTAGGAAATTTCACAGAAATTCTGTGAAATTTTATGGAATCATAATGTTGCATGCATTCTGCTAGCAGAAGTTTAAATTACACGCAGCCCTAGCAAGGATACACATGTAGATCTGCGATAGAAACAGTGGGATACAATGAATGGGCAGGACTATGGAGGCAATTCTCCAAATCAGCAATATCATTCCTGGGTTAATCCAGGCTCTGCTGACATTTTGACTATGAATTTGTAGTCTTCCAGACAGAAAGACTACTAATCCATAGTCAAGACATCTGCAGAGACCCCGCCCATCTGCTGGGCAATTGACAGAGTCGTAGTGGTTTATGTTGGTTGGTGTCTACTCCAAAGAACTGGAATAATGTAATCCTGTACAAACCATGTACGTTATATGACATTGTATTTTAATTGAACTATGAAATCTTTTGGCACAAAGCACTTTATGGAGGAAGAGAAAAACTACTTGGCATCACTGGACCAGACTGACTGCATGCCTAACAGACAGCTACTGGGTGACTCCAGAAATGATATTGCTTATCTGGAGGATTGCTTTCAAAGTCTGGACCATTCTTTATCACCCGCTGTTTCTGCCACCAGTCTACATGTGTGCATCCTTACTGAATAAAGAAAATTAAATAAAGTTGCACAGCTTCTTGTGATAAGTGGCCACAAATATGTTTTCTTACTTTGAATGCTGGTCCTACTGCCACTATGTGGACTTTGCTGTCTGTAGTGAATATGTTCCCACAATTGACAGTCATGCACAGGTGCTGGGATCAGCTCATCGCTGAGAGCTGTGGTATAATCTTTGTAGTTTCTGGCTAAAAATTATGTTAAGATTTATAACTGCAGTTAATTAACAGCTCCGTTTTGGACTGGTAAAAATGTAAGGAAAAAAACACTTAAAATTATTTAATAATTCTATTGAAGAAGCAGAGCAGAAAAAAAATGTTTTGCCAGAAATTCAAGTTTCCAGGTTTAAGTAGTAAAAATATTAGCATACAGTACAAGTTAAATCTGCTTTTCTTGGTGAGTCCTATTCTGTTCACTATATATGAGCTTTTTCATCCTAAACCTCTGTCAGTTTTAAAATTCTATTTATAAGTCAAATGAAGCAGCCATCTTTCTTGAGATAAAAAGTAATTTAAAGCATCAGTATGGTGCAGTGGTTTAAGGTTCTGAGCTGCAAATCTGGAGACCTGGGTTGAATCCCACAGCCCCCACTTGCATACTTTGTGACCCTGAGCAAGTCATTTAACTTCCTTGTGCTCCCAGGTTGCACCTGTAAACAAGCTTTCAGCTTACTGTGTCTCACCTGGTTAAACAATTGGAATAAATACCCAAATGCTGGTAGAAGTGGGCACTGTGACAGCAAATGAAACTGGAAGACATAATGGATATGTTACAGTTACAAAACAGTGGGGTGAATTGTCTTCCCTGACTTAGCTGCACTCATTTATTTATTTATGTCTTTGGTGACCAGGTAGGTGTGCTGATCCACAGGACCATTTTCAGGCATGACCTGAGCCATAAATAATGGTACATTTAGCAAAACAGAATACAGGAGGAGAAATATGGCCAAAATGCAGGCTATTAATAATGAGGTGTAGGGAGTTACAGTACAGAGGGTATTAAAATAAATGAGAATACAATAAGGTACACAGTGAAGTTGTAGGCTAGCGACAACTCCATATACATCATCACAGGAACATGGAGAACAATACAGTAAGGTGACAAATTACCAAGTAAACCATATAGAGTGCAATTTCAAAAAGGCATGCCAATAACAAAATCAAGTAACAACCAGGTGGATATTCAAAATTCAGTGCGATAGTCCACAATACGCAAAGTGCAGTGGAGTAGACTATAGGGAGGGGAGAGAGAGAGAGAGAGCCAAGTAGAGGTAGGACAGAAGCTGGAGAGAAAAGGGTTGTCGCGAGGGTAGGGAGACCCCAAAAATGTGTGGGGGGGGGCTTTAATGTATAAATAAACCAATAGCTCTGTTATTTTGTGTTGTGGCCAGCAGTCAGCACCTTTGTGTGGTGGGAGCTAGTACAGGATAGAGAGGTTCCTTATCGCTACTGTACCCCCTATGTGTGAGTACTGTACTCCCAGGGGTTACGTTGGTCAGAAAGACACAGGAACTCAGTTTTCCTCATTTTATTGTATGAGAACTTAATGACTCTTTTAATTGTTTGTGAGCAGACAACTGTATGTAAACAAAACTGTGTTATCATATTGGCAATCAATGTTGTAGTGTGCCCAAAGAGCACAGAACAGCAGTAGTAGCTGATGTCAGTGTAGTTCAGGTCCACAGTAAAGAGTAACAGCAGCCAGCAGCGGTAGGACAGGTCCATGCAACAGTAGGAGCTGGTTGCAGCAGAAGCAACTGATTGAGTGCTGAGTTCATTGTTGATACACATCAATCAATCAATCAATCAATCAATCAAATCTTTATTTAACCAGGCAATCACCATGTGCAATGCTTATTTTCGAGGTGGACCTGGACATAGATACAGGTTATAAACACAGCAGAACATAATACAAGTTAAGTTACCAGCCAAAGGGGTGGAGGAAAACAAAGAGAAGGCAAAGGTACTGAATGAATAATTCTGTTCAGTCTTCACTAAGAAGGATGGGCCGCTACGACAGGGGAAAATAGGGATGGAGGGACAGTGGGAATGAGGAAGGAAGCAATAACAGAGGACAGTGTATTTATTTATTTATTTATTTATTTGTTCACTGGGTAGGTGCGCTGATTCAAGGGACCATTTTCAGGCACGCACCGAGCCATACTGATGGCATGACATGGGTAATAAACAGATACGTATAATCCAGGTACATAGATATTGGGAGGTACAAGAGAATACAACAGAGTCAAAAACAAATGGCTCAAGGCTCTTAGGGTAGATAAGTCCCCAGGGCCTGATGGCATGCAGCCAAAAATGCTGAGAGAACTGGCAGCAGTCTTTGCAGCGCCCCTGGCCTGTTAAACTGCTCTCTGGACACAGGATGGTTCCACTTGAATGGAGGACAGCCTATGTGGTGCCCTTCACAAGAGTGGACCTAGAGTTGAATCAGGGAACTATAGACTAGTCAGCTTGACATCAGTTGTTGGCAAGCTGATGGAAACCATTGTAAATTAAAGGTTGGTTGAGTTTCTTGAGGTAAACAGGCTCCAGGAAAGCAGGCAGCACAGGTTCATAGCAGCGAGGTCATACTGAACAAATTTGATCAGCTTCTTCTACTGGGTTACTAGGGCAGCAGACAAAGGCCAAACAGTGGCCATACTATACCTGGACTTCACCAAGGCCTTTGTCTCAGTCCCCCACAAGAGGTTGCTCAAAAAACTGGTAGATATGGGGCGAGGGGAGAAACTAACCAGGTGAGTGGTAAACTGACTAGGGGATAGAATTTTGTGGGAGGTGGTATGGTGGGAGTACTCTAAGATGACAGAAGTTACTGGGAGGGGTCTCACAGGTCAGTGCCGAATCCAGTCCTGCTCATTATGTTCATTAATGATGTTGAAGAAGCCATCAAATGCAGGACATGTTTTTCCACAGATGATACCAAGATCTACAGGAGGGTAGATGTTGAAGAGGTTGTAAGGGATCTAAGGGAGGACCTAGCAAGGTTGGAAAGGTGGTGCGGAATATGGCAATTGAAATTCAATACTAAAAAGTGCAAGATAATGCATGTAGGACATAAGAACTCCAGGGCCAAGTACAGTCTTGAGGGGGGTGCAGTTCACAGTCTTGGAGGAGGAGAAAGATCTGGGAGTAGCAATTACAAGCGACCTGAAACCGTTAGCACACTTGTAGTGCAATAAGGTGGCAGGGAAGGTGAACAGGATGCTGTGTTGCCTATCAAGTGGTTCTCCAGCAGGAGTAAAGAGGTCATTCTGCCCCTGTACAGGTCCATGGTGAGTCTACATCTGGAGTACTGTGTGCAGTACTGGAGTCCCTACCTCCAGAAAGTCAAAACCAGATTGAGGCAGTACAGAGGAAGACTACCAAGTTGATTCAGGCACAGCAGGATGTCTAGTACGAACAGAGGCTGGTGAAACTGAACATTTACTCACTAGAAGTGAAAAGAGAGAGAAAGGGCATGATCAAGACCTTCAGATACCTTAAAAGACATCAACAAGGTGGACATAGGGATCTTTCTTGCAAAACAAGAACAGAAACACCAACGGCACAACTACAGATTAGCAGGGGGAAGGTACAGGAAGGAGGTCAGAAGGTACTTCTTCTTTGAAAGGGTGGTAGCAGGATGGAATGCACTGCCAGAGGGGGTAGTAAATCACAGTACAGTTAGGGGTTTCAAAGAGGGTAGGGGGCGCTAGAGAGCCATCTTCCTGGCAGGACAGTCTTCATGTGGATTCCTAACCCTGTCTTCATTAACAGCTAAATATTATTCCTCATTTGGCACTAACTGCATTTTTATTATTAAATCAGTATTCCTAAAGACTTAAAACATAACGCTACCAAATTTGTCATGGGGCATACAAAAACCCAGCAGCCAGGACTGTGTAATGCAGGGCAACAGAAACAAGGGAAGGCCTTGGGCCTACTGAGTAGCGCTGGAGCAGTCAGCTCAACTACTACTGCTGTTCCCCCTTGCAATATACTTCTGGAATCCATGCATGCTATGGACACAACAATCGAACAGATGCTGATCAGGTTAGAGAATCACAATAAGCAGCTTAAGGGTTTAAGTACTCGCATGGCAGATGACGAAAGTTGTGCCGCCTCCACTCTCTCTACGTCCCTGACACAGAAGAACATTCAACTTAGGGATAATTTGAATGCCATAGAAAATAAAAACAGATCAGGGAAGTTTCTGGTGGGTGTCCCTGAAGGGGTTGATGGACCAAACTTGCTGACATTTATTAAGGACTGGTTATTGGGCAAACTATGTCTACTAGAAGACTTCGATCCCTCATTGTTCAGGAGGGCTTATACAGTCAACCAGCGAGTAGCCTCACAAAATGTACTCCAGCACTGTACCACCCTGTTAAAAACATTGGGAACGGAGGTGAGAGATGTGATGCTGGGGGCAGCGTGATCTGCTTATCTCCTGGAGATAGAGGGCAGTGATGTTAAAATATATCCAGACCTGTCTTTTCAAACCAGAGCTAGATGGAAGAAATCTGACACAGTTTGACATTTCCTCTGTGCCCTGGGAATCATATACTCATTCCTCTTGCCTGCCCTTCTTTGGAATGTGTATGGTGGAAAGTCGTGGCAATTCATGGATCCTAAAGGCGCAGGTAGGTGGCTGGAAAATTATGAAACTGAATTCCAGCCATGAGTGGAGACCACATCGGATGCTCGAGAGGAAAATTTGGAGGGTGACTGACTTGCAGTAGGCACTGCTTACACTTTTCAATGCTACCTCACCTGTTGTGAGCTTTAGAGACACAGTTGATCCGTTTTCTTTGTTTTCCATTAAGTGGCACAGTGTTGAACGATATTACTTTAAAATTACTTACTTTTCAAAATGTGTCTAGATATCTTGGGGAATGGCGATGTGTGGATTTTGGATGGGCAGCAGTTTGTGATCTGTTACTGAAAATGGCACCTACCGCATGGTAGGCTGTTTCCCCATATATGTTTAATTGCTCCCTGTCTCCAGTTCACACCACACCATAGTCGAAGCTATTAGTAGCTCCAGTTTGAAGTTACCTGTCTCAGTGCTATACCAAGACCAGGTATAGTTTGGCAGTCAACTGCCAGTCACAGTGTCGCACCGAGACATGTAAATTGCAAATTGGAGCTATTAATAATTCCAGCTATACAGGACCCCTATGCACGCTCCCGTGGCTGTTCCCCGACTCATACATGTTTCTCATGACAGCCATGCGAGGTTGTGGGTGCCCCACTAGGGGCACTTCATTCAAAATGCCGATGGGAGGAACAGCAAGGTTAACCAGTTAAAATCATAATTACTAAACACACTGTAAGGAAAAAAATTAAGACAGTTTGCAAAGATGCTAATCTGGCCCCACCTCACACTAAGGTGGGGCCAGATCACAGTTGGACATTTCCCTTTAGGCAAAGCCCAGAGAGAAACACAGAGAAAGAAAGAGAAGATAGGCTAGCACTGTTTGCTAGACCTACAGTAAGTGCAGCTCAGAGTCCTGCTTAAAGGTACAGTACAACAGCAGTGATTTCTTTGTAGTGGTCACATGCGCTGCTGATACATTGCTTATACTGTAATTTTAACAAAGACAGATAGACAGACGTGTTTTGTGTCTCACGCTACAGTACTTTAAACATTCATGTCCACAGACATATAAGGAGTTCACTGAATCCACTGAATAATAGAATGTGGATAGATGTACATTACAGCTATCTCTGTTTATCTCTAGCTATACAAGTGTATAACATACATGTACACACAAACAACCAGCTTCATAATCGAAATCTTTTCACAAAGGCTACTGCTTGAAAATGAATCATGCCATCCTGCATTCTTGCAGCCTATGAACAGTTTGTGTTGTGCTGGTTTAACGCTCCCACGGCCACCCGCCTTGTCATGCCCTCCCTCCTCCTGCCTGTTTACCTATGCTTTGCATGCCTCTGCCACTCTGTCGGCTCCACGGTTCTGATAACCAGGCACATTATTTACATACCATTCATGTCGGTTTATGTAAATTTGACATTTGTATCAAAGAATCGCCGTGAGCTGAGCAGGGCCTGCCTTGCCAGATGGGAGCAGATTACTGTGTCATACAGAGAATTGTAGTGGGATGGAGGGAAGGCAGCAGAATCCACTTGCATAATTTTAACAGCCATATGAGGTGGCTGGGGAAGATGGAAGGAGCAAAGGCATGTCTTGATGCTGCAGCCCTTTGAGTAACAGGATATCATTTTTCCAAAAGACTATAGTTAGTTGCCTGTATTAATAATTTTTTATTACAGAAGTAGACATAGCCTTAGAAAATTGATGCTATAACAAGTGCTGTTCTTTTCCCGTATTGTTTTTTATTCTACTTGTATTTTTTTGTACTTCATATCTCAATTTTCCATCTCCTTTTTTATTATTTTGACCTTCCATAATTTCAACCTCTTTTCCCCATAACCCACCTAGACTACAGCCCTAGCTTAAATGGTAAAGGTGGACAAGTGGCAACCTTCATGCAGTGGGTCAGGTCAGGGATTTAGGTATTGCCTGACCCATTTGGGCAGGTCAGTTCGAGCTGCAGCTGGTACAGGTTGTTTTTAGCCCAGCCACTGAAAAAACAACATTTTTTTTTTTTTATTAAAAATATTACATGGGAGTGGGTGATACTGGGAATGGACAGTGGGCAGATCATTGATAATGAGTAGTGTGCGTCTATGCTACATATATTTTATATATATATATATATATATATATATACTCACTTTCAAATTTCATTTTTAGTGCAAGAAATAGGCACCTAACACTGGGGACTCAACTTATGCCTGAGGTTGTCTAATCTGTGGCGTCTACAGTGCTGCCATTGAACCATTTCTTGACATGTGCATGAGGTTGACTTATCCCAGGTTTTTTGATAGCTGGAAATAAATGCAAAAAGGGTTACAGAACTACCATTAATATTTGAGAGAGCACACAGTGGAAGCACTTGAGTGCTCCTACTGTGTGAGTGCTGCCAGGATATGTTGTTTAATTAGCTAGAAATTATTGCCAATTAGGCGTGTGTGTATCAAATTTGAATCAGCTATCGACTACCTCAAATACCAGGCATATTCGACGAATAGCCAAATACTGGCATGTATTAGAGATATTCTAGTTAACGTCTTCGATGAGATTTTTAGATCTCTGGAAATCTCCTCAGCCAATCCTCAGGCTGCTCAGACAGCTTTTCATAGCTGTCATTTTGTTTTAGAGTAAGACAGCCACCAAACTGCATTGTTGATAATGCAATTCAATGGCCGGCCCAGTGGCGCAGAGGGTTGAGGCACTATAGACACCACACCTCCTGCCACACTGGGGACCAGGGTTCAGGAATGAACCAGGGTTGCTCTAGGGCTGGCCTGGGGAAAGGAAGACTGAGCATCCATAGATGGCTCTCTTCCTTTGGGGGGATGGGGCATGTACCACTCTTCAGCAGCCACCTAGTGGAGGCAAGGTGGCACAGCAGTGGTTGCCTTCTTTATCCTCCAGGCACAGATGCTGAGGTGTGTGCATGCCATTGCAAGATTGCTGAACCCAGATCGGAGAAAAACAAGAGGAAAAGCTCCTACATGAAGCAGGATGATACCGGTGACCCTGCAAGCCCCACACCATCTATAGGGCACTCACCCACCCACCCACTGCTGTAAGTTAAGTAGTTGGGTAAGTCCCAGAGATGGTGGGTGATGGACCTGGGGGTTGCTGGCAGAAGAGGGCTGAGCAGAGAGGGACAGGAGAATAAAGAATGAAAAAAAAAAGAAACTAATGATGCAATTCAATAGGTGTCTTACTTTAAAATAGAGTTGCAATCTTTTTCAGTAAAACAGTTACAATTCGCATTACTTTGGTTCTCTTCTCACAGTTTGATAAGCTGACCTTGCAGGCTCTAAAGCAGTGACTTACACCATTAATCTGTTAATTTTAGGAATCAAACCTCAAAACGCTGCTTTTGGCAACCAAAATATTTGGCATTGCCAAACACACACTTTTCAGTCTGTAAGGTCTCCTTTCACTATATCATTTTAGCTACAGTGGTCAGATCTTCGCGACTCAGCATGGGACCTGATTGCCTACAGTAATAAAAGTTCACTTCAGAATATAAACATATCTGATTCACCTTGTGTCCTCATTTTATTTGGCAACCATTTACCTAGGTTCTAATCTCCAGGGCATCATTATCAGCCGAGATGACTACATAAAGTGTAAGTATTTAATTGATGGATTCTTGGGGGAAGAAAGTGTCAGACAAAGTGAAAAACAAAATAAACAAAACACGACAGTAAAACTCAAAGTGCTCTTTGTAGAGCTGCATAGCTAGCCAAAGACATCAAAGTGTTCTAAGCAATGAGTGGCCAATGCTTGCCAACCCGCAGCGCTGTTTCTCGCTCTCTCTGCCTCTTGCAGGTAAGGGGCTGAATGTTTGAATTCACCTCTTTGGTCCTCATTCTTTTCCAGTTATAAATGTAATTAATTTGATACCAGCATTAACTCTAAGCCTTAGCCTCAGAGGCTGGATGTGGCAATGAAGTCCTCATGGCTGCTTCCTGGGATAGGAGTGTATGCGGAGGAACACAACCTTTTCGCTTAGTACCGGTTCTACTAACATTGCACACCTGAATTTAGAGAAGAGCAATGTTGGAATTACAAGGGTGCTCACCAGGGTTCTCTCCTCCATATTTCTAATGAGCCTTTGCACCTCATGTACCCCTGCAGTTACTTGTGTGTGCGTGTGTGTGTATGGGGGGCAGGGTGACCACTATAAAAAAAAGATCGCAGCAATTAAATAAAACAAGACATGGTTAGGTGTGCAAAATTCAGATCTGATATATACAGTACCCTCGGTGTGGGATGCTTTTATAAACCTCTCCAGCTTCACTCTTGGGATTTACTGTATGTAGCATCCCATACCTCAGATGTGTATATGATCAGTGTTATAACACCAACCCATGTATTATTCTATGGCCCAGATATTCAGACTGCGCCATTGTGAGGCGCAGCAGCCCTGTGCCGCTCAAAAAGTTGCGCAGGGGTGTGGCCAGGGCGATATTCCAGACGGAGTTGCACTATGGTGCAACTTCTTTGAATATCGCCCAGCCACACCATCGTTGGGCGGCGCAGTGGAACTGCGCCACCACAAGTGGTCAGAGGGAGCATTGAGATGGTGGTGCAAGTTCCATTGCGCCATGCGCAGCACCTATATTCAAAGGTGACATTCAAATGGGGCCATAATTTATGCAAAGGCGCGGGGGGCCATTTGCATCTAATTACGGCCCCATTTGCATGCCATTAGCATGCAGGTACGCCGATCCCCGACGACTTGCACCTGGCGCCTTGCCAGGCAGCAGCCATCGGGGACCGACGCCCCCTGCAGCACAATCGCGGCAGAACAGTATTCCGCTCCACCCCAGCAGCCCGATCGCGGGCATAATAAAAGGTTCCCTCCACCCCGAATAGCCCGATCGTGGGTATAATAGTGGTTCCCCACCCCGAATAGCCCGATGGCGGGCAATGCCGGGCATAATAGAAAAGGCCCCAGTAGCCCGATCGCGGGCATAATAAGTAGTTCCGACACCCCAATAGCCCGATCGCGGGCATAATATTAACCTCCCCCACCCCCGAATAGCTCGATCGTGGTCATAATAGAAGGTCCCCACCCCCAAGTAGCCTGATCTGGGCAGCATCCTCCACCCCCACGTCCTGAATCCCTGGTGATCTAGTGGCCCCCACCCTCCACTCCATGGGAGCCCCACCACCCCGCCTTCGCCAGCCGCGGGCGGCAGCACCACTCTTCCTGCCGCCACGCCGCCACCGACGACAGTTAGTTGCCGCTCATTGTTCTGGAGATGAGTTACGGTCGCGGCAGCCCATATTGAGCGGCTGGCAGTTCAGACATGTATGAATTCATTCATTCATATCCGACTGTTTTGTACGGTATGGGTGCACGCCCATTGGCTCGTGCCCTGAACCAGTGGGCGCAGCCCCACCAACTGTCAGTCGGCAGGTGGTGGGCGGCAGGCGGGTGGTGCAGCCCGCCGGCTGACGGGGGAGCGGGTGGTGGCTCCATGGCGGAGGTGGGGGGCCACTAGATCACCAGGGATTCAGGACGGGGGGTGGAGGATGCTGCCCTCAATCAGGCTACTCAGGGGTGGGGGACCTTTCTATTATGCCCGCGATGGGCTACTGGGGGACTTTTCTATTATGCCCACGATCGGGCTATTCGGGGTGGGGAGTGTTAACATGGCGCCCATGATCGGGCCACGGGGTTATTAGTATGCCCGCGATCGGGCTATTGGGGTGGGGAACCACTATTGTGCCCGTGACTGGGCTGCTGGGGAATTACATTGTGCCCACGATCGGGCATGGGGGCACCAGGAACAAGTGGAGGGCCACCCACAGGTGGCAGCTGCTGTGTTGCACCCTGCAATGTGGCAGCTTACCTGTGGGTTGCCCTCGACTTGATCCTTTTTTTTTTGGCGTGAAGTTGTGCAGGCGCAGGTAGGGGATTGCGCCTGCATAACTCTGCAAGGCCCAGCTGAATATCGGGCTGTGCAGTTTGTGCATGGGCATGCCCCCCCACCTGTGCCTGCATACATTACTGATCGCCCCGGCATTGGGATTTGTGCAGGCGCACTTTCCTTTAAATATCGCACTCAAGATTAGTGGGTTGCTGGCATGGAACACTGTTGCGCCATGCACAACCCTTTTGAATATCTGGGCCTATATGTATTAGTCTGTTTCGAAAACTCATGCTGAGTAGCAAAAAACTCACTAGTCTACCTTGGGCATGTTTTTTTTCCTGTCTACAGCATTTTTTATAAATGTACAACATTATGGTTGAATACCTTGATACTCAAATACCTGATTATATTCGAATACCCAAATACCTGTGCTGTATTCATCCAATATTCGATGAATACATAATTGATGTATTTGCACACCCCTACAGTTAAAGGAAAACACTAGTTACCTTTGTGCACTCTCCTGTTAGTGCATGTGCCCCCCATTAGCATTTCTGTGTAATAAAATATTTTTTCTAACTATATTTTGACCATTTTGATATTAAAACCTAAGCTGAATAAAAGAGTTTGAAAACTTCCACTTAGTAAGGCTGCCAACAGCCATCTCACCAGAGCCCTTTGCTCCCACACCCAGGATATGCTAATATGCCCAACAACTCAGTGTACTGGCCGATGGGGAACATTAGTATATCCTGGGTGAGAGCGCGAACGGCTCCCACAAGATGGCTACCAGCAGCCTTGTTAAGTGAAAGTTTATGAGCACTTTTTGAAACTGAAGTTTTAATACCAAAATGCAGTAAGAAATGCTTTTTTTTTGCATAGCAATGTTAATCGGGGGAATATGCACTGACCGAAAAGCGCACAAAGGTAACTGGTGTTCTCCATTAATACAAACTACACTTACGCTGCCTGACTCTGCATCAGTATAGTATGTTTTCACAACCTACTAGTACCTTCTGCCCATGCTGAGCAGAAAACATCTCATGTGTCTATTTTTTAAGGGGGGTCCGTGTCTACAGTATTTTTAATAAATGTATTACATTACGGACAAATACCAGCATAGTCAAATACCCAATACGGCAGAATATCAGAGATGCATTCAACGAATATTCACTGAAAATACAATTTATATATTTGCACACCCCTATTATTGATACTCCAATCCATGATTCACATTCACAGTGCTGAGGAGGAATGCTAGCGCAGGGTATAAGGTTGCAGTGGGGGAAGTAATTACAGAGGATACCACTATGTATGTGGAAGTGAAATGCGAACATGATGTGGACAGCACCTATGAAGGATGCTGGCTGGTGGGAGTGAAACACATGTGCGATGTGATGGAGTCCCTGTGAAGGTCTGTACTGTGATTGTGAGGAGGATTTTTGCACATCCGTCTAGAACTTCTTCAGGATAATGGAGGGGGTGTTGCAGTGTTGGTGAATTGTGCTGCTGGGTGAGGGTGGGGGGGGGGAGACTGTTGTTACCATCCCGGGTAAATGCGAAATGTGTGGATCTGATGTAGCTTTGATGCCATCTGGTGATGCCACATGGTGGGGGTTGAGGGGGATTGAGGTGGAAAGTATGGTAAAGGCGGAGTTGACTAATACATGAGCTATATCATTTAATCTGGGGAAATCACATGGAAAAGGGGGCCTGCCTTATACATAAGGTTGATTTATGCATGAGTATATATAGTACTCGCATACTGTGTGGTATAGCAGAGTGCCTATCTAGTGAGCTGGGTATCTGAGAAGCAGCAGGCAGATGCAGAAAGCAACCAATGGCATCAAGTGATATAATTCTTGGAACCTAAACTCAGACATCTGACTTGAATCACTCAGCCCAAAAGATTTTGGGGTTGGGGAAAATAGTGGCGAGAGTAGGAGCAGACAAACTGTGTGAATCAGATAGTAAAAATGGTTGTATTGGTCTGTGGATCACCCCTCACATAGCAGCCTTAGTCAGTCATTCATTCCTCACTTTCTGTAATGTAGACATTAGACATTAGGTGGTTTTGCTTGCTGCCTGTTAAGAGGGGATGGAGGGATGAAAGACAAGTCATCAGATGAGTGCCATTGGCTGACTGCACCCAAGGGGCAGAGACTTGGGGGTTAGAATCAGCACACTCTCTCATGAACTCAATGTTTAAAAATGTGATGAGAGACAGTTTTTCAAATCACTTTCTCTTCACTAACAGAGCACTGGCATGATTCACGTAACAGTCACGTAACTTTGTTCTGTTAAATTTTAGTTATGCTCTCTCTTAGAGGCAGGCGAAGATGAGCAGGATGTTTCCTTATATGTAGTGACAGTGTATAGAGAGTAGTTGTTCAGCATGGATTTCTGTATCAGATGAAACACTGTTGTACTACAGTTCAAAGGTCTTGGAATGTTGTTGTACCCTTCTGTGGTACACCAGTATTCCAACTGATTAGAAACTCCAGTAAGACAGTTTTAAAATCAGGTGTGGAAACCATTGCGTGCACATCAAAGGCTAACCAAAAGTGAAACACAGAGATGGCCACAGCAGTCTTCTCAAAAATGTCTTTATATTTTTACACTGTTTTCTTTTCTCTATACACTATAAAAATACTAGTTTGACTACCAAAAGCCCAACCAGCCTGTGCTGCCACCTCAGTGCTGATTATATCAGACCTCTTGACCTTTACTTTTGAGGTCTGATGAAATCAAACCCCCTCTGTGACAGCACAGGCTGGATGTACATGGTTGCCAAACCAGTATTCTCTATATAATTATCTGTTTTACTAAAAATAATTGAAACTGAAAGATTTTTAAGGAGCCTACATAAAATTAAAATATCTTATTTATTTATTTATTTGCTTTTGTTGACCAGGTGGGTACACTAGACATAGGAATGCCTATTTTCAGGTACAACCCGGGAGGGTACAAATGAAATACAAAACAACAACATCAGTGTGACGCAGCACACATAAACCATACAGCAAGAGTAAGCCAGGAGAGTACAGAACATCTCAAACACTAATAAGACTATAAAAATACATGATCAAGCAAAGTAGGTAGTAGAAAACATGGATAACAGGATCATTGAGAAGAATGAGATAAGTGCAACACAGGCTAAGAGATTCATGTAGGTCATTAGCAAGAAGCCAGTTAGCAAGTCAGAGATACAACAGTGACTGGGGGAGGCGGATGGGAGGAGGTAGAGTAGAAGAGGGTAGATTGGGGTGTATAACAGGTAGGGTGGAAGTAGGAAAAGGGCAGGCAGAGCAGGGGATTGGTTTATGGTGGCTAGAAACAGGTACAGGGACTTACTGTGAGTAGGTGTTGACGGTGGAGCTTCTTAAAACAAGTATGCGTAGGGGCAAGACGAATAGCTAGAGGGATAGTATTCCAATATTTAGGGGCAGCATGGGAGAAAGCTTGTGTACCCATTGAGGTCCTACATCTAGGGATGTACAGAGGTGTCTGGTCAACTGAACGGAGACCATAGGAAGGGGTTTGAGGATGTAGTAGCAAAGCAAGAGATTGAGGGAGGCCTGCTCTTATAGTTCCATCAATTAAGACGCCATAAGATAGGAGGCGATGGGCCACAGGACTAGGCCATTCTAGGTCCGCATAGAGCAGACAGTGATGTTTGAGCCGAGGAGAGGCAGAAACATAACGGCAAGTGTTATTATATGTAGTGTCCCATGTATGGAGGGAGGTCTTAGTTGCACCTAGATAGATGACAGAGCAGTAAGCCAAGGATGGGAGAAGAAGGCCTTGTGCCACGGCAAGCCTAGCTGATGGGGTAAGGGCATAGTTAGTGCAGTAGGCTCCTCCAATCTTAGCATTGACTGATTTACAAGTTGTAGTGATGTGGAGATCAAAGTCCAAGGATTCATCAAGAAGAATACCAAGGTATCTAAAGGATGAGGTGTTGACTAACAGGGATTTGTCAGAACAGGATATTTTGAAGGAGTTCCGATTTACTTTTAGTTTAGCTGGAGAGCCAAAGAGCATTGCCTTAGTTTTCGTTTCATTAAGAACAAGATGGTTTGCAGTAAGCCAGGATTGTATGTTTTGGAACTCTAGAGATAGAGAGTTAGTTAAGTCCGATACGTTACTGGCACTTTGGTAAAGTACAAGGTCGTCTGCATAGAGCAAGGTAGAGCAAGTAGACACTTGTTGAGGGAGGTCGTTTATGAAGATCGAGAAGAGCAGTGGGCCAAGTATGGATCCCTGTATGACACCAGCTTGTATGGAAGGTAGGTCTGAGGGCTGAGTTAAAAGCAACAGCCTGCTGTCGATTAGATAGATAACTACGGAACCAGTTCACTGATTCGGCTGAAAAACCAAGGGAGGTAAGCTTTGTAAGGAGAAGGGTGTGATCAACAAGGTCAAAAGCCTTGGTGAGATCAATGAAAGTGGTACCTGTCAAGAGACCAGATCTTGAGAGTGAGATTGGTGGAAAAGCTTAACTGATATGATATTTCAAGGGCTAGCTGCGTCAGGGAGTCTTATATAACAAGATCTTTTTTTTCTGGGCAAATTGGAAGGGGTGTAGGAATTTAAATAAAAAATTATAAAGTTCTTTTAAGGCAAGCTGACCCAGTGACATGGAGGGCCAAGGCTCTCAGCGCCTTACCTCCTGCCACACCAGCAACCTGGGTTTGGGAATGGACCTGGGTCATTTGAGGCTGGCCAGGGGACAAAGGATCAAGTGTCCCAAGGATGGCTGTCCTCCCTCGGGGGAGGGGGGTTGTGTGATCCACTGCTTTTCTGCCACCTGGAGGTGTCTGGGTGATAGCACAGTCTGGGTACACAAGCAGACAAGTCAATCATGGGTGTCTGAGGATGTCTCCGCAGAGGAGGAGGAGCTCATCCTTTATGCCAGCGCACGTATGCGGCTTAGGGGAAAAAGAAACCATGGAGGAAAACCACTCTGGCTACAGGATGATGTCCAGGCCTTCATAGGCTCTGCACCGGTGACTGGGCACTCTGCCGTAAGTCCTGCAAGTGGAAGATGCCAGGTGAGATGGTAAGTCCCAGGGAAGTCAGATGATGGGGCTCAGGGGACTGGACAGAAGAGGGCAGGCCAGAAGCAACAGGGGGATAAAATACTGATGAAAAAATATAAGCTCCCCTCCCCATGTCTAGGGATATACCTCATATTAAACTATCAGGGAGGGGCACTCCACAACCAGAGAAAACACAGTCCGAAGAATAAATAGTTCATACCTGGGTTATGATGGTGCTACCGCAGCAGGCGATGGAGGGAGTGCAGCAAACTGGTGCAGAAAGAGTTCTCTTGCGGAGCTGGGGGAAGCAAGCTGGTAATCTCATTAATAAGTCCAATGTCCAGGTGCAATTAACAAAGCAAAATTTAACTAATTTAACTAATAAAACAGGGTCACACTCCATGGAGCATTGGAAACAGTTCAACCAGGACAATTCTTATGGGGCAGGCAACCCTATTTCTTTCAGTGCAGACCCAAGGATCTTCACAGCACAGAACTTAACATTTCAGGGAGCCACAACTCCCTCCTGATGGTGGCTGCAGCATACAGTCTCCCTACAACACTCTGGCATCTACACTCCTGCACTACACTTTGTGATCCTCTTAGCAGACAGCTCCACTGCAAATGTGCGAGGTGCGTTCACCTCACTGGCCTGGGCAGCCCAATCCCAAATGATTTCAGGGATGGCGACCCCACAGCAACAGTGCCCCACACATACTCCAGCTTCTGAAGGTCTGAAGGCCTAGAGAACACTCGTGGAGCTACTCCTTTCAACTCTTTGACCATATCTTCTAGTCCGCTGGACACAGGCTTAAACCCGGGGATCCCAGAGGCAGGCTGCCACCAGTGCCTCCCATGACACAAGCTCTCATCACTGCACCATGCCTGACCCATGGCAACCAGCAGACTCCTTATTGGGACAATTCTCGAGGCTTACCCCAGTGCTGGGAGTCACAAGACAGGCTGCACACTTTCCACCAAGTCTCAGCTCCCATCTCCTACCCAGAAGGTCCCATCTTCATGGCCCAGAGTGGCCCTGACTCCCAACTGCATCCACTACCCCAACAAGGTTGAAATGGGCAGAGCGGTAGACTGGAACTGCAGTCACCCCACCCTGGCCCTGAACCTCGGCCCTGCAGACAAAACATTTGGCACTTTGGCCCAGAAGCTCTACCTCCTGCTCCCCGAGCCTCCTGGAGCTCCCCAAACATGCCAAAACCTCCCCTTTTAAAGGACTGCCAGCCCCCAGCTCCACCTGCCTGCAGGCAAAACCAAACACAAGACAGACCAAAATTAAAGAGCCCTACCTAGTAAGCTCCCAAAGGGGACTTACACTCTCTCCCCTTTTAGACTGTTCACCTCCTGGTGAATGGCTCAGCAACTGCCCAGCAACCCCAACCCTGAGGAGGATATGTGCACTCTCCAGCCCCAGAGCAGGTCCTGGCCAATACTGCTGCACCGCCAAGGTGGTGGGTACCCCACATAAACCTAAACAGCTGAACCCAATTAATCTCCACCCCCAATAAGGCTCGGCTATACAGGTCTTGCCGACCTACCCACCATACCCAGAATTCCAATCTGGATACAAAAGCAGCATCCCGAGCCCTCCCCAAACTCTCACACTAACTACCAATGTGATGCTGCCACCATCAGGCCAAAACAGGGCTTAGCCATTTTCCACATTATCTGAACCACAGCATGAAACTTAACTTTTAACACAACACCATAAAAAGGGGTGAAGCAACAGTTTAAAATAGGCAATTTTATAGATTTTTTTTCCCAACTGTGACACCACAGGCACACCACACTCACACATAACCACTGTTCCATTCGCCTAACATACAGACACCTCTCAACATTCCACACAGGCCTCACCCTCTCTCAGCCACACAATCTAAATAAATAAATAACTGGTGCCCATAATGATTTTAGGCACAAACTTGAAGTGGCCATAACAGTCCAAAATTTGCAGTCCAAATGGGCAGTTAATGCAATCCACTACACTTCAAGGCAAACCCCAACAGTGAAACTAACAAGCAAACATTATAACAATACATTAACTGGATCAACAGTTACTGCAAACCTGAACACAGGGGACCCAGGCTCCCTCAATGGTGGGGTCAGTCCAGAATAAAGTCCCAACAGACTTGGTCAGATGCAAAATACGGCTTGGGATCTGGCTTAATAGTTTATTCTCCAAAGGAATCTTCACCAATGTTGTAATATTTAGTACATTGCCCTTCTGCATCCTGCACCATCACAAAAGTTTTGAACAAGATCAGTCCCATCCACACAGTGGTTATATACAACTTCTTGGTTTGGCTGACAGCTTGGTGACGCCTCAGTCCAGGGTCAGAGGGGTCCACTTGGTTGCGCTGTTTGATGTTATCCAGGGGCCCCCTGGAACATCCAGTCTATACGTCTCTCCTCTATGATGTCCCATATTTGTTTACATACAGGGGTAAGTCTCCCCTGGATACTCTTTCCTGATGCAGCGCCTGACCCACCATTCAGCTTGGGACTAATCAGGGAGACTCCTGACACTGGTTCTTGGTGCAGTCCTCTTTCCAAACCAATTCCTAGAGGTGTAAAGACAGTGCCTGGGGTCAGAAGGCCTCAAAAAGAATCCATATTCAGCCTCTTCTGTTTATACACTTGGGCCAAGTGAGGGATAGTGTCAGGATAATGCAGGCTGAGGAACCTGTAAGGCCTGGATATGTTCCTTTCCCACAGCTGAGCGTCAAAAACCAGGTAAATAGGAGTAGCACCAGGAGCAGTGGGCACAACGTTGACCCCCTCCACACACTCCCCCTGGAGACTAGCTCCCCTCTCAGATAGAACCTCTTTGACTACCATATCTGGCTGCTCTTCCTCCAGGGCAATAGAGGGGTGTATGGGGGGTGGTCTTCATGGTCCCTGTGGTGTGGGGGCAACATCTGATACAGGAGACCCTACTGAATCTGGCTCCTTAGCCCACCCATGGCCTCTCCCTCTGTCATCAGGCGGGGCAGGGTCTGCTGGAGGGGAAGGGCTGGGCAGATGTCTAGCGCCCTTCTCCTCGGGGGTCACCTCACTCACTGCATTTTCCATCTCTTCCCAGTTCTCCAAGCTGGAAGCCAGGGTACTCAGCCGCACAGGCGTGGGAGGCCACTCCCAGGATGGCACATATGGTGCAGAGGGCTAATACAATGGAGAAACTGTGCCGTGGGAACAATTAAAGCAGACTGGCAGGTGCTTGCTATCAGCTCCAGAATGATTACAAATCACACAATGGTCTCTCTCATTGCTTTTCTCTATCGATTCCCATAGCCACAACAGGAGGGAAGATGGCACAGTGACCTCCTTATCAGTTTTCGTAGAAACTCCAGCCACAGTGAAAATTAGGCACACTGATAGCACTACGTTCAGCAGGTGTCCATTGCATAGTCTCTGCATCACAGTCTCAATAGTCTCTCCCAAAATGGGGCTCCCACCAACACGGCACATCAGGCTCCTCCCTGACTCCCACTGCCTCCTCCAATCAAATGACGGCTCCCAGCAGCAGTCACATGGCAAAACATGTGCAGCAGAACTAAAGGCACCAAAACCAGGACCAAGATGGTGGCTCACTGATTTCTTCCAGTCCAAACAGATGACTAGCTCAAAGCCGCAAGTTCCACTGCTCCCACCAATGCTGCACCCCAAAACTCAAATCCCGGACAAGCCCCCACTTTGTAAGCCCCCTTCCATGTCTAGGGGTATACCTGATATTAAACTATCAGGGAAGGGCACTCCACAACCAGAGAAAGCACAGTTCAAAGAATAAATTGTTCATACTTTGGTTATGATGGTGTCACCACAGCAGGCAACAGAGGGGGTGCAGCAAGCTGGTGCAGAAAGAGTTCTCTCGGGGAGCTAGGGAAAGCAAGCTGGTTACCTCATTAACAAGTGTAGGAAATAAATCCAATGTCTAGGTGCAATTAACAAAGCAAAATTGAACTCATTTAATTAATAAAACAGGGTAACACTCCATGGAGCATTCGGAACAGTTCAACCAGGACATTTCTTATGGGGCAGGAAACCCCATTTGTTTCACTGCATACCCAAGGATCTTCATAGCACAGAACTTAACATTTCGGGGAGCTGCAACTCCCTCCTGATGGTGACTGCAGCACACAGTCTCCCTGCAACATTCCGGCCTCTACACTCCTGCACTACACTTCGTGCTCCTCTTAGCAGACAGCTCCACTGCGAATGTGCGAGGTGCATTCACCTCACCGGCCTGGGCATCCCGATCCCAACTCATTTCGGGGACAGCAATCCCATGGCAACAGTGCTCCACACATGCTCCAGCTTCTGAAGGCCTGAAGACCTAGGGAACACTCTCTCAGAATCACTCCTTTCAATTTTTCAGCCATATCTCCTACTCCACTGGACATAGGCTTATACCCGGGGACCCCAGAGGCAGGCTGCCACCACTGCCTCCCACGATGCAGACTCTCACCACTGCACTGTGCCTGACCCATGGAAACCAGTGGACTCCTTATTGGGACACCTCCTGAAGCCTACCGTGGTGCTGGGGGGTCACGAGGCAGGCCGCACACTTTCAACTGGCCCCAGCTCCCATCTCCTACTCAGAAGGTCCAATCTTCTTAGCTCAGAGTGTCCCCGACTCCTGACCACATCCACTACCCCAACGAGGCTGAAACAGACAGGGCAGTGGACCAGGATGACAGCTGCCCCACCCCAGCCCCGAACCTCGGCCCTGCAGCCAAAACATTTGACGCTTTGACCTGGGAGCCCTACATCTCATACCTGGGCCTCCTGGAACATAGCCAAACATGCCAAAACCACCCCTTTTACGGGACAGCCAGGCCTCAGCTCCACCCACCTGCAGGTGGAACCAAACACCAGACAGCCCAAAATTAAAAAAGGCCCTACCTAGTAAGCTTCCAGAGGGAGCTTACTAAAAACAAGCTCTTTGAAGGCCTGGATCAGAAGGCAGAAGAATCAACCTTTTCAGTGCAGCTGATTCAAACCTGTACAGTATGTGACATTACTCTGCTTTTTTTATCTATTGCATGCCTTATTTTTACTATAAAGAAACACAGCAACATAGACTATTGGCAGAAAAGGACCAGTAGGCCCATCTAGTCTGCCCTTTTTCCCCTGCCTATTCCAATACCTCTGACCCTATTTAGTCATTGGCATTCCTCCCTCTCCCTGTTTCTTCTACCCAATTTGCCCCATGCCTGTCCCAAGCATGCTTGAAATTTCCCTCAGTCTTTGCCCCCACTGCCTACTCTGGCATGCTGTTCTACTCATCGACCACCCTTTCCATGAAGAAGTATTTCCTTACATCTCTCCTAAACCCCCAGCTTCACTGCATGCCAGTGTGTTCTAGTGCCTTCTTTTCTTTGAAACAAACATTCCATCTGCACCTCGTTCATCCCTGTGAGGTACTTGTAGGTCTCAATCATGTCTTCTGTCTCTCTCTCTTCTCTCCTCTCTCTCTCTCCTCTCCTCTCCTCTCCTCCAGGTAGTACATGTTGAGTTCATGCAGCCTTTCCTCAGATGTTTTTTTTTGTGCAAATCATTTTGGTTGCTTTCCTCTGTATCACCTTCACTTTATCAGTGTCCTAAGGAGGTATAGCCTCCAGAATTGGACACAGAACTCCAGGTGGCACCTCATCAGTGAGCGATACAGTAGCAGAACCACTTCCCTCCTCCTGCTAGAAATCCCATTCACAATGCACCCCAGTATCCTACTAGCCTTTCCCACTGTCTTGTCACCCTGACCAGCTGCTTTGAGGTCATCAGATATGATGGGCTCGAGGCTTTCTTGCTTGGTGACTGTAAGTACCTCTCCTTCCATCTTACATGCAGCTCCTCAGTTTCCCTGCCCTGCGGCATAACCTTGCATTTTGTGGTATCGAGTCCCAGCTGCCACAGCCTAGACCACGCATCTAGTTTCCCAAGATCCCTTTGCATTCTCTCCACCCCTTTCTGACTGTCCACCCAGTTGCAGATTTTTGTATCATCTGCAAAGAGACACACTTTACACTTAGGCTTCTCAGCAATATCACTTATGAAGACATTGAAGAGGACCGGTCCCAGCACTGATCCCTGTGGCACCCTGTTAGTCACTCTTCCATTCCTTAAGTGTCTGCCATTTACTACCACCCTCTGCCTCCTATCCTTTAACCAGTTAGATATCTAGCTTACCACTTTCTCCCCTGCTCCCAGGCTGCTTAGTTTCTTAAATAGTCTTCTGTGTGGTACAGTGACAAACACCTTGCTGAAGTTCAGATAGCCACACCCATTGCTGTCCCACGATCGACCTCCCTAGCAACCCAGTCAAAGAAGTCTATGAGATTTGTTTGATATGACTCTCCCACCGTGAAACCATGTTGTCAGTGGTCCTGCAGCCCATTAGCCTCTAGGTACTCCATGAGCCTCTCCTTCAGTAGTGTCTCCATTAATTTCCACACCACTGATGAGTCACTGACTGGCCTGTAGTTGTTAGCCTCTTCCCTGCTGTCACTTATGTGCAGAGGGACCAAATCAGCCCTCGTCCAGTCCTCTGGAACTACCCCCATCCCTATTGAGGTGCTGAATAGTGTTGCCAGAGGGGTGGCTAGCACTGTGCTGAGTTCTTTTAGGATCCTTTGCTGAATCCCATCACCTTATTCTCTTTTAGTGCTTCCAGTAACTTGTGGACTCTCTCTACCGAGAATTAACTTGTGTCCACTCCTGCCTCCCCTTGGTGCTTGCTGCTACATACTAACCCATACCCCCTCCCTCCCTCTCTCCCTCTACTGTGGAGACCAAGCAGAAGTAATCATTTAAAATTTCAGCTTTCTCTTGATCTTCCTCTGCACAGTTCCCCCACCCTCCTGATTTTCGCCATCCCTCCCCTTGTCTTCTCTTTTCATTCACAAACCTCAATAAGATTTTGTCCCCTTTTTTGACTTCTTCAGCTATCTTCACATCTATCTGTGCTTTAGCTGTCATCACCCTCCATTCTGGTTCCCTTTGCTTTACCAGATATACCTCCCTGTCTACTTCCCTCAGGGTCTTTTTTACTTTCCTAAATGCTGTATATGTTATAATTTTGGTTCTAGCCGGTTGTGGTTGTGATTTGCCTGACACGACAGACCCAGAAAATCTGACTCATGCACCCATAATAGTCAAACATCAATGCTACACTGTGAGTGGCCAGTAGAGGGTTGGAGAATGCTGAGAAGCGTGCTTCCTCCTTCCTCAGAACCCAAGCATCTTATCTCTGTAACACACTGAGCCTCCAGCCAACCCCAGTGTGGAATTCTGGAGCTTACTAATGAACCAACAGGGGAATGCACTGCTGCCATGCCACTGGACCAGCCTTTCTGTCATGTATGTGCTTTTGTGACACTGCTCTACACCACTCAATGAAGAGGCAGGGCAGGAAGAATTGCTGAGATGTGGGGTCCATTGACTGGCAGCACTTTTCTTTGATTTGTTTTCTAAAACTGGAGTCCTCCTTTGCATTTCATGATGATCATTACCTCATGCTTAAAGTATTGTACAGTCAAACTGGAAAGAGGACTTTGTGACGTGTGTGCATATCAGTCAAAAGGAAAAGGATCCACTAAAAGAGATACAGCGGTTTGAAATGCCTCACTGTAGCCAGGCTGGGGGAAGATGTCATGGAGTTAAAGTGCTTGGCTGTAAGGGGGGGCATGGGCTGCACAGCATTCATGCACCCCATGCAAGATGACCAAGAAGCAAATTGGTATTGGCTCAGAAGGCAGCTGCTCATACTTCTAGACAGTGTGTGGTGGGGTTGGGGGTGGCGGTAGAAAGGATGTCAGGAAGTTTTTGTTCGTGGACAGATTAACAGAGCAGTGAAATAAGCTGTCCAAGAGGTGGTGAAGACAGGGAAAGTAAACAGGTTCAGAGTTGAGTGGTACAGATTTACAGCATTGGTAAAGATGAGGGGACAGTAGAGGGGCTAACCCCATGTGGTGGTAGCCCTACAGAACAATAAATAGTAACATTAGCAATTCTCAAAGGCATATTGGGTGGACTGCTGGTCTTTGTCTGCTGTCACCATCTATGTATGTATCTATGTATGAGGCAGGAAAAAGGGGAAGATGAAAGGTCACTAGTGAAAGGGGGCATTTTTGGCTAACTGTGCTTATCAGTGTAATCAATAAAACAAAAAAAAAAAAGAAGGAAGGAATATGGGAGGTAAGTCCCTGTGTGTGCCTGTAGTGGGACTGGGGAGGTTGGTAGAAAGTCAGGCTGCACCGCAGCACGGAAGGATAAACAAATTAATGAAAAAAAGTCTTGATTTTCATGGCTACTATTAACTTATTTAATATTATTATGACAGTGTCCATTTTGCATTGAGATTGCAGGTATTTTAAGGGCATGAACACATAACAATGGGGATTGTTAAAGATAGCCAAAGCTGCCAAGTTTACCTCAGTATCAGGTTTAGCACCAGGCAAGATGTCAATTTCAAGGTCAACAGAAGCCCACAAAATTCGGAGTTTAGGTGTCCTTTACTGATTGCCATATTTGTTTGCAACTCAGTCCCTGTAATATCGTTAACTAGTGCATTGGTCTAGAAAGGGCTTTATTGTGACTGAAAGATACTATACAAAACCAGATTTCATTTTGTTCTGAAGAAAATCGCCTTGGAGCAAATTTCTGTGGCAAATTGTCAGATTGACACTTATGGAAACAGTATCTTTGTCAGGTCAGGTTCTGACCTCAGTGTTTCCTTTCTGAAGGAGAGCTTATCAAGTATCTGGCCATTTGAAATTTCCTGCAGAAACCAGCTCTGCTGATTCACTGTTCAGCTAAAAAAAAAAAAGCAGCTGGGACGTGCATTGTGGGAGTGATATACACCTAGTGTTTCACTGTCAGGGTTCCTGGGTTCTGAAGACCTGGAAATAGGGGATATGCCATAGGCAGTGTGAAAATAAACAATTTATTTTTTGCATCGGGTCTACAGAGGTCAATCCTGGTGCAAAAAATAGTTTATTTTCACACTGTCAATGGCACATGTCTTTTATGCAGTGGGCAACCTAGTGTATTCTTGATGCATCCAGAGGTGAATAAAAAGATTTACTTTTAAAAACCCACCATCTTGCTATGCATGCAGTTTATCTTAGCCTCGTGCCACTCTCAGTGTTCTTGATAATGCGGCTGCAGTGGAAAAATAAATGCTGTTGACACACCTACAGTGTAAATAAATGCTTTATTTACACTCCAGGTGCGTCATCATTGCAACTAAATGGGTTTATTTCCTGATTTTTATTCACTTCCCCATTGCATAAACCTTTTTACTCAGAAGGTGATGAGTATGTGGAACAATCTGCCAGGGAGTACTATTATTATTCCCCCTTTCTTCCCTTTAATTCCTCCCTACTTTGGCTCTCTGAACCATTCTGTATGGGATGCTGATGTCTGTCATCTTCTCGACCTTACCAAGGCATTCAACCTTGAGACCAACCCCCATTTCTTAGGCAAGCTTGTTAAGACCAGTCTCTCAGTAGTCAAGTGGTTTAGCTCTTGACTGGCAGAGACATCCCAAGCTATCTCTGTAGTTGATGTCCTCTCCCACCATTATGTCTGGCATCCCCCAGGGCTCTGTTCTGGGGCTCATCCTGTTCTAAATCTTTCTTAATGACCCAGCCATGCCTAAGTCTCTACAAACCTCCTTATGTACACGCAGAGCACTGTGCTTTACATCTGTGTGCTCTCAGCCTCTAAACTAGTGGTATAGCTCCAGAACGACTTTGACAACATCCAGCACTGGTACAGCACAAATCATCTTACCCTAAATGCCAAGAAATCAATCTCCATGGCCATTGATACCAGGCAGTGGCTAGGGAAAATCCATTCCACCCTGGTCTTCAAGGCCCTGATGTCTCACAAGTGACATCTGATATCTCACACAGGATCCAGAGTAAAATCAGTCTGTTCACAGCTGATACCAAGATGGGAGCCATTGCTGATGACATCGTAGGGTAGAAAGGGCTGCAGGAGGACCTGGCTAAGACACAGGGGTGATCAGAAACATGGCAGTTGAGATTCAATGCTAAGAAGTGCAAGGTACTACACTTTGGAGGAAGAGGAGGAGTTACAAGTTGGGAGGGGTTCAATTGGATTGCACTGAGGATGGAAAGGACCTGCAGGTGCTTATTACAGGGAGCATGAATAACTCTACCCAGTGCAGGAAGGCAGTGGCAAAAGCCAACAGGATGCTGGGGTGTATGGTGAGGGGAATATCCTCCAGAAGTAGGGAGGTGATCCTTCCCCTGTACAGGTCACTGGTCAGGCCACACCTGGAGTACTGCATGCAGTACTGGTACCTGTTCCTAAAGAAGGACATCAGACTGCTGGAGGGTGTGCAGCGCAGAGTGACAAAAGATAATCCAGGGTCTAGAGGGCAAACCCTATGAGGACAGGCTGAGCGAACTCAATATGTATTCCCCTGGAGGAGAGATACATGGGGATATGATTGAGACATTTAAGTACTTGAAAGGGATAAACAAAATGAGTATGGAAGGGATTTTCCAGTTGACAAGAGGGAGGGACATGAGAGGGCATGGACAGAAATTGGAGGGAGGGAGATTCAAGAGAGAAATTAAGAGACATTTTTTCACGGAGCAGGTAGAGGACAGGTGGAACACTCTACCTGAGGAAGTGGTATCCTGCAAGATGGTGGGCAGCTTTTAGAGGGGATGGGCAGGGTGAGAGGAGGGGTAATAGTGAAGAGGGGAGGAGAGTGTGGGGCAGCTGCAAAGTGAGGGAGCTAGCTGCGCATTCAAGCAGACTCGATAGACCATGAGGCCTGTTTCTGGTGGCATTTTTGTATGTTCATATGTTCGTATGTCTCCCTCATAGAGATTGTCAATTCCTTTAAATATATGGGGAACTGGTTGGATAGTCACCTCAAATTCTTCCACAATATAGACACTATCCACAAAAACATTCCAGCCAAAATATATGTAGAACACTATACAGAAAATCACCCTTCCTATTTGTAGGGATCTCCCAGCTTTCACCTATGGGGATATGGTCTACAGTGCAACAACCTAGACAGATCAAACTCCCTCAGGATTGCCCTACCTGCACCCATCACAGTTCTGTATACTCCTCTCTAATGTACCCCTCCCTGTAGATCTGACTCCTATCCCACTTACCAGATTCTTTTTTAGCTCCCTCCCTTGCTACTCCAGCTCTGTCCTTGCTTGCCTCCTCCCCCTTTTTTTTCCAATTGTTTAACCAGGTGAGACACACTAAGCTGAAAGCTTGTTTACAGGTGCAACCTGGGAGCACAGGAAAGTTAAGTGACTTGCTCAGGGTCACACAGTATGCAAGTGGGGGCTGTGTGATTCAAACGCAGGTCTCCCGATTTGCAGCTCACAGCCTTAAACCACTGCACTATACTGCCACCCATTGTACTCCCATAGGAACTCTTGCCACTTGCTCCTTGTCATCCCCTTCTCCAGAACCTCTGCTGGGCAGCTAGCATTCTTCCAAAGAGTTCCCCACCTCTGGTCCAGCCTCCCCTCACCTCCTTCTTCTTCTTTATCCCCTGAAGCTCCTTCTCTGTGATCACATTACTCATATCTTATCCTGTACCGAATTTTCTCCTGACTCACTCTGCCACTGCCCTCTCTCCACCTTCCTCTGTACTGCTAACCTGACTAGGTTAACACTACATAATTATTTTTAACTGCTTACAAAGTGGGGAGGATATGTTGGACCTAGAGACCCTTCTGCCCTCCCTCCATCCTCTATCTTCATCTATACTGCTAACCTGCCTAGGTTAACACAGCATATTTAAAACTGCTTATGAAGTGTGTGGGGGGGGGGTGGTTGATATGATGGACCCAGAGTCCCTTCTGACCTTAAGTCATTTTCACCTGGGCAGCCATTTTGTATCAGGAAAAGCAATGGATGGTTCAGACTTCATACCGAGCAAATGGAGGTAATGGGTTAAATTACTAGGGTTCTCTGTTAAGTTTGCTCATCTGTGATGCTTCCACCATAGACTTCATTTGGTAATGCTTTTTCCATTTTAGGCATGGGCTGACCCAAAAGGTGGCTTTTGATAGAATGAGTAAAACTGTAAGATTGTAGCTGGTACAGATAGGGTCAAGAAACCTAGGGGACCGAGTGTGGAAGGGAAAGGAAAGCACTCAGAGAAAATGTTTCTTAATGCACAGATGGTCTGTGTACCTCAGCTGAACAAGTACAGCATGGGAAAGAAGAAATGTATGGCTGTGAAAAGAAGTGTCAGAGGCACTCAAAAGGAACAAGGCATTCAGGGACTTCAAATACATGCAATGGCCAAGTACATGTAGAATTATCAAGCAGAGCATAAGGAATATGAAACAATCTGGAGGAATGCAAAACTGAAAAATGCAGCTACTAAAACTGAAATAGCTGAGACAAGTAACAAACAGTCATTCAGGCACATAAGGATAGGTTAAATGAGCATAAGGATAGTCTACCTGCGCTATATACAGTCAGACCTGGAAAATCCATGCCTTGTTATCAAGGATACCTGATTATCTGAACAGAAAACCTCTGAAATAGATTTTTGCCATATTAATTACCTCTTTAATACGGAAACCTCTGTATCCGAATCTGAATCTGTGTTCAGAGTACAGAGACCATTTACCCCTTTCATTTTTGACCCGAATAATCCAGGGTGGGTGTTAAAGAGTGTATTACTGGCACCCTTCTTAATCCATCTTACCCCACCCCCCCGGGTGTGTTAAAGGTGATAAGGAAATTATTTTTAGACAGTCAACTGCTCTCTTATTTTCCTTTCCATGCCAGTTATGTATTCTGATATGCTTTGTCCAGTTTTTGATAGATAAATAAATAACCTAGCTTTGGGGTACCCTCAGCTCCACCTAGAGTTCCACTTTCCTCCCCAGCTACTGCTCTTGTCTTTCATATTCCTAAAACATTCATTGACATCAGTGACACCACTCATGCTATTCATCTGAATGGCCTGGAATGGTGTTCCTAATGTCAAAGAATGTATAAGGATTGGCTAAATGAGCTATATACAGTATAAGTATAAGGGGGTCATGGGGTACAGTCCCTCCTTAGTCCGCCACCAAATAGCTGCCAGAGCTTCGACAGGCCCCTGGGTTTGGGAACACTCAACCTTTACTATTTATGGTTCCTGCACCAAGACAGTGTAACTTAGGGAGTTGGCTGAATACAGGGTATAACCCTTTGCAACGCTGTACCTACCCACCTCCCATTCAGAATATCCCCTCCACAAAGCACCTCAGTAGTAACTGAACATACAATAAAGATACCAGTTTAGATACTATTCAATAGCTTGGGAGCTCCACTACAGCAGTCCCTGAATACCCACTGTTGAATCATTGTACTGTAGGCCTGAAGATGTTGCCACAGGTTGGCCAGTGTTTATGCACTAAATAGTAAACTCAACAGTAGTCATGACTGAAACCCTAAAGGACATATAATTGCTTAAATGGCTCTCCCACCAAAAAACAAAAGATATTTGTAATCCAAACTCAAAATCAGTTATAACTCCAACAGGAAAAACTTGCGCAGGTTTGAACCACTGGACTCAGTACATTTTTATTCATGGTTACCACGGATGGTTCGCTGGGGCTGTGGTGTTCACCTGGCTCACACTAAACCAACTCAGGGACCCACATCTCCCCTAAAAGCACTCTGGGCTCTGTCTTCAGTTGTTGCAATCAGGATCAGGATTGCGTTGTCCATGTCTGATCTCTTCCACCGAGGGTTATGCACTGATCTTAAGTTGTCATCTTCTACATGCCAGCATACAAATGCCACTGGAATACTATTCATCCAGACACTATACGTGAGAATAGGCACTTAGTCTGTGGATGTGTACTAGGTCAGCTTGCCTCAGGATCCCAAACAGATCTGCCTCTTTCCACATTACCTGCTTTATACATGTAACCCCTAGATGGCGTTATCCCAGGGGCTACTACCCCTGCCTGATTTGCCACTAACAGGTTGAGGGGCCTGGATCCAATGGCGGGTGCCTCCACCCAGAGGTCAGGGTTTGCAATAGTTAAACTAACTTGGTCACAGCCCTCTGGGACACTGCAACCCCCCTTTCTTCCCACTAGTGGCCCACACAATATATCAGAATTACCTTCACAGTATACACTTACCCCAGGTCTGGTTCCGCACTGGGACCTCCTGTAGAAATAAGATACAGTGCAACAATCACAGTACAGTACTTTAACATAGACAAATACCTCAGGCAGTATAACTTTGCTGAAACAAGCAGCTCTGATTTATTTAGGGGGATATAACAAGGACAGGGGAAATCAGGTTAATTAGCTTATCACTTTACTATCTACCTATGGCTCTGTGCACAGGCCTATCCCTACCAGTTACTGTCCCTGGGTACCCAAGCCCTAGTGGCTAGTCCAAACCGTGGCAGCTGGTAGGGGCCCTTTCACACAGTGAAAAGAAAAATTAGCTTAAACAGTCAGCAGTACAGTGATTCCATTTGGATTTAATGTGGCAATTCAACAGGGAGCGACCCTGAATTAGTACTCACGACCTCCAAACAAGATAGGGTCCTTCAACGTCAGCAGGGCTACTTTTGAGCTCCACGAGACTCTTCACACATTTATATGGTAAAAAAAGAAAGTACTATACCAGGCAGGCTGCTTCTCTATCCCGATCGCAATTACTGCACAATACCGGGAGAACACACAGCAGATTCAGTTCCTGACAGACCGAGTGCAATTCAACAATTTCTTCAGTCTTCTACAGGGTGAGCCTGGTTTCTACTCTTCAGAGATCCTTTGATTCTTTTCACAGGACGGATTCAGTCCTAACAAGCAGTTACACAAGCTGCAGACCGGAACTCTGGGCCTTACACACGTTTTTTGACTGAAACTGTGCACTGAAGGAGCACAGGGTTTCTTTCCCCTTCACTGCCAGATCTAAAACTGAAACTCCAACAGACAAAACCGGGCACTTCCTTTGAGTTCCTCTCAGTTCTTGACTGGATTGGCTGTCACTCACAATAGACTGCTGCTGTTGGTCCAAAAAGGCGCCGAAGTCTAAACTACATCTCCCAGAGTCACTGCCCATACAATCCTCTTGTGGCTGGCTCAGATTATGAGTCCAAGTTCTGATTCGTCAAGGCACCATTTTAGAGCTAGCTTACCCACACTGATTGGTCCAGTTCAGCAGTTCAAAACCAGAATGGGAACTAGCAGACACAGTTCTGACTGCAAAGAAAGCAGGTTAGACAAACTGTAATTTCATTATTACTCTAAATAATTTCTGGCAAACAGTTACATCTTTCAGATAGGTTCCCTTTGCACTCCTAGTGACTGCAAAAATGAAGTGAATTGGCAGCAGCTCGAGTGGTACTCAAACAGAGAAGCACACAGTCCCCCATACAAACTAATTATGTCTGCAAGCAGACAGCTCTTAAAGAGACAGTACCAGAGGTTCTAAAAACACTCACTGATAAATGGCTTAAACGCCAAACACCATTCAGGCTTGGAGCATTCAAGCAAGCTCCTGGAAGTCTTTTGGGAATCGGGTCTGATCGGGTGTATCACCAGTCTGCCCCAATCTATCATTTTCCTCCCCTGAAAGCTCAAACAGTTCAACCATGCACAATGATTCCATTTCATCTGATCTGATGCTTTGCACTTCACTTTTTGGGAGCTTGTTAGGACTGGCAAATGCAGGGGGGTTACACCCTTCCTGGCCTGGGAAAGCTTGACGTCCGCGTCAAGCAAGTACCTCCATAAGTTTTAACTGCAACCATATACATTTGCATTAGGCTCACACATGTAATCATCAGTCAGTATATCATTTTACCAAGAATGCATTTCTGAAACATTGCAGTACGTCACTCTTTACATAGTATTACACAAACATTGTACCATAACTCAAGTTATTACCTCTTGTACATGAAACCTGAAGAGAGGGGGCCCTTCCCTATCAGTTACCTTGGGGCTGGATGGGGCAAGGGCACCATACTTAGAGGGCAACACAAGTAACTTGGAGTTAGCACTGATGCTCAGTTTGGGCAATGAGCTTGGGGACACATACACTCCTTATGGACAACATTGAGAGGCAAGTCCACAGGCCTCCCAAGTGAATCATAACTGAGGTGCACCACAGGCTTTACAGCTCGACCAGTCTTTCTAGGGGAACTGTTACAGTCTCTGCACTCTGAGCCTCATTTTCAGCATTGTCCTCACTTGTCAGGGAGTCTCCATGGGGTAGAGAGGCTAGAACTTGGGGCACTTTCAGCTCCAGGAGTTACAGTTTCTGAGTCCACAACATTTGGCTCGCATGGAGAGCTTTCCGGACACTGGCAGTGGACTGTCAGGGCACTCAAAATACTCTTCTTGTTGGTGTATCACCAGTCTGCCCCAATCTATCATTTCCTCCCTGAAGCTCAAACAGTTCAACCATGCACAATGATTCCATTTCATCTGATCTGATGCTTTGCACTTCACTTTCTGGGAGCATTGGCTCCAGGGATGAAGCTGGGGGCTTAGACAGTCCAGAAGGCCCAGCTTTGTCTCCAGTATTGACTAGGGGATTGCCCCGAAACAATTGACTCAGTTCGTAAGAAGGATAGTATTCAAAGTCACTCTCACTTTCTTCTGATATGGACTGACAGTCATGCTCAACTGGGACTTGTGCAGGGGAACACTTTAACTCTGCTTCTGTAGGTGCAGACTTCCTTGATCTTTTCTTAGCAGCAGCTCTAGTCACTGGTCCAGAGGGGGCATCTTCTAGGGGCTCAGACTCAATCAGGATTTGTCCAATGGGCAGTAAATGATTTCTATGCATTGTTTTACATCTTTGAATTGTTCTCAGGCCTTACTTTGTACACTGGCAGATCATCTAGTTTGCCCACTACAATGTGAGGGAGATGGTGCCATCTGTCAGCAATCTTGTGTTTGTCATGCAGTCCCAGATTTCTTAGTAATACCCGATCTCCCTCCTGGAGTTCCTGTGCTTTCACCTTTTATCATACCGTTCTTTGTTGGCCAGATTTCTTTTGGCAGCCATGGTTTGAGCCAGTTGATATCGCATGAGTTAGCTGGGCCTTTAACTTTTGCACATACTGTAAATAGTTGTCAGCTTGAACCCCATCAGGAGAGACCCCAAAACACACATCTACTGGTAGTCGAGCTTCTCTTCCGAACATCAGGCGGTAGGGGGAGAACCCAGTGGCATCACTTTTGGTGCAGTTATACGCATGTACCAGGGTGCTAATTTGTTGGCTCCATCTAGGCTTGTCCTTTGGGTGCAGGGTGCCTAGCATATCTAGCAAAGTGCGGTTGAAACGTTCAGGCTGTGGGTCCCCTTGGGGGTGGTAAGGAGTGGTTCTGGACTTTCACACTCCCCACAGAGAAAGCATCTCTTTGATCAGACGACTCTCAAAGTCTCTCCCTTGATCAGAATGGATTCTTTGTGGAGCCCCATAGTGAACAAAAAAGTTTTCTACAAGTACTTTGGCCACAGTGGATGCTTTCTGGTCTTTGGTGGGAAAGCTTGGGCATATCTCGTGAAATGGTCAGTGACCACCAGCACATTACTGATATTTCTTTGATCTGACTCCAAACTCAGAAAATCAATACAGACCAGCTCCATGGGTGCACTGGTGGTGATGTTAACAAGGGGCAGCCCTCTGGGCAAAAGCTTTCCTCTGTAAGCAGCGACTACTAAGTTCGAATGTGTTGCTCCACATCAGCCCCATCTTAGGCCAATAGAATCTGGATCTCACCAAGTCAAGTGTTCTGTCTATACCAAGGTGCCCCATGTGGTTGTGCAAGGACATCAGTACTGAGTCTCGAAAGGCAGTAGGCAGCACTAGTTGTTGTTTGTCTACTTGTACCCCTCTGTCTACCGTTTCTCTGTATAACAGTTTATTGATCAGTTTCAACTTAGGACCTTCTTTGTATAACAGTGCGGTTCTCAAATCAGTGGAGCATAATTTGGACACATCTTTTCCTGCATAGAGGGCTTCTAAAGCTGCTTTGATCATGGGATCGCGGGATTGAGCCCGCCGAATACTGTCATTGTCCAGCTGAGGCAGTGCACCAATGTCTATTGCAGAAAAGTGGCAATAAGCAGCAGGTATGCAATTCTCAGAGGGTCCCAAGCAATCCACCATGCAGTCCACTGCGTCCTGGGACATTTGTTCCTCCTGTCAAACTTCCGTCAGAGTGCCGAATGTCAGGTTCTGCCAATCGGACCCAATCATTCTGGGGAACAGGCCTCGGGAGAGAGCATCAGCATCTATGTGGTTCAGACCTGCTCAGTATTCGAGAGCATAGTCATATGTAGATAATGCAGAAAGCCACCTATGGCCAGTGGCATCCAACTTAGCGGAGATCTGCACATAGGTCAAAGGATTATTGTCAGTTTTTACTAGTATTTTAGCCCCATACAAGTACTCATGGAATTGGTCAACAATAGCCCACTTCAAAGCTAGGAACTCTAACTTATGTACAGGATAGTTCTTTTCAGATGGGGTCAGGCTTCTACTGGCAAAGACCACTGTTCTCAGACCATTCTCGTGCTCTTGGTACAACACAGCCCCAACCCTTGCAAGCTAGCATCAGTGTGCAGGGCGTAAGGTTTTCTTGGATCGGCATAGGCCAGCACTGGAGCATGGGTAAGTTGATATATGATCTCATGAAAAGCAGTCTCACAATCAGGAGTCCAGCGGGCCCCAAATACTTCACTCGGACGAAAATACACTCTTTCAGTCTTGAGGGACGCTGACTTTTGGTATTTTTTGTGGGTTGGGGGATACCCTTGAGTAAGGTTAAGTAAAGGACGGATCACTCTTGAATAGTCCTTGATGAAACGCCGATAATAACCACAGAATCCCAGGAATCTTTGCAGTTCTTTTAGATTTTTGGGCTGTGGCCAGGTGGTCAAGGCCTCAACTTTACTTGGTCGGTCTCTATTCCTCGGTGGCTACTATGTGTCCCACATACTTTACTGATGTTTGAAAGAATTGACACTTATCAATGGACAGTTTAAGGCCAAAGTCCTCCAGTCGGTCCAATACCTTAAATAATCTGCTCTCATGTTCCTCCAGTGAGCTGCCAAACACAATAACATCATCTAGGTATACCAGGCACTCTAGTAAGTTCATGTCCCCCACTCACGCTCCATCAATCGTTGAAAAGTGGCTGGGGCACCTGAAATCCCTTGAGGCATCCTCATGAATTCATAGAAGCCAAGCTGACAGATAAAGGCTGTCTTCTCACGTCCTCTGGGGCCATCAGGATCTGTAGTACCCACTGCGGAGATCCAGCACAGAGAACCACTTGCTCCCGTTTAGGCAGTCCAAAGCATCCTGAATGCGGGCATTGTGTACTGATCAGGGATAGTCCGCCGGTTTAAGGTGCGATAATCCACACACATCCTTACTGTTCCATTCTTTTCCTCACTACCACAATGGGGAAGCATAAGGGCTTCTGGATTCTTGTATTACACCAGCAGCTAGCATTTCTTGCAGATGCCGTCTCACATCATCTATGTCAGCAGGTGCCAGGCGTCGAGACCTCTCACGAAATGGTCTTTCGTCATGCAGCCGGATATTGTGCTCAGCTCCTTGCACGCATCCTACATCCCATTCCTTTAAAGAAAACACCTGGTCTCTCTGGGCAAGCTTTTCACTGATCCTCACTTTCCATTCAGCTGGCAACGGGGAGTCGCCGAAATCAAACAAGTCAGGCGTTACTCTGTCATTCTTCCTCGAACTCTTGCTGTTGGGTAGCACTGCAGTGTCTGCACAATGCACATTAGCCAGGATGCAACCTCTATTTACTCGAATGTCTCTTTCAGACACATTATGAACTTGGACCATTACCCTTCTGGCATAAGCATGGGCTCTAGCGGGCAAAATACTAAACTTGACCAGCAGTCCCTCTGGCAATTTTCCATCGCCTGGTGCATCCAACATTAATATTTTATTCTTAACATCCTTTCTGATACGGACCTCTCCTGTAAGGTACACTGGGCATTTGGCGCCAGGATCAGAGACTCAGGATCCTTCTTCCATACAATTCCGACCGGTTCCTCTGGTTCTATTTTTTCAGCATCTCTCTGTGCCTCATAGGCCTTCTTAATTAAAGCCGGAACTCTTAAAGCTCTACAGTCTTTGACCCTCTTTTCATAACACAACTGTGCCAGCCTTCCGAACATATGAGCATTTGTTCCAATCAACAAAGGACACCATCATACAGTCCAGTGGGGGACACACTAAGGCTAGGGTCTCTACTTGTTCAGCCACTCCAGCCACGGAGGTGGGAAAGACAGCCAAATTCGGATATACCGGAATAGGAGTAGGCCTTCTCACTTAACCCCATACATGCAGTCCTTCTAATGGTTGTAAGGGTGCGTCTGACAAATGCTTCTGATACCAATCCTGGAACATAATTGTCACTTGGGAGCCACTGTCTAATACAGCTCTTGTAGACACTCCATTCACCTTTACAGTGGTCTCCATGGAGGGACCCACTATTCTGGACCAGTCTGGAGGCGATAGTGGGGGCCTGGGCAACTGACCTTGCCACAAAGGACGTGAGTTAGCATTTTGGTGCCCTCACTGGGATCATTTAGTGCACCTCTTAACCACTGATTTGTTCTCAAGCTCCTTGTAGCCTATATGCAACTTTGTCAGTGTCTTTTGGGACCGCATTCCTTTTCATGTGCCCATCCTTCCCACAATTATAGCAAAACATACTTTCTGGAGTTTGAGCTGGCGAGGCGCCACACTGGGAGCCAGGCGGGGTATTACTAACTGGAAACCTTGGTGCCATCTCTGTCTGCGTGCGTGATAAGCATTTGGAGACATCTCGTCAGTTTCTCCACTTCCATGGTCAAGGAATTGAGTTTGGAGCTGTTATCAGCAGGAGATACATGGTGGTACCCCACCCCATAGCAGATGCAGTCGGATATAGGTCAGGGCCCGCACTTGCAGGCGTGGCCTTCATAAAGGGACTGTTTTGAATTCCCGGATCTCTCTCAACAGTTCACCCCATTGTGGCATATCTTTTTCCTTATCAGAGCACTCATTGACTGCCAACCTCTGCCCCTGAACTTCACTTGATGGGCCACCCTCAGTCACTCGGGTCATAGCCGCAGCTATTGGTGCAGGTCCCTCCCGAGGTCGCCTTTTCTCAACTCCTCGAATTTCTCTCATTAACTCATCATAAGAGGGTGGGGATTCCAGTTGATTTGCCAGGCGTAACTGAAGCAACAGCAGTTCTGAGAAGGGGGCAGACTTAAGGATCCTGTCCAGCCTGGTTCGGTCCAGTTCAATCGCTGTCAAACTACCCTTTCTGAGGCATTCTTGCAACAATTTTTCCAGCTGAGATACATACACAGACAACAACTCCCCTTGGTACTGTTGTGCATCTCTTACTCTCCACCATAGGTCTTCATCAGAATCTGGGCTCCCATACACATTCTCCAAGGCCTCAAGATAGGCCTGTGCAGTCACTTCAGGGTTACTGGCCCGTTTGTACGGATGGTAGCCAGGGCAGGACCTGGAGGCTCTCACTAACCCTCTTTAGCTTTGGCTTCCGAGCATTGCCATTCTAGCACTTGGGGGCAACATAGTCTATCCAGGTCTCCCAGTCATCCTCCCCTTGGGGGGTGGGGAGGGTGCCAGAGAAGATCCTCAACCTTCGGTAAGAGTCGTGACTAATGGCAGGTGCAGAAATAGGAGTCTGCATTGGTTTAGCCACCATTACGGGTACTGGAGCGGGAGAGGGTGTTGGGGGAGGAACACCCCCAGGTGGCAAGAATAGTTTCTTCAAGTCCTCCACAGTTTTCCCTTCCCCCAGCAACCATTTAGCAAATTTCTCCTCAAAGTTTCAGACAGTGGTGGGGGCTCATTCCCCCGGTCTTTACTGTACTTAGTTATCACTCTCAGGCAGTGAGGGCTCCCTCTGGGTAATGGTCTGTGGCACTTTGGAGCTATCTATGGGATCCTTAAACTCTACTAGGGCCAGGAAAGTGTGGGTGAGCAGATTAGCATGCCAACCCACCACCACAGGGTTTTGTAAACCTTCCACCTTGGAAAGTGCTCCCTGTACAGTGTCCGTATTGATACCCAGGGGATGTCAGGATAAGCATAGCATTTTGGGGTCAATCTCCTCCCAGTACACCACTCCACCAGCCGGTGCACAGCACTTCTGTCGGGGTGCCATTTTTTCTTAACAGTGGTTCGTAAATATGGCCACTAGAGGACACACAATCCAGCGGTGAGCCTCAAGATGTAACCCTAGATGGCGCTATCCCAGGGCTACTACCCTGCCTGATTTGCCACCTAACAGGTTGAGGGCCTGGATCCAATGGGAGTGCCTCCACCCAGAGGTCAGGGTTTGCAATTGTTAAACTAACTTGGTCACAGCCCTCTGGGACACTGCAACCCCTTTCTTCCCACTAGTGGCCCACACAATATATCAGAATTACCTTCACAGTATACACTTACCCCAGGTCTGGTTCCGCACTGGGACCTCCTGTGAAATAAGATACAGTGCAACAATCACAGTACAGTACTTTAACATAGACAAATACCTCAGGCAGTATAACTTTGCTGAAACAAGCAGCTCTGATTTATTTAGGGGATATAACAAGGACAGGGGAAATCAGGTTAATTAGCTTATCACTTTACTATCTACCTGTGGCTCTGCACAGGCCTATCCCTACCATTATTGTGTCCTGGGTACCCAAAGCCCTGAGTGGCTAGTCAAACCGTGGCAGCTGGTGAGGGGCCCTTTCCACACAGTGAAAGAAAAATTAGCTTAAACAGTCAGCAGTACAGTGATTCCATTTTGGATTTAATGTGGCAATTCAACAGGGGGCGACCCTGAATTAGTACTCACGACCTCCAAACAAGATAGGGTCCTTCAACGTCAGCAGGGCTACTTTTGAGCTCCACGAGACTCTTCACACATTTATATGGTAAAAAAAAGAAAGTACTATACCAGGCAGGCTGCTTCTCTAGCCCGATCGCAATTACTGCACAATACCCGGGAGAACACACAGCAGATTCAGTTCCTGACAGACCGAGTGCAATTCAACAATTTCTTCAGTCTTCTACAGGGTGAGCCTGGTTTCTACTCTTCAGAGATCCTTTGATTCTTTCACAGGACGGATTCAGTCCTAACAAGCAGTTACACAAGCTGCAGACCGGAACTCTGGGCCTTACACACGTTTTTTGACTGAAACTGTGCACTGAAGGAGCACAGGGTTTCTTTCCCCTTCACTGCCAGATCTAAAAACTGAAACTCCAACAGACAAAACCGGGCACTTCCTTTGAGTTCCTCTCAGTTCTTGACTGGATTGGCTGTCACTCACAATAGACTGCTGCTGTTGGTCCAAAAAGGCGCCGAAGTCTAAACTACATCTCCCAGAGTCACTGCCCATACAATCCTCTTGTGGCTGGCTCAGATTATGAGTCCAAGTTCTGATTGAGTCCAAGGCACCATTTTAGAGCTAGCTACCCGCACTGATTGGTCCAGTTCAGCAGTTCAAAACCAGAATGGGGAACTAGCAGACACAGTTCTGACTGCAAAGAAAGCAGGTTAGACAAACTGTAATTTCATTATTACTCTAAATAATTTCTGGCAAACAGTTACATCTTTCAGATAGGTTCCGTTTGCACTCCTAGTGACTGCAAAAATGAAGTGAATTGGCAGCAGCTCGAGTGGTACTCAAACAGAGAAGCACACAGTCCCCCATACAAACTAATTATGTCTGCAAGCAGACAGCTCTTAAAGAGACAGTACCAGAGGTTCTAAAAACACTCACTGATAAATGGCTTAAACGCCAAACACCATTCAGGCTTGGAGCATTCAAGCAAGCTCCTGGAAGTCTTTTGGGAACCCCCATTTGCAGGGGGGTTACATACATAACTCATTCACAAAGTTCTGTCAAAGTGAAATTTATTCAACTTTCACATCACTAACTTTATTTAGTTTCAAACAATTAAGTACAGTAAATAAAAACTGAATATATGCACTCACATGTACACTAAATATAAAAAGGGATACACGTGGCTGACTCAAAAAAAGGGATATACCATTGCTACCTCAAAACATTTATGGCAAAAACCATTGCAGTGACAACAATGACAGTTTGTTGTAACAGTCGTGTGGGACCCCAGTACAGCTTCTCCAGGTCTTGAGCCCCCTCCTTGAAACAACTCTGACCTGGAGTTGATTATATTAACCCTTGCAGAGCTGTGGACTGATATATCAGTCCAGAATTCCTATACATTCTAATTCTGTTGGCAGCCTAAGGGTTAAAGTCCGGGGGGGGTACAGGTAGAGCAAAAACACACTGTTTTTCCGATGGCACAATGCCAACATAGTGCTGTAGCTGTAAAGCTGGTCAACAGATTTTCTGTTGAACCAGCTTGATGGAACCAAAAAAGGCACTTAATATCAAAGTGTAAGGCGACAAAACTACCACTCATGAGTGGTAAAGACGCAAATGAAAAAGGAAAGTCCTGCACCCTCACAGTATAAATTGTGCACTTTAAACAGGCCATTGCATATTCAATTGGTACACCAGGGCCAGGATATTCAGACTGCACCAGGCGGGGGCGCAAACCTGGGCACAGAACAACTGGGATGCGCCAGGGAGTGACCTGGGCAATATTCAACGGTGCTGCACCATGGCTCAGCACCATGGCTCAGCACCATTGAAAATGGTACTGTGGCGGCCCCCACTGCCCATGGCGCAGTGGCACTGCACCAGCGCAAGTGGCAACTGAGAAGCAGGGGGATGTGCCAGCACAAGTACATTTGCGCTTGACGCAGGAACCACGATATTCAGCGGTGGGTATGCAAATGGGGCCATTATGCATGTGAGGCAAAAATGGGGCCATTTGTATGCATGTGCGCTGATCTCCTGTGCCTTGCACCTTGCCAGGCTGCAGCCATCGGGGACCAACGCCCCCTGTCCCTCGGTAGCAAAACGCCCCAATGCCCGATCACAGGCATTGTAAAAATAGTCTTATCCCTGAAGGTCCAGTGGACCTGCTCCCCAGCTCAATCGTGGGCATTGTTAAATTCATTTTATCCCTGGTGGTCCAGTGGACGAATCCGCCCAATCGTGGGATTTGTGAGATAAAATGTATCCTGGTGGTCCAGTGGACCCACTCCCAAGCCCGATCGTGGACTTTGTAAATCTAACAATCCCTGGTGGTCCAGTGGTGCCTCCCTCCCACCCGCACTCAGTCCCACCACCCGCTTCCCCGGTCAGGCAGCAGGTGGCAGTTCCACCCGCAAACCACCCAGCCACCTGCCAACTGACAGTGTACAGTAGTAGGAGTGCTCATTGGCCCACGCCAGGACCAATGAGCGATAGCCTACTGTATGCTGTGAGTCAGCGGGCGCTTGTGGGAGGGATGCCGCCCACCACTGACCGGGGGCAGGGTGGCGGGACTGAGTGGACGGGTGGGGAGGGGGGTACCACTGGACCACTAGGGACTGTTAGATTTACAAAGCCCACGATCGGGCTGGGGAGCAGGTCCACTGGACCAGCAGGGAGTGGTTAATTCTACATAAGCCCAGGATTGGGCAGTGAGGTAGGGTCCACTGGACCACCAGGGATTAGGTTTGTTTATATCAGCCCGCAATCAGGTGATGGGGGGGCACGACACCCAGCCTGTGTCTGTGGAGGTCAGGTGGCCACCCACAGCAGGTGGCTGCCGTGTTGTGCCCAGCAACACGGCGGCCAGTCTGAGGGTGTCCCCTGACTTGTTCCTCCTTTTTTCAGGCACATCTTTGCGCCCCACTGTGCGGTGCAAGGCAGGCTTGTGCCTGCATATGCGCCGCACATCCCAGGCTGAATATCGGGATTTGCCGCATATGCATGGGCACGCCCCCTGCACTTGCACCGCATACATTACTGGTACGCCACTGCACATCAGGATTTGCACGGCACACTTTCCCCTTTTGAATATCATGCCGGGGCGCATCAGTGGGTTGCCATGCACAACCCCTTTAAATATCCCAGCCCATCAGTTTAAAAGTAATACCTTTTCATAGAGCAGTTCAATTCCTCACCTGAGTGCAGCATATGACCACTGTGATATCATCAGTACTGTGAATGCTGCTGTCAGATTAGTTAAGCATCCCATGGGGATGATTTTGACATATTGATCATGACCTACTCAGCCTAACACACAAAAAAAACAGATTGTTTGTAAGGCTGGGTATGTCATGAACAAAAATAACATCAATAACCTATGCATATTTTTATCCACCAAAAAATTTTATTTTTTTCTCATGACCTACCATCTTTAAAAAAAGCATGTTATTTCCACAGCAGGTAGAGTCATCAACATGTTATTTGACTGACTGATTGATTGATTGACTGATTAATCTGGAATTGATAACTGGGAGACGCATGCTGAGCCGAGGTTCATTTTCAGGTGTGACCTGGGTGGGGGTATTCAGTGGGAGAGGAAGTACAATAACAGCACAGTTAAATCAACAAGAAGCCCACGATTATATGAGTGTAAGGTCAAAATTATTAAGTGACAGTCAGCAGAAGAAGCAATTATTTGCACTGCACAGGTAGCCGATCTGTACGTCATATTGGAATGCATAACCAGTGAGAGAGCAGCTCACACAATGCTCATGTCTGAAAAGAAAAGCAAATGTGATCACTGCTCCAATGAATAGACAGAATTCAGCAATTCTCCCAAGAGTCTTTAGACACGTCAAAATTCCATATTGGGTAAAACCTCCCTTCGGCCATCTCTCATCTCATGCTGGATGGAAACCTAATGACTGGTAATATGGAGCTCACAAATTCATTAAACTACACCTCACTAACCTGAATAGAAATAATGTTACATATACTAAAATAATTAGATTGTTGTGTTAATGCTACAGCTAGGGAGAGAATAGCTATGATATTCTCAGTCCAGTAACCCTGTTGTTTACATTTCTTAATATCATGTTTCGGACATGTGTGATGTCTCTTTAATAACCCCAGAGTAGTGTTTTGTGTGTTTGTTTTGAAATTGCTGTTTATTTTTTATTTAGAGTCCCTTGTTAATGCTGCTTTTTTTCACCCAGTATTCGTTTTTGAGTTACTTACCAGTTCCCAAACCCAACTGCATTAGTTGGGCTGAAGACTACAATAAAGCTTTTCATACAGAGCTTCCATTCAACGGATATCACTGGGTTTTAGAACTACTCAGTAGATATGCAGGGAATTAAATCTTCACCTGTGCATGCATGAATTAGTGTATGCGCAGACCTGCAGATTACTATGTTTCTATACTGGAGACAGGCAAACTCATTCAAATGCAGATGCAGACCTGGACTTACTTAGGGGTGCTCATGCCTGATGCGCTTGCTCAGCCTTTATGAACCAGTATGTAGAAGTTTGGGGAAGGGAATGCCAGTGAATATTACATTTTTGGATGTCTCTAAAACCTTTCGCATGGCAGTACATAATAAGTTTATTTGCTAGTTGGAATTGTATAGAATTGATGGTAAGGTAGTGGATTGGATGGCAGACTGGCTGAGGGATAGAAAGCAATGAGTTAAGATAAATGGATTTGTGCAGGAGATGGGCCGGTTAGTAGTAGAGTGCCCCAGGACTCTGTACTGGTCCATTTACTATGTAATACTTACAGTACATTAAGAAGCTTAGTGACAAGGCTGAAAACTGATTTATCAAATTAACAGATGACACAAAACTATAGGGGAATAGTGGATAATGTTCTAAAGGCTAAATGGACTTCAAAGGGACTTAGAACAAGTCGGGCAGAAGAAATGTGGAAACAATTGACCACTTAAATAGAAACTAGCTAAGGTAGGTGGAAGAGTAAACAGATTTGGAGTAACAATAAATAATAATCTGAAACGTAGGTGGCAATGCGAGGTATCTGTCAAAAAGGCAAATCAGATGCTGGGCTATAGCAGAGAATTTTCTTGTACATCCAGAAAACTTATGGCTTTTTTGCAGAGCACTTGTTTGTCTGCAACTCAAGTACTTTGCCAGTTGTAGGCACCTTACCATGGGAAAGATGTTAACAGATGGAAAGGCCGAGAAAGGCAGTGAGAAATGAATGATGGGGGGACTGGGGTAGGGCTAAGAAAGAAGGGTTTTACTATTGTGCTGCAAAACCTTTCCCAACAACATCCCCGACAGCGACAGACACAATGCCGAGTGTCGGCATTGTTCTGTCGGGGAGGTCTCTGTTTTCTTCGGGGGATGAGCACTCGAACACCCCATGTGGAAGGCTTCACCCCATACACACACTGGTTTCTATATATACAACTCTGAGTCGGAGTTATATCGGGGAGGGGTCACAACACCAGGAGATGCACCACCAGTGTCCGCAGGGACCAGCACAGTGACCCAACAATTTCAGGCAAAATCTGTCACTATGCTGGTGTTCGCGGTCATGGTGCCTCCCTACGGTCGGTATACTGAAAAGCTGACTGATGACAACATGCTGAAAAGCCTTGGTTTTGTCTGTTCAGTCTGGAGAAGAGGCGAGTATGGAGATACCTAATCATGTTGGACTGATTTATAAAGGATCCAGAAATTATGCTGTAATTAGGATTAAATTAAAAGAGGATGGAATAGCCAACTAGAGGTCATGACCAGCAGCTTCAGGGTTGTCAGCTGAGGTGAGAGGAGAGGGGGGGGTATTACACACAGAGAATTGTAAGAGTATGGAATTGCTGATGAGGGAAGTAAACCCAGGGAGCTTAGACAAATTCAAGAAGCGGATGGACAGGTATGGTGTTTGAGGGAGGCAAATCTGAATAATTATTACCATTAAGAGGCAGTGTATAGTTTTGAAAGGCTTGTTGCCTTCTTCCATCATGCACTCTTGTGTTCTTCTGAGTATACAGGCATACATATTATTATATTGTGTTTTTGCTCTTTGTAAAGTGTTGTGTAATACACAAAATAAAAGATGATGTATCAAATAAAAGTGAGCGGCCAGCTTCATGGTGCTGAGTTGTGGAGCATCCAGTACACTGGCAACCCGGGTTTGTGCCTGAGCCCAGGATGGCAGGAGTGGAGGCCAGCAAGGAGGAGGTTTGGGGTCACACTGCCCTTGCCTTGAGTGACTCCTGGGGTTGGCTAGGCAGGGGCATCTAATGACATGGGCGAACACACATCTCCAAGCACCCATCCCAGGGGTGTGCACCCAAAAAGGAGGTGGGTGAAGACAGGGTTGGAAGAATAAGGATATATGCACCCCATTCTGATATGCTAGATAAATTGTTGTACTCCCACACACACCTAGACCCCTCAGGGTGCAGACTCAACCCCCCCCACCTCTGCCATTTACCCTCAAATCCAAGGCATTTCCTCCATGATTGCAGCGGGGTGAGGGCAATGCATGAGGGATAACAATGGGGATAATGAAACAGCCGAGGAAACTGGAGGTGGGAATTTAGATGGTGAGAGGGGCACTAAGAGGCCCAAACAGTGGGGTGCCAGAGGGGTCAGAGAAGGAGCAAATACAGTTAAAAAAAACTGAAATTGGAATGCGTTGATATGTGTGCATGGTTGTGCATGTGTGAATGTGTGGGTGTGTATAAATGTGTGTTAACACAGAAAGAGGCAGTGAGAGAAAATATGCAAACAGATGCACAAATGCATATCCATTTCACTTTGACAGCTCACAGAAAGAGTAAGAGGTAGTTCAACATCTGTAAAAGTAGATCAGGAATATTTGAAAATAGGCAATCCCCCCACCCACCCCCGTGCAGGCCTTTAAAAATTAATTCCATTATAAAATGCATGAGCTCTCTCACTCCTTCTCCCCAGCAGGGCCTGGCAGCACAGAAATGGAACTCTGGTGTCACTCTCTGGCAGTGTGATGTATTCAGTGCTTGGAGGAGCCTAGGCTGTATGCGTGTGTGTGTGCGCCTGTGTATCTTTCGATCCTTTCTCAAGGCAGCAGCAGGAGAGATTAGCATGCAAATTCAAGGGCTCTCAGCTCACCAGAACTACAGGATCCCCCTCAGCCAGGTACCAGGCAGCTTTCAGGTAGGCCTTGCCTTTCATCTCTGGGAATGACAAGCAACACACAGGATGCCTGTGTGCTGCAGCATTAGCCAACAAACATTCTGTTTACTGAAGGGCTTCTGGCTTGGGGGAAGGGAAGCAGTGGCAGTCACAATTTTTAGAACAAATGGAGTTCAGGGCAGTCTGGCAGTTTAAGGGGGAACCTGCCTAGGTAAATGGACATTGGGGATGGGATGAACCTTTATGTTATTCTGCTCACTGATACTGTAGTAATTACTAATAAGGGTGGAAGGTGCATTGAGAAACTGGGTATGACTGTGACCTAATTTAGGCCTTCCTCCCCCTCTCTATCTCTCTGCACGTTTTTATACGCACTATTACATTTTTACCATGCAGTTCATATACTTTCTCAGTCTCTGGAGCCCACCTCATTCAAGATTTAGACACTGCAGTTTAATGTATATTTATAGTTTGATGCTTTACACTCATAGCAGGGTTTTACATATTCATGCTCCCCAACCGTTAGTCAGACCTTTTAGTGTTTTGAGTTTCTTCTTGATGAGAGAGAGTGTGTGTGTGTGTGTGTGTGTGTGTGTGTGTGTGTGTGCATGCATGTGTGTGTGGTGGTGGGGGGGTGAGTGTCTGTGTATAATACCTGTGTAGTGGAGAATAGGTTTTAATGGCATTTCCATGTAGTCCCAGTAGGTCTTAGAGCAAGGCAGCCCTTTCCTTGTTAGGCTGCCACACCGTGTCAGTCAGTGCTCTTTAATCTTCGAATAGTCAGAAGCAGTCTGTTGCAGCCGGAGGGGGGGTGCTGTATATCTAAAGTGTAGCAGGGACTTCATTTATGTAAAGTGTTTAATGGTCAAGAACAATGGCCTATTTTTATTTTTTTATTTTTATTACTCTTATTTATCCTCCTGCAGCCACTAACCTGCTGTAATCCAGCCACTGCTCCACTCCCCCAAACGACCTGGAGACACACCAGCACACCGGCTGGCATATGCTGCCGTACCTTCGAAAGGGACTCCCCCTTAGTCATCGCACCAGGCCGGGATCCAATACTGGCATGTGATGTGTTCTGCAGCCCCGCTGGGCTCAGGAGTAGTGGCCATCAAGCTGCCATGGTAGTGCTGCCTTTTTCTTCCATTTTATGCCCCATTTGGAGTGCAGACATGAGATGACATCAGAGGCAGAACGTGCCGATGTCCACTGCACTCTGCCCCTATGCTGCATCAACTCTAGCAGTGCCCCGATCATCACCGGGGGCCACTGCAGAGCAGTGGAAACCCACAACCTTCCCCAGGATAGGAGCGCAGTCTTCTGGATGCTCGATCCTATCCCCCCTTGCCAACCCCTGCCAACCCTGGCTCACATCTGAATCCGGGACACCAGCGTGATGCGAGGTGTGGCATCCAGTACCTCAACCCTCAGCGCCACCAGGCTGGCACAATGGCCTAATTTAATGAAAAAACAGAATTTTAGGTGGGATTCAGCCCCCATGCCCCCCACCACCGGAGCCACCCCTGGTTACAGCATTGCAAAATCTTAAGTAACAAATATTTTCTGTAGCCTAACTGGATTATATAGGCAGTCAGTGCCAGAACACAGCTCCTGTAGTGCTAGCCTCTTCCAACAGGAGGTGCTACAGCAAATGATGTAGGTGCACAATAGAGCGCGTGAGCTCACAGCTACTTCAGGCCCAGATATCACCCAACATGAGTCAGTGTAAGTGGGCAGCCTAGTGCACAGCTTGAGAATGTCACACTGGCAAAAAAAAAACAAAGAGGGGCACACAAACCAGAAATACAGAATTCAGTTGTAAATTATTAACTACACAGATCAGAAACCAGCTTCCAGTAATTTGTGGTACACTGATACTTCTTCAGGGGGTCCTAGCATGCTGGATCAGTGGAGTCTGTGGAGTGAGCTATAGGCATTGCTTCCAAACTCTGTGGGAGGGATCCAGAGACCTTGCTGCAGTACTGACTCTATGGAGAGAGGGTGTCATGGGGCAAAGTGAGCGATTGTATGATGTCCCCCCCACCCAATCTCTAGGGAGCTGCCTGCAGTATCTAAGGGAAGTGAGAGGGACCGGCATAGCAAGGGAAAAAACCCTGTTCAGCATGGGACCCTGCTCCTGACCCTGCACCCCCCCCCAGCATGCCTTCCTGGCTCTTCCTCCTGCTCCATTAAACTAGAGTTAACCCGGGGCAGCTGAAAACCTGATAACCATCATGAAGAAGCTTTCCCATGGGGTGATGCAGACAGGGTCATTTTGGGTAAAGCTTTGGACAGCATGCTGTGGACAGGCAGGCAGAGTCAGGAGATGCGGCTGAAGGGAGCTCAGAGGACAAAGAGGTACAGGGGATAAAAACAGAACTAAACAAGAATTTGTCAATACCAAACCGAACGTTAGATGCACTGGAAGATGTCCGCCCCTGCACCTTGTGTATGGCCTTGAGGTACTTGAATGTATGTATCATGTTCCCCCGCTCCCTCCTGTCCTCCAGTGAGTACATAGTAAGGTCCTTTAATCTGTCCTGATATGTTCTGTTTTGCAAGCCATGTACCATCTTGGTTGCCTTTCTCTGGACCGACTCCACCCTGTCAATGTCCGTGTGCAGTTGCAGCCTCCAGAACTGTACACAGTACTGTAGGATAGGGCTCACTATTGCATTATGCAGTGGTGTCACCACCTCACACCTTTTGCTAGTGATACCTCTGCTTATGCACCCAAGCATGCCATTGGGCCTCCTTGCAACATTTGTGCTCTATTTTGACACATTAAGGTCATCAAAACTGATAACTCCTATGTCCTTTTCCTCCTTGGTGAGCGTCAGCACCTCACCCCCATCCAGTAACTCTCCCAGGTTTCCCTTTTCCCAGGTGCATTATTTGCACTTCTTTGCATTGAACCTCTGTTGGCACTCCTCAGACCATTTTTCAAGCCTCTCCATGTGTGTGCTCATTTTCTCCACCCCTTCTGGAGTATTCACTCTGTTACAGATGTTGGTGTCATCTGCAAACAGGCAGACAGGCCTTTCCTTCTAGCCCTTCTGCAATGTCTGTAATGAAGACTTTGAATAGGACTGGTCTCAGGACTGATCTCTGAGGTACCCCACTAGTCATCACCCTCTCCCCGGGTTGGATCCCATTACCACCACCCTTTGGCTTCTGTCCGTCAGCCAGTTTCTAATGTAGGGTATCAGCTTGTGCCCTGTGGCCAGACTACCCATCTTATTATATTAGCCTTCTATGCTGGTTGGTGTCAAAGGCTTTCCTGAAATCAAGGTAGGTGACATCCATTGCCCCTTTCTGATTTACTTCCTTACTGAGGCATTAGTGTTTCCAACCCTAACGACAACCCCCACCCTCACCCTGCAGAGACTGACAGGCGTTGGGGGTGTACCTTTGGGTCATCAGCAGTAATGCTCACGCCATTCCACCTTACCGCACCCTGCAGACACTGACAGACATCACAGTGTGCCTTGGGATCTTTGGCCCTTACACTCACCCCATTCCATAAGGAAATAAGTGTAGGGTGCACCATAGGAGAATGGGGTGAATGATAGGGCTGAAGACCCTAAGGCATACCTCGGTGCCTGTCACTGGCTGCAGGATGGGGATGGGGGTGGGGTGGAATAAGTGAATTGGCCAACTACCCCAAGTCACCCCCAGCGCTGTCCAGTCTCTACTGCGGGAGGGGCATTACAGTTGGAAACCCTAATGCCCTGGGCATTTTTGGTATTTTACTCCAAATTTTCAACATGGACTTTTTGGGCTTCAACTCATGAACAGTGGCACTATCATTTTGTTACTCTATCCCGAAAGGTGATTTTGTGCTGCGACTGCGCCACTTGGTGCCATAGGTGCGAGCACATTTTTGGCAGGATATGAAAATGACAGCTGTACTGTTTTTGAGGAGGTGTGAAAAAAAGGCAATGTTGAAAATCTGGAGTGAAAATATGAAAAATTGGCGAATTTATGAACCCGCATAGAAACTGTGCAACGCACGGCCGTAACGCAATAATTTTTTGGAATTTTTTCACCAGATTTTCAACATGCGCTTTTTGGGACTCCGTCTCATAAACAGTGGCACTATCATTTCAGTACTACATCCCGAAAGTTGATTTCACACAGTGACCACGCCATTCGGTGTGACAGGCCGAAAACATGTTTCGGGCCGGATGTGAAAAATGACAGTTATACTGATCATAAGGAGGTTTTAAAAATCACAGTGTTGAACATCTGGAGTGAAAATATAAAAAACTGGTGAAGTTATGAGCCTGCGTAGAAACTGCACAATGCACGCTTGTAACGCAGTCATTTTTTTGAATTTTTTCACCAAATTTGCAACATAGGCTTTTGGGCCCCCCACCTCAAGAACAATGGCACTGTCATTTGTTTTTTTTAAATTCAAGTTTATTAAGTTTCTCATAAATGTGCCTTGACATGGTATCCATATATATATATATATATACCTCGATTTTACCTGGGATCGCTCATGGACTCGATCATCTGGGATAAAACCCCTTCCCTCTTGTCTGAGCTTCTTGTTCCTCAACCATCCTCCCATGGCCAGTGATCTGCTGACAAATCCCAGATCTTTGTCCCGAGATGCCATATGGGTAAAGACACCGGGGCTTTCCAAAGCGCTGCTCCCCAATTGTGGAATGCTCTTCCACTCAACCTTCGGCTGTCACAGTCTCACTATAGTTTGAAAAATGAATATCGATGCTATCTACGCCTTGCTGATACTCGCACTTGCTTTGACCCTCCCTAAACTCCTTAGTGACTCTATCAAATCTCCTCAGTCTCTCATGTACTCTTTCTCTCCTCTAGGGTATGCCCTCTGTTTCTGCATTTATTACAGTAGTGCTGCCTCTGCTTATTTATTACTTTTATTGTTATTATGCTACATTGTTGCATTTATGCTACATTTCTCTGTTTTACTTCTCTTAATGTGTACTCCAACTTAATGCATTTTGTGTAGTATTGCTGTGCTGTTTTCTCTATTTTGTATGACTGTACTTATGTATCACCACATTGTTTCTCTCTGTTACATGTTGTACTCTCCCGGGTTATGCCTGAAAATAGCCATTTTATGGCTAGTGCACCTACCAGTCAACAAAACTAAATAAATAAATATACAGAAGTACAACGTAACAAGCAGCCCATGCCAGCCCCCCTCCTCCCTCTCCCTAGCCCTCTCCTCCCTCCCTCCGGCTTGGCATCATAAACCACAGACTACCAATACCAACTTGGTACCATGAAAAAAAAACATATAGTACCTAAAAGTGAAACAAAGGTGTACATGAAAGCTGGGACTCCTGAGATGGACCCTTGGTGGTAACCAAAAGATTCATCCCAAGGGCCCACTAGTTTGAAGCAGATTCAAGGTATGGAAGCTTTCCCAAACTCTTTTGTATCGGGGCATCGACCCCAAAGGCTAGCTTTGAGTTGCTCAGCACGAAGACTGAATTGTAGCTCCTTTAGCCACTCAATGTATGTGATGTTATGCCCATCCAGCCAGTGGCATAGAACCAGTTTTTTCAAAGTTAATGTTATCATGACCATGTGGTATCTACGTATCCGCACGGGTATCTAGGAGAAGTCTCCTATTAGACATATCTCAGGGGTAAACAAATCTTTAATGCCCAGCAAAGGATCTGTTCTGGTCCTGATCAAATCCCACAAGTCCTTGATTGAAGGACAATCCCAAAAGACGTGTCTGAGGGTACCCTCATGTTGCCGACACCTACTGCATAAAGCATCAGGGGTTCTTACTATCTTCTGAAATTTAATTGGGTCCAGTACATATCATTTAGGATCTGGTATTGGGTAAGCCTCAGTCTTTCTTGAGAAATATATCTGTGGGCATCTTTCCAGATGGTTTCCCGTCTATCTACTGAATTTGGAAATTGATCAGACCAGAATCGAGGGGTCCCGCACTGGGCATCCAATGATCTTTCCCGAAATGAGGAATATACCAAAGAAATGGTATGGGGTTTGCCACATAAATTAACCAGGGAGCCAAACAAGTCACACACATCCATTTCCCCATTCATGTTTATTGGAAAATTAATTAAGAGGTGACGTGGCTGGAAGATTTTGAAAAGCTGGGTCTTATCCGACTTGAAATGGGCTATAATAGAGCCCGAATCCGTACAAGTCCCCCCTGGAAAAAATGCTTTGTTCTAGAACCTTTGAGTGGAAGTAACCACAGTGTGGAAATAAACCTGCCCTCTATTTTAAGACTAGGGTTTCCCACCACTGACTGCATAGGATCTTTAGTGTTCTTATATCGTAGAAAGGTACACAACTGTGCAGGTATCCTGATAGAGAAGAAAATGGGGGAGTTAGCTAAATTAGTAGGCAGAGCCTTGGCAGGAATGTGCAATATTGCCTCTGGAGAAATATTAGCTCTTGATATCAGCTCTCTTTTTAACATTAGCCACTCTGGAACATAGGGGTAGGAGGCAATCTCTTCCTGGGGAGTGAGCCACTTCAAATACTTGGCTGCCTGGCTAGCCTAAAAATACAGGCCAAAATGTGGGAGCTTCAAACCGCCATGCGCTGTGGAGGCTGCCAGCTTATTATATGAGCACCTGGAGTATTTTCTGAGCCAAATAAAGGAGGCGATTATAGCATGAAGCAAAAGGAAGCTGGGAAGGCAGTCAGAACAGCAAAGGCCCAAACTGAGGAAAAGATAGCCAACTCAGTTAAGAAGGGGGATAAAACCTTTTTTAGGTACATCAGGGAGCGAAGGAAGACTAAGGGAGGGATAGTGAGGCTTAATAAAGGGGAGGGGGTGGGCAGAGGGTGACTGTGAAAAGGCAGAGATACTAAACAAATATTTTTGCTCAGTATTTACAAACGAAGAGGGGGAGATACCTAAAACAAGCAATAGAAACACTCTGGATACAGAAGTTGATACCAGCCCATTTACAGAAGAAAGGGTCTTGAAAGAACTCTTAAAACTGAAGGTGGACAAAGCCATGGGGCCTGATGGGATTCGTCCAAGAATTCTAAAAGAACTAAGGGTAGAACTAGTGACACCACTGACTACCCTCTTTAACAAATCATGGGAGGATGGGGTGGTACCTGAGGACTGGAGGAGGGCCGATGTGATTCCCCTTCACAAAAGTGGGAGCAGGGCAGAAGCGGGAAACTACAGACCAGTTAGTTTAACCTCAGTGATAGGGAAAATGATGGAATCACTTCTGAAGGAAAGAATTGTCGAGTACCTAGAGGCCAGAGGGTCACAGGACCCAAGGCAGCATGGATTCACAGCAGGAAGGTCATGCCAGACAAATCTAATAGATTTCTTTGACTGGGTGACCAAAGTAGTAGATCAGGGAGGGGCTGTGGACATGGCCTACCTAGACTTTAGTAAGGCATTTGACTCAGTCCCACACAAAAGATTAATATACAAGTTAGCCAGCCTGGGAGTGGGTCCCAAGATGATAGCCTGGGTAAAGAATTGGCTGGAGAATAGGACACAGAGGGTAATAGTAAATGGAGTCCACTCTGAAGAAAGGGGGGTTACTAGTGGGGTGCCATAGGGTTCAGTATTAGGACCAGTCCTCTTCAATGTCTTTGTAAGTGACATTGCAGAGGGACTGGAAGAAAAAGTATGTCTCTTTGCAGATGACACAAAGATCTGCAACAGAGTTGATGCACAAGGTGGGGTGGAAAGGATGAGAAGGGACTTGGCAAGGTTAGAGGAATGGTCAAATGTATGGCAGCTTAGATTTAATGCTAAGAAGTGCAGGTAATGCACCTGGGAAACAAAACCCAGGGAAGAGTACACAATGGGGTGAGATACTAACAACAACAAAAATGGAAAGGGACCTGGGGTGGTCATATTAGATGACTTAAAGGTGGGCAAGCAATGTGAGAGGGCAGTAAGGAGGGCTGGGGGATACTGGGATGCATAGGGAGAGGCATCACCAGTAGAAAACAGGAAGTTGTTATCCCTCTGTACAGACAGCTGGTGAGACCCCATCTGAGTACTTGTGCAGTTCTGGAGACCCAATCTCCATAAGGACATAGACAAGATGGAAGCTGTCCAGAGGAAGGCAACTAAAATGGTGCAGGGTCTGCACTGGAAGACATATGAAGAGAGACTAAAGGAGCTTAATATGTATAGCCTCGAGGAAAGGAGGAGAGGGGGACATGATAGAAACTTTCAAGTACCTCAAGGGAATCAACAAAGTCCAAGAGGGTAGCATCTTTCAAAAAAAGAGGTGTGCAAGAACAAGGGGGCACAATTTGAAGATGGGGGGGGCGGCTCAGAGGTAATGTAAGGAAATATTTTTCCACAGAGAGGGTTGTGGATGCATGGACCGGCCTTCCGGGGGAGGTTGTGGAGTCAAAAACAGTGACTGAATTCAAGCATGTATGGGACAGCCATAAGGCAATTCTAGGGGGTGGGGGTAGAAAGAAGTAGGCCACTGGTTAACTAGGATCTGCAGCTTATCCATTAGGTAGGGAAATGGGCAGACTGGGTGGGCCAAGCGGTCCTTATCTGCCATCAAATTCTATGTTTCTATGTTTCTATGAATTAAACCCAGATACTTTAGGCTCTTGGGGCTCCCCTGTATACCTAGTGGTTCTATTTCCTGCCTGGTGAGCTTGGGATTCAGAGGAAAAAACGTGGTCTTTGCCAAGTTAACTTTAATTGGATGCAGCTCCGTACTCTGCAATGATAGAAAACACCACTGAAAACAAATGTCCAGGGTGTGCCAGATGGAGAAGAACATCATCGGCATATGCCGAGAGTTTGAATTCCTGCGCTCCTACCTAAACCCCCTGAATTTCCACACGTTCCCACAATTGGGACAATAAGGGTTCAAGATATACAGTATATTAAACAGAAGAGGGCATGGGGCAGCCATGTCTGGTGCTGGAATGCAGAGGGGAAAAGGTCTGAGAACACTCTGTTACAGTAAATATGGGCATGAGGGTTCTGGTAGAGAGAGGAGTCCCACTGAACAAATTTAGAAGGGAAGCCAAATTTCTGCATGGTTAAGAATAGGAATTGGCAGTCCACTCTGTCAAACGCCTTCTCTGCATCAAGGGAAAGCAACCCAGCCAGAATGTCGGATCCCTGGATGCAGAGAAGATGTGCACCAGTTTACGGAAATGATCGTCAGAGTGTCTACCTTCCATAAATCCCACCTGGTCTGGGTGAATAATATGGGGCAATACTATCTTGAGTCTGTTGGCAAGTAATTTTGCTAAAATTTTTATATTGCAGTTTAAAGGTAATATAGGTCTATAGCTGCTTAAACTCTCCGGGTCTTTACCTGGTTTATGTAACACTATAATTAATGCCTCCAGTAGTGTTTTGTCTAGGGGATTGACATTTAATATCCAGTCACATAAACGATTTAACCAGGGAGTTATTGTTTCGCTGAATGCCTTGTAGAAATTAGGAGAGAATCCATCGGGTCCAGGAGCCTTGTCAGAAACTATAGAGGTTATGGCAGCCAGTATCTCTGCCTCAGAGATAGGGGCGATCAGTACCTTTTGCTGTGCCTGAGTAAGCAAGGGAAGGGGGAGAGAATGGAGGTAGTTCTGGACCACTTTGTTATCTGGAAAGTTAGTCATAGGGCTATAGAGGTCCTTATAATACTTGGTGAACTCCCCGGTTATCTCCCTTGGAGTGAGACAGAGTGAATCACTTGCCTGGGATCTCATCTTATACTTTGAACTAACCTGGAGGATTCTACCTTCTTAAGCCCTAAAGCGAGAAGATGACCGGCTTTCTCACCTTGATCTATAGATTTTGTATCCATTTTTAAAATTGCATATTCTGCTTTTTCTCTCAGTAGACAAATACATTGGTCCCAGAACCCTATTAAAATAAACCGGTCATTCTTTGTAGTGGCAGGAGACAACAGGGCCTCCATACTATGTATCTTTGCCAAGAGAGGAAGAGCTTTTTGGTCCTTTGTGCATTTCCTCTGTGAGGCCGCCTTAATAAAAGCTCCCCACAAAACACATTTTAAGGCCCCCCATTCTAAATCTGGCTTTTCTGTGGAGTTAAGATTTACCTCAGTGTAAGTTTCAATTTCCTTATTTATGAGTTCTACTATTGTTTCTTCCTTAAGAAGCTGATTATTTAGTTTCCAGATCGACTCTTTGAGAGTATCTGCTGAAAACGACAGTGAGCACTCCACCGTCGAGTGATCGGAAATCACTCCTGGTTCAATTTTGGAGTCTGAAAGGCCTCCTAACAATGACTGGCTAATTAAGAAGTAATCAGTCCTAGACATGGATCCATGGATGCCTGACTTAAAAGTGAATTCCTTCAGAGTGGGGTGCAGAGTCCGCCATGGGTTGCATAGCCCCAGATGGTCCACTATTTCCCTGATGGATCTCTGTGCCAGGGCGAAGCCCTTTCTTCTAGGGTCGGATTTGTCTATATCAGGGGAGAAAGGAAGTTCCAATCACCCCCCAATATAATCGGAAGGGTGGTGAAGGGGGCTAGTACTTGTAGGAGCTCAGTGAAAAACCAGGGATGTCAACATTCGGGCCATATTTACTCCCCAACACTACAGTTCTTTTGTCTCATAGCTCTACAGTTCAGGTCCCCAAGGATCTGTTCACTTATAAAGGGGGTTCCTCGTGCCACCAGGATAGCCACACTTCTGGATGCTATCTGGGTGCTATCCCTGGCACTGACTACTTGACCCACATATTGCCTACAAAGTAGCTTCCCTTCCATCTCTAAAAGGTGCGTTTCTTGGAGCAAAGAGATATCCCCCCTGAGTAGTCTAATATGCTTCAACACCTGGTATCTCTTAACCTTATTTCTAGCACCATGGATGTTTCATGAGAGAACTTTTTTAATACCTTCCATGACTAAAACCAATATCAGTTGGTATTTGATATTCTACTCTGCCAAACATTATGCACCAGTTTAAAATCCCATGATGCCAAGCTGTACCCCCTCCTCTCCCCTCCAACCAAACCCCCCAGCTCCCTTTAAGAACTTCCCAACAATGGAAACTATAACTCGTCACATGTGACCCACTATATTCAAACATGGCCCCCCAGCCCCCCGTCTGTCTATCATTTTGGCACGTAATGCACCTTCTCATAAGCAGTGTGCCTCCCCCATTAATCATTCTTTTAAAACATTGTGAAAGTGGTTACACCACAGGGAACCATAACCAAAATAAGGGGGATAACCCCCAATGCTCTTCTAACATGAGAGCTTGAAACAAATAAGTCCCCAACATAATCTGGTTAATGTGCCATGTTGTTAACTGCAAAGTTGCCTATGAGCAAAAGCAACCAGGGTTCCCACACTGTTCTTGGGTCTTCCAGGTCCCTTTCAAGGTAGTGACCGTTAGAAAGTCCAAAGGGTAGTTCACAGCGGCCCCATGTTGCAAAAAGGGTATCTAGCTGAGTTGCGCCCAGTTAAAAGACTGCAGAAATTTAGTCTGGAAATTTCTTAGGGGGTAATGGACTCCTCCGATGCCTGACAGTCATTGTCCAGTCCCAATGGACCCAAAATTTGAAAGCAAATGGCACCCCTACTGAACCAAAAACAAATCATCAGCCAAAGGAATGAGGCCCTTCTGAAAACACTCCATGGAGCTCCAGTCTGAAATTAGAGTGATATGCTGGATAACTTTACACCAGATCCTAAGCCCCAGGGAATTATAAGTCTCACATCCCTTGATGGGATTCGATATGCAATCCCCCAGCCACAAAAAAAAAAATAGCTGGCCAGGACTACATACAAATCCTCCCAGTAACCTCGATTCTTCACAGGACAATCCCTCAAGTGGATTAACGCCCATCTCCAAACTTCCTCGGGTGTAAATAATTACAGATCAGTGACCAAAAATCAAAGTCCCTTGCTGAATAGATAAATGCAGAGGCCTACCCTCATAGCTCTACTTGTTCCTCAGCGGTCTTTGAATAAGTCAGGGAGTAACTCTTTTAGTGATTCTTCTGCTGCCTTTGGATCTTCAAATGTCAGCCAGGACATGGGAACTTGAAAGCAGGCAGGGTACCCCATTCAGAATCTAATGTTGGCCGCTATTAGTTTAGTCACAATGGCATGGTATGAGGCCCTTTTTTGCCTGAGTGGGAGGTCTTGAGCCAAGTGAAGCACTGCTCCTTCCCAACGAACTTCTTTCAGCTCTTTTACTTTAGCCATGATATGCTGCTTCTCTCGGAAATTTAGAAATTTAAATATGAAAGTGCGCGGGGAGCCCCGGGGGAAGGCATGGACCTTAATGCTCTATGGGCCCGTTCAATTGTATATCCTGTTCCAAAAGGCAACAGACCAGCTAGTTTGGCCAAAAACTTCTGCACAAATAATACAGGATCCTCACCTTCCTCCTTCTCAGGAAGCCCAATTAGGATTACATTGTTTCTCTGGCTCCTGCCTTCTAAGTCTTCCACCTTCGCCTCCAACTTTGCTGTGCAATTCCTTGTAGCAGCCATAGCAGGATCTAGTGCGATTACTTTTTTCTCAACAAAAATGATCATGGCTTTATTATCGCTTGTGTGATGAAAAAGGTCCTCCAATGCTCCAGACAGGCTTTTAAATTCTGTGGCCAGTGAGCTCAGCTCCTCCCTAAAGGGACATAATTCCTCCAAAAATAACTCCAAAGTTAGAGGAGTTTGTTGCTGGCAAGTCACAGCCTGCAGCTGAGAGGTGCTCAGCTGGGCCTTGGTTTTCTTGCTCAGTTTCTCGGGGGGTGGGCGTATGGCGGGCAGTGCAGCTCTCATTTCGCCGCCATTCTTAGGTTCTGGTCACCGATTTTAAGTTCACTAAACTCCTGGCAATTCCTTACACCCCACACAGCACCCAAATCCAAACTGAGCTAGGTACTAACTGTAGATTTGATGATTAATGAGAGCGGTTAGCAGGAGCGCACGGAGAGAGGTACTACCGAGCGGGCTGCATCATGTGATCTCCCGGCACTGTCATTTTGTCAATCGGTCCCAAAAGGTGATTCCATGCATTAACTGAAAAATCACCTTTCTGGACTGAGTATCAAAGTAAGTCCCAAGAACCCCATATTGAAAACATGGGGCCAAAATTCCTAAAATTGGCCGAGATAACAACCTAAGTTATTACTGAGTCCCATTATAAGGCTTACTGTGATTTCTCAGTTTCTCGGTCACCTTTGAAGAGTTACAGACATGTTTCGGTCTGAGGCGATGACAGCACCCGGACTCGGAGGTAAGTATGGGGTGAGGGAGGGTGCGGGAGCTGGGAGTGCGCAGAGGGTGGGGCAGGGATGGGGAGGAGTCTGGGGAGATGACGATGGACCATTTTTCTTTGTTACAGGGCAAAAAAATAAAAGACATCGGGGACAGTTTTCTTTATTTTACAGGGAAAAATACAGCATATATAGGCACACTGAGGTGGGCTCCCAGTGTACCACAATAGTGGGGGCGGTGGGGCATGCCAACATGGGGATTGAACACTCGATGTCAGCACTGAATGGGTTTGTGGGGGGGGGAGGGGGCACGTCCAAGACCAGGAGTGGGCATCCCTGTGTTGGAAACATATTTCAATATTTTGGCACAATGAGGTGGGCTCCCAGTGTGCCACATTAGTTGGAGGATGGGGAAAACATGCCAACAGTGGGACTGGGAACCCCAATGTTGGCAAAATATCTATTTGAGCTTAGCAAGAGAGACGGGGAGGAGACATCTGACACAGGGAGTGGGCATCCCACTGTCAGAAACATAAAAAAGTTATTATTTCAGCACACTGGGGTGGGCTCCCAATGTCCACATTAATATGGAGGGATATGTGCTGATACAGGGTTAGGCACCCCAATTTCAGTTACAAGAAAAAGCTGCCACGGTGGCTAATATTGGGGGCAGAAGCCAGCACTGGAAGAGGCACCTCGGCCACAGTTGAAGCTTGAGGGGGGTTCAAGGGAGCGGCGATTGAGACAGATAATACAGGAACAACTGCTGCCATTTACATTAGTGTGCACTCTAATGCACATGGCAGGAGTTTGAGCTGCAGATGAAGCACTCCCATTGGAGCGGTTCATTTGTTTCAAGTCCGTGGCATGGCACATCAGCAGAGTTGAACTGCTGTCATGATCAGAGTGCCTGGTGATTGGTGTACACTGCCACACCTCTTGCAGATGCAGCTGTAATTGGCGTGGCAGTGACACACCTCTCATTTTCCATTACTGTCCCAAAGTGTTTGGTGCGCATGCACATCAAACGCAAGGAAAGTGTTAAGTGCAGACAATCGTGTAAGAACACTGGCTATGGGGGAAGTCACAGCTACTCATACTCCAATGTGTACCAGACAAGAGCCAGTGTAGGCAATGGTTAATCATTGGTTAAGGGGTGCTGCTGATTGGGCAGCTCACAACTACTTTTGTCCTGTCCCAGCCCCTCCCAGTTGAAGTGTCAATAGTCAAGTGGAGTAGGTGCACTGACAGTAGGAGAACACACAGCTTCTCCAGTCCTACCCTTTCCCAGCAAGTGTCACTGTATGCAATGATATAGGAGGCCAATAGCTGGAAAGCTCACAGACATGCTCACAGATACTCGTCCTGACTCCTGCCCCAACACTCCCAACAAGTGCCACTGTATACAATGCTACAGGAAGCTGACTGGTGGGGAGCTCATAGATATTCGTGGTCTCCTGGTACTCCCAGCAACTGTCACTGTATACAATACTGCAGGAGGCTGACTGGTGGGGAGATCATTGATGCTCGTGGTCTCTTGGTACTCCCAGAAAGTGTCACTGTATGTAATGTTGTAGGAGGCTAGCTGTTAGGGAGTTCACAGATACTTTGATATCTGGTCTCTCCCAAAAAGTGTCCCTTTATGCAGTACTGTAGGAAGCTAGCTGTCAGTGAACTCACAGATACTCATCCTCTCCTGGTACTCCCAGCAGGTATCAGTGCATGAAGTGTTGCAGGAGACTGACTGTTGGGGAGCTCACAGATACTCATACTCTCCTGGCACTCCCAGTAAGTGTCACTGTGTGTGTATATGTGTAGGAGGCAGGCTGTTGTGGAGCTCACAGACACATGTCCTGTCCTGGTACTGCCAGCAAGTATCACTGCATGCAGTGCCGCTGGAAACTAGCTGTTGGGGAGCTCGCAGATACTTGTCCTGTTCTGGCACTCCCAGCAAGTGTCACTGTATGCACTATTTCACGAGACTGACTGTTGGGGAGGTCTTATAAAATGGCTAGAAAATATCTAGAAATTTAATTAACGGAAAGGCATCACCTGACCATGCATTAAAATATCTATAAAAGCACAATCAGGTGTAAATCTTAGAACCATTATATACTTAGTAAGCCTCCAAGGTGTATCATAGGATTTTAATGTACTTCCCAGGGGCATGAGGACACTCGGCCTTCAGCCTGATGCTTTACTACACCCCTGGGGTGTGCATTAAAATCCTATAATGCACACCCTGTCATAACTTATTACTTACACAGATACTTGTCCTGTCACGGCACTCCCAGTATGTGTCACTGCATGCAGTGCTGTAGGAGGCAGGCTGTTGGGAAGCTCACAGATACTTGTCCAGTCCCAGCATTCCTAGTAAGTATCACTGCATGCAGTGCTTCACGAGGCAAGCTATGGGGGAGCTCACAGACACTAGTCCTGTCCTGGTACTTCCAGAAAGTGTCACTGTATGCAGTGCTGTATGAGGCTGGCTGTTGGAGAGCTCACAGGTACTCGTCCTGTTCCAGCAATCCCAGCAAGTATTACTGCATGTAGTGCTGCAGAAGACTGGCTGCTGGGGAGCTCACAGGTACTTGTCCTCTCCTGGCACTCCCAGAAAGTGTCACTGTATGCAGTGCTTCAGGAGGCTGACTGATGAGGAGCTCTCAAATACTCATCCTATCCTCATACTTGGAGATGGAACAAGACATAATTACAAGACTAGTAAGGGAACCACACTAGACTGGATAGTGGTCACTCATTCTAATAAGATCACAAATTCTGGTGTTATGCCAGATGCTATTTATTTATTTATTTAGTTTTTGTTGACCGGGTAAGTGCACTAAACAAATCCTACCTATTTTTAGGCACGACCCAGGGGGGAGGGATACAGATGAATGCCAACTGACCTTGAACCAGATTTAGCTATTGGTGGTATTTTTAGTGAATGAGGGAAATTTGGCCAGGACACAAGGGAAATTCCCCTACTCTCGTCAGTAGGGGGACCTTCTGGCCATCAAGATGGCCACTTGGAGTGAGTCGCTGGACCGACAGGATGCTGTGCAGATAGGAGAGCGAGCCTTCTCTCCTATTCTTGTCAGGCAAGAGGCTGAATTTGTGGTGCAACAAGGTACAGAGTTAGATGGCAATATGAGTGACATTTTTCTCTCTACGGAAGCTTTATCTGTGTTGGATACTGATTTAGACATGGCTTCTGGCAAGGTTGCATCCTCTACTTCGGATATGACTGAGAATAACGTGGCAGCTTGCTTAAAGGCTACTAATGCACTCTCTATGCAACGGGGGAAGTGCGAGAATGTTAATTCGGTTGTTCAGAAGGCGGAGATCCCTGTTCCGTCTTCTGGAGGCATTGCGTGTTCAGAGGGTGTGCCAGAGTTCGATAGGTTGGCTACTACTAATGAAAATGATTTACAACTTGTTTTTTGGGGCTGGCAGTTCTAGCACGGCAAGTATGTGCCAACAGCCCTGTTTGCTTACTGCTGACAAAACTTTAGTCTACTCTGCGGGCTGGCAGTCAGAACACCGAGGCAGGTGTGTGCCGAAAGCCCAATATTAAAGTTTTCCTTTCCCTGCTGGTGGAATCCAGCCCAAGGCGACAACCGCATAGCAGAGTCAGTTCTTGCACTCAGATGAAGGTGCAGTCAGCTGTAGCCACTCGAATTCCTCCGCTCTAATGAAAGACTCTGGCTTTGTTTTGGTTTCCTGCTAAGCCTTTGGTTAGCGATCCCTAACCTGTAAAAGCAGTGAAATTATTTATCAAACTTGTCCAGGAGTGCAGACTGGGGCTACTACCTTTTCCTTTGTTACTAATCACGAGGATAAGACCTCCCTTCAAACCCTTTCTAGCCACTCTACAGCGGTCTCTTATGCCTCAGAACAACGTTCAGTAATTACTTGTACATGCACCTTTACAGCCTGCTACCCCATTGTTGTTGCCTACTGCAGATGTTACCTGGACTCCTCAAAAGGCTTTGCAAGGGGCAGGGTGGCTAAAAACCGCAAAGAAATTAGCTTCCTTATCCTAATTAGGATTCCACCTTAAATTTCTCTCAAGTATCTCCTGAGTGAAACCTTTTGACATCAAGGCTATAGAAATTAATTTATTATCTCAGACCGAAGGATATACAGAACACTAAAATAGACAATAATAGTTCTGCTGGTTCCATGGCCCAGACAGATTCAGGTTTGTTGGTTGTCTCAGAGGGGAAAACACCTATAGAGGGAGATGCTCCTAGTGGCCATAATACAGAGACACAGGATTCTATACCTGGCCAGAAACCTTTGTTATCAGATTTGTTTTCCAGAGTAAAGAAAGAAGCTGCACCTAGGCGGAATGCTGTCCATATCCGCTACAAGGGTGGCTTAGAGGACAGGCTGGATCTGGCCTATGTCAGACAAACTTTATTGAAGGAGTCTTTGCATTTTTCTCCCAGAGAAGTGTTTGCCCTGATTAATATATCAGGGCCGACAATTATGATGTCAGTTTTAAAGCGGCATATGCTTTGGACTTATTTTGGGGGCGCTATGCATAAGTTAAATTCTACGCCCCATGGACCCCTTTTTAGTTATACCTTTGACTAAGCCTTTGGTTAAGTTTGTAACGGTCATGTTTAGAAATGAGGGGGTCCATGCGGATGACATTACATTTTGGTTGTCACAGAAATGTGAGATTTTGAGTAGTCCTGAAGCACTGTTGGATTCTGAATCTTTTTGGACAGGGGGTGGAAATATAAGGTTAAGCTACAAGTAACTGATGCAGGAATGGAGAATATCCCTAATTCTTTTATGTTAGGGAGAGATAGTGGAGTGTATTTTTATGCAGGACAGCCGAGGGCATGTTATAAATGTGGTGCAAAAACTCATTTATCCAGTACCTGTGACCAGGCGTGCTGTGATAACTGTGGAGAAACAGGGCACATAGCAATGCAGTGCGCTAATCTAACTAGGTGTGATTTATGTGAAGATTGTGGCCATGTTTTTGGTGAGTGTCCTTGGGCCTCAAAGAATAAAGCTTCTTGTGCCAGCCCAGAGCTCCTTATTCAGTGAGCACAAGACTCGGTCTCGGCCAAGGCTGATACATCCCCAGTTCTTTCTCCGGTTCTGTACCCTTACAGGATAAAGCAACTGACCTGAAGAACCCCCTTTAGTTATTCCTGAATCTGACCAGCAAACACAACAAACTTCTAATAAGGGATTCTATTAAAAATCCTCTTTTAACACCTGTTTGTTATGAGGAACCAAATGCCCCTAGGGGACGATTTGGCTAACAGTACTGCTTTTCAACCTGTGGCTAGAAGGCGTTCTTCTAGGAACAAAAGGCAGAAACCTCAGTCATACTGAATAACCCTGTTATAAGTGAGAATGACAATACTTATACTGCTCTGTTTTGCCAGGCGGGGTTCTGATATGGAACAAGGAGATGTAGATTCCCAATCAGTGGGAAGTAGCCAGCCTTCCATCGGAATAGAACAAGGGATTATAAGAATAAAAAAGAAAAACTGAAAAAATAAGTATGAAGGCTTTTTTGTTTTGACAGCTTATGGGTTCTCTCTTTCCATTGGGTCTTTAAACATTACAGTATTCTAAATGTGGTAAAAGGAAGGCTGTTTTCATTTATTCATAATAATTGTTATGATATTTTTTCTGCAAGAAACGTGGATGTGTTCAGAGAGCAGTTGATGTTATTTAAAAGATTGGATTTGGGGACCATCTTAATGGTCTTTTGGTCCAGATTGTGCAGATGGGGTGGGTATTCTTTTTGGTTCATATGATTTTTCTCTAGTGAAATTAGTGGATCTGATTCCAGGTCATTTATTTTTGTTAGATGGGAAATGGAAGTCGATGGCTTTCCATTTCATTAATGTATATGGACCTCAGACTAAGGCAGATAGGGTGTCTCTTCTGAAAACAGTTCAACCATACTTGGTCTCCTCATATATGATTATTTTAGGAGGAGATTTTAATTGTGACATAGTCAGGGAACAGGTGGATGGGGGGAAAGAAAGAAAGTTTACTGTGATTCCAATATGTTATCAGCCATAATTAAAACAGCAGGCTAGGTTGATTGCAGTACATAAAATGCAGGTTCACGTTTTACATACTGCATATTAGGGGTATTTACAGAACCACCATTGACCATTTATTTCTTTCCCGGAATTTGCCTAGGGGTCACTTTTGTATTATTCCTACTGAATTTTCTGACCATTTATTATTAAAATTTACTATTCCTGTTACAGTTTTTAAACCCAAAGTCAAAAGTAGATGGAAATTGAATTCTTCCTTGCTTGCATCTCTGAAGGTTCGAAAGGGTATTGCAGCTTTATTATCTGCTAGATTGTCTGTATTATGTTTATATAATGATACTGGGGATTGGTGGGTGGATACCAAATGGGATCTACAACACTGGTTTAGCAATCATAGTAAGGGTTTGGAAATAAGTTTTTGAAATATCTTTCCCTCCGGAATCAGTTACAGCATTTATATACTATATCATATTTCACCAATTATGACTATTCATCACAAATAAACAAATTAAAAAAGGACATGCTAACCTATCAGTATGATAGAGCCTCTACAATATATGCAATGCTTTCTAGCGGAACCCAAAAGTCACCTATAGGGGATCCATATGAGGCCTGTAAAAAAATTCATACTGATATGACACTTGAATATTTGCAGGATTCAGGTGGTAATAAGATAGAAGCTGTTTCAGAGATAGAAGGTCTAATCAAAAATCACTATTGCTCCTTGGGACCCATGGAGGCTCCTTCTGAAGGGAAAATTGCAGATTACTTAAGTAGTATTGAGGTTCCGGCATGTCCTCATGAAAGTATTGTTATTGCTTAAACATATTACTTTGGCAGAAGTTACAGAAGCAATTAAAAATCTTAAAACAGGTACTTCACCGGGCCTGAATGGCTTGCCAAATCAATTTTACAAAGTATTTATTTCAGAGCTTTCTGTTGTTTTGCATACAATTTATTTGTTCTTTTTTGAACATAATAAGACTCCTAACAATTTTTCTGAAGGATTATTGGTTTATTTATACAAAACTAGGAATAGAGCTGACATTTCGAATTGGAGATCAATTATTCTGTTGAATTCCGATTATAAAATTTTGGCCCATATTCTTAACTCCAGACTTAAAAACTATGCATCCTTTGTACTTTCAGCACAACAATTCTGTGGCATTCCGGGAAAGAAAATACAAGATGCTGTTATTATAATTAGAGATTTTATTGAAACGTTGCTTATGCAGGGTAATAGAGGATGTATACTTTCTCTAGACCAGGAGAAAGCATTCGATCGGGTTGATAGGTTCTTTCTTTTTTCAGCACTTGCTAAAAATGGTGTACTAGTGTCATTTATCAGGAATATACAGTTGTTATACTCCCATGTTTTTGTCAAGGTTTTATTGAGAGGTCAAATAATGGATGGTTTTGTTATTTGTACAAGAGTTAGGCAGGGTTGTCCTCTCAGCCCTTTGTTATATATTTTTTCCATTGATCCCCTATTGCGATGTTTGACTAGGGTGACCAGATGGAATGGATTACCAGAGTGGTGTGAACTTGCTAACCTTTCAGTGTTGTCCTATGCAGATGACATCTGTGGTTTCTTTTCACATTATAATCAAATCCCCCTTTTTTTGAAGGAATTGCAAAAATAAGCTGCGGTTTCTAATTCAAAACTTAATTTTTCTAAATGTAAGGGGTTAATGATAGGCCCTTGGGATGCTCCCTCCTGTCATATATCGGGATCACTTTTACAAATAAGCCAATAGTGATTTTGGGCATTATATTTGGAGCAACTAATTTGCCCTAGACAATTGGGAATTAGCATTATCTGAAGCCCAGAATAAGGTTAGGAGATGGCAATTCTGGAAATTATCAAAACTTAAAAATTCAAATTTTGAAACATTTTATAGTCCCTCAGTTGCAATATGTGGCATATATTTTCCTCTTCCTTCCTCTTTAGAAACAACTATGTATGGGATGTTTTTCAAATGCTTTGGGAATCGGCTTAATCCAGTTAAGCGTTGTTATACCCTATCTAAGTAAGGCACAAGGGGACTAGGTATGGTTGAACCTATATTTTTTTCATTCTCTGTTTATTTACCATACGGTTTGGTATGGTATTTCTACTACAACAGTTGGAGTTATGGGTATAGTAAAGCAGGTGCTTGAGCGTTATTTATCTGTGTGTCACGAGTCAGCACCAAAGCTTCATACAAGGCTACGCTTACCTGAATATTTTCGACCCATTGCTCAGAAGTTATTTAAATGGAAAATTTCCCGAGCTTGTATTTTGCATAATAGTTGGAAAGATTTTTTATAATCAATTACTAGCTCAATTATATCCTATTGAGCCAAGTTTTAAGGATTGTCCTCCTGCTCTTAATGGGCATGTTTGAAACAGCTCACTAATAAGCAGTACCTGCTACAATGTGGGAAGTATTATGGCTTACTATATATGGTAGGCTAAATGTTAGAGTAATGCCAAGCATAAAAATCTGGCAGACAGGAATTGTCCATATAGAGCGTGTATTAATTTAGAAACCATGACTCATTTCTACTTACTTGCTCTTATTCAAAACCGCTTTGGTCCTTTCTCAAAACTAAATGGCACATGGATTGGTTACTGAATTTAGATTATGATACTCTGGTATTGGGTCTTCTTCCTAAGGAGAAAGTAGATTTACATTTAGAAACATATCTTATATTTTTATGTTGTTTAAGGTTTTATTTATGGCAAACCCGATGGCAGTGGGTGCTTTCTCAGAAAATGATGCCATATTCAGTGTATAGTTTCCTGGTGGCACAGGCAATGAATTCTGTTTATCATTCTGATTTATTGTGTTACTCAGGTGATAAGGTGTATCGGTGGTGGAAAGGTTTTCAAATTTTATAAAATATAAATGAAAGGCTTTCGTTTACCTCTTGAAAAAGAAGGATGTTAAGTTTCATTTGTTTATCATTGTGATTTCATTCTTGAATGTATTATGTGAATTTCAATAAAAATATTTCCTATCTATGGATTTAGCCACCAAGGGTGAGAGCAGGATTATTCCATGCCATTTGAGACAGCGTCTCGAAGGAAGGCTGAACCGGAGCAGTCAAATCCGCAGGGATCTCCGGGGCATGAAGGTATTGGAGTCTTAACAATTTCCCAGGATCGTTGTCTGTAGTCTGGAGAGAAAGAGTGGAACTCAGATTTTTCAGCAGAGACTTAAAGGACAGGTCCTCGACCACAGGCTCTGTAGCAGTAATAGATCCTGCTTCGTCCACTTCATCACCCAACCGAAGGTCTGGGTCAGGCTCAATGTCATCTCCTGACAGTCACGGAGGGACTGTATGGACAGGAAAGGAACGAAAATCAGAAGAGAGGGAAGAAGGAAACGAGTGAAAAGAGGAGTCTTGAGAAGCAGAGGGAGCCCCGAGAGCCCCCGGCACTGAGGAGACGCACGGCACCGAGAACGACGCCGAGGGACCACACTGCACCAAAACGGGGTGCCGAGGAGCCACACAGTGCTGAAATGGCACAGAGAAGCCGCGACGGTGCCGAGGACGGCGCTGAGAAGCCACACAGTGCCGAGGATGGTGCCGAAGCCGTGACGGTGCCGAGGAGGGCGCCAGCACTATCGACGCCGAGGGTGCCGTAAAACACCCCTGGACTCTGAAAACAGGTTTTGAAGGAAGAAGCAGAGATAAGGGCATTGGTGTGGCCCTCGCGCCGTAGCCATGTGAGGGGGAATACCTAAGCGCCGGAGTCGACAGCATGAAGAAGGTGGCCACCAACCAGGAAAGTCCAACCGCCCTACCTGGTCTCTCAATAAGCCCGAAGGCCCACGAGTGACCGAGCCAGGTAGCTGAACCAACCTCCGAGCCCATTGCTCCATAAGAGTGGCCCACTGATGAAACTGCTCATCTGAAGACCTACCTGCAGGCGGGGTAGGGCTCCGATGTCGAAGCCATTGGCTACCAGAAGCAGAGGTTGGTGACTCTGAAGGAGGAGACCGGCAACTAGCCCCGATAACCGAACATCTACACGCAGACATATCAGAGGGTGACCTCAAGTGATGCCTTCTCTTTTTAGACCTGTGGGCCGAAGAAGAGCTTGAGGCCGAACGGTGCCGAGAATGTGACCGTTTATTTTTATGCTTCCACGGGGACCGCCCATCCCCCCGGGCATTGGACTGACCATTGTCAGACCCCCCTTCCAGAGAAGGTGGCGGACCGGACCCAGCCTGACTGACTGAACAGCTTTCATACGAAATCTCCCTACTGTCACCTGACCTGCTCATGGTCGACTCCGTCAAAGTAGGCTGAGACTTCTTTATTTTTAAAATAAGAATAAACTAAGCGATACTTTATCGAGATAATACTACAAAATAACAAAACTGAAAACTATGCTGCTAGTTTGAAGTTTGACTCCCGACGGGCAAGCGACGTCGTCACTGAAGCGCACTTGGCGGTGGGAAAAAGGAACTGAAGGCGGTTAGAGTTCGCCTGAGATAGTCATTACCGCATCGAGCTGAGGCTCGTGGTGCCGCTTCCTCGCAGCTCCATCTCTGGCGCCCGACCCTCCAGCAAAAGTTTGCTCTCGATGGGTCCTAGTGCCTCCGCGAGATCCCAATAGTGTGAATGAGTGGTGAGACTTATGTCCAGGAAGATCAAGGGTGTTGAGGCATATGACGTTGCTGAGGAAACGCCTACTAAAGTATGTCACACTAGCCCACCAATCATTACTGAGAAACCAAGCACAATAGAAGGCGGAATATGATAAGAGGGTGGGGCATAAACAGTTTTCTATAGGAGATCAGGTACTACCCTCTTGCCTGCCACTGAGAACAAACTTTATGAGATGACAGGGCTCTTGTAGTATTGACAGACAGGTGGAACCAGTAACCTATGAAGTCCACATGCCCAACAAGAGGTGTGGCAAAAGATACACCATGTGAATTTGTTGAAATTGTGGCATGAGAGACCAGAACCCCCCAACATAAGTTGTTACATCCAGATGGTATCACAAGACTCTGAACTTGACGTAGCATACAGTAGACTGGAACAGGCTGGTCAGATAAAGAAGGTCCACATTAACCCTGCATTAACTTCTCACCAACACAACCAAATCCAGCAACTGTTGGGTACATTTTCGGAAACCTTCACAAATGTACCAGGCTGAGCAATAAGTATAGAGCACGCCATTAGAGTTATGCAGAATACCCCTGTACCAAAAACCATACCGATTACCTGTGCATGTCAGGGATGAGGTAATAAAAGAAGTAAGGAAAATGGAGCAATTAGGAATAATCACGCCCTCCCATAGTGCATGGTCATCACCTATTGTGGTAGTCAATAAGAAGGAAGAAGTTATTACCCTCTGCCTAGACTTCTGGAGGGTGAATACTGCCTCCCTTCTACATAGATACCCTATGCCAAGGATAGATGATGTTATTGATCATCTGGGGAATGTTGCTTTTATTTCCACACTTGACCTCACTAAAGAATACTGGCAGATACCCCTTACCCTCAGTCTAGGGAGAAAACTGAATTTAGTATGCCAGTAGGGTTGGTTGAATTTGTTACCATGCCCTTTGGTCTTTATGGAGCACCTGCCACATTCCAGTGCTTCCTGGACCAAATACTACAACCATATTCTCAGTTCTGCGCTGCATATCTGGATGATGTGGTGGTGTTTAGCACTGACTGGGAAACACATCTGCAGCATTTAGATCAGGTCCTTTCAGCAATCCAGCAGGCAGGGGTCTCCATTAACCCTACAAATTGTCTGGGACAGATTGAAACCAAATACCTTGGCTTCATTATAGGGAATGAGGTTATTCACCCAGAAATGAATAAAGTAGAAGCAGTCTCTGCATGTGCCATGCCCAGGACCAAGAAACAGGTCCGTGCCTTCTTAGGCCTGGCCGAGTACTACAGCCGCTTCATTCCTAGATTTTCAGCCATAGCAGGCCCCCTTACTGAGCTAACAAAGAAAAAGTATGCAACCAGGGTGGAGTGGTCCCCTGAATGCGATGCAGCCTTTAGACAGATTAAGGCCTCTCTTTGCGTATATCCTGTTTTGAGAAGCCCTGATTTTTCCAAACCTTTTGTCATGCAGACGGATGCATCAGGGGTTGGGTTAGGAGTGGTATTGACCCAATATATTCAGAATGAAGAGCATTCCATCATCTACATTAGTAGTAAGCTGCATGAGAGGGAACACAGGTATGCGACAATCGAAAAAGAATGTCTCGACCTCAAATGGGTGATTGAATCATTTAAATATTACCTTGGGGGGGGAGTTTGAGGTGGTGACAGACCACAATCCCCTCTGTTGGTTGCATCAGATGCGGAAAAGAACTCATGATCATGAGATGATTTCTGACCTTGCAGCCGTACTGTTTCACTGTCTCTCATAGAAAGGGGAGTGAACATGCAAATACAGATTTCCTGTCACGATATGGGACAGGACTTGAGGAATCACATGCTGATGCTAAAATTAAAGTTGGATAACTGTTCTAGCTATTAATCTTCGTTCATGTGGTCCTTGCAAAATGATAACTGTGTTTAAAGATCACAGGGTAATGCTGTATGAATATCTTGATTTGTAGGCACTTAGGTGCTCCTCCAACCCTCGTATGTCAGGTGGTTGGACTTTAGGTTACAGCCTTCCTGGCTGGAAAGTGATTTTTTGATTGTTGTTGTCTATGTACGATCTGTGCTGGTACACAAAGTCCCAGGGTATGACAGGTTCTGGCAACTAGAGTGTCAGAGTGCTTGGTTTATGGGACTCTGGGACGGAACTCCTGAGAGTGGGTAGGTGGGTGGGAGTTCCGCCCTCTCCGGGGCATCTGGACGTAGGAATCTATTCTTCTCACCTTCCTTCAAAAGAAGGGGGGTATATGTTACAGGGTCAGTCCCCGCCACTAATGTTTGGATCCTTCTCTTTCCTATATGGTTGCAACCGCTATCTATCTTTCTTTCTTCTACGGCTATCCCTTTTTCTTTACTATGTTTGGAGGCAGACCACCTCCTTACAACCCCCCTTACCTTCATCTTCTTTATTTTTCCCTTCCTTCAATAGGTCCTAAAATGAAGGTAAAAGAAAGGAGACCTAAAGTATAGCAGGGTTAGACACGAATGGGTAGGTGTCTGGCACCATACAAATATGACAGAATAAACTGCATAGGGATGCAGTATATATGTAAAGTGTGCAAGCAGCATTACCTTTCCACTTTTCTTTATGTATCCTGTGCTGTCTTGCTGTACTGCATGATTTAATATGCTATGCCTATGATTAAGAATTAATTATCTTGTTTTAGGAGAAATAGTACATTTTGAATACCCCTTGGCTTTTTCCTTACTAGATAGTAAGCTAGGAAGAGAAATGCTTCCATTTCAAAAAGCACAGCAATTGTCTCTGCAGTAGATGTGTTAAACTCCATGAAGTTGTTCCTTATCAGAAAATCACTTAGCGCTTAGTGGTACGAATGTTCGCACGATCGCGAAGCCCTCGTGAGCATGCGCACATTTGTGTAGCGCTTGCGCTTGGATTTGTTTAAAATAGACTCCTTCTGATAGTTATTGCTGTGTCTAGTGGCTTCAAGTAAAGGAGCACTAGTACTTTACAGCTTCCTTTTGTTAGGAGAGTCAAGAAACTGAGTCTCTCGAGTCTCGCAGGCAGAAAGTGAAAGTGTCAGCCGTCGGTTGCAATTTCAGCCGATGGCTTGACATTTCAGTGGTGGTGTTGCTGCCATCCTGCTTTTCAGCTCATGCAAACCCCAGAGTCACCCTCAATACCACTTTGACCATACAAAGATGGCAGCTGTAATAAATAAATGGGCATTTCAATAATAGTCTTTTATTAGCTCCTTAGTTTTGGTGCTGAAAACAAGTAGTATTAGAATTCCAAAGACAAGAGTTTCAGGCAAGAACACGAGGAGTTACTTAGCAGATGATGAAGAGTTTCAAGAAAATACAAAATCACATGCCCCACAATGCAAAGCATCATGGGCTATATATGCAAATCACTACAGAATGTTATGCTGGTCCAACTTTAAGCAGAATTGCATGGTGCCGAAAGGCCTCTCACACAGTTTGCAAAGGGTGCTAACAGAAGACATAGACACGTGTTTCGTCCTATCAGGACTCATCAGTATGCCTCATCTGTTTGACACCCCAGTGGAATGGACCAGCTACCCTTAAGGCAGTGTGCCTTGGATATATTGTGTTTAGTTTTTTATTTTAATGGGTTCACCACAGTATATCCAAGGCACACTGCCTTAAGGGTAGCTGGTCCATTCCACTGGGGTGTCAAACAGACGAGGCATACTGATGAGTCCTGGTAGGACGAAACACGTGTCTATGTCTTCTGTTAGCACCCTTTGCAAACTGTGTGAGAGGCCTTTCGGCTCCATGCAATTCTGCTTAAAGTTGGACCAGCATAACATTCTGTGGTGATTTGCATATGTAGCCCATGATGCTTTGCATTGTGGGGCATGTGTGATTTTGTATTTTCTGAAACTTGGCTTCCCAGCCAAATGCCCTTTGGGTAACCTTGCCTCAGTGTTTGTGCACAGAGGTTCTTTGTCTTTAAATTGTTTTTTATTTTAATGGGTTCACCACAATATATCCAAGCCACACTGCCTTAAGGGTAGCTGGTCCATTCCACTGGGGTGTCAAACAGACGAGGCATACTGATGAGTCCTGGTAGGACTCAACACGTGTCTATGTCTTCTGTTAGCACCCTTTGCAAACTGTGTGAGAGGCCTTTCGGCTCCATGCAATTCTGCTTAAAGTTGGACCAGCATAACATTCTGTGGTAATTTGCATATGTAGCCCATGATGCTTTGCATTGTGAGGGCATGTGTGATTTTGTATTTTCTTGAAACTTCGCTTCCCAGCCAAATTGGGGTAACCCTTGCCTCAGTGTTTGCACACAGAGGTTCTTTGTCTTTTAAATAGTTTTTTTATTTTAATGGGTTCACCACAATATATCCAAGGCACACTGCCTTAAGGGTAGCTGGTCCATTCCACTGGGATGTCAAACAGACGAGGCATACTGATGAGTCCTGGTAGGACCCTTTGCAAACTGTGTGAGAGGCCTTTCGGCACCATGCAATTCTGCTTAAAGTTCGACTAGCATAACATCCTGTGGTGATTTGCATATGTAGCCCATGGGCATGTGTGATTTTGTATTTTCTTGAAACTTGGCTTCCCAGCCAAATGCCCTTTGGGGTAACCCTTGCCTCAGTGTTTGCGCACAGAGGTTCTTTGTCTTTTAAATAGTTTTTTATTTTAATGGGTTCACCACAATATATCCAAGCCGCACTGCCTTAAGGGTAGCTGGTCCATTCCACTGGGGTGTCAAACAGACGAGGCATACTGATGAGTCCTGGTAGGACGAAACACATGTCTATGTCTTCTGTTAGCACCCTTTGAAAACTGTGTGAGAGACCTTTCGGCACCATACAATCTGCTTAAAGTTGGACCAGCATAACATTCTGTGGTGATTTGCATATGTAGCCCATGATGCTTTGCATTGTGGGGCATGTGTGATTTTGTATTTTATTAGAACCTTAATAAAACAAATAGGACAGACCTTATATAAAAGGGACAAATATGACCTTTGTACTTGGATGGCTCTGCTGCTCTAAAGAGTCCTCCTAATGGTCCTGTTGTTGTTTTAACTTCATGGCTGGAGTTGCAATACTTCCTTGCAGAGTTCTGTGCTCTTTGAGTTCTGTTTCTGAACTGAGGGCTACTATAGGGAGACAGTGGCCCCTTGTGGCCCATTCTTATACTACCTTGCTGTCAATCATTTTCAGAGAGACAGACTGATTAAAACAAATCCCCAAGGAAAGATTTTTTCTTTCATTCCTGAATTAACTGCAGCCTGTACTTTGCATCTATCATGTGCTCTGCTTATCTAAACCTATATTGTGTGGATATAAAAGATGTTTTACTGTATGATGATGCTAGGCCACCTGACTCAGGTAGGCAGATACATATAGCACTACCTGAGCAGGTAATAATTAGATAGGGTCAGTGCTTCCTGACCAGCAGTAGGAGAGGTTCTATGCTGATGGAATCGATTTTGAAGAAAGTATTATTTTGTATGTTATTTTGATTTATGGTGCCAGAAATATTTATGAGTAATAAACATCCGCTAAAAATGCTAGGTTGCACCTTATTCTGAGACTCTGTGTCCATCTGTAGAACCCACACCGTTACAGTGAGTTAGGCAGTCTACAACTAGAATGAGTCTGCAGGCTTTGTTTAAGATGGTCTTAATTCTCTTTAGGGCAGTATTGGTGCCTGCTCCATAGACTACCAGGCCAGAGCACTGAACTGTTGACAGCAAGTCTGATGGCACTCTCAGTGAGGCAGTGTCTGTGCCAATAAAGCTGACCTAACCTGGCACTAGCTGCCTTGACTACATGGTCTATATGCAGACTGTATGAGAGACAGCAGTCAAGGATGATCCCGAGGTATTTCAAGTTATTAACCATTTCGAGGGTCTCAAGCTTCTTATTGTATATCTCAAGGGGATGGGACTTGTGATGGTTTTGATGAGAGGTGAACAACATTGTTTTTGTTTTTTTTTTGTAGTTGAGCAGGAGCTTGGATTTAAGTAACCATTTTTCCACTGCATTGAAGTCAGCTTGCATCCCTTTTCAAGATCTTCAGGTGTAGGATGACAGGTGTAAAGCACAGCATCATCTGCATATAGAAGGACCTTGTACTGGAAAATTTATGGGAGCTCATTTAAGAACAGGTTGAACAGCAGTGGGCCTAATTTGGAGCCTTGGGGCACCCCAGTGATGACACTTCAGTTGTTGGATAGAACATCTCGAATCTTGACCTGGTGTGTCCTGTTGGCGAGGTAACTTTGGAACCAGACCAGAGTAACGGAAGATATCCCAATGTTGTTCAGTCGGTTGAGAAGTAAGTTATGATTGATCGTATCAAAGGCTTTGGTGAGGTCTATGAAGGTGGCCCCCACCAAGAGGCCCCGATCAAGTACTTAATGAATATAACCAGTAAATTCAACCAAGGCCGTGGAAGTACTGAGAACCTCCCTAAAGCCATGCTGTTGCAGACTTTGAATGTTGTACTTATCAAGGTATGCAACTAACTGGTCATAAACTATTCTCTGTAGGGTTTTAGAGAGAGGGGGTAGAACTGCAATCTGCCGGTAGTTGGAGAGACTTGTTCTATCGCTGTTTTAGAAGATCGGAATGACCACTGCGCCTTTCCAGCATTGAAGGAACTTGCCCATAGTTAGTGGAAGATTAAGGATCCAGGTTAGGGGAAGTAGAACATCCAGTATGAGGGCTAAGATCTTGAGGTCCAGTGAGTTACCACTTGACCTAGATTTCCCAAGGACTTTTCCTTGTATGTCTTGGCCTCAGCTGTAAAGATAATGTTCAGGTAGAAGGAAAGTGTTGTATATGCTGGTAGGACATTGTTACTGCTATTGGTGGTGCAGGGCCATGGTTGAAGAAAGTCCAGAGGAAGCACTCCAGTAAGGTCCGTGAATGCCTTATTGAAGATGTCGATATGTTTCTGGGATACTGGGTAATAACTCCATCGATGCTGAGTAGCGAGAGAGGTGTTTTGTTTGCTCTGCCAGTTAGGATTTTATGTTCTCCCAGAATTTGCAGCTATCCCCAGGAGTTATCTAATTCACTTTGAAGTGAGATCTCTTTGTGAGCCGGATGGCATTGGTACTTATTATGAGCTGTTTGTATTTCTGTATGTCAGGGAGACACCCTGAGCTCTTGGCTTTGTGCCAGAGGTTATCCCTAGACTTCGTTAGCTCAGAGGAGCTTGTGTAATCCGTGACTTACTGGATCCTTTGATTTTCCTCATTTTAAGGGGAGCATAGTTGTTGTAGACCTTACTGAAAGTGTTGATGAAGCAGTTGAGGGCAGTGTCCACATTAGTGACAGTGTAGACCCCAGTCCAGTCTAGCAAGTGGAGGTGGGTTTTGAGAGAGGCAAGTTACTCAGTTGTTATCACTCTCGAGGTTATGGTTCTGGGGGGAATTTTAGGAACTTTGTTAGTCTAGGTGCACAAGACTGGTGAGTGGTCGCTGAGGGTATTGGCTAGCACAGTGGTACCAGTTAATCTTAGTGCCAGTTAGTTAGAATCCAGTCTATTAGAGTACTAGTACCTGTGTGGTAGTTTACTCTTGTGGGGGACTGAACAAGTTGGACCATATCAATGGTTGCAATGGCATCCATATACGGTGCAGCATCAGGGGATAACCAGTTTATACTGAAATCCCCCCAGCATTAGGATTTCAGAGTTATGGCAAGATTCAGATAAATAATCAAAAGTTAGTTTGAAACCAGTTTCCTGATCTTTTAGTGGGGTATACACAGAGATGATGGTGAGACATTTTCCTTGGAAACCAAGTTGTAGCTGGACTGCAATTAGTTGCAATCTACCACCAGAGGGTGGGATGGGGAGTGCCCTGCCTTGGATGGGGTCCTTAACATAAAGGATGCAGCCTCCTCCCTGTTTCTCTAATTCATCCACCCTGAACGTTGTGTAGCCTTCCAGCTGGATTGCCAGGTCAGGGGTTCTAGGAGTAAGCCAGGTTTCCACAACTGAGATGACATCCAGCTTGTGTTGTGTAGTCCAGACCCAGAGAGCACTGAATTTCGCCATGAGGCTGCAAATGTTGAAAGATGCAATAGGTATTACCCTTGCCTTCTTAACTGTTGTTGGTATAGTGGGTCCAGTGACGGGTCCAGGGTTGGGGTGAATATTCCCAGAGAGTAAAAGGAGAAAATGCTCTCTCATGTTTAACGAATGATAGTATCTAACATGTGCTCCTATGCTTAACTAACAGACCATCTCTAACCTGCTCTCAGGTGTTTAACTAATAGGCTGTGTAGATTTAAATCTTGCTTAAAATGCACTCGGGGATTATGCACAAACAAGTCACTGCCAGCAGTGTAAAAAGATCCCAACACCAAAACCTAAAATTGTGCAAAATATTTATTCTTCATTGTTTTGTTCCATTTACATAACTTAAATAATACGAACAGTGAATAAATACCAAAAGTCAAACAGTTTACACCACAATCTTACAAAAAGAGGGATACAAATCATAAAACACATGAGCCTGCAGATGCTCCGCAGTGTGCTAATGTGAGGGAAAGTAGTTTAGTTCAGTCTCATGTTGGATGGCTTCTCCCGAGGAACCAGATACAAATGAGAATTTACAAAGGATTCTGGGTAAAATGTAGGGGTAAGCAAAGAGGCCTCTCTCTCACTGTAGGCTTCTTGATCTGTTCCCATGGGGGGGTTACCATTAGGAAAGGGCACCACTACAGGGAAGGATGCAATTACAAATGGAAGGGCTTTTTTTGTCAGAATCGGTGCTGCCATTTTTAATGTATGCATCCCATTCCCCAGGAGACTTACCACTTCCGGAGAACAGGATAAAGGAGAGAGCAAAGGGAGCTGTGGGATGGGGAACCCAGAGGGAGGGGCTCACCCAACTGTGATCCCAGTCCTGCATGCTCATCCACCCCTTATCTCCATTTAGAGTGGGATCCAATTTAACAAGGAAATCCAGCCCTGTTGGACCCCATGCCCACCCACTATATAAATGACGGGTCTACTGAATGTTATGAGATGCAGCAACAGGTTGTCCAAGTGGCTCTACCGGGAGCTTCTTTTTCAAGGATCATCTTCCCAACTGAGAAAGTTTGGTCCAGTTACTTAAGTTGGCTATCAATTTTCTTGGAAGTGGAACTAAAATATCTGTTACTGATTTTGTAGAACTTGGGTCACTGCTCCTATGAAAACAGCACCACCCCCATTACACATTCTGCACTCTACAGCTGACTTCCTCACCACCAGAGGCACAAAAGAGAGCTGAGCAAGATGTGGGAGAGGCATACTCTCAAACAGAAGTTGAAATCAGGGCGTCAAAAGGAAACCTCAGCAGTAAATGCTAAGCCTGCATTTCTGGAGGAAGGGGAGAGGTTATTTGGGGAGAGTTGGTTCCAGCCATGATGACAGCAGTGAGAGGGATTACATCAGTTACAACATACAAAACTCATGCCCACACCCAAGAGGAGCAAGGGTGGAGAACTGATCCCGTGATAGGAGGCAGGCCTGCCAGCTGTCAGCTGGGCAGCTCTACTTCAGCCCCAGACCACTCACTCACTCAGGCTTGCCTGTCTGCAGCCATGCAACAGACTTAGGGAGCTCTTTAGCCTCTGTCAGAATCACCCAACACACTTCTTGCTCACCATCCAGGAAAAGGATTCAGTCATTCAAGAAGCAGTGCATCATCTGCTTCATAGCTTCTTTACTTGCTCTGTGATATGTCTATGGGAGTAGCTAGAAACCCAAACTGCACTGGTGACAGAAAACAGTCTCCGAGAGCACCAACACACAGCCCTCGCCCGCAAAGACAAACAAATACTTCCAAATCCACATTTGTTTTCTCTTCAGTCCTCCATTGATAGTTTCAATAGACGTTAGAGGCTCATCTCCATGTGAACAAAGCAGGGTATCTCCTGTGTTTCTTCTCTTCAGTTCGGTAAACCTGAGTTCCAATCACACGATGATTTCCTGATTTTGGGGTCCTGAGTATTTATATTGGCATCTCCCACTTGGCCATCTTCATACCTACACATTGGGGTTGAGAAAGAGACAGATAGAATGAATGAATTTACATACTGAGTGATAGCAAAGCCTACTGCACAGACTTGGAGTATAATGTGTGACATCACAGCCATGTTGTACCATCAAGTCTGATGGTAGAATGCCTTCTGCGATTTGCACCAATCAATTTTATAAAGTACAAATAATGCATGCATCTCTTAAGCCCTGTTTAAAGCACAGCAAAACATACATAATAGAACAATAATAATAAAAGCAACAATACAAAAATTATACAACTTTATAAAAATTAGCAGCAATCGGGCTGGCTCTGTCCAGCACAGAGGTTGGATTTGTGCTTACGTGACGCTCAGGAATGGACCCGGTCGCTGAGGGCCAGTTGGGGAAGAAGGACTGAGCATCCCTTAGACAGCTCTCCTTCCTCCGGGAAGGGCAGGATAGCATTCGGCGCATGAAGTGGCACTTCCAGCGAGGCTGGGTAGCTGCACCACGTATACACTCAACAGAACGTCAGGACAGGGCAGACGCAGGTCATCATTGCATGTCTCAGTCCTACTTAAAGGGGGAAAAACCTCCTGAACCTCACCGTCTACATGACGCTCTGCCCCCATGCGCCTTGATTAGCCTCCGGAGTTGATCCCCCGACTAGATACATGTACCACGACCCCGATATAGGGGGTCGGTGCCGCGGCTCCGGTCTCTGGGGGGAAAGCCAGGGATAACTGGGGGATGCAGACATAACCAAAGGTGGAGGCGAAGGGGGTCCGTGACCAGAGCAGAACCCAATGGGAGTAGTAGGGGCAAAAATAAAAAAATTAGCAGCAATAAATATACAAAAAGCAGCAAACTTCAAGCTGGTACACTTGTCTGAATCAGGGATGCTTTAGCTGAGTCCTGAATGTAGAAAAAGTAGAATCAGGCCCAGCTTGGTGGCACCAGCTGGGGATGTGCTGCAGTGCCATACTGAAGACCCAGGATTGAGTCCTGATCCTGTCTCCTGTAACATAAATGAGATAGTCTTCATACAGTGAATGACTACATGATGTCTGCTATTCCCCACCTACTGGAAGGTGTGGCAAATGGCCATTGGTGCATGCCAGGGGTGGTGGAGGCAACTAACTAGAGGGAACTCCCCAACCCCAATTTTATGACAGTACCAGACTGACCACCTTGGATGTCTCCAACAGCTCCAGTCTGCCGTCTTCCTTTTCTTCTGCTAACTTAGGAGACACCTTGGTGGACAAGAGTGCGTATTGGCCCTGCCTTGTGAGGGTAAGACATGAAGCCCTGGGAAAGTGCCTCTGGGCAACACGACTGGTATGGCTTGGAGCCAGTAAGAGTACATGACAGAGCATAACAGTTCATTGGTGCCTAAAGAGAAGAAGAAGAAGAAGAAGGTACAGTGTGCTGTGGTAGTGGTGATGCAGGGAGCAAAAAGTATAAATTGTTGAGACAAAATTAGGATAATTTTGTAGTTGCTGTGGTACAGCACTCCACAGACATGGATCAGAAATAGAAAAGGCTAGGTTGTCCCTAGTCTTCAACCAAGCCTGAGAGATGTACAATCAATTCTGAAAACTTGAATGAATCAATTTGTTGGATAGAGGAATTGGAGACAGAAGCGCTATGCTATAACTGTGCAATTAACTAAGTGTAGAAAGAGCTGTGAAGTAGGGGGAGTGGCTTAGCTAGAAGGCCTTAGTCAAGTAGCATGAACGGTAACCTTCTCGGAGGTGCTACCCATCTATGGCATAGGAGAGGCTAGGGTGTTCCGTACCATGGGATTCAATCAGTGGTTGAAAAACTGGTGTGGATCTCAGGCATTTGGTTTCATTGGGGACTGGGGGTCCACCTGGAGTGATGCAAGCCTATACTGGCATGATGAGGCTGCATCTGTCCGGGAGGGGAACCAGGATCCTAGGTGATAGGTTTAAATGCTTCATTGGCAAGCTTTTAAACTAGCCAAGGGGGGAGGCACTGGAAAGGAGCAGGAAAATCCTAGCCCCCCAAACAATCACGGTAGTAAGTGTGGCAAACACAAACATGGAGGTGTCGATAGGGAGAAGGGCAGGGGTAAATGGAGAAAGTGACAAAGGCAAGAAGGACAGGGATGGGGCAAAAGGGGGTAAGGCCATCAGGAAATGGAGGGTAATGAGTACCAATGCCCGTAGTCTGGGCAACAAGCTCCCTGAGCTGGTGGCCTTAATGGAAGAGGGATGCCTGGATATCGTAGCAGTCACAGAAACATGGTACACAGAGAACCATGACTGGGATGTTAACATACCAGGGTACATAACCTACAGGAGAGACAGGCAGGGGAGAAGAGGGGGAGGAGTAGCTTCTCATGTAAAGGAAGGGATAAAAGCAACTGAACAAAAGAGTAAACAGGGAGGAGAGGAGGCACTGTGGGTCACCTGAGACTGAAAGGGCATCACAATCCCGCACAGGGTTGTGTACAGACCCCCACGTCAGGGAGAAGGAACGGACAAGGATATGATGGAAGGCATTCTTAGAATGGCAGAGAAAGGGGAGATACTGTTGATGGGAGACCTGAATATGCCAGATGTTAACTGGATCACATTTGCTGCAGCCACATCCAAGAGCAGGGCCATTCTTGATGCCCTACAGGTGGCAGGCATTAGACAGCTAGTTCTCGAACCCACTGTGAGGGAGCAATCTTAGACCCTCGTGACTCAAAACGAGGGCAGTGAGAGGATCTCAGATCTAGAAGTGGGTTGCCATCTGGGGACAAGTGACCATCAAACAGGTGGTTCACATTAAACTCAGCTACAGAGTCAAGCCATACAAAAGTGAGGGTACTGGACCTTTAGGAGGGCTGACTTTAGCAAGATGAGAGTGCCCTCAGAAAAGCACTAGAAACAGGCTAGAAGGAGGTGGAGCAACAATGGGAATTATCAAACTGCCATCACAGAGGCAACAAGCCTTGTGTGAAGCAAATAAACAAATCAAAATGAAAGAAAAAGCCACTATGGTTCTCAAGAGAGGTGGCTGTGAAAGTCAGGAAGAAAAGATAGCATTCCAGAAGTATAAGGAAACACAGAAGGAGCAGAACAGACAGCTGTACCAGTTAAGGCAGAAAGAAGCAGGGAGGGAAGTCAGAATAGCAAAGGCCCAAACTGAGGAAAGATAGCCAACTCAGTTAAGAAGGGGATAAAACCTTTATAGGTACATCATGAAAGACAAAGGAGGATAGTGAGGCTGAACAGAATGAACGGTGGGTGGGCAGAGGGGGACAGTGAAAAAGCAGGAATACTGAACGAATATTTCTGCTCAGTATTCACAAAAGAGGAGGGGGAAGTGCCTAATCCAATTAACAGAAGCACTCTTGATAGGGGGGTCGATCCCAGTCCTTTCACAGAAGAAAGGGTTCTGCAAGAACTCCTAAAACTGAAGGTGGACAAAGCAATGGGTCCTGATGGAATTCACCCCAGAATTCTAAAATAATTAAGGAAGGAACTAGTGAAACCACTGGCTACTCTTTTTAATAAATCATGGGAGGATGGTGTGGTACCCGAGGACTGGAGGAAGGCGGATGTGATTCCCCTTCACAAAAGTGGGACCAAGACAGAGGCAGGAAACTAAGACCTATCAGTCTGACCTCTGTGGTAGGGAAAGTGATGGAGTCACTCTGAAGGAAAGAACAGTTGAGTACCTAGAGGTCAGTGGAGCACAGGATCCAAGGCAGCATGGGTTCACAGCGGAAGGTCATTGACTAATCTAATAGATTTCTTTGACTGGGTGACCAAAGCAGTAGACCAGGGAGGGGCTGTGGACATGGCTCACCTAGACTTTAGCAAGGCATTTGACACAGTCCCACACAAAAGATTATTAGTCAACTTAACCAGCCTGGGAGTGGTCCCAGGGTGGTAGCCTGGTAAAACATTGGCTGGACAACAGGACACAGAAGGTAATTGTAAATGGAGTCCACTTGAAGAAAGGGCGTTACTAGTGGGCACCGCAGGGTTCAGTATTGGGTCCAGTCCTTTTAATGTCTTCATCAGTGGCATTGCAGAGGACTGGAAGGAAAGTATGCCTTTGCAGATGACACAAAGATCTGCAACAGGGTTGATACACAAGAGGCGTGGAAAGGATGAAAAGGGACTTGGCAAGGTTGGAGGAATGGTCTGACGATGGCAGCTAGGATTCAATGCAAAAAGTGCAAAATAATGCACCTGGGAAACAAGAACCCAGGGAAGAATACACAATGGGTGGGGAGGTAGTAAAACAACAAAACAGGAAAGGGACCTGGGGGTAATCATATCAGATGACCTTAAGGTTAGCAAGCAATGTGAGAAGGCAGTAGGGAGGGCTGGGGTATACTGGAATGGATAGGGAGAGGCATCATCAGCAGAAAACAGGAAGTTGTTATCCCTCTGTACAGACAGTTGGTGAGACCCCATCTGGAGTACTGTGTCCAGTTCTGGAGACCCCATCTCTGCAAGGACATAGACAGGATAGAGGCAGTCCAGAGGAGGGCAACTAAAATGGTGCAGGGTCTGCAAGAGAAGCCGAGTGAGGAGAGACTAAAGGAGCTTAATATGTATACCCTTGAGGAAAGAAGGGAGAGGGGGACATAGAGAAACTTTCAAGCACTCAAGGGAATCAACAAAGTCCAAGAGGGTAGTATCTTTCAGAAAAGAGACTTGCAAGAACAAGGGGACACAATTTAAAGATAGAAGGAGGGCGGTTCTAGGGGCAATGTGAGGAAGTATTATTTCACAGAGAGGGTAGTGGATGCATGGAACAGCCTTCCTGAGGAAGTTGTGGAGTCTAAAACTCAGGGAGAATTCAAGAATGCATGTGACAGACATAAGGCAATTCTTGTGGGGCAGGAAGATATAGGCTGTTGGTTAAATAGGATCTGCGGCCTATCCTGTAGCTAGGGAAATGGGCAGACTAGATGGGCCTAGCGGTCCTTATCTGCCGTCAAAGTCTGTGTTTCTGTGAAGCCAGGTTAAAGCCAGATTTAAAAACTGCCCTAGATAGCTTCTGTCAGAGAACAGACAGAGAACACCAAGAAGAAAGAGCTGCTGTTATAACTATAGTTCTCTAATGGGACTAAAGAACTAGAACTCTACTACTGGGACCTTCAATTTAGGGTAAAAACCAAACAAAACAAAAAAAAGTGTGTTTGTCGGATTTGGCTGAAGTGAATTGTTATCTGTGCAGTTATCTAGGTGTTTGTCTCAGGTGGCTGAAGGAATTGTTATCTGTGCAATTAACTAAGTGTAGAAAGAGCTGTGAAGTGGGGAGTGGCTTAGCTAGAAGGAAGCCAGGTTGTAGCCAGATTTAAAAACTGCCCTGGATACTTTCTGCCAGAGAACAGGCAGAGAACATCAAGAAGAAGGAGCTGCTGTTATAAAGTACAGTTACATAAGAACTTACCGTAACAGTAGATCTTTGAGAGAGGCTCTTGTAGTAGGTAATTACATATAGGACTGACGCCGGTAGGCGGCAGGACCCCACAGAAAAATTTCTAGCTAGCAGTCCCTGGCAAGGGACCGCCCCCACGTCAGGTGACCAGCGTCAGGAGACGTCGGTATAAAGAGGCGGTCCCTCACGCCTGCCTTCTAGTTCTTTCCTGCGAAAGGCCAACAGAGGCAGGAAGAGATAGAAGTGGATATTTTCTTAAATGGAAAAGGAGCTGAAAAAGCTTAGGGGGATGGAGGGCAGGAAGGTATTACCTACTGCAAGAGCCTCTCTCTAAGATCTGCTGTTACGGTAAGTTCTTACGTAACTGTACTATCTTACTTCGAGAGGGCTCTTGCAGTAGGTAATTACATATAGGGCTGAGTCCCAAGCAGTCTGGAACAAGATGAAACACACGGGAGGAGGAAAGCTACTCAAAGTAGATCCTCTAGCTGTGAAGGCCCTAAGAAAGGAGGCCTTGCAGAACAGCCAGCCCGAACCCCGCTCTACGGCGAGAGGCAATATCCAAACTGTAATGTTTCATAAAGGTATGGACGGATGTCCAAGTGATGGCAGCACAGATGTCTGCCGCTGACACATTCTTGAAACAAGCCGCTGAGGCAGTGACTCCTCTGGTGGAGTGGCCTCTGACTTGACCCGGGAGGGTCTTGTTGTACTTGTCATAACAGAAAGTGATGCAATGGGCCAACCATTTGGATAGGCATTGCTTAGAAACAGCATTGCCTTCCCTTTTTGGAGCAAAGGAGACAAAGAGTTGATCTGTCTTTCTGAGATCGTCCTGTCAGTGTAGTATCTCAGAATCCCGTGAACATCCATAGTATGTAACAAATACTCCCCTTGATTGGAGTACTGCATAAAAAAGGCAGGTAACTCTATGGACTGGTTCAGAGTAGATTCCACTACCACCTTGGTGAGAAACTTAGGATTGGTACGCAGAGCCTCACGTCCCTTGTGGAAAATTAAGTGTGGAATTTTACACATTAGGGCCTGGAGCTCGGAGATCCTCTGGGCAGAGGTAATGGCCACGAGAAAAAGTGTCTTCCAGGAAAGGAACTTCAAGTCTGTGGAAGCTGCCAGCTCAAAGGGAGACAGAGTTAGTTTCTCAAGAACAAAATTCAAATCCCAAGGAGGGGTAGGAACTTGATAGGAGGTCTCAGGTGGAGAACCCTCTGAGGAAAGTCTTCGAGACTTCCAGCTGAGCAAACATTTTGTCTGCAAAGGAACATGATAGGTCAAATGGCCACCATGTGGACTTTCTCAGGGAGGAATGACTAAGACCCAGGTTGAAGAGATGGCGTAGGTACTCCAGCAGATGACCAACAGGGCAGGAGAAAGGCTCAACTTTAGAAGCAGCCTAAATTGTGAATCTTTTCCACTTCATGGCATAGGTAGACCTGGCGGAGGGTTTCCTAGCCTCTACTAGAATCTCCACCACCTGGGGAGAAACTCCAAAGTGGTCCTGAGCTATGTCTGCAGGAGCCATGCATGAAGTTGAAGGGACTTCAGACCTGGATGGACCAGGGTCCCCTGATCCTGGGTCAGCAAACCTTGTGACAGAGGAAGAGAAATCAGTGGTTCCTCTGAGAATTGTTGCAGAAGAGAGAACCAAACTTGCCTGGGTCAAAAGGGAACGATCAGAATCATTCATGCTCCTTCTGACCCTAGTTTCTGCAAGACCTGTGGGATCAAAGGAATTGGGGGGGAAGGCGTAGATGAATCTGCCCTTCCAATCTAGAGACAGAGCATCTCTCCAGAAAATGCCTCGCTTTTGAACAAGCGAGCTGAAGACTGGAAGCTTTGCGTTTTGAGGGGAAGTGAACGGGTCTACCTGTGGTGTTCCCCAGCGTAGGAAGATATCGTCTAGGACCCCTTGATCCAGTTACCACTCGTGGGCCCGGGCAGATAAGCGACTCAGCTTGTCTGCCAAGGTGTTGTCGACTCCCGGAACATGAATTGCCATGAGGTGAAGGTCGTGTTGTACTGCCCAGTCCCACACTCTCATTGCTTCCCTGCAAAGAGGGTAGGCTAGAGTCCCTCCCTGTTTGTTGATGTACCATGCCACACACATATTGTCCGTCTGGACAGCTAGGTGGCCTGGAAAGAGATACAGGTGGAGGGCTTGGAGGGCATAAAGTACTGCCCAAAGCTCTAGCACATTGATGTGAAGGGTTTGTTCGAGCTTGGACCAAGAACCCTGGGTCCGATGAGGACCGAGATGGGCTCCTCAGCCTTTGCCCGAGGCCTCTGTAGTCAGAGTCTGGGAGGGGGGAGGAATGAAGAATGGAATCCCCCGAAACAGGTTCTCTCTGACCATCTACCATTGCAAGTCTCGAACCATGGGAGAGGAGACCAGAACTAGCTGATCCAAGTCATCCACCAATTCATCCCATTGGGAGTGGAGTGTCCACTGGGAAACCCTCATGTGGAGCCGAGTGCTAGGAACTGTCGGGATAGCAGCCGCCATGAGCCTGAGAAGGTGAAGAACCAACCTTGCAGTGACTCGCCTGCGGCTGGACAACAGGCTTACCTGAGTCTGAATAGTGGCTTCCCTGTCCGGGGGCAGGAAGGCCCTGCCCAGGGTCATGTACAGTATTGCCCCGATAAACTGGAGTCTCTGGGATGGGATCAATTGAGACTTGGAATGGCTGATGGTAATACCCAGGCAGGCAAAGACCTGTTGGGTAAGGGAGAAGCAGCACAGGAATTCCTCCCTGGACGAGGCCACCAGGAGCCAATCATCCAGGTATGGGAAAACCTGCACTCCCCGGGTATGCAGGTAAGCTGCCACCACTGCAAATCATTTGGTAAATACTCAGGGAGCCGAGGAGAGGCCAAATGGAAGTGACTTGAACTGGTAGTGGTCCCCCTCGAAAGCAAAACGGAGATATTTGAGGTGTGACGGGCGAATGGATATATGCAGGTAGGCATCCTGCATATCCAGAGTGCACAGCCACTGACCCAAGCGGAGGAGGGGCATAAGGCTCTGCAGAGAGAGCATTCTGAACTTCTTGTATTCCACGAATAGGTTCAGGGAACTGAGATCTAGGATAGCTCTTACATCTCCTGTCTTCTTCGGGACCAGGAAGAAATGGGAATAGTAACCCGTTCCCTGAAGGGAAAGGGGGACAGGTTCTATCGCCTCTTTCAGCAACAGAGCTGAAATCTCTTCCTGGATCAGAAGAAGATGTTCCGAGTACGACGACCTTTGGGAGAGTGATGAAGTGGTTTCTAGAAACTCTATTGAGTGTCCTTCTGCAACTAGCTGGAGCACCCATGAATCTGTTGTTTTCCTCTCCCAGCCTGGAAGATGGAGGGAGAACCTCCCTCCTACCAGTTCCTCCGGGAAGCCTGAGGCTGTGGGAGAGGAAGGAGTCAGGTGGTGGGGCAGCTATAGTTGAAGCACCCGCTGCTTTTTTGAGCAGAGGGGCTTGACAGTTGTAGGGCCCGCATTTAGTGGCCCACTTTCCTGGAGGTTTCGGCCACAATTCCATCTGCAAAAGGGACGTGCTGCAGTTGATGGGGATGGTACATAGATTCGACAGACTTAGTGTCGTCCCCTTCTCCTGCAGATCAGTAATGATGCCTTGATATCACCTCCAAGAGCACCGACCCCTGAAGGGTGCTTCCTGTATAGTGGACTGCACTTCCAGAACCAACCCAGACACACAAAGCCAAGCATGACATCGTGAAGCCTATGGCGAAGTTGAGCTCCGTCCAGCAGTGTCCACTGCATCGTAAGTCACACGGGCATGTGTCGACCTGGCCGAACATGCAGAGTGGACAAGGTCAGACAGTTTCTGCTTGACTTGAGAGTCCGGCAGGGAGTCCAACTTGATTTCCACCTCAGAAAGAATGGCCTTCTGGTAATCCCCCATGTGACCGACATAGTTCAGGGCCCTAATCCCCAGCGTGGAAGAAGCAAAAATCTTCTTTCCATACTGGTCCAAAAGGTGAGATTCTTTATCAGGTGGTGACAAGCTAAGGTGTTTTGGATTAGCTGACCGGCCGTGAGTGGCGCTAATCACGACCGAGTCAGCTTGAGGGTGGAAATCTAAAAAGTCAACACCCTCTGGAGCCTGGTATAGCCTGTTCGACTTCCGAGGAAGAGGGGCTAATGCCGACAGTTGTTTCCAAATAGTGGTAACAAGGTGGACATGAGGCTCAATCTAGGGTGGCACCAAGGTGGGAGCTGTGATGGGCAGATCCAGATGCTCAGCGAGTTTCACCTGCTGTGGGTCTGGCTCCGAGGACTGCCACTTATGTTACTGCCTGGATTTTATGTAGCAACTCCATGAAAGAAGGATCCTCCGGAGGAAGACTTTGGAGAGTCCTTGGCCTGGCTTTGACGGAGAGCTAAGTCTGCGTCCTTCTCGGAGCAGCCGCCGGAGGCGTCCAAGGAGGAAAAGGAAGAAATTGAAGAAGAGGATGACTCCCTTTCCCGTCTAGGGGGAGGAACAGACCCTTTGGGAAGCCCTCGGGGAAGCGTGTCCTGCCCCTCTCTGGACCCAGAGGGTTTATCCCTGGTGTCTGGAGGAGGTGAGGGAGTTTGTCGCCGTGGATGTACGGGAACCTGTACCAGCACCGTCATCGGAAGATGACTCTCCATCTCTCTGGTGAGCTGAGCCTTGGCCTCAGCCCACCAGGAGGCTAGAGTCTCCTGCAAATCCACCGGTGGCTGGGGGGGCAGTGGAGGAGAAGGAGGCAGGGGATAAGGGTATGGGTTATACCCATAAGTCGAGTATCCATAACCCGACAGCGGGAAGCCCGGCATTGGATATTGTGGCGTAGGGTACTGCGGCGTCAGGTAGGCCAGCGCCGGGTACTGCGGCATCGGATACTGCGGTCCCGGGCACGACAGCGTCGGATACGACGGGGTCGGGTACCCGGGAGCCAGGGGAGCTGCCGGAGCAGACAGCCCTGCCAAAGGCCCCGTGGGCGGAACTGGAGCAGAAGGCCCGGGGGGCAGAGGGCCCGGCGTTGGAGCAGTATCCGGAAGCAGGATGTCACCCGGGGTCAGCATTACCAACGTCGGGGCCGGCAGCCGAGGTGCCGGTGTCGGGACCGGCATCCAGGGAGCCGACATCAGATCAGCATGAGGTTGATCCAACGGAGGTGGAACAGGGACCTCGGCCTTGCCCGGGAACGGAGGGGAAATATCCCCGGAGTCAGGCTGAGGAGACTTGGGGTCCCCGGAGGGCAGCGAAGGCTGCGGGGAGCCAGGAATGCCAGAAGTGGGAGGGTCCAGCGTTGGCTTATCCTGCCAGCGACGCTACGGACGACGGGTTTTTGTCAGCGGATCGGGCGGTGCCGGAGGGCCGGGCGCCTGACTTAACGGATCCTTCACCAGAAGCAGGCTGCAAAGGGGGGACAGCCTGGTCTGGCGGAAGAGTGGTCGTGCGCTGCCCTGAAGGGTCGGGCGACTTACCAACCTTCTCCGGGCGAACGTTGGAGGAGCCGACGTCCGGTTATTGCAGCCGACCACGCCAGTAGACCGGGAAACCATGGCTTTACTGGGGACAGACGCCTCCAAGAGCCCGGAGGTGCCCGGCGACCCGAGCACGCAGCCAGATGCACGCCGCCTTCGAAACTCTAAGGCGGCTGCTGTCGAGGAGCGGTTCTCCGGGGGCATTACTAATATGGCTTAATCTCTGAGGGAGTCGGGTGAGGGGAGCCCTGTCCTGGTGCTTTTCTTTGTCCTTCTCTTGCTAAGGCCTTCAGGGAAGTTGACGCCTGCTGAAGTTTTTGAGTTCCTTTTCCATGGAGCTCATCTTCATTTGAGAATGTGGGCTTCCAGGGACTGCTGCCACCTTCTCCAGGCAGTGCTGGCACTTCTCAACTTGATGGTTGGGGCCTAGACAAAAGGCACAAGGACTGGCTGTCCTTTCTGCGGGAGTTACCGCATGAGTTGCACTTATTTTTGTGCTCGGAAGGTGTAGGGGACGTACAACACCGACGGATGACTGACGATTATGGGGAAAAAGAGGAAAAACTCAGTAAAATAACCGACGAAAGGGCCTGACGAGCAGGGAACTTTTTCGCAAGGCGCTGGCATAAGCTAACGGCTGGAAAGAACTGGAAGGCGGGCATGAGGGACCGCCCCTTTATACCGACGTCTCCTAACGCTGGTCACCTGACGTGGGGCGGTCCCTCGTCAGGGACTGCTAGCTAGAAATTTTTCCGTGGGGTCCTGCCACCTGCCAGCGTCAGTCCTATATGTAATTACCTACTGCAAGAGCCTCTCTCGAAGATCTACTGTCACAGTAAGTTCTTACGTAACTGTACTTTATAACAGCAGCTCCTTCTTCAGTAGCGGGAGTGGCTTAGCTAGAAGGAAGCCAGGATAAAGCCAGATTTAAAAACTGCCCTAGATAGCTTCTGCCAGAGAACAGGCAGAGAACACCAAGAAGAAGGAACTGTTGGTACAACTATATTTCTCTACTGGGACTATATTGCCCTCCTTCCCACCCTAAGCCAGTTCTGCTTTTATAGGCACAGGATTTGACTGACAACAGGAACTTCCTGTTTGGGAGCAGGAAATGAGTGATCACAGAGCCACAAAAGACTCACCATCCTAAAAGGAAAAGAGTAGTCTCCATCCCCTGCTGCTGGAGGTCTGACTCTGAGCAAGTAAGGAGACTACTGAGAAATAAAGGAACTTCTTGTCTCAGAACAGGAAGATCAGAAGCTTAAAGGGCACAGAGGCAGTAAGTAGAGAGGAAAAAAAAATAAACAGAGAAAACAGTAAGTATTCCAAACAACAGTTAAGGGGCCAGAAATAAGACATGATGGGAGTGATGCAGTGCAGTGGCTGTGGAGGAGCAGTCTTCTGGGAGACATTCTGGAGGATGCAGTGTTGTCCCATCTGCAGGCACCTCACTGGGCTGAGGAGGAGGTTACTCATCTCAGGCTGAGTTGGCCAGGATTGGGGATCTCCTCCCACCCAGGAACCACCAGGGCCACTGCTGTTGCCTCAAGTTGCCAAAAAGAGGTGGTTGGACCACAGTGGGCTCAGGAGGGTGAGGGTGGTGGAACTGAGGCACATCCCTCCAGCTTTACTCTCCACAATTCATATGACACTCTGGCAAAGTGTGGTTCCAAGGAGGATGCTGGGAACCTCCACAAAGGAGACCCACAGAAGGGTGGCGTGGGACCCCACAGGGGAAGGAAACTCCTCTTGGTGTGGGACTGTATTGTTAGGGGGGTAGAACTGGGGGAGGAAGGGGAAAGGGAGGTAAGGTGCCTGCCTGATGCCATGGCTTGGAGAGACAGGGAGCAAATCCTCAGGATCGCTGGAGCAGCTGCATGGGGGAGGGAGCTGGATGCAATTGTCCATCTAGGGACAAATGACCTGGCTGAGAAATGGATCACAGCAGTGCAGGAACAGTTTTTGGAGTTGGGGAGGGGCCTTAGACAAGTAGCATGCACGATAACCTTCTCGGAAGTGCTGCCTGTCTATGGCATGGATGAGGCTAGGGTGCTCCACACCATGGGATTCAATCAGTGGTTGAAAAACTGGTGCAGACCTCAGGGAATTCGCTTCACTGGGGACCGGGGGTCTACCTGAAGTGATGCAGACCTATACTGGCATGATGGTCTGTATCTGTCCAGGAGGGGTACCAGGATCCTAGATAATAGGTTTAAATGCTTAATTGGCAAGCATTTAAACTAACCAAGGGAGAGCACTGGGAAGGAGCAGAAATCTAGCCTCCCCAAAAATCAGGGTAGTAAGTGAGTGAAACACCAAGATAGAGGCGTCGATGGGAGAAGGGCAGGGGTAAATGGAGAAAATGACAAAGGCAATAAGGACAGGGATGGAGCAAAAAGGATAAGGCCATCAAAAAATAGTATAATGAATACCAATGCCGTAGTCTGGGCAACAAGCTCCCTGAACTTGTGGCCTTGATGGAAGAGGGATGCCTGGATATCGAGCAGTCACAGAAACATGGTACACAGACTGGAAATGGGGGTTAATAACAACAACAGAAATGGAAAGGGACCTGGGGGTAATCGATCAGATGACCTTAAGGTTAGCAAGCAATGTGAGAAGGCAGTAGGGAGGGCTGGGGAGTTACTGGGATGTATAAGGAGAGGCACCACCAGCAGAAAACAGGAAGTTGTTATCCCTCTGTACAGACAGCTGGTGAGACCCCATCTGGAGTACTGCATCCAGTTCTGGAGACCCAGTCTCCGCAAGGACATAGACAGGATGGAGGCAGTCCAGAGGAGGACAATTAAAATGGTGCAGGGTCTGCAAGAGAAGCCATATGAGGAGAGACTAAAGGAGCTTAATATGTATATCCCTGAGGAAAGGAGGGAGAAGGGGACATGATAGAAACTTTTAAGTACCTCAGTGGAATCAACAAAGTCCAAGAGGGTAGCATCTTTCAGAAAAAGAGATGTGCAAGAACAAGGAGACACAATTTGAAGATAGAGGGGACGGCTCAGGGGCAATGTGAGGAACTATTTTTTCACAGAGAGGGTGGTGGATGCATGGAACAGCTTTCCTGAGGTGGCTGTGGGGTCTAAAACTGTGGGAGAATTCAAGAATGCATGGGACAGACATAAGGCAATTCTTGTGGTGGGGGGGGGATAGGAAGAAATAGGCTCTTGGTTAACTAGGATCTGCAGCTTATCCTGTAGGTAGGGAAATGGGCAGACTAGGTGGGCCAAGATGTCCTTTTCTGCCATCAAAGTCTATGTACTGCTCTATAGACAAAAGATGGATTTAAACAAAGCCCTTTTATGGACGGCTGACCAATGTAGTGACATCCATACAGGGGTACTGTGGTCTTAAATTTATGTCCTTGTTAGAACTCGTACCGCAGCAGTTGTCAGTTGTTAATGCTCCACTGTGGATTTAGGGAGGCCATCTAATAATGGGTTACAATAATCCAGCCCTCTTGTCACTAATAATCAATTTTAGGACAAAAGGTTGTTAGATTTATGTTTTTTTTTATGTTCTGAATATGTTTTTTAAATAAATTTGGGTATTATTGTTAAAAGGAGTGCATACTATATGTAGGAGAGATCGTTTCTAGATAAATCAGCAGATTGCCTTTTTATCAAGCCTTATAAAATAAATAGTGGTGGTGTTTAAAGATAGCTGCAATTTATCATAAAATTGAATCATGTGTAATCAACTTTGATACAAAGGGTGATTTTTATTTCTGTAAAACTCTCTAATGATGTGTATGCTGTAGCTTTAAAAAAACATTATTAGAAACAGAGCTGTTACCTCTAGCAGACAAAAGGTCTCCTATTCAAAGCCCTCAGTTTGTGCAGTGCAAAGTGCCTATCCCGAACACATATTAATGCACTGCCCTAAAGTGCTATCTGCAAACAGGCTTGGAGCACAATGTGAGTGCCCAAACTTGTTTGAATATTGCACCGCCAGAGCAAAGCCCTAACAGATGCATCAAAAGTGTGTTTAGCACTAAGCACATCCTCCAGCTGGCTACACAGAGGAGGTGCCTATACTTACCATAGGCACGCAATGAGCAAAGTTTAGGGCATCCCAAACCTATTCACACACATGCGATTACTTGCTACATTCAAAGGTTCACATGCAAATGACCCCTTAGCCCCAACAAGGTGCCAAAAGTTCATTTCCATCCGATTATGGCAGCATTAACTTTTTGTTGTTGTTGTTTACAGGGCAGTATTGGCATACAAACATATGGCAACACATGACAACAGCCAAACAGAATACAGCATTTCATTGGCACAATTATACTTATGCCTAAATCCCTCCTTGGTAGTCTAGTGGCCACCCTTCCTCACCTGATCCCTATCTGTGGTAGTCTAGTGGATACTCCCTCACTCCCCCAATCCCTGTCATAATGGTGTATTATTAATTATAATTCCCATTTGTGGGGAGTGGGAAGGGGAGTCGTGGCTGTGGTTTAAATCACAAGCTGGACAATCAAGCAGCCACTATAGACCAACAAGGCCTTTATCTGCTGGTTTCTTTCATATGTTCGTATGTAGGTAGAGATGGGTGAAGCTGGGAAAATTCACTCCGTGAATTAATCCATGAATTTAGCGCAATCTGCAGAGTGCAGTTTGATCTGTGAAGTTTCATGGTGAAATTCCTCACTTTGTGGCAAAAACTTTGCAATTCTGATGTAGTCAAAGTTGCTGAGGGCAGGGAAAACTTCACAAAACTCCCCAAATGCGAATTTCGCCCACTTTGCAGCAACTTTGCCAGTGAATTAAAACTTCAGCCCATCTCTGTTCCCTGGTAGTCTAGTGGTCCCACTCCTACACTGGATCCCCATCATAATGGTGTGTATTAAAGAGGAACTCTCAGCTCCACTGGAGAAATACTGTAGGACTTAGAGGACCTGATTAAGCAAAATGCATGTAAATTAAATGTCTTTATTAACTTCCTTGTTTGTAGTCATCCTTTTTATCTGGTAACACAAATGACAGGCTAAGCAGGGGATACCTATGTGCCTCATGGCTCAGTTTAACATTAAGAGAATAATAGGCAAATAATCACGTTTATTGTGCCAGTATCAGTCACGCTTTCTTTAGCTGATTGATACTAGCAGAATAAGCATGATAATGTGGCCAGAAATACACCATTATGATGCAAGGTGGTACAGTGAAGACTGCAGATGCCATGTGTCACAGCAACCTCTGCATGGAGTGCTCTGTCACCTGACTGCATCCTTGGACACAGCAGACAATGCACAGTATTGATTCTGCCCTGTCCTCTGAAAGGAAGGAGCTTTCCTGGAGTGGAATCAAGACTGTGCTTATGAATTGCAGCCTTTGAGAGAAGAGGGACAACTGTGATTTCTGATACCCGAGCATGACTCCTATGGACATCAGAAATTGGCATACTGAGATCATTGCCAACTCTGTCTGATGCTTGGACAAGCTTTTTATGTTTGCTTGCATGCATGTGCAAGAAACATAGTGCCATCATCAGAGATTTCGGGGGTGTGTCACCTCCTCCTCCAATTCAGGCAGTGTTCTGGCAGGCGCGGTCCTGTAAGCCAATGCATTTTGGAGCTGTCTGTACCGCTCCAAATGCAGTAACCTCTGATTGAAGAGGAGCTATGCTTGAGTGAGCAGCGATAAGAAGCTGCTCATGCGCAGCTCCCAGCACATGGCGTCGCCCCCTTGCGCAGTGTATAACCGACGGGTGCCAATCCCGTCGGTTGAACTGCACCGTCTCCTCCCCCTCCCAGTAGTTGGTGCCATGCTGGGCCCACCCCAGCGTGGCAATCAGTCATTTGCCGCCGGGGTGCCCAATCCCCAGTCGGCTGACAGCCCCAAAGTCCTTGTGCCACGCTGGGAGCCCACCCAGCGTGGCAAAATCCCATGACGTCTTTTTTTTTTTTCCCAATTTGCCGGCGGGGTGCCTAATCCCGTCGGCTGAGCATCTCCCAAAGTCCTTGTGCCACGCTGGAAGCCCACCCCAGCGTGGCAAGCGGTCCAAGCGTCTTTTTATGTTTTGTACCTGCAAGAAAAACGGTCCAGCGGTGCGTCTCTCGGCCCCCTCCCACAACCGCACCCACCCTGCGCACTTAGCCTCCCACACACCCCCTCACCCCATACTTACCTCCGGACTCCAGCGCGACTATCTTCGGTGGACTGGGAACACGTCTGCACTCTTCAAAGCCGACCGCGAACTGAGGAAATGCCGGTAAGCTGTATAATGGGCTAGACAGTGGGGTTTCAACTTTATTACATATCTCAGCCATTTTTGGGAATTTTTGCACCAAATTTTCAACATGGGGTTTTTGGGACCCCTTCTCATGAATGATGTCACTGTCATGGCGTTATTCGGGCCCGAAGGGTGATTTCGCGCAGTGACTGCGAAATCACCCTTGGACCCAAATACACCATGACAGTGACATCACTCATGAGAAGGTCCCAAACCCCATGTTGAAAATTTGGTGCCAAAATTCCAAAAATGACTCGTTTAACTGAGTATGCTATGCAGTTCCTACGAGGCTTCAGAAGTTTGGGACTTCAATATTTTCACTCCAGATTTTCAATATTGCCATTTCACCACACCTTCTTATGAGTAGTACAGCTGTCATTTTTCACATCTCACCCAAAATGTGTTTCGCCCATATAGCGCAGAATGGCGCGGTCGGTGTCGAAATCAATGTCGGGACAAATTAAGAAAATCACAGTGACACTGTTCATGAGCAGAGGTCTTGAAATGGCTATGTTGAAAATTTGGTGAAAAAAATTCCTAAAATGACTGTTTATTTGTGCCGCGGCGCTATGCAGTTCCTACGCACGCTCATAGGTTTGCGAATTTTCAATATTTCCACTCCAGATTTTCAACATTGCCATTTTTCCACACCTTCTTATGAGCAGTACAGCTGTCATTTTTCACATCTCACCCAAAATGTGTTTCCGCCCATGTAGCGCACAATGGCGCAGTCGTTGTGTGAACTCAGTGTATGAGACACATTAAGAAAATCACAGTGTCACTGTTCATGAGCAGAGATCTTAAAATGGCAATGTTGAAAATTTGGTGAAAGAATTCCTAAAAATGACTGTTTTACGAGTGTGCGTTGCACAGTTCCCACACACGCTAGTAGGTTTGCGAATTTTCAATATTTCCACTCCAGATTTTCAACATTGCCATTTTTCCACACCTCCTTATGAGCAGTACAGCTGTCATTTTTCACATCCTGCCCAAAACGTGTTTCCACCCATGTAGCGCACAATGGCGCAGTCGGTGTGCAAACTAAATGTATGGGACACATTAACAAAACCACAGTGACACTGTTCATGAGCAGAGGTCTTAAAATGGCTATGTTGAAAATTTGGTGAAAAATTCCTAAAAATGACTTTTATGAGCGTGCGTTGCACAGTTCCTATGCATGCTCGTAAGTTTGCAAATTTAATATTTTCATCTAGATTTTCAACATGTCCATTTTATTAAACTTCCTTATGAACAGTACAGCTGCAATTTTCATATATCACCCAAAATGTGTTATCGCATGTAGCGTACACTGGTGCTGTTGGTGTCGAAAGCAATGTTTAGGACAGATTAAGAAAATCACAGTTACACTGTTCATGAGCAGAGGTCTTAAAATGGCTATGTTGAAAATTTGTGACAAAAGTCCATAAAATGACTGTGTTAAGTGAGCATTGTGCAGTTTCCACGCATCCTCGTTAGTTCATGACTGTAATATTTTCAGTCAGATTTTCACTAGTGGCTTTTCCACACTTCCATTATGAACAGTACAGCTGCCATTTTCACAACATGGCGAGTGTGTTTCACACTTTCAGTGCAGAGATGCGTGGTCACTGTGGGAAATCATTGTTCGGCACAGATAAAGAAAATCACAGTGACACTGTTCATGATCGGAGGCACCAAAATGCCTGAGTTGACAATCTGCTATAAAAATCCCCAACCTAATTATATTACTGGTGTCGTTGCACAGTTTCTATGTACACTCGTGACTTCACCATTTTTAAATATTTTACTACACATTTGCAACATAGCCATTTTACACCTCCCCATGAAAGAGTACAGCTGTCATTTTTTACATCCTGTTTGGAATATTTTTGTACCTGTGGTGCTAAATGCCGTAGTCACTGTGCATAAGCAGCTTTCAGCTACCAAACTGATATTCCCCCTGTTCATGAGGTGGGGTCACAAAATAAACATGTTGAAAAGTTGGAGTGAAAATACCAACGAATGCCTGAGGTATTAGGCTTTTCAACTAAATCGCCCAACCCTCTAGAGAATGACAGGAATCAGGGATGTGACTTGGGATTCTTGCCTGTGATGCTCATACCACTCCACACCCTGCAGTCACTGAGAGGCATCGAGGTATGCCTTGGACTCTTCGGCCCCAAACTTCACCCCATTCTTCTATATCACACCCATCTCACCGTATTTCCTAATGAAATGGGATGCGCATAGACCAAAGACTCCAAGGAACATGTGACACTTGTCAGTCTCTGCAGAGTAGGTGTGGTGAAATAAATGTACGTTATGCCTGGCAGACCCAAACGCACACCCCAATGCCTGTCACTCTCTGCAGGGTGGTGGTGGGGTTGGCTTCAGTTCAATACTTCACTGCCATTCCTATTACGCAGCTCTGTAACTTCTACACTACCACTGCCAATGCCAGCAAGCAAACATTCGGCATTGACAAATGCTTGTTTTATGAGCCAATTGTCCGGGTAAAAGAACACTTGCATTCCCTTCCTTGTGAGGTGCACTGCAAGTCTTCAAAGCACTTAGTGAAGACATGTGGCACAGATGCAAACCTAAGAGCTGGACTCTGTACTGATAATGTACAAGACCTTCACAATAACAGAGGTATTTGTGGTGATTTGCCCTGACAGTAAAAACTGGTTACTCACCTGTAATAGTAGTTCTAGAAGTAGTATGAAATTCACATCCACATTAGCAGTTCCACTGGAAAGTGCTGGTTTGCTGGAATGTCTTCAAGCTAAATTTCTCCCCAGTACTCAGGCAGTATATCTCTGGCTCTTCCCATAACATCAGGTCTTGCAGGCTGGAAGTAGGGATCAATGTGAAACGCAGGGAGGTCAGGTGGGTGATGTGGATGTGAACTATACATCACTCCCAGAACTACAGTTAAGGTGAGTAATTACTTTTCTAGGGGAGTGGATATAGTTCACAATCCACACAGTGACGGAGGGAGGAGGGGTCAAGATGTGAACCCCTATTTAGCGAATAAAGACTGGAGAGCCAAGGTCCCAAAAGCAGCATTCTGGTGAGACCAGATGTCGATGCTGTACTGAGAGACAAAGAAGAAGCAGCCCTACAGATCTCCTGTATGGGGATGTCTCTGGAAGCAGTCACTGAGGCAGCAGTAGGTCTTGTAGAATCAGCCCTGTGTGAGGCTTCCTATCAGCCAACCTATAGCAGAGATCAATGCAGAATGTAATCCACCTGGCAACTGTCTGCTTTGCTGCTGGTCTGCCAGGCGTTGCTTTAGCATATGTCCCAAACAGCTGGTGAGTTTCAGCCCAAACTCCAGCCATGTGCTCCATATAATAAGCAAGCACCAGTTGCAGGTCTAAGGTAGAGAACCTGTGGTTGGCCTCCAAAGATGGGTTCATAAAGTATACCAGTAAATTGATCACTTGGTTAAGGTTAAACTCCAACACAACCTTCAGAGGAACTTCAGATGGGGGCGAAGGATGACCTTGTACATGTGGAAGACCAGGTAAGGAGACTCCACTGAGAGTGTCTGGAGCTTGCCAACCTTTCTGGTGGACATGATAGCCACCAAGAAGGTAGTCTTCACACCCTGTGCATAGGCTCAAATGGCTTGGCCACGAGCATAGCCAGCACCAGCAGTAGGTCCCGTGGTGGTGGTTCACGCACTGGAGGGGACAGGGGACTATTTCCATTTAAAGGCATAACACTGGCAAGTTGACTCCTTTTGGTAGGCCTCCACAGTGTGGAGCACATCCTATGAAAGACCCAAGGCCAGGAACTCCAGCCAGCCAGGAACCAGGCCATGAGGTGCAGGGACTGCAGTTTCAGGTGCAGGACCACCCCCTGTTATCTGGTCAGCAGGTCCAGAAGAAGAGACAACCACCGTGGAGGCCTGCTGCTGAGGTTGAGGAGATCTGGGTACCAGAACTGCCATGGCAAGTCTGGAGCTATCAGGATCATCCACACCTTGTCCTTCCAGGCCTTGACCACCATCTTGTGGATTAAGGAGAGAGGGAAGGCAATGACAATCCCTGAGCTCCAAGGCTTAGAAGCATCCCCATTGGTGTCCTAGACTGACTGGGGTGAGCACAAAACAGCTCCAGTTTTGCATTCTCCCAGGAGGCAAGCAGGTCTACCAGAGGTGTGCCCAACATGAAGAACATGTGGTTCACCACCTCCTGAATCAGGGACCACTCATGCAGCATCTCTCTCTCTCTCTCTCTCTCTCACACAGCTGAAAGCATCCATCAGCTTACTATCTGCTCCAGCGACATGCATCACCAGGAGATATGCCCCAGTTTGTGCACGAGGGTCCAGGTGTGGAGGGCCTCCTAGCACAAGGAAGGGTGTGTGCCACCCTACCTGTTTAGGTAGAACATGGTTATGGTGTTGTCTGTTTGGACTTGCGACCTGACCCATGACTAAAGAAGCAAACTGCATCACAACTAGCTACACTGCACAGAGGTACAGCAGGCTGATGTGGTGATGGGACTCCCTGGGTGACCAGAACCCGTGGGCTCTGTGGTCCCCAAGTGCGCTCCCACCCACCAGAGACATGTCTGTAATGAGAGTGATGGTTGGCTCTGGATGGACAAATGGGACTCCTTCCTCCAGATGTTCTGGGATCAGCCACCACTGGATGGCATCCCACATCGCTCAATCAGTGTGTCGGGTGGTCCAAGTGTCCTAGCTGCTGGGACTACTGACAACCCAGCTTCCATTGATGCTGCATTCACCAGCAGGCCCACTAGACCTCACTGGTGCAGGATGCAATGTACCCAGCAGCCAGAGGAAGTCTTGTGCAGGATGTAAGTGCCCCACCTGAAATGATAGGGCAAAGGAGGTAAGATCTAGTACCCAGTCTGCAGGGAGTCTGGCCATTGTCTACAGGTAGTCCAGCTCTGGTCCAATGAAGTGAATCACCGATGAGGGCATCAGTTGAGACTTGGCCAAGTTGATCAACAGGCCCAGGTCTCTGCAGGTCTGGTGGGCTAGACTACTGGCCCGCTCCACGGCCTCCTTGGACAGCCTGGCAATCAGCCAGTCATCCAGAGAGGGGTACACCTTGATGCCCTTGGGCACCAGGAAAGTTGCCATCACTGCCATACATTTGGTTAAGATCCTAGGTATGGACAAGAGGCTAAAGGGCATGACCTGGATGTGATACAGAACCCCTTCTGTGTGGAACTGAAGGTACTAACAGTGGGATGGACTGGGATATAGAAGAGCACATCTTGGAAATCCCAGGAGCAGAGCCACATGCCCTTCTCTAAGGATGGTATGATCTGGGTCAGAGTTACCATCCGAAACCTGAGCTTCTTCATGTGCTGATTGAAATCATGCAGATCCAGTATGGGGCACCAGCCCCGCCCATCTGTTTCGGGACCAGGAAGTACCTGGACACATACCCATGATTTGCCAGGGTGTCTAGGACACTGGCTATAATCCTCTTTCACAAGGAGCTGATTGACATCATCCCTTAGGGCAGACAGCATGTCCCTTGGAGCATGAGAACTGTAAGGTGGGAGAGCCTCAAAATCTAGAGTCAGCCCTCTACCTACCACCTTGAGAACCCACTTGTCCATAGTAATGACGAACCAGTGTGGTCAGAAGAAGTGATGCTGACCCTCCACAGGAAGTTGGGTCAGGGAATGGACAGGCAGGAGGTTTACACCCCAAACCCAACACTGGGAATCTTTGGAGGGGCACCGACTCCTGGGGCTGGAGGGCACCACTTCCACACCACCTCTTTTTGGCCCTAGGCAGAGAACTTGGTTTGGTATTATACCTGCTAGGGCTGCTACTGCTGAGGTTGCTGTAAGTGAAAGGACTGAAACTGAAAGGCCTTCTTTTTCAGTTTCTGGGCCTTAGGGTGGGTCCTTCTGGGATGAAGCCACAGAGTCCAGCATGGTGTTGGATTTTTCAGCCTGGTGAGACTACCTTCCACCCCTGGGACAAATAGCTTGGTGCCCAAGAAAGGGACATTGGCCAGCTTGTGCTGAGTGTCTACTATGAAAGTGGAGAGTCTCAGGCAGGCCTCATGATGCATCGCGATGGCCACTGCCACGGCATAAGCACAGGAGTGGCCCGTGTCTAAGGCCATATGGAACTGGTATTTAGGCAGCGCTTGACTCTGGTCTCTGACCAACTTCACTGGCAGATGTTTGTCAGCAGGTAGGTGAGGAGATCATCCAGCATTTAACAGGGATTGACCAAAGTCGGTCGTCATCCATGGTAGTAGCCTGATGAAGACAGAGAAGAGGCAGCATAGATCTTCTTGTCTGTGTGGTCAAGCTTCTTGGACTCCTTATCTAGGGCCTGTCCATGTCCACTTGGGTTCCAGACATCTGGAAAACTGAGTCCATGACCAGACCCTACTGAGGGATGGTCCAAGAACCTGGAAAGGGACCCAGTAGTGAGCCCATACTTGCAGACCATGTAGATGGAGGTGCCAGGCAGGATGCTGGATGCTGCCAAAGCTTCAGGCCCAGTTCCAATATGGCCTCAGCTATGAGAAAGGCAACCTCCAGGGATTCGTCCCTATTAAGGATGTCTGTGAAAGGGTACTTGGCCCTTTTCTGAACAGGGCACAGAGGGTTGGACATAGACTCCGAGATGAGTTGGAGTAGATTTCCAAATGACACCGGCCCATGGTCATCAGTTCCTCAACTGACACATGGTCGAAGGTATGCAGCCTCGAGGACAGCATGGATGAGCCATCTGAGTCACCCAAGCACTCTTCAAAAATGGCCCTCAACTGTTTGCCCCTATGTATCACCCAAGAGTCATCTGACTGGGTGATTTCCACAACAACTAGTCTGGCAAGCCAGCCGCAGCATGGGAGTCCTCGTCAGAGCTCCCACCAAGGGCTGCAGCGGAGGCATCTCAACCAACAAGGGTGGTGAGGCAGGTGCTGGGAACATCTTTTGAGGAGGGACACATGTGGACATGACTAACACCTGCCATTTGACCACAGTCATCAATGGTAGAGCCCTACTCCACTCCATAATGGTCCACTACTGCCAGAGGAGTTCCTTGTAGCACAGTTGCATCCAGCAGTGGAGCCTCTCTGAGGATGAGGATGTCAGGAACATCGATGGTGATGCCTCCCAGTCAAGCGCAAGTGGTGCCTCAACCAAGAGCTTGACCTAGACCATAGGTCCGAAGGCCGACACTGAGGAGAACCACCGGGGTTCATTATAGGCCCCATGCCGAGGTGCATGGGGAAGTACCAGCTTCAGTGGAATGACCACCAGTGCAAGCTATTCCTGAGTGCAGTCAACTGGGGACTCCAACAGATCCACATCCACCTGAATGAGGACCAGAAAAACTGGGGTCTTGGAGATCGACTCCTCACTGATCCCCTCCCAAAACAGGTCAACAGGGTCGAGAAAAATCTTGACTGCCTGATCTGCCAGTTTCGAGGTCAACAAGCCTGATGGGGCACCATGGAGCTTTCGATCTGGCTCTTGACCATAGAAAGCTCAACCAGTTTCCAGTGCTCAACCAGACTTGAGCAGTCAGGGGAGTCAAGGGAGCAGGAGGACTGCAGTCTCTCCCCTAGTCCCATGACCAGCACCGGCAACACTTCCGTTTCTTACTGTGGTGGGCAGGGCTCTCCCCAAAGGCCTGTAGAGCTCGACATATCTCCCGGAATTCTCCAGTGAAGGATGCTGGTCCTAGCCAGGAGCAGCACTGAGGCTGACAAGAGGCCCACTACAGTACTAGCTGCTGCTTGTTCCATGGCCATAAGCTGAGCAGCAGACTTCGCCACAGTGGAGGCCTTTTGTGGCCTTTGGCACAAAGCTCTGTGTCCCTATCAATCAGTTGGATGAAGAGAAGTTGGGCCACACAATCCTCCAAAGAGGAAGGGGCATCGCCTGGCACAGCCACAGCTCAAAACACCATGTGCAACTTCCAAACATTAGAGGCAAGACATGTAGGCCCATCCCTGATATATTTTCTGGCAGCACATGATGAAGAATTTGAAGCCAGGAGCTGGCTTTGCTTCCTCATGTTCCATCCTCCATTCATTAGACTGGAGTGGAACCTACTGTGAAGAAAAAGGGTCAAGGAACTGAAATATCGAGTAAAAGCAAAATCACCAATGATGCACCTGGTAGCCTACAATGCACAGAGCTGCAAAGGAGAAGACTGAACTCTTTCAGTGGCAATGAAGATCTGACATCACAGGGCAGAGTCAAGGGATATCCTGCCCGGGAGGTGGGAGCAGCTTAGCTCGGAGATGTTCCAGCAAATCAGCACTTTCCAATGGAACTGCCAATATGTGTGGATAGCGAACTACAGCCCTGTTCCTAGAATATGCTGGTATGTATCCTGTATATCCAGAGATGGAAACCAATCCTGGGGTCTCAGTTACAGTAGAAGAGATCCCACCAGTGATACCATCCTTAATTTCTTGTGCTTCATGTACCTGTGCACTGGTCTGAAGTCTAAGATCAGGTGCATACTGCCGTCCTTCGGGAAGCAAGGAAATACATGGAGTAGAAGCCTATGTGCCAATCTGTCTCTGGTACTCTCTACGTCCCTGTTTTGTAGGAGCGCTGCTACCTCCAGGGAAAGGAGGTCTACCATCAGGCCTGTTAGCTGATGCAGTTTAGCTGGAGGTTGATCAAAGATTGTTTTACCAGTTTCAGGGAGTAACTATCTTGAATAATCTTCAAGATCCATGCATCTGTGGTAATGATTTACCATTGCTGAATGAACAGGGCTAGTCACCCCCCAACCTGAGACAAGTGATCCACCTCGGGCAGCTGAGGCAGACGTGGGACTAGTGCTCATCAGAAGGTAGCACTGGGTGCCTTTGCCGTCTGCATCTCCTGCAAAGGCTTTTGCCCCTACTGCTTCTGGAAGGGCTTAGGCTTGAACTGTTGGTGGAAAAAGTAATGTTCTCTACCTCTCTGAGAAGGGGCATAGATGTTCTTTATATCCTTAAGGGTAATTTTCTTCTCAGTGGACTCCTTAAGGGCCTCTGCCACATGCTGTCCAGAGAGACAAGTTCCATTAAATGGAATGTACAAGATCATTTGTTGGACATCAACGGTAAACCTTGTTATTCTCAGTGAGGAGTACCTTCAGATACATATCCCAACACAGCTACACGGGCCACTGTATCAGAATCATCCAGAGCAGCCCTTAGTTGGTGGCTATTATATTAAAATTTGTGTATAATAACCACCAACAGGTCCTGCTTCGAGGAAGACTCCAGAAGGCTTTCTGTGATATCTTGGAGCCTGTTCCATGGTGATTATTCTTATCTTGGCATGAAGGATAGGTAGATTACAACCCTAAGGACTAGAGTAGCCGAAGCTTGAGCACCCATTTTCCCATGATGTCAATCTTGACGGACTTCTTGCCAAGAGACTGTGCAGGAATTACTTCAGAACAATCGACTTATTGTTACCCATGATAAAAATAGTATCTGCTAAGGGCTGGGTATAAATAAACTGATTTAGTCTGGTGCTATATACATTTTATCTAGGAGCCATGGAACTGCCACAATAGAAGCTGATTTGCTCCAGACTGCCTCTGTAATGGTATCTAGGGCAGGCTGGATAGGTGTCTCAGAGATACAGGAGTGAAGGTATGGTATACTAAGACACTCCTTATGTATCTTCTTAGCTTCATCTATAGCTACTGCCTCAAAGTTGAGAGCCTTGTGAATATTCTTTAGCAGTGACTGAAAACAGAGATACTCCTGAGGAATCCACACTGTCTGGGCAGGTAGGGTTATCTGTTTTTCACAATTCTCTGTCTTATCAGTAAGATCTGGATTATACTCTCATTCATCATTAGTAAGGAGGATGAAGACAGCAACTGCCATACTAGTGGCGAGGTTGGATCGAGGGCTCCTAGCTCAGCACAGAGACCTGCCCCAGTGCCGAGGTGATATCCAAAAGGGAAATTGTAACAGCACCGAAGACAGCCCTGGCATCAACAACAACACCAACACCAGCAGTACACGGACATCAGCAACAGTACAACTAATGATGCTGACAATGACAGTGCTGGCACTGAAAGTGCACAGACACTGAGGAAGCCAAACAGAGACATCCCTGGCACTGTACATGGCACCATGGGAGGAGCCAATAGGGTGCAGAAGAGCCACTCCTCCATAAGAACTGCCCATTGAACAAACTGCTCATCCAAAACATTCCTTATGGGCAGAGGGGACATCAGATATGGAGGAGTTTACCCCAAAGGCACAAAAAATAGGTTACTCACCTGTAACTGTAGTTCTAGGCATGGTATTTGGTTCACACCACGCTCTGGCAGTTCCAATGGAATGGCTCTACTGATGCGGTTCGGGTTCGACAAGAAAAACGTTGACACGGCATCACAATTGTAAATTGTGAAATTGTATCCAATTGCTTTTCCTTCTCCTTGTATTCTACCTGCCTATAGTCTACTGTTGTCAGGTATACCTCCACATGTGTTGTATCACTATTGAGATTTGTCCCCCAGGATGCATCTGGAATCGAGCAACCCTGCTCAGCATCCCTTCCTGGTAAAACTCGTAAATAAATAAATAGATAAAATAAATAAATCATAGTGCCAGGCTCCATGTCAACAGTGATTTGCAGTCAGCATGGAGTCGCAAATATCAGTGTGTTTTTTTTCTTCAGGGGGCTTTGCTACCGAACCCCCCACGCAGGGGGCTCTGTCCCCCCACACCCCCTGTACTTTAGGGTTGTAACTCCAGGTTGGAGTTAGTTCGGGAAGGGGGTGTCTGGTCTTAGCGGCACTTCTACGGCGATATGGTGCTGTTGTCGATATCGACGCATGTCGCTGTAGAAATGTTGTTGTTCAGGGGGCATAACCACTGGAATATGCTAATATGTGGGATGTCTTTAAGCTAAGCTGTTCCCACCACCTGGGAAATATGCCCCCTGACTTCACCCACTGATGTCAGATCTTGCACACCGCAAGCAGGAATCCATGTGCCACTTGCCAGGGGAGGCCGGGTGGGTTGTGTGGATGTGAACTATACATCACTCCTAGAATTATGGTTATAGGTGAGTAACCTATTTTTTTTAGGGGTGTGAATATGGTTCATTATCCACCCTTTGGCAGACTCCTAACAGTTCTTCAGGAGGAGGGGGTAAGGCGCACATCCTTACTTGGCAGAGATTGGAGAACCGAGGTCCCATAACCGGCATCCTTGCGTGACTCAAGGTCGATGCAGCAGTGGGAAATGAAGGTGTGTGCTGACATCCATGTAACAGCCCTGCAGATTTCCTGGATATGAACACCCCTGGAAGCAGCCACCAAGGCAGCAGTATGTCTGGTGGAATAAGCACTAAGCTCTACAGGAGGTTTCTACCAGCCAAACTAAAGCATCGGTCAATGCAGGATGTGATCCACCTGCCAGTCGTCTGCTTTACTGCTGGTCTCACAGGCCAAATTCATCATAAGTGACAAACAGCTGGTGAGTCTCTCCCTGAACTCCAGCTGTGCACTCTACATAGTAAGAGAGTGCCCTCCTCAGGTTCAGGGTGTGAAGCCTGCTGTCGGCCTCTGAAGATGGGTCAGTAAAGTAAACCAACAAGTTAATTACCTGGTTAAGATGAAACTCTGATACAACTTTCAGGAGGAACTTTGGGTTGGGGCAAAGGATGACTTTGTCCCCGTGGAAGACCAGGTAGGGAGACTCCTTCTGGCTGACATGATGGTCACCAGGAAGGCCATCTTCCATGGCAGGTGAGACATCTCAAATTGGCCATCATCATGGCATAACCAGCCTGGTGAAGACCCATGGATGCCACAGCATACACCTTTTAAGTGGTGTGGTCTGTCTTACAGGACTCCTTGTCTGAAGACTTGTCCACATCCCCCTGGTGTCCAGACCTGCAGAACTCTGAATCCATGACCAACCCAACCACGGAGGGTATAGGGATGGCATGCTTGTGGACTATACAGGCAAAGGGTGCTGATGCTGGATGCTGCCAAAGCTCCAGGGCTAGTCCCAAAATGGCTTCAGCCACATAAAAAGCAACCTCTAAGGAACTGTCCTGGTTCAAAATGTCCGTAAAGGATACTTAGCCCTTTTGGACTCTCTTCTGAGGGCTTACATGGACTCTGAGATTAGGTGGAGAAGCACCCCAAAGGACACCAGGCCATGCTCGAAGGACAGCTCCTTGACCAATCTGTGGTCAAAGAGGAGTCACAGAGGAGTCCATGGACTTGTGGTCTGGCTTGAAAATGGCCTCAACCATTTCTCACCATAGACCACCTGGGTATCATCCTGGAGTGATACGTCACTGATAACTGACCTGGCAAGCCAGTTGCCAAGCGGGCCTCCTTGGTTGAGTGCCCATCTTTGGCTTTGATGGCAGCTCCACCCAAAGGGTGGAGAAGCAGCTGTGGGGAGGACACCTGCAAAGTGTGGACTGGTGGAGTACCACTGGCAGCGGCCTGGTGGCCGTAGATCCAGGGGTGAGATCTACCTGCCCTACAATGGCTCACTGTTGCCAGAGGAGCTCCTTGTAACAGCAGTGCATTTTGCGATGGTGCTCTCCTCACCTGAGGATTAAGAACACGACAAGCATTGACAGTGACACCTCCTGACTGAGTGGGATCCACAGTGGGAACACCTTGGCCCAGATCTCGACCTCAACCTCGATGTCAACTGGCTGGTCAATCGCAAGGGAAGCCTTCCAGTTGGTTGTGGCATACCTTGTGCCAGTCCACAATAAGCAGTATGGGCGTGGAAGGCTTAATCACCAGTGGAGGCTGCTCCCACAAAAGGACTGGATGGGAACACCGCCCAACCCATGTCCTCCTCTGAGTCAGAACCGGAAGCAGCAGGGTCTGCAAGACTGAATCTTCAACCTCGTCTGACAGCTGGTCGACAGACTGGAGGAATACTTCCGTGGCTTGCTTGACTGGAGCCTAAGTTGACTGTCTCAATGGAGAAAGCAAAGACTCCTCTACCTGTCCCTCGACCGAGGTGTGCTCCACTGCCTTCAAGCAAAAGGGTGAGTCGAGGGACTGGGAGGACCACAATTTCTGCCGGTCCCATGACCATGATTTGCAGCACCTGTGTTTGTAACCACAGTGGGCAGGGCTCTCCCCCAGGATCTGGAGGGCCAAACACATGCCCCAGAAGCCTCTGCTGGATAACCCTCTGATGTTGACCCGAGCTTGGAACAGCACCAAGACTGCGGAGGTGCACACCATGGCAGCCATTGCTTCTGCCTCAAGGGGCGCAAGTCACTGAGCAGACCCACCTAAAGATGAGGCCCTCCTGTCCTGATCTGAAGGCCAACCCAGCAAGAGCTGGAGCTTCCTGTCCTCGAGGGACTCAGGAAGCATGCTGCAACAATGGCCTCACCTGGGCATGTTGTGTTGCCCACCCAGGCAGTACACGGATGTATAGTGCGGATCAGTGGTCAACATCTTCTGCTGGCAGTGAATGCAGAACTTGAGCCCTGGCTTCCATTGCTCCACTGAAGATCAATGAGGGGAGCTGAAGGAACCAAAGAAATAATTCAAAGAACTCAAAAAACTTTGAAGACAAAGGTTTACCTATGGCGCGCTAAATCCTAAGCTACAGCTATGAAGGAGGTGACCTGTTCTTCCAGCGGAAAGAAAGATTCTGATGTCACAGGGCACAGTTGGGGGATATACTGCCTGGGTGGTGGGAGAAGCTTAGCTTAAAGACATCTGGCCAATCAGACTGTTCCAGTGGAACTGCCAGAGTGTGGAAAATAAACTATATCTATGCCCCTAGAAAAGTCGGGTGTCATATCATCCCTCACTGATGGAAACAAAGAAGAGGATATCTGAATTCTCATTCACAGGGTAGATGGTTGCCTCAGGGTACAAAGGTGAGAACTTGACCTGGATCTGTGTCATGTCTCTTTTTCTGCGAGCGTGAAGTCAAGGTTTAGTGGTCCCTGGAACCCAATGCCACATAACACTAGAACCATTTATTTTATGACTATGAAAGCACTGTCTTTCTCCTCATTAAGACATTGCCCAGCATCAAAACACTAACCCAGAGAGGTGGTCATCAGACACAATGCCTGGATAGAGGGCCAAAGTAAGGGTAACAATAATGCTGCATCTGTAATAATTTAAAACCAGAGGAACACCTCACCATGAATTCAACAAGTCGCCAGAGCATTTTTCACCTAAAATTTATGTCCCTATTTTGTGTCCTTCAGCACTAACAGATGCATTAAAAAAATTAAGCTATAGATTTTCTCTTCATGAATAGTCAGTTACCTCTTGACCCTCAGGAGTGGTGAAGCCAAGAGGCCCCTAACCACGAATGAAGATAAAATTCATGTCTCATATACACATATCATATGTTCGGTTTATACCATAAACATTAGTGCAACACAATTAGCACTTCAAGAAGATTGCAAAAAGCAGCTCAGATGACACATGCAACTCGAAGGCGGATGACTGAATAAACTGCAGCATCTGTGTAGTGCACTAAAGGGCTTACTCATGCTGGCTTGTGGTCTTCAACAGCGCAAGGCACAGCAGTCAGCTGCAGGTAGTACTTACAATGATGTACCGACTGCCAAGATAAAGGCGTGACAAACCCTGCTAGCAAGATAAGAAATTTTGCTAGCTAGTTAGATTCTGTGTTCCTGACAGCATAATAATTTTACTATAAAAGTGTAGATATATGTAACCCCCCTGCAAATGGGGGTTCCCAAAAGACTTCCAGGAGCTTGCTTGAATGCTCCAAGCCTGAATAGTGTTTGGCGTTTAAGCCATTTATCTGTGAGTGTTTTTAGAGCCTCTGGTACTGTCTCTTTAAGAGCTGTCTTCTTGCAGACATTATTAGTTTGTATGGGGGGACTGTGTGTTTCTCTGCTTGAGTACCACTCGAGCTGCTGCCAATTCACTCCATTTTTGCAGTCACTAGGAGTGCAAAGGAACCTATCTGAAAGATGTAACTGTTTGCCAGAAATCATTTAGAGTAATAATGAAAATACAATTTGTCTAACCTGCTTTCTTTGCAGTCAGAACTGTGTTTGCCTAGTTCCCATTCTAGTTTTGAACTGCTGAACTGGACCAATCAGTGTGGTTAAGGTAGCTCTAAAATGGTGCCTTGGACGAATCAGAACTTGGACTGCGTAATCTGAGCCAGCCACAAGAGGATTGTATGGGCAGTGACCCTGGGAGATGTAGTTTAGACTTGAGCCTTTTGGACCAACAGGGGCAGTCTATTGTGGTGACAGCCAATCCAGCCAAGAACTGGGAGGAACTCAAAGGAAGTGCCGGTTTGTCTGCTGGAGTTTCAGTTTAAGCTCTGGCAGTGAGAGGAAGGGCCCTGTGCTTTTTCGGTGTGCAGTTTTGAGTCGGAAAGCGTGTAAGGCCCGAGTTCGGTCTGCAGCTTGTGTAACTGCTTGTTAGGACTGAATCCATCCTGTGAAGAGACTCAAAGGATATCTGAAGTAGAAACCAGGCTCACCCTGTAGAAGACTGGAGAAATTGCTGAATAGCTGGGTCTGTCAGGAACTGAATCTGCTGTGTGTTCTCCGGGTATTGTGCAGTAATTGTGATCGGGATGAAGCAGCCTGCCTGGAATAGTACTTTCTTTTACCATATAAATGTTTGAGGAGGCTTGTGTAGCTCAAGTGAATCCTGCTGCCATTAAAGGACTTTTGCCTGTTACTGTTTACCATATAAATGTGTGAGGAAGCTTGTGTAGCTCAAGTGAACCTGCTGCCATTAAAGGACTTTGCCTGTTACTGTTTACCATATAAATGTGTGAGGAGGCTCGTGTAGCTCAAGTGAATCCTGCTGCCATTAAAGGACTTTTGCCTTTACTGTTTACCATATAATGTGTGTGAGGAGGCTTGTGTAGCTCAAGTGAATCCTGCTGCCATTAAAGGACTTTTGCCTGTTGCAGTTTGTCATATAAATGTGTGAGGAGTCTCGTGGAGCTCAAGAGTAGCCCTGCTGACGTTGAAGGACCCTATCTTGTTTGGAGGTCGTGAGTACTAATTCAGGGTCGCTCTCTGTTGAATTGCCACATTGAATCCAAATGGAATTACTGTACTGTTGACTGTTTAACTAATTTTTCTTTTCTCTGTGTGAAAGGGCCCCTACCAGCTGCCACGGTTTGGACTAGCCACTAGGGCTTGGGTACCCAGGACAGTAACTGTAGGGATAGGCCTGTGCACAGAGCCATAGGTAGATGAGTAAAGGATAAGCTAATTAACCTGATTTCCCCTGTCCTTGTTATATCCCCTAAATAAATCAGAGCTGCTTGTTTCAGCAAAGTATACTGCCTGAGGTATTTGTCTATGTTAAAGTATTGTACTGTGATTGTTGCACTGTATCTTATTATTTTACAGGGGTCCCAGTGCCTGAACCAGTCCTGGGGGTAAGTGTATACTGTGAAGGTAATTCTGATAAACTGTGTGGGCCACTAGTGGGAAGAAGGGGGTTGCAGTGTCCCAGAGGGCTGTGACCAAATTGGTTTAACTATGCAAACCCTGACCTCTGGGTGGAGGCACCACCATGGATCCAGGCCCCTCAATCTGTTAGTGGCAAATCAGGCAGGGGTAGTAGCTCCTGGGATAGTGCCATCTAGGGGTTACATCTTGGAGGCTCACAGCTGGGATTGTGTGTCCTCTAGTGGCCATATTTCGAACCACTGTTAAGAAAAATGGGTACCCGACAGAAGTGGCTGTGCACCGGCTGGTGGAGTGGTGTACTGGGGAGGATCGACCCCTCAAAATGCTATGCTTATCCTGGACATCCCCTGGTATCAATCTGGGACACTGTACAGGAGTACTTTCCAAGGTGGAAGGTTTACAAAACCCTGTGGTGATGGGTGGCATGCTAATCTGCTCACCCACACTTTCCTGGCCCTAGTAGGTTTAAGGATCCATAGATAGCTCCAAAGTGCCACAGACCATTGCCCCAGTGGGAGCCCTCACTGCCTGGACAGTGATAACTAAGAACAGTAAAGACCCGGGGGGGAATAAGCCCCCACCACTGTCTGAAACTTTTGAGAAGAAATTTGCTAAATGGTTGTTGGGGGAAGGGAAAACTGTGGAGGACTTGAAGAAACTATTCTTGACACCTGGGGGTGTTCCTCCCCCAACACCCTCTCCCACTCCAGTACCCGTAATGGTGGCTGAACCAATGCAGACTCCTATTTCTGCACCTGCCATTAGTCACGACTCTTACCGAAGGTTGAGGATCTTCTCTGGCACCCTCCCCACCCCCCAAGGGGAGGATGACTGGGAGACCTGGATAGACTATGTTGCCCCCCAAGTGCTAGAATGGCAATGCTCGGAAGCCGAAAAGTGAAAGAGGGTTAGTGAGAGCCTCCGAGGTCCTGCTCTGGCTACCATCCGTGCTAAATGGGCCAGTAACCCTGAAGTGACTGCACAGGCCTATCTTGAGGCCTTGGAGAATGTGTATGGGAGCCCAGATTCTGATGAGGACCTATGGTGGAAGTAAGAAATGCACAACAGTACCAAGGGAGTTGTTGTCTGTGTATGTATCTCGGCTGGAAAAATTGTTGCAAGAATGCTTCAGAAAGGTAGTTGCCAGCGACTGAACTGGACCGAACCAGGCTGGACAGGACCTTAAGTCTACCCCCTTCTCAGAACTGCTGTTGCTTCAGTTACATACAGCAAATCGACTGGAATCCCACCCTCCTATGATGAGTTAATGAGAGAATTTGAGAAATTGAGAAAAGGCGACCTCGGGAGGAACCTGCACCAATAGCTGCGGCTACGACCTGAGTGACTGAGGGTGACCCATCAAGTGAAGTTCAAGGGCAGAGGTTGGCAGTCAATGAGTGCTCTGACAAGGAAAAAGATATGCCACAATGGGGCGAACTGTTGAGAGAGATCCGGGAATTCAAAAACAGTCCCTTTATGAAGGCCACGCCTGCAAGTATGGGCCCGACCTATATCCGACTGCATCTGCTATGGGGTGGGGTACCCACCCATGTATCTCCTGCTGATAACAGCTCAAACTCAATTCCTTGACCATGGAAGTGGAGAAACTGATGAAATGTCTCCAAATGCTTATCACGCCGCAGACAGAGATGGCACCCAGGTTTCCAGTTAGTAGTACCCCACCCTGGCTCCCAGTGTGGCGCCTCGCCAGCTCAAACTCAGAAAGTATGTTTGCTATAATTGTGGGAAGGATGGGCACATGAAGAGGAATGCGGTCCCCAAAAGACACTGACAAAGTTGCATATAGGCTACAAGGAGCTTGGAGAACAAATCAGTGGTTAAGAGGTGCACAAAATGATCCCAGTGAGGGCACCAAAATGCTAACTCACGTCCTTTTGTGGCAAGGTCAGTTGCCCAGGCCCCCACTACCGCCTCTCAGACTGGTCCAGAATAGTGGGTCCTCCATGGAGACCACTGTAAAGGTGAATGGAGTGTCTACAAAAGCTGTATTAGACAGTGGCTCCCAAGTGACAATTATGTTCCAGGACTGGTTCCAGAAGCATTTGTCAGACGTACCCTTACAACCATTAGAAGGACTGCATGTATGGGGGTTAAGTGAGAAGGCCTACCCCTATTTCGGGTATATCCGAATTTGGCTGTCTTTCCCACCCCGTGGCTGGAGTGGCCGAACAAGTAGAGACCCTAGCCTTAGTGTGTCCCCCACTGGACTGTATGATGGTGTCCCTTTGTTGACTGGAACAAATGCTCATATGTTTGGAAGGCTGGCACAGTTGTGTTATGAAAAACAGGGTCAAAGACTAGTAGAGCTTTAAGAGTTCAGCTTTAAGTAAGAAGGCATATGAGGCACAGAGAGATGCTGAAAAATAGAACCAGAGGAACGGTTGGAATTGTATGGAAGAAGGATCCTGAGTCTCTGATCCTGGCGCCAAATGCCCAGTGTACCTTACAGGAGAGGTCCGTATCAGAAAGGATGTTAAGAATAAAATATTAATGTTGGATGCACCAGGCGATGGAAAATTGCCAGAGGACTGCTGGTCAAGCCTAGTATTTTGCCCACTAGAGCCCATGCTTATGCCAGAAGGGTAATGGTCCAAGTTCATAATGTGTCTGAAAGAGACATTCGAGTAAACAGAGGTTGCATCCTGGCTAATGTGCATTGTGCAGACACTGCAGTGCTACCCAGCAGCAAGAGTTCGAGGAAGAATGACAGAGTAACGCCTGACTTGTTTGATTTCGGCGACTCCCCGTTGCCAGCTGAATGGAAAGTGAGGATCAGTGAGAAGCTTGCCCAGAGAGACCAGGTGTTTTCTTTAAAGGAATGGGATGTAGGATGCGTGCAATGAGCTGAGCACAATATCCGACTGCATATTGAAAGACCATTTCGTGAGAGGTCTCGACGCCTGGCATCTGCTGACATAGATGATGTGAGACGGCATCTGCAAGAGATGTTAGCTGCTGGTGTAATACAAGAATCCAGAAGCCCTTATGCTTCCCCCATTGTGGTAGTGAGGAAAAAGAATGGGACAGTAAGGATATACGTGGATTATCGCATCTTAAACGGCAGACTATCCCTGATCAGTACACAATGCCCCGCATTCAGGATGCTTTGGAATGCCTAAACGGGAGCAAGTGGTTCTCTGTGTTGGATCTCCACAGTGGGTACTACCAGATCCCTATGCCAGAGGACCGTGAGAAGACAGCCTTTATCTGTCAGCTTGGCTTCTAGAATTCATGAGGATGCCTCAAGGATTTCAGGTGCCCCAGCCACTTTTCAGCGATTGATGGAGCGTGCAGTGGGGACATGAACTTACTAAGTGCCTGGTATACCTAGATGATGTTATTGTGTTTGGCAGCTCACTGGAGGAACATGAGAGCAGATTATTTAAGGTATTGGACCGACTGGAGGACTTTGGCCTTAAACTGTCCATTGATAAGTGTCAATTCTTTCAAACATCAGTAAAGTATGTGGGACATAGTATCCACTGAGGAATAGAGACCGACCCAAGTAAAGTTGAGGCCTTGACCACCTGGCCACAGCCCAAAAATCTAAAGAACTGCAAAGATTCCTGGGATTCTGTGGTTATTATCGGCGTTCATCAAGGACTATTCAAGAGTGATCGCCCTTTACTTAACCTTACTCAAGGTATCCCCAACCCACAAAAATACCAAAGTCAAGCGTCCCTCAAGACTGAAAGAGTGTATTTTAGTCCGAGTGAAATATTTGGGGCCCGCTGGACTCCTGATTGTGAGACTGCTTTTCATGAAATCATATATCAACTTACCCATGCTCCAGTGCTGGCCTATGCCGATCCAAGAAAACCTTACATCCTGCACACTGATGCTAGCTTGCAAGGGTTGGGGGCTGTGTTGTACCAAGAGCACAAGAATGGCCTGAGACCAGTGGCCTTTGCCAGGAGAAGCCTGACCCCATCCGAAAAGAACTATCCTGTACATAAGTTAGAGTTCCTAGCTTTGAAGTGGGCTATTGCTGACCAATTCCATGAGTACTTGTATGGGGCTAAAATACTAGTAAAGACTGACAATAATCCTTTGACCTATGTGCAGACCTCAGCTAAGTTGGATGCCACTGGCCATAGGTGGCTTTCTGCATTATCTACATCGACTATGTCTCGAATACTGAGCAGGTCTGAACCACATAGATGCTGATGCTCTCTCCGGAGGCCTGTTCCCCAGAATGATTGGGTCAGATTGGCGAACCTGACATTCGGGCACTCTGCGGAAGTTTGACAGGGAGGAACAAATGTCCCAGAGACGCAGTGGACTGCATCGTGGATTGCTTGGGACCCTCTGAGAATTGCATACCTGCTGCTTATTGCCACTTTTCTACAATAGACATTGGTGCACTACCTCAGCTGGACAATGACAGTATTCGAGAGCTCAGTCCACGATCCCATGATCAAATCAGCTTTAGAAGCCTCTAAGAGGAAAAGATGTATCCAAATTACGCCCACTGATTTGAGAACTGCACTGTTATACAAAGAAGGTCCTAAGTTGAAACTGATCAATAAACTGTTACACAGAGAAACAGTAGACAGAGGGGACAAGTAGACAAACAACAACTAGTGCTGCCCACTGCCTTTTGAGACTCAGTATTGAGGTCCTTGCACAGCCACATGGGGCACCTTGGTATAGACAGAACACCTGACTTGGTGAGATCCAGATTCTATTGGCCTAAGATGGGGGCTGATGTGGAGCAACACATTCGAACTTGTAGTCGCTGCTTACAGAGGAAAGCTTTGCTCCAGAGGGCTGCCCCTTGTTAACATCACCACCAGTGCACCCATGGAGCTGGTCTGTATTGATTTTCTGAGTCTGGAGTCAGATCAAAGAAATATCAGTAATGTGCTGGTGGTCACTGACCATTTCACAAGATATGCCCAAGCTTTCCCACAAAGACCAGAAAGCATCCACTGTGGCCAAAGTACTTGTAGAAAACTTTTTTGTTCACTATGGGCTCCACAAAGAACCCATTCTGATCAAGGGAGAGACTTTGAGAGTCGTCTGATCAAAGAGATGCTTTCTCTGTGGGGTCTGAAAGTCCAGAACCACTCCTTACCACCCCCAGGGGATCCACAGCCTGAGCGTTTCAACCGCACTTTGCTAGATATGCTAGGCACCCTGCCCAAAGGACAAGCCTAGATGGAGCCAACAAATTAGCACCCTGGTACATGCTTATAACTGCACAAAAGTGATGCCACTGGGTTTCCCCCTACAGCCTGATGTTTAGAAGAAGCTCGACACACGGTAGATGTGTGTTTTGGGGTTTCTCCTGATGGGGTTCAAGCTGACAACTATTTACAGTATGTGCAAAGTTAAAGGCCCATCTAACTCATGCGTACCAACTAGCTCAAACCATGGCTGCCAAAAGAAATCTGGCCAACAAAGAAGGTATGATAAAAAAGTGAAAGCACAGGAACTCCAGGAGGAGATTGGGTATTGCTAAGAAATCTGGGACTGCATGGCAAACACAAGATTGCTGACAGATGGCACCATCTCCCTCACTTTGTAGTGGGCAAACTAGATGACCTGCAGTGTACAAAGTAAGGCCTGAGAATAATTCAAAGATGTAAAACAATGCACAGAAATCATTTACTGCCCATTGGACAAATCTTGATTGAGTCTGAGCCCCAGAAGATGCCCCCTCTGGACCAGTGACTAGAGCTGCTGCTAAGAAAAGATCAAGAAAGTCTGCACCTACAGAAGCAGAGTTAAAGTGTTCCCCTCCACAAGTCCCAGTTGAGCATGACTGTCAGTCCATATCAGAAGAAAGCGAGAGTGACTTTGAATACTATCCTTCTTACGAACTGAGTCAATTGTTTCGGGGCAATCCCATAGTCAATACTGGAGACCAAGCTGGGCCTTCTGGAATGTCTAAGCCCCCAGCTTCATCCCTGGAGCCAATGCTCCCAGAAGTGAAGTGCAAAACATCAGAATCAGATGAAATGGAATCATTAGCATGGTTGAACTGTTTGAGCTTTCAGGAGGAAAATGATGGATTAGGGCAGACTGGTGATACACCAGAACAAGAAGAGTATTTTGAGTGCCTGACAGTCTACTGCCAGTGTCAGCTCTCCATACGAGCCAAATGTTGTGGACTCGAAACTGTAACTCCTGGAGCTGAAGTGCCCAAGTTCTAGCCTCTCTACCCCATGGAGACTCCTGACAAGTGAGGACAAGGCTGAAAATGAGGCTCAGAGTGCAGAGACTGTAACAGTTCCCCTAGAAAGACTGGTTGAGCTGTAAAGCCTGTGGTGCACTTAGTTATGATTCCCTTGGGAGGCCTGTGGACTTGCCTCTCAATGTTGTCCATAAAGGAGTGTATGTGTCCCGAGCTCATTGCCCAAACTGAGCGTCAGTGCTAACTCAAGTTACTTGTGTTGCCCTCTAAGTATGGTGCCCTTGCCCGTCCAGCCCCAAGGTAACTGATAGGAAGGGCTCCCTCTTCAGGTTTCATGTACAAGAGGTAATACTTGAGTTATGGTACAATGTGTGTAATACTGTGTAAAGAGTGACGTACTGCAATGTTTCAAAATGTGTTCTTGGTAAAATGATATATTGACTGATGATTACATGTGTGAGCCTAATGCAAATGTATATGGTTGCAGTTGAAACTTATGCAAATTACAAACAGCAGCGGACATCAAGCTTTCCCAGGCCAGGAAGCGTGTAACCCCCCTGCAAATGGGGGTTCCTAAAAGACTTCCAGGAGCTTGCTTGAATGCTCCAAGCCTGAATGGTGTTTGGCATTTAAGCCATTTATCTGTGAGTGTTTTTAGAGCCTCTGGTACTGTCTCTTTAAGAGCTATCTGCTTGCAGACATTATTAGTTTGTATGGGGGGACTGTGTGTTTCTCTGCTTGAGTACCACTCGAGCTGCTGCCAATTCACTCCATTTTTGCCGTCACTAGGAGTGCAAAGGGAACCTATCTGAAAGATGTAACTGTTTGCCAGAAATCATTTAGAGTAATAATGAAAATACAGTTTGTCTAACCTGCTTTCTTTGCAGTCAGAACTGTGTTTGCCTAGTTCCCCATTCTAGTTTTGAACTGCTGAACTGGACCAATCAGTGTGGGTTAAGGTAGCTCTAAAATGGTGCCTTGGGCGAATCAGAACTTGGACTCGTAATCTGAGCCAGCCACAAGAGGACTGTATGGGCAGTGACTCTGGGAGATGTAGTTTGGACTTGGCACCTTTTGGACCAACAGGGGCAGTCTATTGTGAGTGACAGCCAATCCAGCCAAGAACTGGGAGGAACTCAAAGGAAATGTCAGTTTTGTCTGCTGGAGTTTCAGTTTAGCTCTGGCAGTGAAGGGAAGGAGCCCTGTGCTTTTCAGTGTGCAGTTTTAGTGGGAAATCGTATAAGGCCCGAGTTCCGGTCTGCAGCTTGTGTAACTGCTTGTTAGGACTGAATCCGTCCTGTGAAGAGAATCAAAGGATATCTGAAGAGTAGAAACCAGGCTCACCCTGTAGAAGACTGGAGAAATTGCTGAATGCGCTCGGTCTGTCAGGAACTGAATCTGCTGTGTGTTCTCCGGGTATTGTGCAGTAATTGCGATCGGGATAGAGAAGCAGCCTGCCTGGTATAGTACTTTCTTTACCATATAAATGTGTGAGGAGGCTTGTGTAGCTCAAGTGAATCCTGCTGCCATTAAAGGACTTTTGCCTGTTACTGTTTACCATATAAATGTGTGAGGAGGCTTGTGTAGCTCAAGTGAATCCGCTGCCATTAAAGGACTTTTGCCTGTTACCATTTACCATGTAAATGTTGGAGGCGACTTGTGTAGCTCAAGTGAATCCTGCTGCCATTAAAGGACTTTGCCTGTTACTGTTTACCATATAAATGTGTGAGGAGGCTTGTGTAGCTCAAGTGAATCCTGCTGCCATTAAAGGACTTTTGCCTGTTGCAGTTAGTCATATAAATGTGTGAGAGTCGTGGAGCTCAAGAGTAGCTCTGCTGACGTTGAAGGACCCTATCTTGTTTGGGTCGTGAGTACTAATTCAGAGTCGCTCCTGTCGAACTGCACATTGAATCAAATAGAATTACTGTACTGCTGACTGTTTAATTTTCTTTTCTCTGTGTGAAAGGGCCCCTACCAGCTGCACGGTTTGGACTAGCCACGCTAGAGCTTGGGTACCCAGGGACAGTAACTGGTAGGGATAGGCTGTGCACAGAGCCATAAATGAGATGAGTAAAGTGATAAGCTAATTAACCTGATTTCCCCCGTCCTTGTTATATGCCCTAAATAAATCAGAGCTGCTTGTTTCAGCAAAGTTATACTGCCTGAGGTATTTGTCTATGTTAAAGTATTGTACTGTGATTGTTGCACTGTATCTTCTTATTTTACAGGAGGTCCCAGTGCCTGAACCAGTCCTGGGGGTAAGTGTATACTGTGAAGGTAATTCTGATATACTGTGTGGGCCACTAGTGGGAAGAAAGGGGGGTTGCAGTGTGATGTGGCCCAGAGGGCTGTGACCAAGTTAGTTTAACTATTGCAAACCCTGATCTCTGGCTGGAGGCACCCGCCATCGGATCCAGGCCCCTCAACCTGTTAGTGGCAAATCAGGCAGGGGTAGTAGCCCCTGGGATAGCGCCATCTAGGGGTTACATATATACACACACACACGTGTATATATATATATATATATATACATATATATATATATACACACATATATATATATATATATATATATACACACACATATATATATATATATATATATACATATATTATATATGCCAACAGATTAACACTCTGTTGCATGTTGATTATCTCACGGCATAGTATGTTTGCTCCACTCACCTCTCCAGCATTTCCTCACCCTTAGAAAATACCTCAGTAGAATTAGTCATTGGCTGAGCAGAAACAAGATCCTGCTCAGCAAATATCAAAGATAAGCTCTTTGATCAAAAAATAAATTTAGAACTGACTATCAAAACTTCCACATCCAGAGTTCCTGTGGGGCCCCCACTGAATGTGTCCACAGTTTTAAATGCCTCATAGTCTTCCTAGATTAACCTGCTCAGAACACATCTCTGCTCTCTGCAAATCAACTAATAAAAAACTTGTGACATTGTACAGCAGGCTCAAACATTGTCTCATACTAGAAGTCAGGCTGCCAATTGCTAGATACCTTTTTACCCAACTTGGATTATGGCTTGCTAGCTTACTGCAGTGAAAATACTGCCCAGCTTCAAAAGCTCAACACAGTTCACAACAGAATTTGCTGATTTGATCTGGCTTCTATTTAACCCACGCATTGTAAACTATAATCTGAGATAGCTAGCAGCCCAAACGCCTAGAATCCTTATCCAGGGATGTTTCATTGCTACTTTTTTGTTGGATTTCCAGCACCGTCCTTTCCTGGAGATGCTTGTGCTCAGGAGGAATAGCTGAGACCTAAGATCATCCTCCATATCTGAACCCCTCCTGGGGAACAACACTAGGCAGGTGGGGCCATTGCTAAGCAACAAAAGGCTGAAGGTGGAAGCTGGAGAAGTTTGTAAAGTTGGTCCCTCTATGAATTCTGCATACTGACTTCCAAAATTGGGAAATATCTGGCTTTCAAAAAAGCTGGAAATGTTGATCCACTGAAGTTACTGATGCCCACCAAAGCATTAACAGAAACCCTGCTTGTGCCGTAATCCCTCCCAGCTGTATTACTTGGTAGAAGCTAGACCCCCCCCCCACTTCATTAAAAAAATGAGGTCTTACATCTTAGCTGTGCTATAGTTGGAAAATTAAACTAAAATAAAAAAGATCTGGGAAGGAGCAGTAGTGAAAAAAGTGCACATGCCCAAGCTTGTGTGTTAAAGGAGAACTCCTGTTAACATGAAATCCTGCCCACCCCCACCACCGATTATCCTTTTAACAAGAACAGGGCATTTTTGGCACACCCATTAGTGCTAGAATTTAACAGTGTTTCATTCTCTGTAACTGTAAACAAATGCACACAGCACGCTGCCATCTCAGATGAAACAGACAGGTCTGTTACTTACTCCTGCTCTGCTAACTCTGTAGTTGACCCGGAGAACAGAACAAGTGGCGAAACCACTCTGTTTAATTTCGATGATGGCAGCGTGCTGGGCACGTTATTACATTTATGAAGAACCAGACATGGCTAAATCCAAGAACGAAAAGGTATGCAAAAAAGTGTTCAATTTGTGTTAATAGGCCAATCAGGGGTTAGCCTTTGGTGGGGAATCATGTTAATAGAAATTCTCCTTTAAGTTTATTTATAACAAATATGGAGAGACATATTTACAAAACATTTAGACATGCAATTTTTTGTTCCAGCAAATTTTTAGGCCCCCTCCTGTTGTTTGCTAATGCAGTGCCAGGGGCTGTGTTCATAATGAATACAGCGTATCAGACATAACAGACTACTGATTATTCAGTTTGAATGATGAATATTGGTCCTGATATTTATATTTGGATAACACCCTTCAGCCCCCCCCACCCCAGATGACCAGGGCTAGTCCCAAGTCCATCCTCTGCCTTATTCAGTTATTTTCTACTCCTCACTTCACTCTCTAGTCTTCCCGTAGCTTAACATTTTATCTGGCCTCCTCCAACTCCTCTCCCACCCAACACTGGGTTTAAAGCCCTCCCCAACCTGACCCCAGTCACATATTATAGATAGGGCAAAGGCCCTGTAGGTTTCTTTCCCCAGCCTCCAAATACATGTTGGGGACAACAGGTCCAATTCCTTTTGGCATGAATACAATACCAGACATAATAGACTATTGAATATTCAGCCTGAATGATGAATATTGGTCCTGATATTATATTTGGATAACACCCTTCAATCCCCCACCCAGGTGACCAGGGCTAGTCCCATGTCCATCCTCTGCCTTATTCAGTTATTTCTCTCCTCACTTCACTCTCTAGTCTTCCCGTAGCTTAACATTTTATCTGGCCTCCTCAACTCCCTCTCCCACCCAACACTGGGTTTTAAAGCCCCTCCCCACCTGACCCCCAGTCACATATTATAGATAGGGCAAAGGCCCTGTAAGGTTTCTTTCCCAGCCTCCAAATACACGTTGGGGGACAAAAGGTCCAATTTCCTTTAGGGCACAATCTAACATATTTGAACTCTTTCAAGCACCCCCAACACCATCTTGGAAAACTACCCTCCCTAATCTGACCCCACCAGACCTATACTGTAATGGCATAAGAGGCGCCCTAAGAAATTTGATTTTCTTATTTATGTGAAGATTATTTGCTGTAAACTGTGTTTCTTGGAAAAATTGAGAAGAATCATCATTTTGAGGAAAATCTTAAGAGTTCAATTGGTGTTTCTGCTTGATACCAGTGATTTTACCATCCCACTGGCACATCAATGTCTCGACTACGATGGCGGCAACCCTGGGAAGCTGGGTGCCAGTTGGATGGAAGGAGGTTCTAGCATCTAAGGGATGCTCTCCTCCTCTGAGGGAGGAGGAAAGCAGGCTCTGTTGTGATACTACCACAGGAGGACCAGGGTTGCCAATGCAGCTTGAACAGCTTGCAAGAGAGGAGGGGATGCCAACTGGGCCGAGTTCAGCAGTGCTTATGCATGCACATGTGCACATGGAGCCTTGCTACCAGCATCTTGCAGGAGGGAGAAACCAAAGCAAGAAAAAGGCCAGGAGGTGAAGCATTCTGATGTCAGCACTCGAGACCTCACTGAACTGACTGGCCAGTGCCACCAGTGGTATTAGCTGTCCATCTTGGGGGTGCCAAAGCCTTGTAAGTGTCCAACTGGTGGTGGAGGACATGTGGGGTTAAAGGCACATTGTCAGAAAAGGGCAAAGCCAGGGCTGGGAAGTGAGTGACTGAAGTGGTAGCACTGGCGAGAAGAATAAAGTATAAAAAAACTAATTTTTCTGTAAAAATAGTATTTTGATAGACAATGAGTGATTTTCAGGCAGTATTTGTCAATGCACTTGAGCAAAATCCTCCCAGTATTTGTCATGTCTATCATGCCAAAACATGGTTTTGAGCAATTTCCATTAGCAAATAAAAATTCCCCCCTCACGTCTTTGTTCTCTGACCCCCAGTTATGATTGGGGGGGGGCAGAACAAGTCCCAGCTTCTCTCTCTGAACCCCCTTCCAGTAGTCTCTGAGGCACAAGGTGGGGGGGGGGCATTACATGTATTAAACAGGGGAGGAATCCAAACTGTTGTATTATCCCTGATTTCAACTCCCTGAAACTGGTTTTTGGTTCTAGTGGTTCTAAGTTTGAGAACAGTATAGCTCAGATTCTGTGTCATTTTTAGAAGCAGAAAGTGACGGCAGAAAAAGACCGAGAGTCCATCGAGTATGCCCATAAATTACCCGGGATCTAGCATCAATCCAGGGACCTATCTGTCCCTAATATTTCATCCTTCCCTACCCTTGTTTTCATTATCTGTGCCTTTTCTCTGCCCCACCTGCACTTGAAACCCACCACGGTCCTAGCACCCACCACCTTGCATGGCAGATTGTTCCATGGCTCCGCCATACTTTCCGAAACATAGTGTATCCTCAAATCCCTGCTGAAGTTCTCTCCCCACAGCTTCCACTCGTTTCTGTGTGTCATTGTGCCGGTGCTGCTATTGAGTAACACTGTGTGGGGCACTCTATTATGCCTTTCGGGATCTTAATGGTTTCAATCATATCCCCCCTTCCCCCAATTTTCAGTGAGTACATGTTTAATTCTTTCAACTGCTCCTCATAGGAGACTCTCTGGAGGTCTTGTATCATCTTTTGCCCTTTAGGACTAGTTCTGCTTGTCCTAACTCCTACAAATTGAATAATGGATGGGCAACAATCTACAATTTATCTAATTCTGTGCTGTCTTTAATTGCTGCAAATGTTATCTTGGCTTGTCTGACTGCCCTGTAGTTGGGTGAAGGGTGTTAATTGTCTGGCCTCTGACCTCAGCTACGTGATAACTGGAGGTGGGGCTTAGTCAGAGTTAAAGTAGCAAGCAGAATTATATTGTCTCAGAAGAAGCCAGAAGGAGAAGGAAGGAAACATATTCAATTCAGTGCTTTAGAGTAACTGGTAATTGCTATTTTTCTTTTAAACTTAGATTGTGGACTTTTAGTGACACTATACTTTCTTTGTTGTCTTTACTTATAATTGTTTTTGGGCTGTTGAAAATTTAAAACATAATGGTGGTGTAATTCTGTGCTGTCTTTAATTGCTGCAAATTTTCCCCCCTTCCCCCAACTCTTAATTATATGCCCTGTTAAATCTGATTGACAGGAGCTAAACACAGGGTATAGTAAGGGGTGTGAAGTAGGAGGGGCATAAGGGGGAAGAAGCCCACCCTCAGCATGACAAGTGTTTTGACTCATTTATTTATTTATTGGTTTCTTTTTCTTAAAAAAAAAAAAAATTATCTGAGGATCAGTGGCAGGATTTTTAGTACAGTAAATTAATAAAAAGGGAACTAGGAGAGCTTCAGTAGCAGACAAGTAGTGGAATTGCAGTATAATGTGGGGAGTGGTGCAATGCAGTGGCTGTGGGGCAGCCATATTCAGGCAGACCTTCTGGACACTGAGGTGCTGCCCTATCTGCATCATCTCTCTGGACTGCGGGATGAGGTAGCCAGACTGAGGCGAAGTAAACTGGGTCAGGAGTACCATCACCCCTATCCAGGGACCACCCAGTCCAATGCAACTGCCTCAAAGGATGCCGAGAATGAGGAGCACTTGGATGACAGTGGGCTCAGGGAGGGTTAGAGCAGTCAGGCAGAGGCACATCCCAGATCCTATTCACTCAAGAACTCATATGCCACACTGGCAAATGAGGACAACCAAATAAGTACCCAGAGAAGTGGAAGGAAAGGATGTGGAGGTTAGCCAAGGAGGTGACCTCAGCGGGAAAGCAGTGTACCCCAGAGAGAAGGCGAATCCTGGTGGGGACTCCATCATAAGAGGGATCCAGCTAGGAACACAGGAGGGGAGGACAGGGAAGTGAGGTGCCTACCAGGTGCCACGGCATGGAGGGATGGAAGGAAGATCCTGGGATCACTGGGAAGGCAAGGCAGGAGGGTGAGCTGGATGTCATTATCCACCTAGGTACTAATGACTTGGCAAATGGGAGCCAAAGGAAGTTCAAGAAGAGTTTAGGAAACTGAGGAGGGTCTCAAGCAAGTAGCTACTTCTGTCACTTTCTCAGAGTACTACCTGTGAGAGGCAAGAGAGAGCATAGGAGTGCATGCACAGGAACTTTAACTCATGGTTGAAGAACTGGTGCTGTGAGAAGGGTTTGGATTCATTGGTGACTGGGGACCCACCTGGAGGATGGAGGTTTGTTCAAGCCTGCCGGCCTGCATCCATCTGGAGAGAATCAAGCACTCAATGATAAGTTTAAATGCTACATTGACAAGCATTTAAACTAGCAAAGGGGTGGCAGGCCAGCAAGGAGGGTACCTACTTGCTCACCCCCACAGCTAGCAGTGGAACCAGTGAACCAGAGGGTGGCTATCTCTGCAAAGCAGTGTGCAAAAGATGGAGATTAGTGCCCAAGAGGTGGATAAGCAGAAAGGGGCAAAATTCAGCAGAAGGGCAGACAGCAAGGAGAGCGAGGGATAAATGACAACCAAGGAAGGGGCTGGAGTAGAACAGTGAAACAGTCTAGGGAGGTCAAATCATGGAAAGCCATGTGTGCAAATGCCAGGAGCCTTAGCAACAAGATGGAAGATCTGGAGGCTGTCATGGTACAGTCAGACCTGGACATTGTGGCCATCACTGAAACCTGGTGTAATGATAACCACGACTGGGAGATGGCCATACCTGGCTACAACATATTCAGAAGAGACAGAGCAGGCAGGAAGGGAGGAGGAGTGGCACTGTATGTGAAAAATGACATAAGGGCCACAGAGCTCCAGGAGGAACAAAATGGGGGAGAGATACTGTGGGTTAAGCTGGAAAGGAAAATGGGGACAGCCATCCGCACAGGTGTGGTCTATAGACCACCAGCCCAGGAGGAAGAAACAGATAAGGAGCTGTTGCTAGCCATCCAAGAGGATGGCAGACAAAGTGAGTGGTACTGGTTGGAGACTTCAATATTCCAGGCGTGGACTGGAGCATCCCAGCAGCAGCAAACTAGGAGCAGATTTATCCTGGACTCCTTCAGGGTGCCTTCCTCAAGCAACTGGTCATGGAACCAACTCGGCAGAAGGCAATACTGGACCTTGTGCTGCCAAACAGGGACAGTGTGATGGGGGTAACAGTGGGGAGCACCTGAAACAGTGACCACCAGTCATTGTGGTTTGAAATCACAGAAAGAGCAGAACCAAACCACACAAAACACGTATCCTGGATTTTGGGGGCAGACTTTGGGAAAATGGGGAGATACTTGAAAGAGGCATTAAGGGAATGGGACAGGAATCAGGGTTGAGGAACAGTGGGCAGTATTTAAAATGGGGATTAAAAGAACAACAGAATTATGCATTAAGCAGGTTAGCAAGAGGAAAAGGAAGAGAGACCATTATGGTTTTCCAAAGAGGTAGCAAAGAAAGTGAAAGCCAAAGGACTGCATTCAGGCAATACAAAAGACACAGGCAGAAGGGATAGGAGAAGTACCAGGAGAAGCAAAGGGAGGCAGGGAGGTCAGTAAGGAAGCCAAAGCTCAGACAGAAGAACACATTGCAAAATCAGTGGGTAGAGGACAAAACCTTTACAGGTACATAAGTGAAAAAAGACAAAGGAGGGATAGTGAGACTGAAGGGGAGGATGGAGGCGCGTGGAGGATGACAACAGTAAAGCTGACATATTGAACAGGTATTTCTGTTCAGTCTTTACTGAGGAAGAGGTAATGGGTCTGAAGGAAGTACAAGGGGTGAGAATGGTGCAGAAATGGACACAAGTCCCTTTACGAGAAAGAGTCCTGAAGAAACTGGAAGTAATAAGAGTTGATAAAGCAATGGGGCCAGATGGGGTGCACCCCAGGTCCTTAAAGAACTAAGAGAGGTGGTGGCTGAACCTCTGGCTATCCTGTTTAGCTGATCACTGGAAACAGGGAGGTACCCAAAGACTGGAGGACAGCAGATGTAGTCCCTTATACAAAAGTGGGAACAAAGAGGAAGCAGGGAACTACAGACCAGTCAGCCTCACCTCAGTAGTGGGAAGATCATGGAAGCACTACTGAAGGAGAGATTGGTGGAACATCTGGTTGTCAATGGACTACAGGACCCAAGGCAGCATGGTTTCACCAGGGGGAGGTCATGTCAGACCAATCTCGTTGAATTTTTTGACTGGGTGACTAGGGAGGTGGATCAGGGGAGGGCAGTGGACATGGCCTATCTGGACTTCAGCAAGGCCTTTGACACTGTGCCACACAGAAGACTATTACACAAACTGGGAATATGGGTGTGAGCAGGACAGTAGTGTGGTGGGTAGGTAACTGGCTGGGTGGCAGGACACAGAGGGTGGTGGTAAATGGCTGTCACTCCACAGAGGGAAGAGTGACCAGTGGGGTACCACAGGGATCAGTGCTGGGACCAGTCCTATTCAACATCTTCATCAGTGACATTGCGCAGGACCTAGAAGGCAGAATTTCACTGTTCGCTGATGACACAAAGCTCTGTAACAGAGTAGACACACCAGAGGGTGTAGACAGAATGAGCAGCGACCTGCAGAAACTTGAAGAATGGTCAGGGTGTAGTTGAAATTCAATGCAAAGAAGTGCAAGATAATGCATATGGGGCACAAAAACCCTGGCACAATATATCAGTTGGGGTGAGGATATAGCATGCACCAAGCAGGAAAGGGATCTTGGGGTTGTCATCTCTGATGTCCTCAAGGTAGAAACAGTGTGACAAGGCAGCAGGTAAAGCAAATAGGATGCTGGGATGTATAGGCAGGGCATCACCAGCAGGGAAAAGGGAGGTCATAATTCACGCTATACAAGACACTAGTGAGGCCACCTGAAGTACAGTGTACAGTTCTGGAGACCATACCTACATAAGGACATAGACAGGGTAGAGAAGGTTCAGAGGAGGGCAACAAAGATGGTGCACAGATTGCATCACAAGTCCTATGAAGACAGGTTGAAGGAACTGAACATGTACTCCCTGGAGGAGAGGAGGAGAGAGGGATATGATAGAGACATACAAGTATCTTACAGGGAGGAACAGGGTGCAGGAAAACACTATTTTAAGCGAAAAGATGTTCCAGGACTAGAGGGCATGGGATGAAGTTGGAGGGAGGACAATTCAGGAGGAAACATGAGAAAGAATTTCTTCACAGAACGGGTGGTGGACAAGTGGAACACCCTGCCAGAGGAAGTGGTGGGGGCTGAAACAATCACAGGATTTAAGAATGCATGGGATAGACATAAAGGAATTCTGGAGGTCAGGGGTAAGGGGCAACAGACTTCTAGGAAAACAAACTGAACTTACAAGCTCAAATGGGCAGACTGGGTGGGCCATAGGCCCTTATCTGCCGACACTGTCTATGTATGTATCTCTATGTACAATAAGGCTTTTGATCCCATGGAAGGAGTCCTTTGTACGAATACTGTACAATGAGTGATGTTCAAGTGAGGCATGAGGTCACATGGATCCCCAAGCGGGTTTACTACTGCATACTGAAATGCCACTGTCTGACACCCAGGAGCCCAAAATTATATTCCGACAGTTGGTATCCCAACAGTTGGGAATTGCCCATGATGGTTTTTCTATGTTTGAGGCTCTGCCCCCCACCTCCTTATTTTTGATTACCAACTCCGCCGTGGGTAATTCCCAACTGTTGGGATACCAACTGTCCGGATAGAACTTCGGGTTCATGGGTGTTGGGCAATGGCATTTGGGTATGCTGTAATACTCCCTTCCCAAGCTGACAGAACAGGCTTTGTCATTAATCATTGTCCATTTGCTTGTTTTATATGTCTAGTCATTTTAAAACTGAGTCAGCTCAAGGTGGCTGTTTTGAATAATGTTAAGCACAGAAAATTTCAACTCATATACTGTGTACATTTTGAAAGCGGAACGAGTTTAAAGTCAAAAGAACTGCTTATTTCACTGTGAACTTGTTCTAGTTTGTTTAAAGTAGCAGTATTTATTAGTAGGCAAACAATTTCACCCTGTTTTTTTTGTTAGCAAAAATGCATTTGTGACATCCTTAGTTTCACATCAGAGTATTTTTAATTCACTCAGATATTTTTAAAAAAGCTTTTAAAACTAATTTTGCAATTTATGACAAGTTATTAAATCTGGTAATCACTTGCAATTTTTGAAAATCTCTTCCACTGAGTTTACCTTTTGAAGACACATACTAGATTATACTGTGGATGTATTAGGATGGAGCTACCACATGCTTCTGCTGGTAAACAGCACATCACCTTGCCAAGATATTTAATTTTTTCATGGTTGCGTGGCAAGGGAGTGGAAACTTAAAATTTTCAAAATCCCATACCTTAGTTCAGGAATGGACCCTATATGAAACAGCAGACTTGTGTGGCATAGCTTCAGACCTGTAGCTTGCTTCACACTGGGCCCTGAATGTCATAAGGGTTGGGGCTGGCGAGGGGTGTATGCATTACAGTAGGAAAAACCCTAACCAATAAGTTCCTCCTTTGGTGGTTTTGTAACTCTAACATATGCATTAGTGTTTTGTTTTGTTTTTGCAATGAAAATATATTATAGTGGTGCAGTAATGCCACTATAGTTAGAGATGAGCAGGAGTCCCTATGTTAAACCTCAAACATTGCAGTTTAATATCTTTGCAACATTCAATGGATTTGCACAACATTTGCATGCCTGGTCGGGGGGAGGGGGCTCTACTTGCCAAGTTTCATTCTCATTGGTTATGCAGATTCCAAGATCTGGACAGCAAAAAAAGTTTTAAAAAATCACTGTTTTTTAGCGATTTCTTTTTGTCATCACCTAGCTCCCATAGAGTTTTGAATTTTGGTCTGAAATTGTCAGGATAGAATGGCTTGGCCCACAGATGTGCTTTTCATTGTTTTGGTGAAAAATATTAATCCATTCAAAGATATAAAATTATAACATTTTGGTTCTAGCATGCACAGTATAGCCTTTTGGATAGCAGCTTGGAATGAAAAATAATTTAGTCCATATGAAAAGGATCCTTTTCATATGGGGTAATCCTTTCATGAGGAAAAAATATTTTTATTATGGCGCCATCTTGTTTCTGTTAAAAATTTCAAAACCCACAAAATGACATCTTGCACACACACAACTCAACTATCTTGCTAATTGGGACCCTATTATGTGCATTCTGCATTTAGTTTCTGGAAAAATTACCCAGGAATTACATTTTACCATTTAAAATTATTTTTCGTGAGCCAGTTTTCTTTTCATATGGGCATACAAACAAATAATTGGTCCATATGAAAAGGATAGCCTACACAAAAAAAGAAGTTTGACATAGTTTTTCTGATTCTGTTTTCATATGTAGGAATTTTTTGGGGTTCCACCAAGTCACTTCAAAAAGAAATCTGTTGAAGGACTTTACAGTGACAGCACTTTGGCAATGGTAATCACATCGCTGAAGCAATGTGCCGACAGACCCAACAGCGACCAGAGTCATGTACTCTCCCCCCCAGCAACCCCCGGACTTTTAGATTCCTAACTCTGGGGAGGAGGATGTTGTTGGAGAGTGGCTGAACCTGAGAGGCGATGAATCTGTTCATTGTTCCCAAAACCCATTCGACACTGCATGTGTCGAACAGTTGAGTCACTGTGGGGGATTCATTATAACAGCGACCGCTGTTACAACGGTATATGCATTTTTTCGTATGAAGGAAAAAAGGTATATGAAAAAGGATGCCTTCATATGAAAAAAAGAATGGGAAAAAAAAAACCTATGCCCAAATTCTTTTTTCATATGAAGCCATCCTTTGTATCTTTTCATTTATATGAAAAGGATGCCCTCATCTGAAAAAAAGATTTTGGAATTAATTTTTTTTCACATTCTTGTTTCGTATGAAGGCATCCCTTTTTTTGTATGCCTTTTTCATTCATACGAAAAAAGAATGCCTTCAGACGAAACATTTTTTCTTATGAAGGCATATTTTTTTCATATGGATTTTTCATTTGATAAAAAAAGGGATTCCTTCATACAACTTTTTTTTCCACCATATTAAAACTTCAACAAGCCATAACTCCCTCAATATCTGGACTTAAGGGGCACCCTGTATATGAAAACAAAGGTCATAAAGAGTAGTAAAAGAAAAATACATACAGGCAATGCTCCCCCAAATCTATGGCCCACATAAAAAATAAAAATGAAACTTCTCATAAAGATAACATTGGAAATTTGTAACAATACCTCCCTCAATATTTGGACTAAAGTGACAATCTATATATCAAAACAAAGGTCTTAATGCTACTACAAGAATAACACATATCCTCCAAAATATTTGGGGCAATATAAAAATAGATGTAAAATGCAAATTCCGTAGGATAACACTGGAACTTTAACAAGCCATAACTCCCTCAATATTTTTATACAATGTATCAAAACAAAGGTTAATGGGTACTATAATATTAACACATGTTCTCCCCTAAACATTTAAGGGCAATATAGAAAACCATAAACAATAGACATTTCCATTGGATAACATTGGAACTTTAATAAGCCATACAGTGAAGGAAAGAAATTGCTGTTTGACAGAAATGGCCTTCCATAGCAACATAGACAGCAACATAGATATATGCATCTATAGAAGGATGGAAGCAGAGGCACTGAATGCCCTGTGTGCCATAGGTGATAAGGATATGATAATACTATCTCAAAAGTAAGGAAATTCATTACAAAAAACGTTATTAATGCATTAGTTGGGGTTAAAATGACAAAAGTAGGGAAATGTGGTGTAAAGGTTCCAAACTCTAGCACCTCACCCCCACCCTGCAGGCAGCAACAGGAAAAACCATTACGGCTTGATATCTCCTGCATCTTCGCAAATCAGGCAAGGGGTATGCCTTGGGGTTGTCAACCCTAACGTTCAACCCATTCATACACTGCACGTGTCTCAGCTTATTTACTGAGAGAATGGGGTGAGAGTTACACCCCAAGGGTTGTCAACCCTAATGTTCACCCCATTCCATCAGTAAATAAGCTGAGATGTGTATAGTATATCGGAATGCAGTGAATGTTAGGGTTGACAACCCCAAGGCACACCCCATGCCTGATTTGTGAAAGATGCAGCAAAGGTCAAACCATTATGTTTTTCCTGTTGCTGCCTGCAGGGTAGGTGTGGGTGTTAAGGCTGGGAACCCTAACACCTCATTTCCCTACTTTTGTTGCTTTAATTCTAACTAGTGCATTAACAAAGTTTTTGCAATGAATACATGCACACACCAGGAGTGGGGTAAAATGACAAGGTAAAAATATCTTAGCTAGTGACATCAGTAACAGCAACATATAAAAATACTGTTGCTACTTTTGTCACAATGGATATTTTAAAGTTACTGTCATCACAGTGGAATACTGAACTAATCAGAGAGCAGCTTTCACAATGCTGATGATATTATAATGCCTGTTGCGGCACTGAAGCAAGCTGTTAAAATCAGTGAAAAGCAGCAAAATCTTCAAACAAACTGCAAATTAAAAAGCAATAACTTGTAAACTACAATTGTATATACTGAATATACAATAGCCTGACTCAAGACAGGCAATTTCACATCACTTGTGAGTGGGCAGGACTTTCATAACTCACCTGTGGCTCTCCCACTCATGAGATATGATTCTACCCCCCACACCTGAAGATAATTGTATATGTTAAGTAAGTCCATTGTATATTCCATAGTCACTGCAGAAACTACCTTAATGCAGACATTAGGGTTGAAGAATGCAAATCGCACAAAGTAGGGAAATGAAAAAAAATTTGGGATTTGGGTCTCCAGGGTACTGGCGAATCAGTGGTGGAGTTTTCCTTGGGGTTGTCAACCCTAATGCCCAACCCGTAGCCTCCTGTCTGAAGCACAAGGTACAGCTCCAAGCTAGTGCCTCAAAGAGATACAGTATGGCCAACATAATCTGTTGTAGTTTTCTACACATAGGGCCCCGAGGGCCCTGCATGAAGACATCACATCTAAACTTGTTTGCTCAGGGAAGGGGGTGAGCATTAGGGTTTACAGCCCCAAGGAAGACCCCACTACTGATTCATAAATACTCCAGAGAAATAAATTTCCCTTCTTTTTCTGATATTGGAATTGTATTCTCATTTGAGCATGTCCCTTCAGAACCTTCCAAAATGAGATAAATACAATATTGGAGACAATCCTGACCCAGTGCATGGGCCCAGCAGGCCATGAAGGGCATGTCAGTACCTTGTTCGAAACACTGCTTGACCCACCACAGGGTGTCGTGTCTGTGCCAAAACACTGCTCTGCCCCTACCAAAACCAGGCTGGTGCTGCATGCTGCAGCACCTTCCCATCAGCTTTGTTCCATTAAACTGATTCACTGAGTTTACACGTGAACTCAGGTCACTGACGAGTATGGCAACGTGGTCCCCAGTGGTGCAATGGAGATCCCTGCAAACAACTTTATTTCATAAATTCTATATTTTGAGCCCATACTTTCAGCATAGACTTTTAATACCCCACCTCATGAACCTGGTAGGTAAAATGTTCAAATCCTCCAAAATGCCATTCCATGCCACAGATGCAAAAGCAAACTTCGCCAGGATATGAAAAATTACAGTGTAATGTTCTGAGGTGCTGTGAAAAAACAGCTATTTTGAAAATTTGGGGCCCAAATATTGAAAATTACTAAAGTTATGCTTGTGTGTAGACAAAGTTCAATGCACGCTTGTAACTTGCTCATTTTTAGGAATTCTTTCACCAAACTTTCAACATATTCTTTTTGGGACCCCATCTCATGAACACTGGTGGTAAAATTATGTCAATCGGGCCCAAAAGGTGATTTCACGCAGCAACCACAAAATCACCTTCTGGGACTGATTAATGAACTTTCACCTATTTAACAAAAGATGCTGCATAAACTAGTATACATGTCCCAAACATATAACTTGATTGAACTATTTTTTAGTACAGTCTTAAAGAAAGAAACTTACAACTACAGTATGCAAGGTGTAAAGTAGTTTCAAATTTGTAACAATTCCTCTGCTTTGAGGCAGGTCCACAATACTGTGTGCCAAGTAAGGCACAAGTTATTATGGATGTAAACCTTTGCAGGTATTCACCCCAAAGTATTGTAGTCACAGATCTACAATGTGTATGAAACACCAGACTTCTGTGGCATTACTCAGAACATATATTTTGTTCATCAGTCAAGGGTAGGGGACAGGGTGGGGATTAGGATTGCTATATACCAATTTTACTATGTTGACTCTGTATGAAGTACCATACCATTAATGTACGGCCCTGTACCTGTAAACAGTTCTTGGGTCATGAGGATAGGGAACATGATAGGGTGGGTGAGTGGGAATTAGACATAAGAACCCTAATAGCACATTTCTAAACTTTGAGGGCATTATGTTTGCGACCCTAATTGTCTATTTCAAACCTCTGTGCAGTTTACGTTTTGTGCAGTAGCAGCCCTAATGTTTTTTTTTCCATAAAAAAAAAATATATATAAAGTTTGGTAACTGGGTAGGTGCACTGGGTTAGGGCTTTGCAGACAACATATAAAGGCATGAAGTGGAATAGTTGTAATATTGGTTGGTAGTGATTTGTAAGCAAATAGAACCTAAGGAAACAGTTACAGGATAGAATGCAAGATCACAGTGGTGGTATAGAACTAGGCCCTTTCAAGAAGCAATTATACAATGGGGTATGAAAATCCTGTAACCTTATTGGTCAAAACAGATCACATGACTATGGTAAATTTTCCAGTATACCCACTGTAAAAGTTTTCTGTCACTATAAAAACAAAACAAGTTGAACATTGTATAATAGCAATATACCATGACAGGGAGTGGGTATATGGGTGGATTTACCACTTCTGGTGTGGTTAAGTGACTAGACCACACCAGGCGTGAAGCCAAAATCCTATCTTCTATATAATAACTACATAAATAGGCCTACTCAACAAGTTATATAAAGAAATCAGTCAATAAATAGGTACCAACTATGAGACGTAATACATTAGGAGTCTGCGATAGGATGCAGTGGAAAGCAGTGACACACTAACTGGGTCATTAGTGATTCCTTAGGCCCAGTTTAAAAGTTTGCAAGGCTGGGAGCCTGAGTCGGTTCAAAGGGTAGGCTACTCCATAGTTTGGTGCAGATACTGAGAAAGCTTTTTGACCCATGGCTCCTGTCTCGATGGGACTTCCTTTGTCCCCTCACGACACACCTCTGACACCCTACCTGATAGCAGCAGTTTCTTTCTCTGTTCGGTTATACTTTTTCCTTCCGCGTTGTACAGCTGCATCCTCTGGCCATACTGTACTCCTGCTGTGTTAATAATTTTCTTTTCTTTCATTGCTATATTATTATATCTCCCATCTGCTCTTTGTACAGTATTGCTGCTGTCCCACATCAATTTTGAGTTGACCTGTTCTAATGTACAGTATACTGACTTTATTTGCTACTTGTAGTTTTGTTGTACCCCTTCATCCCCTTTCCCGGTTGCACCTAAAAGCAGTGTTGGCTCAGTATGCCTTTTCCAATCACCAATTTGCAAATAAATTCATTAATTAAATATTCTGGATTAAAATCCCCTTCCCTTCAGGAAAAATCAACCGTTTTTATTTCCATGGCAGCAGAACTGGATGCCACCTTATTTTGTTTCCATTTTATAGAGTTAAATCCTTTGTCCCTTTTCATTTTGGAAACTTTTACCTTATTATTGTTAAGTCAGTTACATCCAGAATGAAGTTAACTTAGGCCACAAGCACAGGAATGTTGAGGTGCTATGCACAATGTCACAGAGTGGCTCATTGACATTGGTTGCATTGGTCAAAACATACGAATATGAATATATATGGAGAGACATGTATCCTCTCTGGCAGGAATGTCATGACAACAGAATTTCTGGTGAGGGACACACAATATAAATTGTTATCAAGGAGGGCACAAAATTACATATTTATCATCCTTCCTCAACCCAAAAGGGAATACTCTGATCGAATTTGGGGAGTACATGCCTCCCCCCCCAATTCTATGGGCATGATGGCCCTGCCTCTGGTAAAGATAACATGTCTAAAAATGCACATGCACAGACATTTACAGACCTATACAAATCTACAGACATAGATGGATACAAAACAAACAAACACAGAATGGGACCCTATAATGGCATTCAGGTTGCTTCACTACTCACACAAAGAAGAATCGAGTGCAGACATGGTCCGACACTGGACACACCCAGATGTTCCCGTGCTTCTGCAGGTCCTTTGAAGTGATCACTGGAACAGAAAAGACATGATATAATCAGACATAAAATGCATTTATTTTGTTCAACCTTTTCACATCCCCCCTTTTCTGCCCCCTGCATCTTGTGATTGGAGTTACCGAGACCGAGGCTTTTTTTATTTATTTATTTAAGAATCAGTTTACAACCTTTGAGCCAGAGGCTCGTTTCCAAAGGTACTTCGTCACATAAAGACATACATTGTGTTTTGGTTACATAGCAAAGATTTGCAAAACAATAGGCGTTCAACAGAGGCACCACGTCACATTGTGGACAGACAAATACAAATTGGGTACACGGTACATGTAATTGATAACAGGTGTTCCACAAGTTGGTATCAAGTGAGCATTCTGGTAGGTAAACACTGAAACAGCTGGCACTGGCCAGGTTAAACATAGGCATGGTGTACAGGGAAGTGGTGGAGGGATGGTTAGGTGGAGAGCTGCCTGGGGGCATTGTCAAGAGAAGCAGAGGTGGAGGCTATGTTCAGAGACAGGAGCAGTTACAGTGCTGAAGATGTGGTTCAGTGTGGTTTTGAGCGTGGAGATGGTGATGGCATTGGTGATGATGGCAGGGAGAGAGTTAAACCAGGTTGGGGCTCTATAGCAGAAGGACCTCTGGCCACGGCTGGTTCTAGATCTGGGGACCTTTAGAGTGGTCTTGTGGGAAGACCATGTTGCAACAGTGGGAGGGCTCTGGTGGATGGATGCCGTTACCCCAGGGGGAGAGCCCGAGTAGGGTTTTTTTGGTGAGGAGACAGGTTTGGTATTGGAGCCGTTCATCCAGGGTAAGCAGGTTAGCATCGACATAGAGTTGACAGGTGTGTGTGAGCCTGGGGGCACCAGTAATCAATCTGCATGCTTTATTCAGGGTTAGGTGAATTTTGTTGAGTGCAGTGGTGTCGGCAGCACCATATACTGGTAGACCATAGTCTGCATCATTCCTCTGGCAGGGAGGACGGACATGAGACTAGCTTCACAGCCAAAGTCAAACTGACTGAGAAGGAGTGTGGGTCAAGCCCCCCTGCCCACAAGAGCCAAACACCTCCCTTCCCCAACGCACTTTGTCCCAGGGCCCAGATGGACTTAATGTGAGATTCTGAGGCTTGAATGAGAACACTGCTCCTCCAGAGGACAGCATGATGCTCTCCCATCATACCATGACCTTTGTAACCATGGAATAGGAACATGGGAGAAGGAAATGATGGTCAGGACCTCCTGAGGTGACAACAAATAAACCAAACCATCAAATCAGTGGAATCAGATCAGCTCACCCTTCTCTAAAGCTCCATGGAACGTTATTGTCTTTGTCCAAAGAAAATCTTGAGTATTGTGATTCTCTACTCATCGCTTTCATTAAATGTCATAGAATTAAAACAATGGTCAGTGGTGGAGGTGGTGAGATGCAACCTTGGTTTGCCAGTTGCAGCCATGTGCTCTGGCCATTTGGCTAAGTAGCATGGTGTTCCACAGAACTCAATCATTTCTCCATGCAAAATGATCCATACATGAAAATCAATCAGTAGCACAGAGCTTCAAGAAATTGAATAATTCTCCATGTTTACTCATGGATTCCTTGATAAGCCATGGCATTCTCGGAGAAGAGTAACTAAGAAGCAGAAACACACAAACTTAAGGTGTAATGGATATTATTTCCGCTAACCCAAATTATGAGGTATTAGGTACTTAGAAAGATAAACATAGAAACATAGAATGTGTTGGCAGAAAAGAACTGGTAGGCCCATCTAGTCTTCAATGTTTTCACTATCCATTACTACACCCTGGACCCTATTTAGTCACAGGTGTCCCCCCCCCTCCTCCCTCTCCTCTGTCTATTATGCCCATGTGTCTATCTCATGCATGCTTGAATCTCCCCACCGTCTTCACCCCCACCACCTCTACTGGCAGACTTGTACAGGAATTCACCACCCTTTTTGTGAAGAAGTATTTCCTCACATTCTTCTTAACTGCCCCCAGCTTCATGGCATGCCTCTGTGTTCTGGTGCTCCTTCTCTGAAAGAGACTCCCCTCCTGCACTTTGTTCATCCCTGTGAGGTACTTACAGGTCTCAATCATGTCCCATCTTGCACTCCTGTCTTCTAGGGAGTATATGTTGAGCTCCCGCAGCCTCTCCTCATATGGTTTCTCGTGCAACACCATGCATGCACATGCACATGCACGTACCACACACACACACACACACACACACACACCATTTTGGTAGCCCTCCTCTGGACTGCTTCTACCTTGTCAATCTCCTTGTGGATGCAGGTGGGGTGTCACTAGTGAGTGACACAGTGGCAACACCACCGCCCTTTTCTTACTAAAAATCCCCCTCCCTAGGCAACCCAACATCCAGTTAGCTTTGCTTACTGCCTTGTCACACTGCTCTGCCACGCTGAGGTCATAAGATATGATCACCCCATGGTCCCTCTCTTGCTTGGTGATAGTTAGTACCTCCCTCCCTCCCCATCTTATACACAGCCCTTGGGTTTCCCACCCCAGGTGCATGACTTTGCACTTTTTGGCACTAAAACCCAGCTACCATACCCTAGACCACTCTTCTAATTTTCCCAGATCCCTTTGCATTCTCTCCATCCCCTCCAGGATTGTTGCAGATTTTTGTGTCATCAGCAAAGAGACACACCTTCCCCTCCAGTTCCTCAGCAATGTCACTTATGAAGACATTGAAAAGGAGAGGACTCAATACCAGTACCTGTGGTACTCACTCTCCCATTCTTGAGATGCTGCCATTTACCACCATCCTCTGCCTCCTATCTTTCAACCAGTTAGATACCCAGCTTACCACCTTCTCTTCCACCCCCAGGTTGCTAAGTTTCTTAATCTCCTGTGTGGTACACTATCAAAGACCTTACTCAAGTCCAGATATGCCACATCCACAGCTCTTCCCTGATCCATTTCTCTGTAATCCAGTGAAAGAAGTCAATGACATTTGTTTGACTTGACCTCCCCACTATGAGGCTGTGGTGCCAATGGTCCTGCAGCCCGTTTGCCTCCAGGTACTCAATCAGTCTCTCCTTCAGCAGGGCTTCCATTAAATTCCCCACCACTAATGTGAGACTGATTGTTCTGTACATGTTGCTAGCCTCCTCCCTGCTGACGCTTCTTTGCAGAGGGACCACATCAGCCCTTGTCCAGTCCTCTGGAACTACCTCCATCTCCAATGAGGTGCTGAACAGTGTTGCCAGATTAGCAACTAGCAGTGTGCTTAGCTCTTTTAGTATCCTTGGATGGAGCCCATCTGGCCCCATCGCCTGGTTTTCCTTCAAAGTTTCTAATCCTCAGTGAATCCTTTCTTCCGAAAAAGGACTTGTGTCCACTCCCCTCCCCTGTGCCTGCTGATGCATGCTGGTCTGCCCCCTCCCCACTCCACTGTGAAGACTAAGCAGAAGACTGTGAAGACTGAGCAGAAGTACTCATTTAGTATTTTTGACTTTTCTTGATTTTCTTCTGCACAGTCCCTCCCCGCTCTCCTGATCCTCGTTATCCCTCCCCTTGCCTTCCTCTTGGGTAACCTCTCTTCTGTTTGGGTCTTAGCTGCCCTCACCCTCCTCCCTTTGTTTATCCAGCTAGACCTCCCTGTCCTCTTCATTTGGGTCTCCTTGTACTTCTAAAAGATGTTTTTTTTCTCCCTTACTGCCTTAGCCACCTCCCTAGAGAACCACAGTGGCCTCTTCCTCCTCTTACCCTTGCTTGTTTCCTTCAAACAGCTTGCCATTGCTTTAGCTATTACCTCCTGTAGCCCCGGTGCCATATGCCAGTGGGCTACCCCCTCCCCCGCCAGCTATCCCTGATACCAGGCAAGGGGCCTGGATCCTGCTACGGTGACAACTGGGAATCTGTTCCCAGAAATATTGATAATAGCGCAGTGCCTCCATCCAGAGTAAAGTGTTAGTGGGCCAGGTATCAGCCTCATTAATATTCATGAGGGCTCATGAATAATTCATGAGCCCTCGCTAAGTGCCCATGTTTAAACTTTAAGTTTAGCCCCCATGGCGGCTTCTCGTCTGCATTCTCCAGGTCACCAGCCCTCAATTAGCAGGGGAGAGATGCTGGGACCACTGGGCCACTTTCTGTTTTCCCACAAAATCGCAGGTCGGGACATCAAAGCGCTTACGTAAGTTTTGGCCCAAACAGGCATGCCGGCAGCTCTTAGTAGAAAATCCATGCCTGAACTGGGCAGCAAGAGGAATCAGGGACACCAGATTGGGACAAATGGGGAAATTACAGGGCAAGCTCAGGTAAGCCCCTCGGGGATACGCCTCCTTTTCCTTCTCCACTGTGCCTTCCTCACTTCCCCCAGGCCATCCGCCCTGCAAGTTATTTACTGAGGCAGGTTCCCATTTCTTTTGCTCTCCTAAAGTCTGGGACCCTTGTTCTAGTGTGTTTTTTCTCCTGCCCAATCTGTACGCCAAACCATACTGTACAATGATTGCTTGTACCCAGGGGTTGCACTGTGATATCTGAAATGCTGTCCCTTAAGTACTGAGTCCAGCACTGCCCCATTGTCTGTGGGTTATGTAACCAGCTGTCTAAGAAATGCCCCTTGCAGGCAGTCTAGGATGGCCCAGCTTCTAGCTGTAGCTACTTCCAGAATGCTCCAGTCTACATCTAGCAGGTTAAAGTCCACCATAATTAATACCTCCCATTGCTTGCCATTTTGCCAGTGGTCTCCCCAGAACCCTGTCTACCTGCTCCCCGTGTTGGTGGTCTGTACACCACCCTCGTGGACAAAGACCCTGGGCCCAGTCTCTAGTTAACTCAAAGAACCTCCGGCCCTTACTTGTCCCTGTCATGTCCTTGTAACTCCGTGGCCTTTATACTATCCCTCACATATAAAACAATCCCTGCCACTTTCCTCCCTGTCCTATCTTATTGAAACATAGTATAACCCAGAATGGTTAAATTCTAGCTGTTGTTGTTGCACCATGATTCTGTTATGGCCACCATAACTATATACAGTATTCTAGTTAATAATTGACCATATGTTTAATCATTTCTATTATATGTTTCTTTTAAACCCACGTAAAATTTAAAAAAAATTTTTACTTTTGTTGTGATACCTTGAAATGTTGTCTCTTTTCGAGATATTTTTTACAGAAGATGAAATGTAATGTAATTTATATTTTTCTCTCTCTCTGATTAACAAATAAAGTATAAAAAAAGAAACAAACAAAATGAAACCACTTTACAAGAAAAAAAATCCTGCTCTACCAGTTCTAAGAATTTTTTGAAACTAATTAAAAGTACAGTAAAAGGGGTATTTCACACCTTTGCTGATACTTGTTTTGTTATTCTAAATCAGTCGATAGGTATACTGTGAAGACCAATGGGTGTTGACACTTTGGGCCTGATTTTAAAAAAGATATGTTTGACGCAAGGTACTTGCAGCAAATGGGTATGACGCAAGTGGTGCCTTGTGTCAAACTTTTCGGCAATCCCGATTTTCTAATGCAAGCTGCATCAAAATTGGGATGTCTTGCACCCAAGTCACCCTACACCATCCCTGTGACAGAAGCGCCCTTGCACCAGGTCACAAGGGGGCTTGTGCCATGGTGGGAATTCACCATTCCTTTATTTAGACTTGGGCCCCTGCTATGGATGCAACAGGGGCCTAGCTAGACCAGCCAGGAGGCAGTCTAAGGCACATGCGCTACTGCCAGACACTGTGGTGATTGGGGGGGACTGAAAGTAGGGGCCTGTGGCAGAACAAGCATGGGGTGTCCTAGGGGTGTCAGAGAGACAGCGGCAATGAGAGGGTTGTGATGTGGCAGCCAGCGGGAGTGCCATTTGCAAAGCCAAACAGATGATCAGACGGGGCCACTTTGAGGGAGGGTTGGCAGGATGGACAGTGACATATCTCCAGGTGGGCACAGCCCTGGCACCTGCCCCATAGATGCAATAACTCTCAACGCTGTATGCAGGAAGCTGTAGCTGCAGGTTGAGGCCTGCTAATGGTGGAGGGGAATGTTCTCTGGGCACTGCAATGGTCCTCAATATCCACCCTCCCATGTTGTGGCAGGCTGCCTCCCACCTACAAGGTTGTGAGTTGTTGCACCTATGGGGCAGGTACCAGGGCAGTGCCTACCTGGGGCCATGTCCCTATCTGTCTCTGCCAACCCCTTATGAAGTGGTCTCATCCAATCGACTGTGGGGTGCCACGTACATCACAACCCTGTTACTGCAGCTGTTTTCCCAATGCTTATAGGGTACCCCATGCTCTTTTTGCCCATGGCCCCCTCCTGGCATGCATATTCACTCCCCAAATCCTCATGGCTCCTCTAACGTTGCACCAGGTAGGAGGGGGCCAGATCCCTCCAGCAAGCCCCACAGGTGTGCCAAATGTTTGGAGCAAATCTGCGGCTGCAGCAACTCTTGAGTCTTTGGCGCAGGGTCCCCTCTTTATAAAATTTGGCACAGAGTCCCTGATGCACCCAGAGTTTGCCACGGCCCTAGAGCGATGCAACTGTGTCACTCTAAGTGCTCTTTTAAAATTGAGCCCATTATCTTCTCACTGCTTATGCAGCTCCCACAAACAACTGAGATTTTAACAATCAGAAAATGGAGGCACGTAGGATAGTTACAGAGAGGACTACTACTAACAGTAAAAGTAAACTGAGGAAACTATTTATATCCCCAGCTACTACAGAAATGGAGCTAACTGGTTATGAGAAAGGATATAATTATAATACATTGGAGTGTAGTGCTCCTCCAAGACCCAGTGCCTAATCCTGATTAAGGGTGAGTCTCCAGGAGGAAGGGAGCCCCAAAACTCTCCCCACTGCATTTCAAACCATTTTTTTAAAGGTTTGCTGTAATTAGGCAAATTGGATGGATTTGTGTGTGTACTTGTCCTCCACAATCTCTGTATCATTATGTAAGTACAATTTTATTAAATCTGCGAAAAATAAGTCATGTCACAATAGAGTTTAACTTGGTTGTGAGTTCTGCAGCTGACAACATCAGCAGCTCTTCAGTAAATAGGTTTTATGGGTAGGCAGTAAAATTAGGGTTACAAAAATGTTTGAATTTTTAAATGAAGACACTTTGAGATCTTGAATCTGATCTGATGTTTACTCGGGATTTGTTAATCAAAATTCTTCATTTATTGATGTTAGAGATTTTGACAGGAAACTCTTTTCATGTCAGTATTGTCATGAACCCACTCCTGATGGTCAGGTCCACTGAGCTCACAGTGCCCACCCCTAAGTGCAATTCATGACAGGGAGGGGAAATGGGATACAACACCTCCTTTGTGTCTCTCTATAGAACTCGCTGTGTTCACAACTGAACATTCGCAATGAAGTCCTAGGGTCTCCTCTTTACTCTGGATCAGGGTACAATACTAGTTTTGAGTCTTGTAGCCAAATATGAACCATCCTTGGTTGTTACACAAAGGGGGAACATCCAGGCATTACAACTTCTTCAAGGTAGCATTGTAACCCTGATTTTGCCTTCTCCCACAAGGCGTGCAATAACCTGGTTTAAATCTCCACAGGCCCTTCCTTGAGACTTTGGTATTCACTCTGCATTTACCCAGACTTTCCCTTTTCAGACCCTTGTTTGATTTGGCAGCTTATGATGGCACCCCTTAGCAATAACAGTTTAGTCACAGATTATTATTGAAACATCCCACAATCACACATACAGTATAGAAATCTCGCTCAGGCAGGTTTCTTAAAACAAATGTCTTTACTAGATAATTAAATAATTATTATACATTACAACAAAAAGGTTTGGAAAACTTTAGTCACAGAATGACACAAATAAAAGTGGATATGTACAAAAAAAACAGTATAACAGCTATCTAAAGTTCTACCTTAAATTCGTAGTGAGTGAAATGAAGTCCAGAAAAATAAGTGTTTTTTCAAAGGTTTCAGTCCTTTCTGTAGCAGTCTTGCTTCTTGTGTGTCTGTTGGTAGTTGTTCTCTTGTGGTCAGGAGAGCGTCCAAAAGCAAAGTGTTCTCAAAATGCTCTGTGGAGAGTCTTAAATACCTGTGGCCCAAGGCAGTCTGTAAGTCTTGGTCTGGTCCTACGTTGTAAGCCAGTAGATGTCATTCTTGCGTTTTCCCCAAAAATTCGTATTATGGGACTCATATCTTTATTAGTCAGACTCTCTTACAATTCCAATATCCTGTCAGCTAACCAAAGTAATTACACCATGACAGTTTCCTGGAATCTAGCACTGTCCTTTGGAGTGTAAAGTTTTTTTTATGACAGGGCTAGCTGTTAACATCTCCTGAGTTTATAACCCTTTTCCTCTTTAATTGCTACCCCAATGCTGTTTTCTGAAGCATCTTGGCTTTTCAAGTTTTCAAACTGTTATTACAGGTGATAGATTTAGGACCTCTGTGTTACTTAGCCAGGAACACTCTTTTGAAATGCAATTTCCAGCTTCTCCAGGAAAATCAGTTTCTCTTAGATCACAGAGAATTTGCAGACCTTTAAAAAAATAATAATCCATTCCCTTGTTCCATATGACCCTTTTATCCATTATTTCTTGTGGCATTTTAAACATACACAAAATATAACAGAATATAACACCATATATCTGTACATCTGACTGGCAGTGGCATAGCTAGCCACATCCCTCCCTCCCTCTCTCCTAGATTGAATTTGTGGGAACACGTCCCCTACCGCATGGTGAGGTTTTCACAAATTCTGTTACTGTTCTAACTGGTGAGGTAGGCCATCTGAGTTGGCATTGGCCGATCTGGCCACATGGGTAATTGTCGTGTCGTAGGCCTGTAGGGCTATACTCCACCTTAAGAGACAACTATTTGTTTTACCCATCTGATTTGGCCACATCAGGGGGTTATGATCAGTCTGTACCTCAAAGCATCTTCCATAGGGATAAGGCTCCAATTTCTTCCAGGCCCATACCAGCGTAAGTCATTCCTTTCGACTGTAGAATATGTCTCCTCCTGGGGAAGTAACTTTTTGCTAAGGTACACTACTGGATGATCTTTTCCCTGATTAGAGGTCTGATTGAGGATTGCCCAAATCCCATCATCTGAAGCATCTGTCTGTACAACAAACTGCCTATTGTAATCTGGACTGACTAACACAGGGGCACTGTACAGTGCCTCCTTTCCTTTAACCATACAAAAGCTTGTTCACAGGCTGGCTCCCAGTCTACCTTTTTGGGCTTTTGTTTCTTTAGCAGGCCAGATAGGGGAGATGCCAGGGTACTGTAATGTGGAACAAACTTCTGATAGTACCCTGCAGTCCCTAGGAAGCTCCTAACCTTCTTCTGGGTTTTAGGCAACAGCCACATCTCTATTGCCTCAATCTTTGCTTTATTAGGGTAAAGTTTCCCCTGCCCCACTAAATGGCCTAGGTATGCCACCTCCGCCATAGCCACCTGGCACTTTTCAGCACTGACAGTGAGCCCTACTCTCTGTATCCTGCCCAACACTTCCTTCAGGAGGGACAGGTGTTCCTTCCAACTGGTACTGAAGATGGCATTGTCAACCAGATAAGCCACTGCGTATCTTCAGTACCATGTAACACCTGACTGACCAACCATTGGAAGGTAGCAGGGGTGTTCTTCATTCCAAAAGGCATTACCTGTAACTCAAATAACCCTACTGAAGTGATGAAGAATGACTGTTCGCTAGCTGTGGCGGTTAACTCTACCTGCCAATACCTTTTGTCAAATCAATTGTGGTAAGGTATGTCGCCCCTCCCAGCTTGTCCAGTAGTTCATCTGTCCTTGGCATTGGGTGGACATCAGACTTCATGACTCTGCTGAGTCCACATAGGCCACACAAAAGCGAGTAGAGCCATCCATCTTGGGAACGAGAACTATGGGTGAGGCCCATGGACTGTGGGAAATCTGGATTACCCCTAAATCCAGCATTTCCTCCACCTCTCTCCTAATCTCCTTTAGGATGGCCTCAGACACCTGGTAGGCTGTCTGCCATATGGGTACGTGCATCCCCATCTCTACATCATGTGTCGCTAAGGGTGTTCATCCAGGCTTGGCCGTAAACAAAGAGGCAAAGTCCTCTAAAACCTCCCTCACTTCCTAGGCCTGTTCCGGGGTCAACTGGGGTGACAGTTTGATTGCATCCACAGAGGATGCCTGCTTGATTTCCTCCAGCAAGTCCAATAGGGGGTCTTCTTCGTCCATCCCCTTCCCATGACTACACACCGCAAATACCATGTCAGCCCTATTTGCATATGGCTTCATCATGTTGACATGGCACATTCTATGGGTATGTCTCCTGTCAGGCAGTTCTACAATATAGTTCACGTCACTGACCTGTTGGACTACCTTACATGGTCTCTCCCACTCAGCCTGCAGCTTGTCCTTCTAGACTGGGATTAGGACCATGACTTCCTGACCTACACTGTATGAGTGAGCTCTGGCTCTGTGGTCATACCAGACCTTTTGCTTCCATTGGGCAGCAGACAGGTTGCTTTGGGCCACTCCCATAAGCTCCTTCAGCTTCTCCTTAAACTTTAGAACATATTCCACTATGGGAGTTCCCTGGGTGGTGTGCTTGCCTTCCCAGTCTTCCCAGATCAGGTCTAGGAGCTTAGGCACCCTACGTCCATATAAGAGTTCAAAGGGGGAGAACCCTGCCAACTCTTGGGTCACCACTCTGTTTGCAAAGGATAGGTGGGGAAGGTATTTCTCCCAGTCCCTCTCATGCTGTTCAGCAAACGCTTGGAGCATCGATTTTAGGGTACCATTAAACCTTTCCACAAGTCCAGTGGCTTGTGGGTGATAAGGTGTCATGTGTCTCTGCACTACCCCACACTTCTCCCACAAACTCTTCATTTGGTATGACATGAAGGTACCCCCTTGATCAGTGATAACCTCCTGTGGAAACCGAATATGGGAGAAAATCCCTAGCAAGGCATCTGCCACACTGTCTGTCCTAAGTGGGGAGAGGGTGACTGCATCTGGGTATCAGGTGGTGTAATCTACCACTGGCAGGATAAACTTCTTCCCAGAGGAGCTTGGGGTACTCAAAGGTCCCACAATATCCATTTCTACCCTCTGTAATGGCTCCTCCACAATGGGCAAGAGAATTAGGACAGCTTTAGTTTTACAGCCTGACTTCCCCATTTGTTGCACCGGTTACAAGACCTGCAATATTCCTTCACCTGCTGGGTGAAGTTGGGCCAACAGAAATTTTTGGCCAATCGCTGTGTGGTGGGCACAATTCCCAGATGTCCGGACATGGGAATGTCATAAGCAACCTTAAGCAATCACTCACAATACCCCTGGGGAACAACAAGCTACCTGCCCATCATCCCTCCCTCTGTCCTCACATCCTGTGTATACCGCAGTTCATTGTCCCAAAATACCCTATGTCTTATGTCACCTCCCTGTGTCCCATCAGATTCTGCACAAGCCCTCAGCCTCTCCAAACTAGGGTCAGTTCTCCAAGCAGTTGCAAAATCTTCACATTCTCCCAAGGAATGGAACATGTCCCCTTCAGTTCCTAAACTGGTGTCTATAGTTCTAGCGGCAGGGCATTCAGGGTCACTGCCATCCCTAACCTTCTAACCATTTGTTATCCCACCCTTCTCAGAGTAACCTTCTGTTGCTGTTTTGTGAACTGCTACTTGGGGAAGTCCTATCTCCCTTTTACTACTCTCCATTTCAGGAGACACAGGCTGGGGAACCAGTCTCCCATTTTTTCCCCACAGGGGCTTCTGTGGGATTCAGGGAACTACAATCGGTCTTTGCCATCTAACTGCGGGTAACCACACACACCACCCCCTTCTGGGGATTGTTTCCTATAATCACATCCAGGGCAAGGTTGTCTGCCACTGCCACTTTTTGCACTGTCTCTCCTGTCTCACCCCAGTCCAAGAGAACACTAGCAACTGGCAGAGTTTTCTCCTCCCCAGTGAATCCCCTTACTGTTACAGACTGATTAGGTATAAGCTGTTCAGGCCCAACCAAATCCCCTTTTACTATGGTAAGAGACGCCCCTGTGTCCCTTAACCCATGGGTCTGCACTCCATTTACAGTAACCGGGTATATGTACTCCCTCATGTTTACAGGTATGCTTTCAGGGATACACAGTGCACCAAATTCTGTCCGAGCAACACTTTGTCCACTCTGTGCCTTTTTAGGACACTGTCTAGCAAGATGCTCTGGCTGTTTACAAAACCAACAGTCATCATTTCATTTATTTGAGAAATCCCTTTTTGGTAACTTGGGGCTTCCCCCTTTCGGCAGAGGCTATGAGGGTTTTAGCTGCCCTGAAGGTGCACTTTTCACCTTCGGCCCTGCCACACCCAATCCACTTCCTTTCAGAGCAGGCCTGCTCCTGATATAGAGGTCCGAGAGCTCAGCAGCTTGTTGTGCTGTTTTTGGATCTCGGTCCTCTAGCCAGGTTTTCAACTCTGCTGGACAAGCCCAAAAGAACTACTCTAAAAGCACAACTGCCTCAATTTTCCCCAGAGTTTGCTTCCACCCCCACCCACCAATGTTTCAAAAATTGACGTTGTTTTGTGGTGAGTTCCTTAACGCTCATATCAGGGCTTTTTCGGAGTTTAACCCTGTAGGCCTCAGGAATCAGTTCATACTTTTTAAGTAAAGCAGCTTTAAGTTTCTCATACTCTTGGTTATCATCATTATCCAGTTGGCCTAGCACCTCACTCCCTTTACCTACAAGCAGCGAGGATAGCTGGAAGCTCCAGAACTCCCTGGGTACCTTGGCCTGGATACAGACCTTTTCAAATGAATTCAAAAATGCTTCTATATCCCTTTTAAATTCTGCTATTAATTTGGAACTTAATTTATACCCTAACCCTGGAGTTTCAGGTCAATCCCTACCACTTACCTCCTCTGGTGCTTGTTATTGGAGTCTTAACTTCTCCAGTTTGAATTCCCTCTGGCACTCTTTTTTCTCTCTCTCAGCCTGTCTCCAGTGCTGATTCTCTTTTTCCTGCATCTCCAGTTCAAACCTCTTCTGCTCAAACTCCCTCTGCTGCTGTGCTTCAAACTTTCTCTGCTTGAATTCCAGTTCCAATTTCCTGAACTCCAGCTGTAGCCTGATCCCTTCTAACCCTATCTCTGTTGTGACCTTCCCCTGCTGCGGTGGCTCTGGGTTCCCTCTGGTCTCGCTGCCCTCCTCCTGGGGACTGGACTCTGTGATGGACCCTGGCACCCCCATGCTCAGGCTCTGGTCCTTTTCACTCACTGGCTGTGACTCGAGGTTCTGGGCAGCCGTTAGCTTATCAGCTGCCACAAGAGCCTCCACGAGAGTCTTTTTGGTTCGCTTCTTGTACTAGACCCCTCTTTCCTGACACAACTGCCTTAGGTAGTTTGTAGTGTATTCGCTGCAGTTGGAAGCCATCTTCTTCATTACCTATTGCTACACTTACACTGAAAAAAAGAAAACAGGTAGGGAACTTTATACTGTAACCAAATTATTTTTTCCAAATCTCTGCCTTGATTGTGTGTGGATTGTTTTCAGTTCATCAATCTGATACACTGGCCTCGAATTCAACTGTTATGATTGTGCCACCAATATCTCTCAAATCTCACTGCTACCAGATCTTGTGGATCCCACCACTGCGCACCAGATCTGTCATGAACCCACTCCTGAGGGTCAGATCCACTGAGCTCACAGTGCCCACCCTTAAGTGCAATCCATGACAGAAACATAGAAACATAGAATTTGATGGCAGATAAGGAATGTTTGGCCCATCTAGTCTGCCCATTTTCCTATCTGACGGATAAGCTGCAGATCCTAGTTAACCAATAGCCTACTTCCTCCTACCCCCCACTAGAACTGCCTTATGTCTGTCCCATGCATTCCTGAATTCCACCACTGTTCTTGACTCCATGACCTCCTCAGGAAGGCTGTTCCATACATCCACAACCCTCTCCATGAAAAAATACTTCCTCACATTACCTCTGAGCCATCCCCTCTCTATCTTCAAATTGTGCCCCCTTGTTCTTGAACATCTCTTTTTCTGAAAGATACTACCCTCTTGGACTTTGTTGATTCCCCTGAGGTACTTGAAAGTTTCTATCATGTCCCCCTCCCTTCTTTCCTCAAGGGTATACATATTAAGCTCTTTTAGTCTCTCTTCGTATGTCTTCTGGTGCAGACTCTGCACCATTTTGGTTGCCCTCCTCTGGACAGCCTCCACTCTGTCTACATCTTTGCAGAGATGGGGTCTCCAGAACTGTACACAGTACTCCAGATGGGGTCTCACCAACTATCTGTACAGCAGGATAACAACTTCCCGTTTTCTACTGCTGATGCCTCTCCCTATCCATCCCAGTATCCTCCAGCCTTCCTTACTGCCTTCTTACCTTGCTTGCACACCTTTAGGTCATCTGATATAATTAACCCCAGGTCCCTTTCCATTTTTGTTGTCAGTATCTCACCCCCCATTGTGTACTCTTCCCCTGGGTTTTTGTTTCCCAGGTGCATTACCTTGCACTTCTTTGCGCTGAATCCAAGCTGCCATACATTTGACCATTCCTCCAACCTTGCCAAGTCCTTTCTCATCCTTTCCACTCCATCCTGTGTATCAACCCTGTTGCAGAACTTTGTGTCACCTGTAAAGAGACATACTTTTCCTTCTAATTCCTCTGCAATGTCACTTATAAAGACATTAAAAGGGACCGGACCAGTAACGAATCTTGCGGTACCCTGCTAGTAACCCTCCTTTCTTCACTGTGGGCTCCGTCTACTATTACCCTTTGTGTCCTGTTGTCCAGCAATTTTTTATCCAGGCTACCACCTTGGGACCCACTCCAAGGCTGGCTAACAGGGAGGGGGAAACAGGATACCCTCTTTGTGTCCCTCTATTGTGCTTGCTGTGTCCACAACTGAACACTCACCACAAAGTCCCAGTGTCTCCTCTTTACTCTGGATCAGGGTACAATACCAGTCTCAAGTCTTGTAGCCAAATATGAACCCTTATTGGTTGTTACAAAAAGGGGAAGATCCAGGCGTTACAACCTCTTCATGGTAGCACTGTAACTCTGATTCTGCCTTCTCCCACAACCTGGTTAAAATCCCCACAGACTCTTCCTTGAGACTATGGTATTCACCCTATCTTTACCCAGACTTTCCTTTTTGCAGACCCTTGTTTGATTTGGTAGCTTATGATGGCACCCCTTAGCAATAACAGTTTAGTCAAAGATTATTACTGAAACATCCCACAATCACATACACAGTGCAGAAATCTTGCTCAGGCAGGTTTCTTAAACAAAACAAATGTCTTTACTAGATAATTAAATAATTATCACCCATTAGAACAAAAAGGTTTGGAAAATGTTGGTCACAGAATAACACAAATAAAAGTGGATATGTACAAAAAAAATACACTATAACAGTTATCTAAAGTTTTACCTTAAATTCATAGTGAAATGAAATCCAGAAAAATACATGGTTTTTCAAAGGTTTCAGTCCTTTCTGTAGCAGTCTTGCTTCTTGTGTGTCTGCTGGCAGTTGTTCTCTTGTGGTCAGGAGAGTGTCCAAAAGAAAAGTGTCCTCAAAATGCTCTGGGGAGAGTCCTATATACCTGTGGTCCAAGGCAGCCTGTAAGTCTTGGTCTGGTCCTAACTTTTAGGTCAGTAGATGTCACTCTTGCTCTTTCCCCAAAAGTTCATATTAAGGGACTCATACCTATATTAGTTAGACTCTCTTACAATTCCAATATCCTGCCAGCTAACCAATGTAATTATACCATGACAATTTCCTGGAATCTAGCAAAGTACTTTGAAGTATAAAGTTTTTTTTGTCTTTTGTTTATGACACGGCTAGCTGTTAACATCTCCTGAGTTTATAACCCTTTTCCTCATTAATAGCTACCCCATTGCTGTCTTCTGAAGCATCCTGACTTTTCAAATGACAATTTTTATTACAGGTAATAGAGTAAGGACTTCTGTGTTACTTAGCCAGGAAGACTCTTTTGAAATGCAATTTCTAGCTTCTCTGGAAAAAAACTGTTTTTCTTAGGTCACATGGAATTTGCACACCTTTGGAAAAAAACTGTCCATTCCTTTGTTCCATGTGACCCTTTTATCCAGCATTTCTTGTGGTATTTTAAACATACACAAAATATAACACCATATATCTGTACATCTGACTGGCAGTGGCATAGCTCACCACAAGTATCAGACCATTAAAGGTAATATCCCCAGCAAACTGGCAGCCACGGCAGCTTAAGTAACATGATCTATTAATCTTATATTCCAGCATTTGTCAGAACCCTACCTACTGCATTCAGTACTAACTGCAGGAGTCACAGGTACTGTATGCCTTTATAGAGCATTTTGCATTAATCACCTGGAAATGGCAAAAGCCTTAATGAAAACCCTTAGGTCCCAGAAAGGAAGACAACCTGGAAATTTTCTTCACATGTAAGAAGCTGCTCCTGACAACTTCAGACACCTGATTTTTTTTGATCAGTAAATATCCAGTGGGAAGCTCATGTATCTTGTCACTTCCATGGACACAAGTGAACACCACCAATGTTAAGTATTGTAGTTTCAGGATGGATGTCATGCATGGCAGTGAGTAATCTGAAGAACAATCGCTAGCTTTTCCATCATGTTTGGACTGAAACTTGGCCAGCTCACTACTGTTCATGCTCTAACCTCAGAAATACACCAATCTAAGACAGCACTTGAGGCACAGCGGTCCAGAGAAAACGTAAGATAAAATCAGGTATCATCTGTTCAGCACTGAAAAGTCAGACTACATCTGAATAAGCAGAAGTGTGTACACTACAGACAGAATCTGTGATAGTATGGACTCCTAGGACAGACCACAACTGAACATTACCAGGCAAGATGAGGAACTTATAAATGTGGTATTATCATTATTATTATTATTTATTGTTATTCTCATAATATGGTTCAGATTCTTGCTGATCAAATTCAGACCACTGCCCACACCATTTAGTCAACCACCTTGTCCCCTTCTGCTGATGGCTATAGGCTGCTAGAGACCAGACAGGGTCTGCAGAGGTAGAATAGTCAGGGAAATGTGGGGCAGACAGGGCGGGCCAAGTAGTCCCTTTCTGCCACCATAGAAACATAGAATTTGATGGCAGATAAGGACCGCTTGGCTCACCTAGTCTGCCCATTTCCCTACCTAACGGATAAGCTGCAGATCCTAGCTAACCAACAGCCTACTTCCTCCTACCCCACACTAGAATTGCCTTATGTCTGTCCCATGCATTCTTGAATTCCCCCACTGTTTTTGACTCTACGACCTCCTCAAGAAGGCTGTTCCATGTATTCACAACCCTCTTTGTGAAGAAATGCTTCCTCACATTACCTCTGAGCCATCCCCCCTCCATCTTCAAATTGTGCCCCCTTGTTTTTGCACATCTCTTTTTCTGAAAGATGCTACCCTCTTATGATCTTACCAACTGTCTGTACAGAGGGCCAAAAACTTCCAATTTTCTACTGGTGATGCCTCTCCCTATGCATCCCAGTATCCCCCAGCCCTCCTTACTGCCTTCTCACATTGCTGGCCCACCTTTAGGTCATCTGATATGACTACCCCCAGGTCCCTTTCCACTTTTGTTGTTGTCAGTATCTCACTCCCCACTGTGTACTCTTCCCCTGGGTTTTTGTTTCCCAGGTCCATTACTTTGCACTTCTTTACATTGAATCTAAGCTGCCATACATTTGACCATTCCTCCAACCTTGCCAAGTCCCTTTTCATCCTTTCCACCTCACCTGGTGTATCAACCCTGTTGCAGATCTTTGTGTCATCTGCAAAGAGGCTTACTTTCCCTTCCAGTCCCTCTGCAATGTCACTTATAAAGACATTAAAAAGGACCATCCCCAGTACTGAACCCTGCAGTACCACACTAGTCACCCTCCTTTCTTAACTGTGGACTCCATTTACTATTACTCACTGTGTCCTGTTGTCCAGCCAGTGTTTTACCCAGGCTACCACCCTGGTACCCACTCCCAGGCTGGCTCATTTGTTTATTAATCTTTTGTGTGGGACTGTGTCAAATGCCTTGCTAAAGTCTAGGTAGGTCATGTCCACAGCCCCTCCCTGGTCTACTGCTTTGGTCACCAAGTCAAAGAAATCAATTAGATTTGTCTGACATGACCTTCCCACTGTGAATCCATGCTGCCTTGGATCCTGTGTCCCACTGGCCTCTAGGTACTCAACAATTCTTTCCTTCAGAAGTTGTTCTATCATTTTCCCTACCACTGAGGTCAAACTGACAGGTCTGTAGTTTCCTGCCTCTGTCTTGTTCCCACTTTTGTGAAGGGGACTCACATCTGCCCTCCTCCAGTCCTCAGGTACCACCCCATCCTCCCATGATTTATTAAAAAGGGTAGTCAGTGGTGTTACTAGTTCTTCCCTTAGTTCTTTTAAAATTCTGGAGTGAATCCCATCAGGCACCATTGCTTTATCCACCTTCAGTTTTAAGAGTTCTTTCAGAACCCTTTCTTATGTGAAAGGACAAATATCAACCCCCTATCCAGAGTGCTTCTATTGACCAGATTAGGTATTTCCCTCTGCTTTCCATTGTGAATACTGAGCAGAAGCATTCATTCAGTATCCCTGCTTTTTCACTGTCGCTCTCTGCCCAATCACCTTCCCCTTTGTTCAGCCTCAGTATCCCTGCCTTAGTCTTTCTTTGCTCCCTAATGTACCTATAAAAGGTTTTATCCCCCTTCTTAACCGAGTTGGCTATCTTTTCCTAGGTTTGGGCATTTGTTATTCTGACTGCCTTACCCGCTTCCTTCTGCTTCAACTGGTACAGTTCTCTGTCCTGCTCCTTCTGTGTTTCCTTATACTTCCTGAATGCTGTTTTTTTTTCCCTTACCTTCCCCGCCACTTCTTTTGAGGAGGAGCCAGTTGTCTAGGTACGGAAACACATAGTGGCCCCGTCTCCTGAGAGCTTCTGCCATGACTGCCGCACACTTCGTGAATACTGGAGGTGGCGAGGACAGTCCAAAAGGGAAGGCTCAGAACTGGTAGTGGTGTCCCAAAAACTAAAAGCGCAGAAAGTTTCGGTCTGCTCGAGCAATCGGGAGATGTAGGTAAGCATCCTGCATGTCCAGTGACATCAGCCATGCGCTCTCTGGGCATGGGAATGAGACCTGGCAGGGTCACCATGCGGAAGCGCTCATACAACATGTAACCCCCCTGTTACCCGGGGTTACCAGAATCCAAGTAAGACCTAGTGGTAGGCAGGAAAGGCAGCTTGTGAAACTCCAGTTAAATGGATTTCACACTGTCTCATTCTGTTCTCAGGCTCAGCTGAGACTGAGGGATGACATCATTTAGAACTGTTGCAGCTGCATACGCGACACTGGAATGTTGCAGTTGGAGGTTAGAGTAGAACGTTGGGGAATTTGAAGTAGAGTCTGTGTAGAGTTCAGTAAAGTCTGGCAGTCTGAAAGAGGTGCTCTGCTGTAGGCAGGCCCTCAGAGCTTTAAGCTCTGTCAAAGAGCTACTTTTGTTTTTAGGTGTGTGTTCTCATCTGAAGAGGAACACAGAACTGCTTATTGAAGTGGTGGAGACTGCTTTCAATGGTTCAGGGCCCCATCCCTGTGGGGATGGGGGGGAAGGTATCAGCCTGTTTCCAGAGGCAAACCCCCTTGGTCCAGCTAAGGAAAGGAAGCTGCCTTGTTTAAGTTCGTGCTGAGGCACCAGAAGTTCTGGGAGAGATTCCTTGAGGACGAAACGCCTGTGGGGTACCTGCAACCGAAGGGTGAGTTCGCTCTGCTAAAGGGCCATGTGTTTTCACCTGCAACAAGATGAAACTAAAGGGACTGTTACTGTGGGGTCAGGAAAACACAGCCAAGTACAGTTTGGAGGATGTGGGGATTGGACTGCTTGACTCTGTGGGGGGTCTAGAGTAATGGACAAAGCCACTTATTAAGTATGTTCAAGTCCAGCACAAATGGGATGTAAAGACAGTAAATTGAATGTGAAATACATTTAAAAAGAATCTACACAGCAAAGTGTGTTAAAGGATGAGGTGTTACAGTCCAGAGAAATGGCCTGGTATGAATTATGGGAGTGAGAGGTGGGAGACCCCCATCAGTAGTAACCAAATTCACCTCTATGGATTTGCTCTGGGACATCTGTTGCTTTCTCTCAGGTACTTGACCAGTGCCAGAGGAAAGTACCCAGATGTGGCACTGATGAGGAAGATTCCCTTATGGAGCAGAAGTGCTCATAGGTGGTTTAGGGAGCCACCAGTAAATGTTTCCATGCTATATGGAAAGTGTCCAAGTGGCTGGCAAGGGAGCCGAGCCAGGGAAAACCCAGAGCAGTGTACAAGTTCAGGCTGTGTGCCTAGTGAGTTTCAGAGTCTGAGGGCTAAAGTGAATGAGGATGAGTTCTGGTCTCCTTAAATCTGCATTACCAGGAGAGTAGCCCCGTTGGGGGCCATCTATGCTTGGTTTATTCTGTTGGATGTGAATAAAAGCCACACTTTAGAATCCCACTTCTGGTATTGGACATTACAGTTATTGCTTCTGTTATCCGGAGTTACTTGGGTGCCCATGTGCAGAGTAGCCAAACCTAGCCAATGTGCCGAGTGACACATTCCTCCTCGAACCCAGCCCACCAGGTAGAGCTGTCAGATAGAAATGGCATACCTGGATGGTGGTTGCAAAAATGGAAGCACTGCTGGGATTTGGGTTTGGAATTTAGGGAGGAATGTAAGAGAGGTCGCTTGGACAAAGGCTAATGTTTTGGTTATCTGGCAGTGAGTAGTCTAAAAAGCTGAAGCAATGCTAACTAATGTGCCACTGTGTGCTGTTATCCATGTGCTGCTATTAAAATGCCAACTGTTTACCAAGGAGCAGTAAAGCCTGAAAGTGTATGCCCTTGTACTGCATCAAATTATAGCATTTGCCAGCTTTTAAAACTGTGACAAAGAAAAGTGTGGAAAACTGTGGGTAGCAAAAGGAAAATTGTGCCCTAGACATTGGAAATGCTTTCTTGTGAACAGAGAGACTTGTTGTGCTTAATGGCCATGAAAAATGGTTGAAATGGGCTCCCGCTGTGGAGTTTCAGTTGAAAAAAAAAAGTGTGATTTTGCAGTTTAAATTTGCCTGCTTGACGATCACCGTGAGGAGAAGAGCACAAGAGGAAAGAGGCTCATTTGCATGGCGTCGAGTGATTGGTGAGACTGCAATCAGTCCCACCCCCAAGCCAGCTATAGAGTGACTGCACAGTATTGGAGAGGAAGAGTGAGTGGAGTGTGCGAACTGGCTTGTCAGGAGGAGCGTCGTGGTGACTGAAAGCACTGTAAACAGTTAAAAAAACTGACTTATCTGTTTAAATTTGGGCTCAACCTGCATCTCGATCGACTGGACTGTGAGTGTGGTGTTCAGAGGGACGAGCAGCAGGACTGCCAACCCGCTTCTTTCCAGAGGCCTCCAAGACTGGCTGCATGCCATTTTCCATTGCAGCAAATAGCTACTGATAACAGTGAGTACCAACAGAGATAACTGCTCAGACTAAGTGATTTTGCCAAAAGCCAGCTGAATCTGTGTGTAGCAGTGTAATCGCTTTGCAAAGAAGGACTATGTTAAGTTTCACCAGCCAAAGCAAGCATTCTAAACAATCGACTGTGAGCATAATTACAGGTTCAGCATCAGTATAATTTTCAAAGCCATGAGAGATACTGTGAGTTGTAGCAGATATGCAGCAAGAATTACAGGCAATCCTGTGCTATGAAATACTGAGGCTTTAAGGGACTGTAAAGTAGAGCAATGTCTTCAGTGAGTGAAAAATCTGTGGTAAATCATATAAATGTGCTAGCAGAAAGAACAGTGCAAGTTTGTGTAGTTTGAGCAAAGTTATAAATAAAGTGTGTAAATCGGATGTGCAGTGGTTTGACCCAATTACAGAATGTTGATGCGTATGAGTGCTGCCGCCGCCATTACAGGGTGGGGTAGTAATGTAAACACAGCAGCAGAGGAGCAATTTTGAAAGAGAAAGAAAGTTTTCAGTGATGTGGGACTTGAAATAACAGTGAGTGTTGTTTGATTTTCTCTGCAGTCATGGCTTCAGGACCAGCCCGCTACCCGGATAGTGCCCGGGCTTTGATAGCAGTAGAAGTTAACAAGTTAAGGGACATTGAGAGATGTTACTACAGAGGATGACTGCCTCCTCATGTGGTGATTCCTGGATATCCAGTGCAAGTATGTTTGATGTGCTTAAATGCTGGAAGGGGCATCTTCATGGTACCTCACTGTTCTGGGTGCTTAGAGAAATATGGTTTGTTTAAAGCGCACAAGATTCGTTTGGTTCCCACATGGACAAAAGTTCAAGAATCTGCAGTTGGCAGCACACAGCACCAGGTGGAGCCTGTTGGAGAAGGCCCCTCAGAGTGTGGCACAAAGCAAGAGGGTACAGATTTACAGACAGAACAATGTGCTGATGTTTCAGAGTCTGAGTCGCAGAGAGACATTTCAGGAAGAGCACCAGTAGACTCTTGGAGAGAGGGGCCTAGCCCAAGACTCATAGGTGAAGATGAGATGAGGGAGGCGTTTGAATGGGAGCTTTTGACCTCCATGCCCAGCAAAGAGTGGACGGTCTCAGGAGTGAGGACGACTGTTCACTCCTGGGCACAGATTCTCAGTGAGGAAGAAGAAGAGGGGGAACCTATGTGGCCTTGTGAAAAAGGAACTGGTACACAGCCTCAAGCTCTTGCCTCAGAGGAATGCATGGAAGAGAGTGGTGATTCCACTGCCCTGGCTGTGCAAGAAGGAGCCAGGGATCAATTTTTTGTGTCATTAAGAATGTGTAGCTAGCAAAACCAGGACTGGCCACCCCCAAGCCAGGCCAGAGGTCTCAGGTTGACCAAAGCTAGTAAAGACGAAAGACTGGTTCATAGGAAAGCGAATGAAATCTACGGGATGTCCTTTCCTACCTTTCCTCGGAGAGTCTGGGAAGAGATTGAAAAAAGCAGGAAACCCTGGATTTTTTTTTTTTTTTACTAAATTCTCAGATTACAAATACCTTTGAACAGAAACTGCTCATTTACAAAGGTTCCACGTCAAAGGATGAGGGTCAACATACATACAGAGGTAGTAAAAGAATGCACAACAAACAACCAAAACAACTAAAAGAAAAAATAAAGATACTCAGTTATAACATACTTTGAGATAATATTCATAAAACGCGCAGCTTGAGTAGGCAGCTGGCTGTGGTAACAATAAGAGATAGAGGGCACCATAGGCAGTTAGTATTGCAGGCATGCAACTGGGAGAGGAAGTTGGCAGGCTAATGGGACACTGTCCAATGGTGGTGGAAAATGTCTTGTACCAGTGGAGATGTGAAGCAGGAAAGGAGTCACAAGGAAGGCCCAGTGCCAGAGGGAATGAGATTGGGAAAGGGCGGGCTGTGAGACATGAATGAGCTGGGAGGTGTTTAGAGAGATCTCTGTTCAGAGAAGCAGTCACATTGAGTGGTAGAGGTGAGGTAAAGTTTGAAATTCCTTTTGAAGCGTCCAAGTGTAGTAGAGGAAAGTGCTTCCTTATTGAGGGAATTGAACCATTGAGCGGCTCTATAGATAAAGGACTGCTGACCCATGGAGGTACGACATCTGGGAACCTGAAAGGTTAGAGATTGGGATTTGGAAAGAAGCAATTAAATGTGTGCATCCTGGTGCAAGCAAGCATGTCAAGAACGGAATGTTTCATGAAAAATACAGCCAGTGGAAAAGAGGAAGGACTCTGTTTATGGATACTGTTCAAATAGTGGATAGAGAGGGATGTGAAACCTTTCACAGTGTGAATTATGAGCACCCAGATGGGGTAATAATTCAGGCACCTGACCCATTGTGCTATTGGCCACAATGCAAAGACCTTTCTGCGAATGTGCCCATGCCTACCAAGTGGAAAGCAGAGTAGTGGTAGCCATTGCTGCGACTCCAGCCATTGCCATACCTATGTTATTCCACCAGTCTGGACATCCAGGACTCAGATGCCCCACATTCATCAGTTCTGTAGTGTACTGGCTTTCCAGAATCCATCAACTGGCCCACCAGATGACTTCAGATCCAGAGAGAGGACACCAGCCCAGCTGTATCCTGATTCATCGCCTGGGTATCGGATGACTTCAGACCAGCTGTTTTCCTTTTTGTTCCTTTTCCAAGGTTCCATCTCCAAAGATGACATCAACCCAGCAGTTTCCAGATGTGCCCTCCTATCATTTCCCAGAAGATATCCGCCCAGCTGTAATGGAAGAATGCTGCCAGGGAGAGTCTTTGGCTGAGGACCAGGTGTGGGGCCATTTTCATTCTACAAGGGACTGGTAAGTCCAGACTTTTCTATTCTTATGACATTGCAGTACACACCCTACACTAGCAGACTCCAGATGTTTGAACTGTCCTCAAAGACTCTCCCCTTTGGGACTTTGTCCTGCAAGAACTGTGCTTCACCGGGCTCCGGCCCAGGAGAGACTCTTTAATGGACTTGCCTTTGGACACTGTGGTCACTAGATGGGACTTTTAGGGCACTCCATCCCCCAAATATGGTGTATTGTAAATAATGTCATTGTTTTCTACTGTTTTCTAATGTTTATACTGTTTTTTTCTACTTTTCTAAAAAAAATCTTTTTGGGGATTCTCCAGTGTTTAGATGGTAGGGGTTTAGATAGACTGTGTATGCAGATTAGGAGTGTGTGTTGTCTTTCTTTCTCTCGCAGGTGTTCCTGAAGAAGATAGAAGAAGAAGACAAGAAGAGGAGGAGGGACTCAGAAGAGTTCCTCAGTAGTACCTTAAGAGTGTAGTGTTTAAAGTACTGTCGTTGTTGTTACTGTGTGCAATTTTTTCTTCCACAGGTATGGTTGTGGGGGAATGTGGGAATAATTCATAGTGTATGGTATTAGCTCTTAGTGTGTGGTTATATAGTGTCCAGGGTCGGGGAGGTCCCCTGTTTGTTTTGTTTTGGGAATTCTAAGTTAGAGGCAGACAGGTTTTCCCTAGAGGGCTAGGGGGGACAGACAGGCTGTGGCCCTGACCTGCAGTAGGGGTTGTAGTATTGATCTATTAGGGCTATGCTCTGGACAATTCTACCAGAGCCATTAGGTACACATAGTCAGCGGGTAGAGTAGAGGCTGATACATCAGCCAAAGGCCTCTAGGCCCTTAGTGTTCTCTGCCTGTGCCTAGCACATGGTAGGAGGGGCCTGATCACCCCTCTCCCGTAAGTAACACATAGAGCAGGATGGCCTAGTTCGGGTAACTAATGACTGCGGACAGTCATTTTCTTGGCCCAGGGTGAGTGTAACCCCCCCGTTACCCAGGTTACTAGAATCCCAGTAAGACCTAGTAGTAGGCTGGGAAGGCAGCTTGTGAAACTCCAGTTAAATGGATTTCACACTGTCTCACTCTGTTCTCAGTCTCAGCTGAGACTGAGGGATGACATCATTTAGAACTGTCGCAGCTGCATACGCCACACTGGAATGTTGCAGTTGGAGGTTAGAGTAGAACGTTGGGGAATTTGAAGTAGAGTCTGTGTAGAGTTCAGTACAGTGTGATAGTCTGAAAGAGGTACTGTGCTGTAGGCAGGCCCTCAGAGCTTTAAGCTCTGTCAAAGAGCTACTTTTGGTTTTAGGTGTGTGTGTTCTCACCTGAAGAGGAACACAGAACTGCTTATTGAAGTGGTGGAGACCGCTTTCAATGGTTCAGGGCCCCATCCCTGCGGGGATGGGGGGAAGGTATCAGCCTGTTTCCAGGGGCAAACCCTTTAGTCCAGCTAAGGAAAAGAAGCTGCCTTGTTTAAGTTCATGCTGAGGCACCAAAAGTTCTGGAAGAGATTCCTTGAGGACGAAACGCCTGTGAGGTACCTGCAACCGAAGGGTGAGTTCGCTTTGCTAAAGGGCCATGTGTTTTCACCTGCATCAAGATGAAACTAAAGGGACTGTTACTGTGGGGTAAGGAAAACACAGCCAAGTATAGTTTTGAGAATGTGAGGATTGGACTGCTTGACTCTGTGGGGGGGTCTAGAGTAATGGACAAAGCCACTTATTAAGTATGTTCAAGTCCAGCACAAATGGGATGTAAAGACAGTAGATTGAATGTGAAATACATTTAAAAAGAATCTAACGTAAAATGTGTTAAAGGATGAGGTGTTATAGTCCAAAGAAATGGCCTGGTATGAATTATGGGAGCAAGAGGTGGGAGACCCCTCCCCCCATCAGTAGTAACCAAATTCACTTCTACGGATTTGCTCTGGGACACCTGTTGCTTTCTCTCAGGTACTTGGCCAGTGCCGGAGGAAAGTACCCAGACATGGGATTAATGAGGAAGATTCCCTTATGGAGCAGAAGTGCTCATAGGTGGTTCAGGTAGCCACCAGTAAGTGTTTCCATGCTATATGGAAAGTGTCCAAGTGGCTGGCAAGGGAGCCGAGCCAGAGAAAACCCAGAGCAGCGTACATGTTCGGGCTGTGTGCCCAGTGTGTTTCAGAGCCTGAGGGCTAAAGTGAATGAGAATGAGTTCTGGTCTCCTTAAATCTGCATTACCAAGAGTGTAGCCCCATGGGGGGCCATCTATGCTTGGTTTATGCTGTTGGATGTGAATAAAAGCCACACTTTAGAATCCCACTTCTGGTATTGGACATTACAGTTATTGCTTCTGTTATCCGGAGTTACTTGGGTGCCCCTGTGCAGAGTAGCCAAACCTAGCCAATGTGCTGAGTGACATATTCCTCCCTGAACCCAGCCCACCAGGTAGAGCTATCAGATAGAAACGGCATACCTGGATTGGGGTTACAAACACAAAGGTGTTGAGGTCGCTGAGGTCCAAGATCAGGAGCAGGTCCCCTGTTTTCTTTGGAACAAAGAAGAAATGAGAATAGTAACCTTTTCCTCTCTGGTTTGGTGGAACATACTCTATGGCCTCCTTGTCAAGGAGGGCCAAGATCTCTTGCTGGATAAGCAGGGCATGCTGACCCGAGCAGTGGGAGAGCAGAGGAGGTCTGGATGGGGGGTGGTCAAGGAACTCTATAGAGTGGCCTCGTTTTGCCAACTGCAACACCCACTGGTCAGAGGTTATCCTCTGCCATCCTGAAAGGTGATGAGAGATGCGACCCCCGACCTTCTCGACCCTTTGATCCAGAGGAGAGGCAGAGGCTGGGAAGGAGTCATGCTGTGGTGGTATTGGACCCTGCAGGCGTTCTGAAACTGCACCATGTGCGTGAGATAGTTCAGACCTAACTGAGCATGTAGCAGCTGCATACATGCGTCTTTCCATAGAATCCAATTGCTTAGATTCCTGGTCCAGAGGCCGCTGAGACTGATCATGAGATGCGGTAATGACCAGGGAGTCGGCCAGGGGTTGTTGTGTCAAATACAGGTCCTCCATGGGAGCCCTGTAGAGGTGGTCAGCTTTCTTTGGAACAGCCGGTGTAGAATACTGATGCTTCCAAGCTGCCTTGGTGACATCTGTAAAGGTGTCCACCAAAGGTGGGACCACCACAGGCTTTGGGTCTTTCTGCCGGAGGTAACGGGCAAGGCGTTGTCTCTCGGGATCTAAGTCTTCTGTCTCCCATCCCATATTTTCCTGGATGTGCCTCATGATTTCTGAAAAGGAGGGATCATCTGGTGGTGACCGTGGGAGGTCCCGTGGGTCTGGTGATGGGGAACTAAAGGGAAATGGAGACCTGGAAGTGTCGGACGTATCCAGTCTGGAGTCATCCCTCAGTGAGTGGCGTCTGCCCCTGGGTCGTTTTTGGCTTGGGGACCCTGAGGGAGATCATGATGGGCGTCTTTTTCTCTCTCTCTCTCGATCTGCCATGAGGAGGTGGAGTTGGCTCCTTAGGGGTCAGGGGGTCTTGAACTTTCAGTGCCCCGAGGAGCAGGTGGAGGTGGCTAAGGCTTAGGGGGAACTATATCCTTCTTTATGGTCTCCCACCAGAAGGTTAACAGTTCTTTCATCTCCTGAATATTCATGCCTGACGACGGGCCCAGTATCTGTGTGGGTCTGTCGCCGGGGTCGAGTTCGGGTCCTGGAGAACCACCGGGTCCAGCAACAGCTCCCTGGGTAGGCCGGCATCCTCTGTGTCACCCGTCTAGTCATCCAGTTGCATGGTGGCCTCTTCACCTGATGAACCGACATCCAGTGTCCACCAGCGTTGGTACTACTGTCGTCGGGGTAGTCAGTTTTGCGGGCGCTGGGTCGGATGCTTTCTTGGTCTCCGATGTCCACTTGAGGGATGTCAGCTCTGCAGTCTTCCTTTCAAGGACCTTCGGAGGTTAGGAGACAGACCTGATGTCAGTGTCCTGGCATCGGTCGGACGAACCGCCTGATTTAGAGGAAGAATTTTTGTGCCTGTCTGAAGAATCAGACCTGGAGGCGTCTGGTGCCAGAGTAGTCTTGAGCGGGTGTAAGGAGGCTGAAGAATCCCCTGAATACCTTACCTTGACAGGGGGAGGTTGGGAGCGGGCCCGGGAAGGAGATCTGTTGGACCGCGTAGAGCTGGAGCTGGCCCTAGACTCGGAGGCCCGGCTGGGGGATCTCGCCCTACCTGAGTCCCGATGCTTGTCCCAGTGTTTCCCTGTCTTGTGGGAAGATTCCCCTTTGGAGGAAGGTCTTTTCTCCATTTTCTTCAATTTTTCCTCGAGGAGGAACCCCTGAAGGGCCTTCTGGCGGCAGATCCGGGTTCTGCTATTGAATTGCTGGCAGACTGAGCAGACCTGGGTGTCATACTCCGGGCCTAGGCACTTTACAGAGGCTGAATGATGGTCTGCAAAAGGGATCTGCTTGCCACAGGTGCACTTAGAAGGATGTCCTTCGAGAGAAGGGTTAGGAGAAGCAGACATGGATTGAGATTTAATGAAGATAAAGATTTCATGCATCGTTTCATTGATGCAGTCATCCATGAGGCTGATGCTGGCCCAGATTCTATGATAAGCTGCTCTCAGTTTAGAAAGGTTTAGCATTGCTTATTGAATTTTCAAGAACCTCTGACACCAGGGACGATTCAGAAAAAATTATATAATAAGTGTACACAAGTTTAATGAAAAGGAAAGTTGAAAGGAGAGGGATCTCCACACCAGAAGCTTCAACTCATGACTGAAGGAACTGTGCAGAGAGGAAGGATTTGGCTACATTGGGGACTGGGGACACACCTGGGAGGGTAAGAGCATATACAGGGGTAAGAGCATGTATCCATCTGAGGGGAACCACTGTCCTCAGTGGACAGTTTAAATGTTACTTTGATGAACATTTAAACTAGTCTAGGGGGGTGATGGAAGGACTCAGGGAGGCAGAAACTGCCCCCCGCCAGGCTGAGGTAGACAGAAAGGAGAACTCGAAGAGAGAGGACTCTCCCAGGATGCAAATTAATAAAGGAAGCAGGGTGGTAGAGATCAAGTGGGAAGGGAATGGGAACATTATAAAGAGAGTGGTGAAGGCTGGCAGGCAAAAAGGAAAAAAAGGAGGCAAGAAGCAGAGTGGAAACAAAATCTGGAAGGCCATGTGTGCGAATGCTAGAAGTCTAGGAAATAAGATTCTGGATCTAGAGGCCATCATGGCAAAAGCCAGCCTGGGCACTTATGGCCATTTGCAAGTCATGGTGCACTGAACACTATGACTGGGACATGGTTATACCAGACTATACTCTGTTCAGGAAGGACCGGGTCAGCAGGAAAGGAGGGGGTGTGGTGATTTATGTGAGGGAAAGCATAAAAGTGATGGAGATAGAGGGAATACTGGGGGAGGAAGAGGTACTGTGGGTCACCCTGGAGACAAGGAATGGTGCCATTATTCGCACTGAAGTGATCTACAGACCTCCAGCACAAAGGGAGAAATTAGATAATGTACCGGTGGAAGTCACTGGCAAGATGACATAAAAAAGGGGGATGTGCTACTGGTGGGGCACTTCAACCTCCCAGATGTACAGCAGCTTCAGCTAGAAGCAGTGACATCCTAGACTCTCTGCAGCAGGCATTCCTCAGACAACTAGTCAGTGAACCCACTAGTGATGGGGCAATACTGGACCTGGTACTCACTAACAGGAATAGTACTGCAGATGTCAAGGTAGGAGGCCACCTGGGGACCAGTGATCACCATGCAGTGTGGTACAATATAAGGATGGCTGTGAAATCGAATCACACAAGGGCGAGGGTCCTGGATTTCAGAAGAGCAGATTTTATAAAGATGGGTGAATGTCTCAGGAATGAACTGGCAGAGGGAGATGGCCTGGGTGAGGTGGAGGACAGTGGTGAAGCTAAAAGGGAACATAGTAAAGGCAACAAATCTCTGTGTCAAACAAGTGAGCAAAAAAGCTATACGGCATCTTAAAGGGGGAAAAGTCCCAGAACCAGACTTAATACCCCATAGATTTTTTACAAAGTTTTCAGGGAAGGTATCAAAGAACCCTTGTGGGATATGATAGAGGAGAGCTTTAAAACAGGTGCTCTGCCCCCTTCCCTCAGTAAGGTACTGTAACTGTTCTACCTAAGCCTGGGAAAGACCTGACACTCTGTGGGTCACATAAACCTATATCCCTTCTCATAGCAGACTACAAGATTTGTGCCAGAATTTTGGTGGCTAGATTAGAAACTGTATTGTCCAAAATAATACACCCAGATCAATCGGGTTTTATTCAATCTCATCAAGGGAAACATAATGTGAGGAAAGCTATGAATATAATCTGGAGGTGGGGTAACTTAAAGCTGGGGAAGGGAGCTGCTGTGGTGGCGTTGGATGCAGAGATGGCGTTCGACGGAGCGGAGTGAAGGTACATGTTTGCAACTCTAGGACATTTTGGGCTGGGGGAAAATATGCTGAGATAGATCTCCACTTTGTATTATAAACCATTAGTGCAAATTTTGGTTAATGGGAACTTATCACCACATTTTTAACTAACCCATGGTACTAGACAAGGGGACCCTTTGTCTCCACTTCTCTATGTGTTAACACTGGAACCTCTGGCTGCTACAATAAAGGCTGATCCCAAGTTAGTGGGACACTCTGCCAGTGGTACCCGTAATAAAATCTCGCTTTTTGCTGATGACATCCTAGTTTATTTACAAAGTCCTGGGGAGGGCCTGCCCAGACTTCATCAGATTTTATCAGATTAAAGTAAGCTGTCGAGCCACAAAATTAATTGGGCAAATGTGAAAGTCTACCAATCAGCCAGAACGCAGCTGCTAAACTTCAGAGAAACCCGTGGCACATGAGGGTAGTTACCTCCCTTAAATATTTGGATATACAGATACTGAGTGACAGATATAAACTATTGCAAGATAACTACAGTATTACAAATTTCTGGGCTCTGCCTGGTATGATTGTGAGAGATAGGCTGGTCTCCCTAAAAATATAATTGAGAGGATAAACACTATAAAAATGAACATACTACCTAACTATCTATACTAATTTCAGAATTGGCCCATCAGGGTTCCAGAATTTTTTTTTCAATCTCAGAACAGTATAACATACACATTCTTATGGGAGGGAAAGGCAGCACTCATTTCTAGACGTATATTTCAACTCCTTCTAAAGAAGGGGTGTCTGGCACTGCCCAATATGAAGTTCTACTATTGGGCTTCACAGCTGGCAATGCTGTCGGGTGATGTTAATACCCTTCCGCCTGATTGGCTGACCATGGAGAGTGAAATCTATGAGGGGGATCTTGTCTCTGCCTGCTTGTTACATGCACTATTGGATGTGCTAACTAAATTAAGAGGTAATCCTTATACTAGGCATGTGATAAGGATATGGGTGGGTGTTCACAACATGACTGGACATGAGGGAAGGATATCTCCCCGAGTGAAATCTGATTGCAGTAGATAAAAACATGAAAGGATATAATGTGCAACTTCATCAGGCTTTCTTTTCCGTAGGAAAGGGTTAACTACAATAGAACAAATGTATTCAGAGGGTGCCGTTAAATCAATCAATGTCATAAGAGAAGAATTTACTCTGCAAAAGGGGAGATTTTTTCACTTATCTGAGGGTGAGGCATTTTCTACCCCAGGCAACGCTGGGTTCTTCCCCCACTGAAGAAATAATTTTTAGGCCGCAGCCTAATTCCAGATCTCTGACAGCTATCTATAAACTACTCATTGGTGCAACCCCTCATCCAAAGATTAAGGCCAGAGGGCTATGGGAAGATGACTTAGACATCCAGCTAACAGATGAGGACTGGTGAATAGCTATAAATCATATGCACTTATGTTCCAAATCTAGTAAACTGCGAAGAATTCAACTATGCTACCTATATAGGACATGCTTAACCCCACATAAACTGCACCAATATAAACAACTCTAGGGACCCTCAGTGTCCTAACTGTCAAGTAGATAAAGGTGATTTTATACATATGGCTTTGACTTGTCCCAAAGTTGCTCCCTTTTGGATTCCGGTCCATCAGTTAATGGAAATGGTAATACAAAGTGAACTACCTGCAACACTTGCTGCCTTTATGCTAGGATTGGATTATGAACAAAACTGGGGGGGGGCGTGAAGACAATACTCATAGAATGTGACATTTGGCTCTGGTTTATTTATTTATTCATGTTTCAGAGATACACCTTTGCACGAGGCTCTTTTACAAAGGTCCCATGTCATATTATACAGAGCAAATTATGTATTGAGACACTGAAATTACATGGTAACACTGAACAAACATTTCTATGAAACATTACAAATGGTCAAGAAATAATAGGCCGCTTACAGAAGCATTGTCAGAATAGGAAGGAAGAGAAGGGAGAATGTAGAGGGAAGCAGAGAGGGAGTAGGTAGAGGGGATGTGGGAGGAAGAGTGCTGGTGGCTCAAGTCAAATAATGGGTTAAGTTTGACAGTTCATTGCAGTTGCAAGCTACCTTTGATGAAAAGTACTTTTCCAAGGCAGATTTAAAATGTCTGGGGGCAGAGAGGTCCCTTATATTTGTCGGGATCTTATTTAACCAGTCTGGTGACCTAACAGAAAAGAAGTGCTTGGCCTGACTGGTCCTACAGAAGGGGACTAGTAGGGAATTTCTGAGGGTGCTCTGGGTGGAGTGCTTGTTATGAGCTGAGCAGATAAGCGAATTAAGAGATGGGGAGGAGCGATCCAGGAGGGCCTTTTTACCAAGTAGGCACACTTGGTATTTGATTTGGAAGTCTAGAAGTAGCCATTCCATGTTGGTGTAGAAGTTGCATGTGTGTGTACCTGTCAGCATCTAAAATTAGGTGACATGCTTCGTTAAATGTGGCTTTTACTCTATGTAGGACTGAGTTTACACCACAGATTACTAACCTGTAGTCAATCACAGAGAGGACTGAGGATGCGACTGCTAGCCATCTTGTCCCCTCAGTCATGTAAGTTTTATGTCTATAAAGGGTGCCCAGTTTTTTGTTTACTGCTTTTACTGTTTAATTGACATGATAAGCAAAAGAGAGGCTGTCATCTAGGTAGACACTTAGATATTTAAAGGTGCTGACCTGTTCCAGGGCTACACCTTTCCGGTTAAGGATAGTTAAGGGTTGCTCAAAGTTAAGGGTTGGAGCTTTTTGGTTTTTTTGGTGATGTGAACAGCAGGATCTTAGTCTTAGATCACCATGGTCTTAGTTTATTTGTAATTTAAGAGTAGCTTATTGAGGGAGAACCATTGCTCCAAGGCTGAGAAGCTGCTTTGGAGATTGTTTGTTAGTACTTGTTGACTGTTACTCCTGGTATAAATTACTGCGTCATCCATGCAGAGGAAGATTTGTGAGTCTGGGCATGCCAGGAGGAGGTCACTAATAAACAGACTGAAGAGTAGGGGCCCTGGGATTGAGCCCTGTGGTACCTCTACTATGACAGGACAGGAATCAGACACGGCCCCATTTATTTTTACCCTCTAGGAGCATCCAGTCAGATAGGTCCCTGAACCACGTAACGGCATCAGGGGAAAGTCCTAGTCTGGAGAGTTTGCTAAGGAGAAGTGGACGTTTAAGTAGATCAAAGGTCTTTGTTAAGTCTATAAAGATGGAGCCCATCAGTTGGCTATTATCGATGACCTGATGTGAGAAGTTGGTGTATTCTAATAATGCGGAGATAGTACTATGCTGTTTCCTGAATCCATGCTGTTGTCAGCACTGTAGGTTATATTGGTTAAGGTAGGTTACCAGCTACTCAGTGACTATCTTTTCTAGAGCTTTGGAAAGTGGGGAAAGAATTGAAATGGGGTTGTAGTTTGAGATTTCATTTTAGTACCCTCTTTGTGAACAGGGGTTATGAGTGCTGTTTTCCATATGCTTGGGAACTGTGCCTACCGAAATAAGTGGTTATAAAGCATGGCGAGTGGGACGGCTAGTACTTCAATAGCTGACACTAATAGCTTCATGTCGATTGAGTCACTACACATTCTTGTTTTACCTAAAATTTGCCTGATGTATCATAAGGTATCAGATACAGAGATGGTCTAAATAGAAGTTAGGGCAGGTGAACATGGTGGGAGCTGGCCTGGACATATCCGTGATCGGGTATGGAGGACGAACAGTAAAGTCCAGATTGGACAGGATGCGACTGAGATCAGTGAATGTTTCATTGAAGAAACACGCTATTTTGCTGGGATCTGTTATACCATATTATTTTGTGAGATTGCTATAGCAGAGGTCTTTTCTTCCTTCCCTAGGACGTCCTTGAGGGAGTCCCAAAACTTTCTACTATCTCCCCAGCACTGTGACTGCTGTGTTTTAGGTGGACTTGGTTAGCCTTATTTCCTTCGTGCAGTTATTCCTGATGATCCTGTGGGATCCCAGTGGTTCTGGCCCTACTCCATAGCCGGTCCCTTTGTCTCATTAGTTCCTGCACTTGGGGTGTGAGTCACCCTGATGTGTTTCTGTGGACCATACGCTTTTTACACTGTGCAAATTTGTCTGCAGCAGCATTGAATTTACTGATGAAAAAGTCCAGGGCAAGGTCTATGTTGGGAATTAAATTTAGGAAGCTCCAATCTACAGAGGCTAGATGAAGCCTGAAGGCTTCTAGTCTGCTTTCATGGAGCATCCCACTGTTTAAAAAGTTTGGGAGGAGGTTTGGCAAACTTTGTCGACCATTCTCAGAGGACCAATGAGTGGTCACTCAAGGCATCTGGGAGTATTATGACCATATTAACTCTGTCCGGGCAAGTGGTGAGAACCCAATCAATCAGGGTACTTGTGCTAGATCGGTAGTTTGTCCTGGTGCATTCATTTACAACCTGTGTCAGGTATAAGTTTCCAATTTGGTCCTTTTGGTAAGATTGGACTTTGCATTTCAGTCAGTGTTGAAGTCTCCTGTAACCAGGTTCTCACTGGAGTGACTGATCCCCTGGAAATAATGGCAGAAGGATGAGAGACCTGTTTGAGTGCAGCATGGGGGAATGTATATTGTCATAATCTGCAGGCTCTTGTGGCCTTTGCCCTGGAATATTTTTGTTGATGGACATTCACAGTCACTTGTGGTACTGTACAGGGGGTCTATTTGGTCCTGGAGGTGGGTCCTTATGTACCATAGACAACCTCCTCCATATTTCTCAAGTCTGTCCTGCCTGCAAATTGTGTAGTCTTTCATGGCAATCGTGGAGCCAGGAACCCTGGCAGTGAGCCAGGATTCTGTGATGGATATTATGTCCAGTTTGATGTGTACTTCCCAAGCTTCGAGTTGTGTGGATTTCGGAAGCAGGCTGCCAGTGTTTATGGATACTATTCGTAGGGGTCCAGGCTTTTCTTTAGGGATCGTGTCTTCTATTGGTGGACCAGGATTGGGATGTATAGTCCCAAAAATAACGAGGAGGAGCAACATAGTATTACTTAGCACCCTATAGGGAACTGGTTTGGGAACAAATTTGGGGCTCCTATGGGATAGTTTTGAGGTTGGACTAAGGATTCCCTGCAAAAGGATGTACCAACACTGTGTACTGTGGATATTGGTTGTTACCCAAGATATCATATGCACGTCAGCGGGCCAGTGTGTATGTGCATACACATAAGCCATAGTTACACATTGGCAAGTACTGCCACCATCCTGGGGGGTAGGGGATGGTTTGCTGTGACCAGTCTATCATATGGCTGGAGTAGTTGATGGAGGCTGCGAGCACTGTCAGTAGGAGGGTATAATTACAAGTTGTGGTCATAACTGGGCTGGGGTGATAGGGTGAGAGAGGAAGGGACTGTCGCACTACGGGCACCAGTGGTGCTCAAGGCAAGTACTGTAAAGGTAAGACAATGTGGGTCATTGTGTACCCAATGCTTTGTCACTGATGTAGATCACCAGAAGAAATTTAGTGAGAGCTGGTTTACACACCAAACAGTATGCTCCAGAGAGTCCCCTTAGGCTTGGTAGTGAATGGAGTTGGAACTATTCCGTCTCACTATCAGCCTCTGGCGGTGACTAGTTTAGTAGCTGGTAAATAGCATTTCAGTTGAAGGTAGTTGCTGACCTCTGGTGGCAGATTACTATAATCAGAAAGTGGGTGGATGGGGTGATTTAGTCACATGACTTCTTTACACAATAAGTCTTAGCAAAACCAAGGGTGGGTGAGTGGGGGTGAGGTTGCAGAGAAACAGCCTCTACCTGTGTGAGCTGAGCTGTGCTGTGATCCACCGGCAGTGTAGGGACATATAAGCCCTGTGTTTGGGTTCCTGTTGTGGGGCAGCTCTGCTGGGAAATAAATAATCAGTGATTAGTGCTGAAAGGAGAGAGGACAGCAAACAGAGGATAGAGTTATGAAGGTGGGACAGTGGAGAACACAAAAGACAGAAAGAAAAAGTAATTCTAAGTTCCACAGAATTAATGCCCTAATTTAGTTCACTGTACCAGCGTTACTCCACGACAGCTGGGCTATACCCCAAAGGTACTACATCCTGGCGGAGCACTATAGCACATAAATCTAGCAAAACAATGGCAATGTAGGACACAGAAGCAATTATTACAATAGTACAATGCAGGGCTAAGACAAAAACTGCAGCAAACCGCAAAATGCAGGTAAAATGGCATGGCAAATGCTGAGCGGACCACATGGAGCCTTAAATAAGATCGCATCTTGCCTGGCAGTCTCTACCCGTCTGAACTGAGCTGTGCTGAGATCCACTGGTGGTGATTAGTGCCAGGAAAAAAGTGGCATAAAACTGACTCAGTGCATCACCTCCTACAACAGCACAATGGTTGCACAACCTGTTCTTATGCATGAAGTTAGAAAAACACCATCTTAATACCACTGGTCAAAAATCAGCTGTTCCAGAGCACTTGGCGGCCGTTGTTGCAGGCTGTAGAGAAAACTCAAATACTACTGTGAATGTTTAAAGCAGGATTACACTGAATTAGTGTTCTTTCACATGGTCTAGCTCATTAACACAATGCTGTCGTGCATCAATGTTATTTGGAAACAAAACAGTAGCAGTCTGTGATATCTTTATGGTTTTGCTTGTATGTCTTGACATATTTGGATGTAACTATACTACTGAATGTAATGTATTATCACAATGTAATAACTGGGGGACGTTTTTTCTCAAAGAAGAAGCTGGTTATTATTCGCCATTATAACCCAGGAGTTATAATGGCGAACACACACCAGCTTCTCCTCAGCCTGTTCGCGCCAATTCACTCACTACAGGATTACACTTGCAGTCAAACAGCAATCACTGGGACAGTATCCCGAAACATCACACTGACTCAAAATAGCTCACAGAAGTAAAACTACAACAAAATAAAAATCCAACCCTCACTAACCTTTGGAAGGCGTATCGAGTACCTTAGTATGTGACATACAGACACACACACACACTCTTTTCCCTCTCCACATAAACCGCTATAAACTCTTACCACTTCATTTAATTGACATATTGCTGTGACAACGATGCTCAGTATGAAATAAAAGCAACTGTAAATTAAAACTGAAAACATAAAGTAAAACTTTCTTTTTTTTTTTTTTTGCTCCTTCAGCTCCTATGCCCCCACTTCTTCAGGCCCACCATGGGGCTCCAGCTGACCCCTACTTACCTCACTTGAGTCCCTCCACCCACATCCTCACATCGCAGCTGCCCCCGGGGTATCCCAGCATAACCCTTCGCCGGGTGGGTCCCCCTCCTCCGAGAGGGAAGGCACGGGCGGGGGGGTTACTTAGCACATTCACATTAGGCCTAAGGAGGCTGCTGAGGCAGGGAAATGGCTCACTGGAGGGCTTCGGTGGTGCCAGAGACCAGGCAGCCATCATCTGCTGGCACTGAGCTGGTGTTTCCTGGCTTGCTCCCCTTGGGGTGCGTGACGTCTGGGATGTCTATGCGTGAGCCAACGTCTGTCACACTTCCCTTAGCAAAGTCCTAACATGTTGCCCTACCTCTGGCCTTCACTAGCGGTCACCCAACACCGGGTTGCAGCCCCCCCCTCCCTCCCAGGAGATGGCAAGCAGTCGTGGGACGCAAGCCATCTCCCCCTGACTGGCCCTCCAGTGACCCGGATCCGTTCCTGAACCCAGGTCACCGGCATTGCAGGAGGAAATCCAACCACTGTGCTGACAGGCTGGCTAAGTAAAACTTTCTAAACTGGCTTCCTACAATGTAAAAGTGTTTTCCTACCGAAAATTTATTCTTTTCTGCTAGTTTAAGAAGTTCCCATTTTCAGAGCAGGAATGAAGCTGTTGCCATTCTCAAACTCTTTAAAGCAATCTCATGATATCTGTGTTAAAAATGTTACTTGAACACACAAATGTACATGCTGAAACAGTATGACATTTTATTCACTTTCTTCTTTTCAGTTGTCAAAAATTAAAACAAGACGACGTTTCCGGTTGGGACACAGTGGCGTGAATACGCGGGAGAAACAAGCTCTCACCCCACCACAGCAATTTCAGGTTTTTCCACCAACACCATTTCATACCAAAAACCCTCTGGTTCAACCGCTAACATCTCGGGGAGGAGAACTAAAGATTTATTCAAGATGTACCTTCAGGGTATGGCATGCCACAACCGCAGCCGCTATCAGCCCGTAAGAGACTTGCCTGAAGATGAGGAGAGCAGCCTGCAGAGCTCTGATGTCGTCCCGCATATCTCCTCATTATCCAACAGTAAACGGGGGAAACGAGACAAAAAGAAACCAATGCCAGAGATTTCAAATTTGGAAGCAATCCTGTTAGCAATAGCTGAGTTCCGCTCTGAAATGAGGGATCCCTTAAAAGACATTCGCACAGATGTAACTGAGCTGCAGTCTAAGGTCACAGAGGCAGATGCACAAATAACTGAAAATATGAACAAAATCTTGGTCTTGGAAAGGGCAGTTCACAAATTAGCTGACAAATTTTATACATCCATGAGGTTAGAGGATATGGAGACTAGGGGATGACGAAAAAATATAAGGGTGTATGGGATTCCATAGGGGGGAGGAGGGGAACAACCCAGTGGCATTTGCGGATTATATGCTGCGCCAAGTCCTGGATTTGGGCCCAGACTTCCAGATCAATATTGAAAGGGCACACAGGGCACTGGGTCCTCGGCCTTTGAAGTCTGATGCGTGACCAAGATAATCCGTCATGTGCTTTGTTAGCTTCTATCAAAAAGATCATTTTTCTTTTAAAAGCCTGGCGGAAACAGAAGGGGATGTTGGGGGAACAACGCATCATCTTTGATAACGATTATGCACCAGCCACTCAGCACATGAGATGGGAATATTCTCCCTTGTTCCCCTCCCTCAGAGCTAAAAACTTGAGATTTCGCACCCCCTACCCAGCAAAACTAGTCATCCAGTTTGCCAATGGATCTATATCTTATACTACAGTAGCAGAGGCCAAATTGGATTTGCTCCAATGGGGGATACTATCCAAAAATTACACCAAACAAGCAATAAGGGAATCAGCTGTGCTTTCCAGAACTGGCTCTCAAGAAAACCCAGAGTAGACATTGGGGATCAGCATTTACAGAAGATCCTGGACAGAGTGCGATCATTAAGGAATCCAACTTTACAAATGGAACAGGAGCTGAACTCCATAACAGGTACTGACTAGCTTGTGGGGGGTGAGTGGGGGAGGGAGAAGGAGAGGTCGGTCGCCATGATGTGACAGGGTTAAGGGAGGGCTATTGCTCCGGCGTGGGCTTCACCACTACAATATTAATAATATAATAGCCTCTAACAAGAGTCTGGCTGTTGGATGAGACCTGCTGAGCGCCTTTCTCTCCCCCTTCCTCTAGGTGGCCCGACTTACTGTATCCCCCCCCCTTGCTGGCAAAAAAGAGAGTATTTCTACTCCTCGCTGCCCCTACTCCATGGCATGACATCTTAGCAAACATTAAAGACTCTGACTACTTCAGGGCATTTGCGTGGACTGTTACCTGTGATGGTGAATGCATGGCCCCTCTTTCCACTGCAATATTTCGGGAGTGTACAGTGCTTGAGGGTTGGATCCTGGATTTTGTGACTCATGGCCCACATGAGGCCCATGCAGATAATCAGCTACAGCTTTTACTTTATGTTTTGATTTTTAAAGGAGGGAAGGGGAGGCTCCGGAAGTGGGTAAGGGTGACAGACTGGTTTGCCCCCCCCCCCCAAAAGCCCTACCTCCAAGATACCAGTGTGGCCTGTTTGGTTTTAAAAATTATAGATTGTTCGTGCTGGGTGTGGTGGTGGTGGGGGGGCCCTGACCTCCTTGCTTTTACAGATGTCTCCTTCCTTGAGGGAGCTTTTGGTAGGCTCCCTGCCTCCCCTTCTGAGGGAGGTGATACCCCGTTCCTAGGACTTGGTTCCACTTGATGGAGTTCCCGTAATAGTTTAATCCTCCATGGAGCCTCCAGAATACTAGTTTCGCCCCCTATGGAAACATACTGATTCTCCCCCATTAGATTACAGTTCCTAGATATTCTAGGGGGTTATATGAAAATAAAAGACCTTAAGGCTATAAGGGTTCTGAATAAGAGGTGGAAGCAGCTCAGTTTCATGGTGCTCTGAGGTTTCCCTCCTTTCCCCATTACAGTAGACCTTCTCCCTTTATGTACGCACTTGTCCTTAGATCTTTTTGGACAAGTCTGTGCTGCTAGATCTTTTTGGACAAGTCTGTGCTACCTTAGGGGTTGTCACCTAGCCCCTTTCTGGGCTATATTGTTTTGGTGGGGTGGGGATTCTTACCCCCTCATAATATACAAGATAAGTTACCATTTTCTTCATTTATTACAGTTTATGTCCCAACCACCACAGAAGCAGTTCCCTCTGTCTTTCTGAGACTGCTCCTAGAGGAGGTGTTCCCTTCCCAGTGGGTCTATACCCACCTTTAGGTGGGTGGTGCCCCACTTTCCTAGGGCAAAGGAAACCTAGGCCCTGGGACCAGGGTGGGAGATGGTTCTTTCTCCCCCACAATTGGAAGAACGAGTGTACATAGTTTTCTCTGTTAGGAGACAAGTTAGTATTCAAAGGTTATGGTGGTTAATTTGTTGGTTAGGTTTAATGTTTTTGTTAACTTTTAAAATGGATGGTGACACAATTTCTACTTGGAGATTCTTTACCCCTGTAATGGCTGGATGGGCTGTAGTCCGGAGGGCTGCTCAGACAGATGCTTCCCCTCAATCTGGGATTGCTGTGACTGGTCTTATAAGACCATCAGAGGTGAGGCGGGATACCAGTGAAGTCATAATTCCTAATTTCTTAGGCCCTCCAGGGACCCGACAATGTTCCAGCCAGATAAAGATAATATTTTCTTCTAGTGCCAATGGTTAATGTGCCAGTAACATTTTTTTCTCAATATGTGAATGGTTTGCATTCTCCTGTTAAGTGATATAAGATTATGCAGCATTTGGGAAAACAGAAAGCAGATCTATATTTTCTATAGGACTCCCACTTTTCTGAACTCGAACATTCAAAATTACATTGGGGGGTAGATGTAAAGTATTGGCCTCCTCTCACCCGAGGGGACATAAGAGGGGCACATCAATTCTAATCCCATCCTCAACCCCATTAGATATCCAAGATATCTATCTAGAGCCACAGGGTAGATGTGTAATTCTAACAGGCATATTATATTCCCAGAAAATAACTTTGGTTAATACTTATCTCCTCCCACAAACACCTCTACCTGTGGTGCAGGCTTTTTTACACTGGGTAATGGAAAGGCTTAAAGGGATTTTGATCATGGGGGGGGGACTTTAATTTTTCCTTCAATCCACATTTTGACTCTTCTAACCCTAAACTGACTAGGCCTTCTAAAGCAGGCAAGTATTTGAAAGGAAATCTGGCTTTCATGGGCATTGAAGATGTCTGGCGGAGACTATTCCCATCAGTTCCGGGGTATACCTATTTTTCAGGGCGTCCTAATACATATTTTAGGTTACATTACTTTTTTGTTACAGGGGGAACATCTTACACTAGTTCAAGATATCTTAATCAAACCGAGGATACTATCTGACCATAACCCGATAATTCTCAAAATAGATTTGGGCAAACAAAAGAGATTCAGGTTCTGGAGATTTAATGTGTCCCTTCTTTGAGATCAGGAATTCCTGGATTACATTAGGGAACATATTCCACAAGTGATTCAGGAAAATTCAACTCCAGAAGTATCCCTTCCAAGTCAATGGGATGCATTAAAAGCTGTCTTGAGGGGAGAGATACTGGAATATGCCTCCTGGAAACAAAAAATGCTAAATGCTAGACTCAATTTTTTAATGGACCATTTAGCTTCATACCAACTCTTATTTAGAAAAGGTGATACCGCCCTCCAGTGATGGATCAGAGGTTTAAAATAAGAAATACAAAAAAATATTAGATTATAGGTCCCTCCAGAGCCTGAATTACCTAAGCCAACATAATTATGAGGGGGAAGCAAGAGGGGCAAGACTACTGGCTCAGAAACTAAGGGCCAATAAAAGGGTGTCTACAATTTTAAAAATAAAATCCACCATATCAGGCACTACCACTTATAAGGAGGAACAAATTAAACAGGTTTTCACTCAATTTTATGAGACCCTATATGCTGCCCCCCACTCATCCAAGAAACAAAATACCCTGATAGCCAAATTTTTGAATAGGCTCCCCTTACCCAATTGCCAGATATCCAGATTAGCCAATTGGAATGTCCTATCAGACCCGAAGAGATCCTCCAACAGGTAAAACACATAAAACCTTTGAAATGCCCTGGCCCCGATGGCTTCAGCCCGGAATGGTATAAAACTTTTATTCCCCAGTTACTTCCTAGCTTTTTACTGGCATGCCATGCAGTGACAGAGGGGGACACCCCCCCTCCCTCCTAGAGCTATGTTTTTCTCTCTCCATTACTTAAGCCTGACAAGGACCCCACTCTTCCATCATCATATCACCCCATCTCAATCTTAAACGTGGATTATAAAATATTTATGGACATATGGGCCAAAAGGTTGGAACCCATACTTCTTCAGTTAATACATCGGGACCAATCCGGCTTTATAAAACAGAGAAACACTTCTGATAATCTACATTGAATCCTGTTACTTATGGAGTATATCCACACCAGAAAGACCCCCTCTACAATTATAATTCTGGACACTGATAAATCATTCGATAAGGTGCGGTGGGAATTCCTATGGGCTACCCTCTCAAAGTTTTCCTTTCCGGACTCTTTCCTCACTTGCCTGAAAAACATCTATACATCCCCTATAGCCAACATTTGAGTCAACTGATCCCTGTCTCAACCCATAGCTATACAAAGGGGTACAAGACAGGGATGTCCCTTATCCGCACTTCTATTCGGCCTTCATATTAAGCCCTTGGCTGAGGCTATCCGGAGGAACACCCAGATACAAGGAATTTCCATGGGCCAGAAAGAACACAAGGTGGCCTTATTCACCGATGATATTCTGGTGATGGCCCTCTCCCCTAAGACCTCCCTCCCTGCTCTGTGGGAAACTCTGGAACACTTTACAGGAGTTTCGGGTTTTCACCTAAATGTAGCTAAAACAGACCTTCTCCTGTTATTTTTTACCTCCTCCCAATCTCTTAAAAACAAATATCCTATAAAAATATACCAAACAAAGTTTAAGTACTTAGGCATTACTATCCTCAGGGACCTGGACAATTTGAAGTTACTGAATTATTAACCCTTGTCGGTACAAATCAGTCTGACCTGTCTAGTTGGTCCAAGCCACCTTTCAATTTCTTCCAAAGAACAGAGTCCATGTGTATGATCATTTTGCCAAAACTACTGAACTTATTTCAGAACATCCCTACTTTTCCTTCCTCCATTTATTTTAAATCGTGGGACAAAATCATTTCGAATTTTATCTGGAATGGCCAGAGGCCTCGGATCAGGTTGTCCTTATTGCAACTCCCACTTTCCCAGGGTGAAGTCAACCTACCTGAATTGAAATTTTTTGCTCTTGCCGCTTTCTTTAAAATATTGTCTCTATGGCTGTCTCCAACTTTTGAAGCACCCTGGAAAGATCTGGAATTTGCTTTAAACAATCTACATGATATAACAAAGATAACCTTGGCCTCGCTAACTAAAACTCCTTGCTTGTGGGATTTTACACCTTTCACTGTCCAAATCTTAAAACTATGGTATAGGTTGAAAATGCATCAGAGCTTCAGGGAATTTTTTTTCTTATATACACATATTTCAGAGGATGACAAGTTTTTCCACCGCTACCACAGATCATACTTTTGCAAAATGGAGGAGGGTGGGACTCCAATTGTTTAGGCAGTTTCTCTCTTGGGAGAGCATTATTCCATTTGAAACCCTTCAAACAACTTATAGCCTATCAGATAGTGACCTCTACAGATATACCCAGGTCAAAACTTACTTCCTGAGGCAGAGGGATATAGTACTTAAGTTGCCAGATCCCATCCCATTGTTTTGGAAATAACTTGAGGATACTATAAGTGTCCACGCATTGGGACACTTACACCTGATTCTTCATGGAGGGGATGGGTGATTCATCGATCTCAATTCTAAAGAGCTGGTATCGAGATCTTGATATAGAAATTTCAGAACAAGATTGGATGCAAGCATCCCCACTGGCCTGCAGGATAACTCATTTTACTATATGGTGTGAATTTGCCTGGATATGTTGTGCCAGGTTTTTTCGTTCTTTGGCTATCCTACCAAGTATCTCCCCACCTCATATGGCAGGTGTTGGAGGAACTGTGCATGTTCACACACCGACTTTGGCCATATTTTTTGGATGTGTTCGCTGTTGACACCCTATTGGTGTACACTACAACAGAAGGTGTCAGACTGCCTAGAAGAGAGGAGAGAGTTTACTGTTGAGATGGTTCTATTGTATTTATTTCCCCCTCATTGACCATCTTGGCATCGTACCTTGTTACCTATTTATATTTTGGCAGCCAAAAAGGCTATAACAAGAAGATGGATGACATAAAAAGTTCTTACAATGAAAGTTTGGAGGGGGTGGTTTCTGATATTTATTATATGGAATCTCTTATGGCTAAGCTTCATAACAAAATCCCTGTAAATTTATTTATTTATTTGCTTTTGGTAACCAGGTGGGTGCACTAGACATAGAGATGTCTATTTTTAGGCACGACCCGGGAGGGTCCCTAGAAAATGGGATATCGCAACAAGTGTTTGTGCTTGGTGATTCCATGATTAAACAGATAGATAGGCACATATGTAACCCTGATAAACATAATAGAACAGTGAGTAGCTTTAAAGGAGTCACTATATCAGACATTACATTAATGGCCACAGATATTCTGAAGAATGGTGGGAATAAACCAATTGTTATCATACATGCTGGTACAAACAATATTAATAAAAACTAGGAATAGAAGACATCAAAAAAGACTTTATTATATTAAGTGATATTTTGAAAGCCAGAAATTGTGATATCTCATTTTCTGAGATTCTGCCGATCCCACGAGCAACAAATGACATGATTTACAAAATTAAGATAGTTAACAATTGCTTGAGACAAAGGTGTCTTAACATTGTTTATAACTATCACTCATTGGGAGGAGTTTGATAACAGACAACATTTATTTGCATGGGATGGTCTCCACTAAATGAAAGAGGAAGTAACCTACTGGCTAAGAAGTTTCTGACAACGATTTCTAAGTCTTTAAACTAAATAAGTGGGGGGAAGGAAAAATATGTGAAAAAGTAAAAGGGACTGAGGGTTGTAATATCTTCTTTACAAATGCAAGAAGCTTAAATGTGTTAAAAAAAATTGGAATTGGAGGCATTAATGACTCTACATAAATTACATGTGGTGGCAATCACCGAAACCTGGTGGGACCAGGATTCTGAGGGTACTACGAATATACCAGGTTACAGGCTATATAAAAAGAATAGGGGTGGAAATACGAAAGGCGGTGGTGTTTGTATATATGTACATGAGTCGTTTCAATCTGTTATCATTGAACCAGCAATGGATTGTGATATTAATCTAGAATCAGTTTGGGTTAAAAATCTCACCACTAGGCACTAGATCACCTATAATTATAGGAAATTGTTATAGACCACCTGTGGCAAATAATGAATACAACCAAGCTCTTAATGAGGAAATACACATAATGACAACATTAGGAGATGTGTTATTGATGGAAGATTATAACTATCCTGGAATTAACTGGCCTGACCTTATTGGTTCTGAAGTCAAAGAACAAGAATTTATTGATCTTTGTATCAATAATGGACTAAATCAAATTATTGATTCTCCAACAAGGGATGGAAATATATTAGATCTATTGTTGACTAATATAGAGGAAGAGATAGACAATTTGACCATAGGACCAGCATTGGGTAACAGTGACCATTTTACTATCAGATATTTAAATATAGGACATTATTACCTAGGACCCAAAAGTATGGTGAAAGACTATCATAAAGCTGATTTTGGAAAAATTAATTCCATGATATTGGATATAGATTGAGAGATGATTTTAGGCTCAAAATCAACACCAATAGAAAAGGCCTGGACTGAATTTAAAGAAATACTATGGGAGATAGAAGACCTATATGTTCCAACAAGGGCTAAATATAATACCAAGGGTAAAATCCCAATCTGGATGAATGAAAAGACTGAGAAACTAATTAAGCACAAACAGAGATTATTTCATAAATTCAAATTAAATTCCTCTAAAGAAAGATGGGAAAGATATTTGGGTGCACAGAAATTATTAAAAAAATCAATTAGAATGAGGAAAGTTCAGTTGGAGTTGTCTACAGCAACTACTAATACCAATAAGTTACTATATTCCTACATGAATACCAATTGTCGGAATAGGGTCAAAACCATGGGTCCGATTAGAGAGAAACAACATGTAATAACTGGCGATAAACTAGTTGCTAATAAATTTAATTCCTATTTTTGTTCAGTATTTTCTAGACCAATTAAGAAAACTATACCAGAACTTGTCAAATCTAGGGAAATAAATTTCCAAGAGGAAGAGATTATTAACCTCATAGAACAGCTTAATATTAATTCCAGTCCAGGACCTGATGGCATTAACACCATCTTACTTAAAAAGGCGGGAAGTACATTGGCATATCCTTTGTCTTTACTTTTTAGCAAGTCTTTAAGTGAAGGTTATATACCTGATGATTGGAGAGGTGCTTTAGTTGTACCTATACATAAATCAGGTGATAGAAGTAGAATGGACAATTATAGGCCAATTAGTCTTACTTCTCATTGTTGTAAATTACTTGAGAGGCTTATTAAAAATAGGCTAGCACAACATCTAGAAAAAAACAGTCAAATTGATGGTAAGCAGCATGGATTTATCAAGGGAAGATCCTGCACTACAAATCTGGTTACATTTTATGACACTGTCAGTAAAAATCTGGATGATGGGAATCCTTGTGATATAATCCTACTGGATTTTTCCAAAGCCTTTGACAGAGTAGTTCATGATAAATTAATTACTAAACTTATTTCTCTTAAATTCCATAGTCACTTGATTAAATGGATACACAATTGGTTGCTCAACAGGAGTCAGAGAGTACGTGTCAATGGAGCACTTTCTGAGGAGGGTGAGGTGGGTAGTGGGGTGCCACAGGGTTCGGTGCTTGGACCTCTATTATTTAATATCTATGTCCAAGATATAGAAACATAGAATTTGACGGCAGATAAGGACCGCTTGGCCCACCCAGTCTGCCCATTTCCCTATCTACTGGATAAGCTGCAGATCCTAGTTAACCAGCAGCCTACTTCTTCCTACCCCCACCCCCCAGAATTGCCTTATGACTATCCCATGCATGCTTGAATTCCCCCACTGATTTTGACTCCACAACCTTCCTCCGAAGGCCGATCGATGCATCCACAACCCTCTCAGTGAAAAATACTTTCAAATTACCTCTGAGCCGCCTCCATCTTCAAATTGTGCCTCTTGTTCTTGCACACCTCTTTTGAAAGATGCTACCCTCTTGGACTTTGTTGATTCCCTTTGAGGTACTTGAAAGTTTCTATCATGTCCCCTCCCTCCTCCTTTCCTCGAGGCTATACATATTAAGCTCCTTAAATCTCTCTTCATATGACTTCCAGTGCAGACCCCGCACCATTTTAGTTGCCCTCCTCTGGACAGCTTCCATCCTGTCTATGTCTTTGCGGAGATTGGGTCTCCAGAACTGCACACAGTATTCCAGATGGGGTCTCACCAGCTGTCTGTACAGAGGGATAATAACTTCTTGTTTTCTACTGGTGATGCCTCTCCCTATGCATCCCAGTATCCCCCCAGCCCTCCTTGCTGCCCTCTCACATTGCTTGCCCATCTTTAGGTCATCTGATATGACTACCCCCAGGTCCCTTTCCATTCTTGTTGTTGTTAGTATCTCACTCCCCCATTGTGTACTCTTCCCCTGGGTTTTTGTTTCCCAGGTGCATTACCTTGCACTTCTTAGCATTGAATCTAAGCTGCCATACATTTGACCATTCCTCTAACCTTGCCAAGTCCCTTCTCATCCTTTCCACCCCACCTGTGCATCAGCTCTGTTGCAGATCTTAGTGTCCTCTGCAAAGAGACATACTTTTCCTTCAGTCCTTCTGCAATGTAAACTTATAAAGACATTGAAAAGGACCGTCCTAATACTGAACCCAGGGTACCCCACTAGTAACCCTCCTTTCTTCTGAGTGGACTCCATTTACTATAACTCTCTGTGTCCTATTCTCCAGCCAATTCTTTACCCAGGCTGTCATCTTGGGACCCACTCCCAGGCTGGCTAACTTGTATATTAATCTTTTGTGTGGGACTGTGTCAAATGCCTTGCTAAAGTCTAGGTAGGCCATGTCCACAGCCCCTCCCTGATCTACTACTTTGGTCACCCAGTCACAGAAATCTATCAGATTCGTCTGGCATGACCTTCCCGCTGTGAATCCATGCTGCCTAGGGTCCTGTGCCCCTCTGGCCTCTAGATACTCGACAATTCTTTCCTTCAGAAGTGATTCCATCATTTTCCCTATCACTGAGGTTAAACTAACAGGTCTATAGTTTCCTGCTTCTGCCTTGCTCCCACTTTTGTGAAGGGAATCACATCTGCCCTCCTCCAGTCCTCGGGTACCACCCCATCCTCCCATGATTTGTTAAAAGGGTAGTCAGTGGTGTCACTAGTTCTACCCTTAGTTCTTTTAGAATTCTGGGATGAATCCCATCAGGCCCCTTGCTTTGTCCACCTTCAGTTTTAAGAGTTCTTTCAGAACCCTTTTCTTCTGTAAATGGGCCGGTATCAACTTCTGTATCCAGAGTGTTACTACTGTTTGTTTTATGTATCTCCCCTCTTCCTTTGTAAATACTGAGCAAAAATATTTGTTTAGTATCTCTGCCTTTCACAGTCTCCCTCTGCCCACCCTCCTCCCTCCCTTATTAAGCCTCACTATCCCTCCTTGGTCTTCCTTCGCTCCCTGATGTACCTATAAAAGGTTTTATCCCCCTTCTTAACTGAGTTGGCTATCTTTTCCTCGGTTTGGGCCTTTGCTGTTCTGACTGCCTTCCCAGCCTCCTTTTGCTTTAACTGATACAGTTCTCTGTCCTGCTCCTTCTGCGATTCCTTGTACTTCCCGAATGCTTTCTTTTTCTCTTGAACCTTCACTGCCACTTCCTTTGAGAACCATAGTGGTTTCTTACATCGTTTTGTTTTGTTTATTTGCTTCACACAAAGGCTTGTTACCTCTGTGATAGCAGTTTTTATTATTCCCCATTGTTCTTCCACCCCTCCTTTCTGCCAATTTGCTAGTGCATTCCTTAGGCACTCACCCATTATGGCAAAGTCAGCCCTCCTAAAGTCCAGTACTTTTGTCTTTGTATGGCTTGACTCTATTACTGTGTTTATTGTGAACCATACTGTTCGATGGTCGCTAGTTCCCAGATGGCTACCCACTTCTACATCTGTGATCCTCTCTCCATCTCCATTTGAGAGTATCAAGTCTAATATTGCTCCTCTCGAGTGGGCTCCAGTACTAGTTGTCTAAGGCATACCCCTGTAGGGCATCTAGAATAACTGCACTCTTGAAGTGGCAGCTGCAACTGCACTCCAGTTAACATCTGGCATATTCAGATCACCCATCAGCAGTATCTCCCTTTTTCTGTCATTCTAAGTATACTTTCTATCATTTCTTGTCCATTTCCTCCCCTGAGAAGGGGTCTGTATACAACCCTGTGCGATTGTGGTGCCATTGCCTGTCTCCAAATTTACCCACAGTGCTTCTTCTCCTCCCTGTTTACCCTTTTGTTCTGTTGCTTTTATTCCTTCCTTTATGTAAAGAACTACTCCTCCTCCTCTTTTACCCCCCCCGTCCCTCCTGTAGATAGTGTATCCTGGTATGTTTACGTCCCAGTCATGGTTTTGTGTGTACAATGTTTCTGTGACTGCCATGATATCCAGATGTTCCTCCTCCATCAAGGCCACTAATTCAGGAAGCTTGTTACCTAGACTACGGGCATTGGTACTCATTGCTCTCCATTTTTTAATGGCTTTACCTTCTGTTGCAGCATCCCCCACTGACCGTTCTACCTTGGTCTTTTTCTCATTTAGTACCCTGTTTTGTAGGGAGAGGCTGGGATTTTCTGCTGCTTGTCAGTGCCTCCCCTTTAACTAGTTTAAAAGCTTGCCAATGAAGCATTTAAACCGACTGCTCAAAAGACTTGTTCCCTTCCTGGACAGATGCAGACCATCCTGCCAGTATAGGCTGTTGTCCTCCGGTGGAACCCCAGTCCCCAATGAAGCTAAACCCCTGTGCTCTGCACATTCATTTTTCAACCATTCATTAAACTGCATGGTGCCAATTACCCTCGCCTCACCCATGCCTTTGACAGGCAGCACCTCTGAGAAAGATACTGTGTGTGCTACTTGTCTTAGGCCCCTCCCCAACTCTGCAATGTCCTCCTGCACTGCTCTAACCTCATGATGAGCCAAGTCATTTGTCCCTAGGAATAGTAACATCCATTCTCATATAAGTAAATCTGCAGATGACACTAAGCTGTATGGTGAAGTTAGCACTATTCATAAACACTTTCAGTTAATCTCAGATTTGGCCAAGACTGAAAAATGGGCATATGAAAATTATATGAAATTTAACACAGACAAGTGTGTGGTGCTACATGTTGGCAAAAACAATCCTAGATATTCCTATATTCTCAACCAGACTATAATTAAAACAGCTTTATGTGTCAGGGATTTGGGAATAATAGTTAATGAAACTCTTTCAGCAGAAAGCCAGTGTAAAAAATTGGCAAGATCTGCCTATTCCTTGTTAACCAAAATAAGACAAAGCTTTGTGGGAAGATCTGAGCGCCTCATTGTACCCCTGTATAAAACCTATATACGACCCATTATGGACTATGGATCACAGTTTTGGCCTCCATATTTAAAAAAGGACATTATGTTGTTAGAGGGAGTCCAGAGAAAAATGACTAGATTTATTCCTAGATTGAAATCAAAACAATACTATGACAGATTGAAAGAGACTGGATTACACACACTTGAGGCATGTAGACAAATAGGGGATCTTCTTTTACTGTATAAATTAGTCCATAGTGATTTTGGTCTACTAGAGTTTAATATGCAAAACAGTATTACAAGGAGGAATCTACATTCTCATGACCAAAAAATATTGGTGGAGAAAAGTAAAACCTTTAAAAGGGATCAATATTTCACAGTTAGAACAGCTTTAGCATGGGATAAACTCTCTCAGGATGGAATAAATAGTCAATCTCTAGAATCTTTTAAAAACTATTTAGCTTATACATATTATAACTGCAATATATTGGTGTAATTGTCCCACATACTGTATGTGGGAGGCATGTCGAATGGGCCTATTTGGCTCCCACATGCCATCAAATTCCTAGTAATCCTAGTTACAGTTGAGTACGAAGCACACCATGTGACACAGTACATGGAAAATGTGTAACACAGTAGGAAGGGGTAAAATACTATCAACTTTGGGATTGAGAGAAATACAGTATTTAAACAAAATTAGGATACAAGTAACACAGTTTGGACAAATTCAAAAGAATATATATAGAGACAAGTGTAAACAAATGAGTAACGCAGTGCAGTAATAAAATGACTAAAATGTTATATGCAGCAAACAATAAATGCCATTATGTAGCTGTTAAGCTTTAAAGAGTAAGGACAGGGATGAGGGGGTGGGAGGTTTAGTTGAAGAGAAGGAAAAGAGATGAGTGATGAAAGAATGAACGTACAAGGGAGGGCAAATAGAGAGAGGTGAGGAAGAGCTAAGAGGGGAGTAGTTACCAAGGGAAGAAGGGAGAAAGGATGATCTAAGGTGGATGAAAGCAAATGAGCAGGGGAATGAGACATGTAGCTAATCATGGTGAAGTTTCTTGAAACCAGCATGGGTAGGGGCTTGGCAAACAGCTTGAGGTACAGAGTTCCAATACTTCAGGGCCATGTGAGAGAAGGCATTTACTCCCATGGTTGTTTTACATCTGGGTATATAGAGAGGGGTTTGTCGGTAGATCAAAGCCCATAGGAGGGGGGTTGAGAGTGAAGCAGGGAAGTAAGGGATTGGGAAAGGTGTGATCTGGCTCTCCCACCAATTAAAGAGCCATATGACTGGAGTTCATGGGCAGAGGGGCTAGGCCAATTTAGGTCAGCATAGAGCTGACAGTGGTGTTTATACCATGGTGATGCTGAGGCATAGCAGCAGATGTTATTATAGGTGGTGTCCCATTTGTGGAGGGAGGATTTTGTGGCACCTAAGTAGGTGACTGCACCATAAGCCAGGGCTGGGAGCAAGAGGCCTTAAGCAACCGTGAGCCTAGCCAATGGGGTGAGGGCATAGCTAGTATGGTAGGCCTTCCAATTTTAGCATTGCAGACTTGCAGGTGGTGGTGATATGCAGATCAAAATCCAGAGATTCATCAAGAAGAATACCCAGGTATTTAAAGGAACTAGTGCTAACCAGAGGGGAACCATCAGCACACAATATTTCGAAGGAGTTACAATTTGCTTTAAGTCTGGCTGGCGAGCCAAAGAGCATGGAGTGTGTTTTGGCTGCACTGAGAACAAGGTTGTTCTCCATTAACCAGTATTAAGAAGTCGGAGGCAAGAGGGTAGTTTATATCAGAGATCTCTCTAGCACTGTGGTAAAGGATGAGGTCATCTGCATAGAGAAGAGATGAGCAGGATGATGCAAGCAATGGGAGGTCGTTAATGAAGATTGACAAGAGCAAGGGGCCAATTATGGAGCCCTGGGGAATGCCAACTTGCATAGTAGAAAGATCAGACATGGCTGAATTGAAAACAACAGCCTGATTCCCGGAGGATAGATAGCTATTAAACCAAGCCACTACATCTGCAGAGAAACCAAAGGCATGTAGTTTAGTGAGGAGAAGGGAATGGTTGACCAAATCAAAAGCCTTGGTAAGGTCAATGAAAACCACACCTGTCAGAAGGCCCCATCCATGGCAGCACAGATGTCATTAGTGAGTTTTAAGAGGGCAGTGGAAGTGCTGTGACCTTTACGGAAACCATGCTGGGAGCCCGAGAAGGGGTTATCTCCTGGAGATACGCTATGGTTTGAGTAGCCACTAATTTTTCCAGGATTTTACTAAGTACAGATAGAATAGCTATAGGATGATAGTTGACAAGCTCTTTGGGGTCACCCTTTTTAAGAATAGGTGTAATTCTAGCTATTTTCCAGATATTAGGAACTAAGCCATGGCATAGAGAAAAATTGTAGATTTTGGTGAGGGGGGAGGCGATGAGAGGGGCAACATCTTTCAAGAGTCTGGGTTCCAGACCATCAGACCCAGAGCTAGAGCTAACGGTAATGGTGAGTAACAATTTTAGAACTTCGGGTCTAGTGGTGGTCCATAACCAGAATTGCGAATGGGTGAGTGGAGGTTCAGAGTCATTGGGGACAGAAGTGGTGTGTACAGGGGGGAAGGAGGCCATGTAATTAGATAGGTCAGAAAAATGGATGTTGAAAGCGTTGGCAATGGTCGCAGGGTTGTTACAGTGAATGCCATTTAGTAGCATGTCATTTGTAGTGGCCGCGTGATTTGTTCCAAGGAGGGTTTTTATGACTGACCAGAATCTCCTTAAGTCACCTGCAGTGTTGATTAATAGGTTTTTGCAGAATGAGCTCTTGGCTAGGTGAATATTCCTTTTGCAGGAATTTCTCTGTGACCTGTAGCCAGGTATTATAATCAGACTGGAGCCCTGAGCCTTAAAACACTGCCAGCTTATATCCCTAGACCTTATTTTCTTGAGAAGGTTTTTAGTTAACCACATAGTTTGTGTTCCACATATACGGTGTGTGACACAGGGAGCATTGATGTCCTAAAGAGATTCAAACCTAGTTAGGAAGTTGTCTAGGGCATCCCAGACATTTGAGGTAGTGAAGATGGGTGACCAGTCAATCATGGCGAGATCGTGCATGAACTGTGCCTGGTTAAAGTTAGCTAGGTTGCAGAAGGTGATGAGTTTCGGCAGAGGAGATGGTCAACTAATGAAGCAAGGACCCAGTCGATTAGTGTGTGAGATCGGGGGTGAGCCATGACTCTGGTAGGGTCTGTGATTAGCTGGTGGAGGTTATGACCTTCTACCAAAGTATGGATGGACTGATTAGCTTTACCAGTCCAGTTTAGGTTAAGGTCCTCCAGTAAAAGGACTTCATTATGTCCGACAGTAGTGTCCACCTGAGAGAGGAGTTCCTCTAGACCACTGATACCTCCATCAGGAGGGTTACAGACACACACAATGTGAAGCTTCTTAGAGCCAAGATGTAGGGTTACATGCATCGATTCACAGTGAGAGAGGGTGGATGAGACATTGCGTGACAGTTGTAGGTGAGGTTTGTAGAAGACAGCGACACCGCCTTCCCGCTTTGTTGAGCTTCTATCTTGGCGTATACGTTTGTAATTAGGTAGCATGCATTGGGAATCAAGGGTGGCTGGTTTTAGCTAGGTTTCCGACAAGTAGAGGATGTCAGGGTTATACTGAATGACTGAAGCCTCAAGTTCAGTTAAGTTGTGCATGAGGCTCCTGATATTCAGGTGAGCGATGCGAAGGCCCTTAGTGTCCTTCCAGGTTGCTTCAGTGTGGGCAATGTTTCCTACTGGCCCCAGATTTTGTTCAATACCCCCAACTAGCATTAGTGCTAATAGGAGCAGGTACCATAGTTTACAATGAATGAAAGGTGTTTGCAGAGAAGGATACTGGGGCAGAGATTTATATAAAGTAAAAGCTACATGGTAGATGAACCTGTGGGTGACCAACAGTGAAGATGTGGCTAGGGGCAACTGGGGATGTGTAGGCATATTGGAGAGGAAGAGGTCCATAAGATGTAGGTAGTGGGGGTTCTGTGAAGGTGGGCAGTATAACACTGCTAGCCAGGTGAGGAGAGCAAGAATAGAGACAAGCATTAATAAAGTACGTAAGTTAGTGTCAGTGGCTCAGTAAGTAGCACACTCGCCTCTGAGGCCGGGAGATCAGAGGGCTGCAGGTTCAGTTCCCACATCTGGCACTTCGGTTAATATCCCAGTACTGACACTGTAGTGCAGCATGAGAAGGGTGCTGCACTTCTGAGGTGCCGCCTTTCAGATGAGATGTTAAACCGAGGTCCCATCTGCCTGGATAGGTGGTAGTTCAGGTGGATGTTAAAGATCCCATGGCACTTATCGAAAAGGGTAGGGGAATTTCCCCAGTGTCCTGGCCAAATTTCCCTCATTCACTAAAAATACCACCAACAGCTTAATCTGGTTCAACGTCAGTTGGTATTTATCTGTATCCCCCTCCCCCGGGTCGTGCCTGAAAATAGGCAGGATTTGTCTAGTGCACTTACCCAATCAACAAAAACTAAATAAATAAATATAATTAGTAGTTGCAGGGGCCATTTGTGTAAGTAGGTGTATAGTCGTTATAGTTTCAGTATAGGATGAATGTTTAGGGCAGGGGTAATGCCAATTCAGGGTAGGTTGGAAGGCTAAAATGGAATAGAAGGCAGGAAGGTTTTGACAGGTATCTAGACTCCCTCTAGTGGTGAATGAGTATAGGCTGCAAATGAGAAAGTGAGGAGATAGTTAAAGTTCCTCACATAGTGGGCATGGCCTAATGTAGACAAACTAGGGTTACCACCTTTTAAGATGCCCAATGTGGGACATTTCTTACTGAAACATGATTTTTTGCAGGACAGTACGTAACCTTGACTGATGCAACAGACTTGTTTCTCTATATAATCAGAATTAAGGCTAAGTGTAGTAGTTTCTTAGCTGCTTCTGTTGTTTTTTATCATTTTAAGGTGTTTTAGTTAAGGTATTGTAGTTTTCTGCAACATTTAGTGGAAAGTTAAAAAATATTTTGTATACTATAAAATCAGGACATTTAGTATTTTTCAGGGCTTTTTTTGCAGGACACGGCTACCCAAATTAGGACTGTCCAGCGAAAATCAGGACAGATGGTAACCCTAAGGCAAACACTATATAGCAAATGCCAGCCAAGGGTGGGAGTGTTGGGGTGGGTGGGGAGCAGCCATAAAGTGGCTGCGGAAAAGAGCGCTGAGCCCACCAACTGGAAACAGCAGGCTAGAAATCATGGCTGCAATTTGGAGCTCTCGGCTACAGTTTGGACGCCGAGTACAGTGCCAAGCTTTTCCCGGGTCTGTAGACTATTACAGGAATCGAGCTCCAAGGCATTCTGTAGCACCAATATAAACCGATGCGTGCTTAGCAGAATTTTTATCAGATCATTACATAACACAGCAAGCAGCTAGCTACTGAAAATTACTTTTAGAATTTAGCTGTAAATATTAGCATCAGAACACTACATCATGCAGCAAGTAGCTACTGTAAATTATTTCTTAAAATCAAGTAAGTGACCCACTTTGGGAGTCTATTCCGGCACGTAGAGATTTGTTACCCAAAACACTGCTTGTGAGAGTTTTAAAATTTGGCGCCAAATTTCTGCTACACAGCAGGCAGCTCTGCCAAAGTGAATTTAAGCCCTGTATTACAATAAAATACACTTTCAGTCCCCCACTAGTGATCTCCCTTTTGGCTGTAGGCTGAAATTATCACAAGAGGAGCCATTTCCATGCAAAAGGCAATTAGAGCCCAGGGCTAAGGACAGGTAAAAGGGCACCAAGATTTGAACAGCAAGCAAAGGAATTCAGAGTGTCTCGAGAGCACTGGTTTGAATCCAGCCAATTACCTTTAGGATGGGTGGCTTAGCTTCAGTTGTGAGTGCCCAGGGCAGGGAGCAGCTTCCTGTAGCTGCTGGAGCTAAGGATAAAGGAGAGGGGGAGCAAACTGGTTAAATAAGGGTAGGTGGAGCAGATCAGTAGCAGCAATTGGAGGAGCAGTAGGGAGGGGGTGGAGAAAGAAAGAAAGAAAGTGTGTGGGAGGGAGCAGAAGTATATAGGAAAAAGTAAATGAAATTCTCTAGACTGTAATTTAAAGTATTTAAAGTATTGCAGAGATGCAGCTGATAAGGTACTTGGTAATTCTAGGACAAATGCAGCTAAATGGAGAACTCAGTAATTCAGGGAAAAACACAACTAAATGGCATTAAATTAATACTAGTACAAATTCATCCAGCAAACACAACTGTAATCCTTTACACTGAAGAAAATAGCTAGGATTCTATGCTGAGCATGTAAGGAATAGCAGCGATAACGGCACACGAGATTCACATGAACAAGGTACTAATAAATCATGCAGCACTTTGGCTCCAAAATGGAACTGATTACAGGGACTGAAAAGTTAAGGAACGCTGAGCCCACTAACTGGAAACAGTAGGCTAGAAACCCTGGCTGTAATTTGGAGCTCTCGGCTGCAGTTTGGACACTGAGTACAGTGCCATGCTTTTCCCGAGTCTGTAGGCTATTACAGGAATCGAGCTCCAAGGCATTCTCTAGCGCCAATATAAACTGATGCCTGCTTAGCAGAATTTTTATCAGATCACTACATAACGCAGCAAGCAGCTAGCTACTGGAAATTACTTTTAAAAATTAGCTGTAAATATTAGCACCAGAACATTACATCACACGGCAAGAAGCTACAGTGGCTACTGGAATTTATTTCATAAAATCAAGTAAGTGACCCACTTTGGGAGCCTATTCCAGCACATAGAGATTCATTACCCAAACGCTGCTTGTGAAAGTTTTAAAATTTGGCGCCAGATTCCTGTTACACAGCAGGCAGCTCTGCCAAAGTGAAATTAAGCCCTGTGTTACAAAAAATGCACTTTCAGTCCCCGACTAGTGATCTCCCTTTTGGCTGTAGGCTGAAATTATCACAAGAGGAGCCATTTCCAAGCAAAAGGCAATTAGAGTCCCAGGCTAAGGCCAGGTAAAAGGCACCAAGATTTGAACAGCAAACAAAGGAATTCAGAGTGCATAGAGAGCGTTGGTTTGAATCCAGCCGATTACCTTTAGGATGGGTGGCTTAGCTTCAGTTGCGAGAGTCCCCAGCGCAGGGGGCGCCCTTCTGTAGCTGTGGGAGCTAAGGAGAAAGGAAAGCGGGAGCAAACAGGTTAAATAAGGGTAGGTGAAGCAGATCAGTAGCAGCAATTGGAGGAGCAGTGGGGAGGGGGTGGAGAAAGAAAGAAAGAAAGAAAGAAAGAAAGAAAGAAAGAAAGAAAGAAAGAAAGAAAGAAAGAAAGAAAGAAAGAGTGGGAGGGAGCAGAAGTATATAGGAAAAAATAAATTATATTCTCTAGACTAATTTAAAGTATTGCAGAGATGCAGCTGATAAGGTACTTGGTAATTATAGGACGAATGCAGCTAAATGGAGTACTCAGTAATTCAGGGAGAAACACAGCTAAATGGCACTAAATTAATACTAGTACAAATTCATCCAGCAAACACAACTGTAATCCTTTACACTGAAGAAAATAGCTAGGATTCTATACTGAGCATGTAAGGAAAAGCAGCAATAACAATACAAGAGATTCACGTGAACAAGGTACTAATAAATCATGCAGCACTTTGGCTCCAAAATGGAACTGATTACAGGGACTGAACAGTTTTAAGGAGCGCTGAGCCCACTGACTGGAAACAGCAGGCTAGAAACCCTGGCTGCAATGTGGAGCTCTCGGCTGCAGTTTGGACATTGAGTACAGTGCCAAGCTTTTCCTGGGTCAGTAAGCTATTATAGGAATCGAGCTCCGAGGCGTTCTCTAGCGCCAATATAAACTGATGCCTGCTCAGTAGAATTTTTATCAGATCACTACATAACGCAGCAAGCAACTAGCTACTGGAAATTACTTTTAAAATTTAGCTATAAATATTTGCACCAGGACACTACATCACACAGCAAGCAACTACAGTAGCTACTGGAAATGATTTCTTAAAATCAAGTACAGTAAGTGACCCACTTTGGGAGCCTATTCCAGCATGTAGAGATTTGTTACCCAAAACGCTGCTTGTGAGAGTTTTAAAATTTGGTGCCAGATTCCTGCTACACAGCAGGCAGCTTTGCCAAAGTGAATTTAAGCCCTGTATTACAAAAAAAATGCACTTTCCGTCCCCGACTAGTGATCTCCCTTTTGGCTGTATGCTGAAATTATCACAAGAGGAGCCATTTCCACGCAAAAGGTAATTAGAGCCCAGGGCTAAGGCCAGGTAAAAGCATCAAGATTTGAACAACAAACAAAGGAATTCAGAGTGCGTCGAGAGCATTGGTTTGAATCCAGCTGACTTCTGCTTTAGAATAGGCAACTTAGAGTGCGAGAGTCCCCAGTGCAGGGAGCGCACTCCTGTAGCTGCAGGAGCTAAGGATAAAGGAGAGGGGGAACAAACTGGTTAAATAAGGGTAGGTGGAGCAGATCAGTAGCAGCAATTGGAGGAGGTGGGAGGGGTGGAGAAAGAAAGAAAGAGTGGGAGGGAGCAGAAGTATAAGGGAAAAAGTAAATGAAATTCTCTAGACTGTAATTTAAAGTATTGCAGAGATGCAGCTGATAAGGTACTTGGTAATTCTAGGACAAATGCAGCTAAAGGGAGCACTCAGTAATTCAGGGAGAAACACAGCTAAATGGCACTAAATTAATACTAGTACAAATTCATCCAGCCTACACAACTGTAATCCTTTACACTGAAGAAAATAGCTAGGATTCTATGTTGAGCATATAAGGAAATGCAGCGATAACAACACAAGAGATTCACATGAACAAGGTACTAATACATCATGCAGCATTTTGGCTCCAAAATGGAACTGATTACAGGGACTGAACAGTTATAAGGAGCGCTGAGCCCACTGACTGGAAACAGCAGGCTAGAAACCCTTGCTGCAATGTGGAGCTCTCGGCTGCAGTTTGGACACTGAGTACAGTGCCAAGCTTTTCCCGGGTCTGTAGGCTATTACAGGAATCGAGCTCCAAGGCGTTCTCTAATGCCAATATAAACTGATGCCTGCTTAGTAGAATTTTTATCAGATCACTACATAATGCAGCAAGCAGCTAGCTGCTGGAAATTAAGTGTTATGGAGGCCATGGGTGATGTATATATCAAGATACGATTCAGACTTTATTCCTTGATGTGTTTTAATGCATGGTTTTTCAGGTGTCCGGGGAAACTCAGTCCAGGGTAAATATACAGGGGCAGCCTTCACATTTGTAATAATAAATGTTGTCACAGGAAAGATCACTTAATATAAAGAACAGAAGGAGGTGGAATGTTTGTGAAATAACAAGCTCAGTCATATTGTAAAAGAGATATTTTATTAAGACACTATGGTTTGGATTTACCTTAATCATCTACAGCTGTATTGTAAAGGATCTAAACATCATATGTAAACAAAGATGATTGTGCCACATATTGTTGTCACATCCAACAAATAAAAATAAAAAAATAAAAACAAGACAAAAGATTTTGTTTAGAGAATGTTTTATTCAGTGAACTCTGGATGGAGAAAAAACGTCCTGCAGTAATTAAATAAAACAAGCAGAGAGAGGGTTCAGAACTTGAATTTAATGCACCCTCGGTGTGGGATGCTTTGATAAACTGCTCAGGCTTCAACCTCGGGGGTTTATGTAGCATCTCACACCTTGGATGTGCATTAAATTCACGTTATGCACTCCCCCATGCATTATTGTATATTAAGGTATGTGAAGTACCTTAATAAACTTTGTTTGCAAAAAACCAAAAAAAAACTAAGCAAAAGCAAGAGGAAAAAGAGACTGCTATGGTTTTCAAAAGAGGTGGGGAAAAGGTAAACGGCTAGTATTCAGAAGGTATACAGAGATGCAGAGGGAAGAGTATAGGAAGGTGTATCAGGGGAAACAGAGGAAAGCAGAGAAAGCAGTAAGGAGTACAAAGGCACGAACTGAAGAGAGAATAGCCCAGGACGTAATGAAAGGGGACAATACATTTTTTAGGTATGTAAGTGAAAATAGGAAGGCCAGGGGTAGCAGTGTAAGGTTGAAAAGTGAAGAGAGGACTGTGCAGAGGAGACCAGGAAAAGGCAGACATCCTGAACAAATACTTTTGTTCAGTGTTCACAGAGGAAGAAGGGAAGGGACCACAAAAAAGTAACAGAAGCTTTGGAGGGAGGGAGGTAGACACTAGTCCTTTTTTTGAAGGAGAGAGAGTCCTGAAGGGATTCACTAATCTGAAGGTGGACACAGCAGTTGGGCCAGATGGGGTGCATCCAAGGGTATTGAGGGAGCTCAGGGAAATCCTGGCTGCACCTCTGACAGTTCTGTTTAACAGCTCACTGGAAACAGGAGTGGTTCCAGAGAACGGGAGGAAGGTGGATGTAGTCCCACTACACAAAAGTGGTAGCAGGGAGGAGGTTGGCAATTGGAGGCCAGACAGCCTGACATTGGTGATGGGAAAGTTAATGGAATCACTGCTGAAGGAAAGAGTTGTAGAATATCTTGAATCCAGTGGGTTATAAGACCTGAGGCAGCATGGATTCATGGAGGGAGGTCATGTCAAACGAATTTGATAGATTTCTTTGACTGGGTGACAAAAGATTTAGATCAGGGTGGAGTGGTGGATATGGTATACCTAGATTTCAGTAAGGCTTTTAACACCACTCCACATTAGAGACTAGTAAGTAAGCTGGGTAGCTTAGGAGTGGGTCCAAAGGTGGTAAACTGGATAAGAAATTTGTTAAGGGATAGGTGACAGAGGGTGGTAGTAAACAGAGTTCACTCTGAGGAAGAGAGGGTAACTAGCAGGGTGCCTTGGGGATCAGTGATGGGACTGGTCCCACATTATAGAGGAGCTGGAAGGGAAGGTCTGCCCCTTTGCATATGGCACCAAAATTTGCAATAGGGTTGACACTCCAGAGGGGTGGAAAAGATGAGCAGAGACCTGAGAAAACAAGAGTAGTGGTCAAGGGTGTGGTAGCTGGGTTTCAATGTGAAAAAGTACAAAATATTACACTTAGGGCACAGAAACCCAGGGGCAGAATACAAAACAGATGGAGTGGTACTGACAACCTCCAAGCTGGAAAGAGACCTGGGGGTAAGCATATCGGATGATCTAAAGGTGGCCAGGCAGTGTGACAAGCAGACGGAAGGGCTAGTGGGATGCCGGGGTGCACAGGGAGGGGTATCACCAGCAGGAAGAGGGAGGTGGTGTTGCTTCTGTATAGATCCCTGGTAAGACTCAACCTAGAGTACTGCTACCAGTTCTGGAGACCACATCTCTGGAAGGACACAGACAGAGTGGAAGCAGAAGCAGTCCAGCAGAGGGCAACTAAAATGGTGCAGGGTCTGTATCAAAAGCCCTACGAGGAGAGATTAAATAGCCTCAGTATGTACACCCTGAAACAGAGGAGGGAAGGGGGATATGATAGAGACCTTTAAATACCTTATGGGGGTAAATAAGGTACAGGAGGGAAGTATTTTTCAAAAGAAAAGATGCTCAGGAACAAGAGGACATGCTATGAAGCTGGAGGGGGGGTACATTCAGGAAAGATGTAAGTACGTCTTCGCAGAAAGAGTGGTGGATTCCTAGAACAGCATTCCAGCAGAGGTGGTGGCAGCAAAAACAGTGGTGGGGTTCAAGAATGCATGGGGTAAGCACAAGGGAATCATAGTGAAAAGGAAGGGGGAGGGAGAAAGAGCTGTAGATCATGTACGGACAGCAGTAATAGTGTAGGGAGTGAGGAATGGGCAGACAGGATGGGCCAAGTGGTCCTTATCTGCCATCAAATTCTATGTTTCTATGTTTTTAAGTTCATGTAGTATTTTATATATTTACCATCCTCTCATACATTTTCACTTATAAAAATGTCATAAAAGCCGGCCCGATGGTGCTGAGGGTTGAGGCACCAGATGTCACACCTCATGCAGGCAACCAGGGTTCAGATGCAGACTCCAGTTGCTGGGGCTCAGCTGGGGGGGAGGAATGAGCATCTGAGGGCCAGCTCTCCTCTCCTTTCCCAGGGTGGGAGCACTTGCTTGCCCAGCCTCTGAATGCTACCAGGTGGAGGTCTGGTGAAAGTGCAGGCATGGGCGGCATGGAAGGGAGCAGCTGTTGCTTGGTGATGCGTGCTTACCTCCACATGCACACATTCACTTCATCCACTGCAGGGGAACAGGGAGAAAAGTGAAAAAAGGGAGTTGGGGCTTAATGAAGCCCCATGCATCCGTCTGCAGACCCGCCCTGACACCTGGGGCCACCTCAGTCCAAACTGGGTCTTTAATTTGGAGGATTGTATCTCGGATGACCCTCCCTACCCTGATCCCGCCATGAGGGGGTGTTCTGTGGGGATGCCCTGACCACAGGTACATCCCAGGGAGACGTGCACCAGTTCATAGGGATGGGGCTGATAAACCACTCCAGTTGTCCTACAATGAGAAAAACTATATGAAAGAAAAAAAAGTCAGGAAAACAGGATTCTCTGATATTTGGTCTTCATCTGCTCTTGCTGCTCATGTGCAGTAGACCCATATTCCAAAGTTAAGTTTAGCACTGCCCAACGTCCCTCTCTTGAGCACAAAATAGTACAAAGACACAGCTTTGCTATATTCAAACAAGCGCTCTGCACAGTGTGAGAGTCCAAAACTTGTTTGAGTATACCCCCCCATGAAGGCAGCACTAAGTAAGGCACTTACAGGTGTGTAGGCACAGTGCACAGCCCCCTGCTGACCAGTAAGAGGTATGCAGATATGGTTAACAAAGGTGCTGCCAATGAGCAAAAAAAGTTAGAGCATCCCAAACTAGTTTGCACTTCTGCACTAAGTGGCAGTATTTAAAGGTCTCCATGTAAAAGATCTCTTACCCAATGCAAGCCTCTGCTATGTCACTGTATCCTATTATGGCCTCAATAAATAGTGGGGTGCAAACCTTTGCTCCTTGGAGTGCACGGACGCTTGCCACGGATTCATAAAGAACATGTGTGTGCCCCCATCTTGATCCCTATATTGACATATATAAAATGAAATTCCCTGGCATACTGGTGTACAGAGAACACCTCAAAAGCTTAATTTGCACACTCTTTGTGATATGATGTCTGGGAGGTATATTTGGAAATCCCAGTTATATACAATGATAGATGCTTACTATATTATAACCAGGCTTTACTCATTTTAAATGTATTTTTTGAAGCAGGTGAATAGTCAACACAAGATCAAGGGTTAACTAGAGTTTTATAGAAACTGCTAGAATTTAAGGTGAATAGTAAAGGCTTACTATATACTGTCAAGAGTGAAGATAACATTTCCAAAATGGTTTCTGGAAGCCCATGAGAAGTACTAAGAGAAGTCCCCACAGTACCAACCTCAGACAGATAAGACATCTGTCTTGTGTTTCTAATTAGAGAAGCATGAAACACTGTTTTTTTTGTTGTTTTTTTTTTAACTGCTAACTAAAACAATCTAAGATCATGCTTTTCCATTGAGCTAGCACAGTCTCATGGACATGCACATCCAATGGGTTTTGATTCTGGGCAAAGTACTGTTGCAAATCATCCAACCAAAAAAGAAGGTAAAATACGTGTAAGAAAAGTGAGACAAAGGCTTTGCAAAAATTACTTGAAAACTGAACCAATCAGAAGACATCTTTAAGACCTAAGGTTTACAGCAGCCAGGGAACCTTGAATGCCTAAGAAGCTAACCCTGAGGGAAAGACAGACTTAAGCTACTAACACCTTAGATGAAACCACCCCTGTCTTCGAGGCAAATAGAAGACAAGAAACATAACAGTGTATCCAAGAAACATAACAGTGTATCCAAGAAACGTAACTGTGTGTATCCAAACTTCCAAAGGCAGGATTCACTTATAAGAGCAGTACCAAGACGCTTGCAATTGCCAACCAGGTATACATCAGAAGTGCCAGCTGAACTGTGATCTTAATTCATGCAGTGTGAGGAAGCCATTTCAAATAAGGTTAAACATAGAATGTTTCATCTCATATGTGCGCTACGGGAGGGATAGCCAGGGTGAGTTACCAGAAGTGAAAAGAACCAAACTGGGACCTGAGTCTGTGCTGATCCAGTTGAGTTGTCGGGCAGAATCAAACCAAAGAATAAGGAACTACTGTGCTTTTGAACTGTGAACTTTTGAACTTGTGTCAGTAGTCAAATCAGTTATGCATGCACGCTGAAGACCAGAAGCTAAAAAAGATAACCTGGAAGACAGATCAGGCTTACCTGACCCTTGAGAAAGTGGTTTCCAGAACTGAGCTCATTGGAAACTTTTCCTGCCTTGGAGACATGCCTATGTATGGTGAAGGGTATACTCTCAGGACTCTGTGTGGTGCAGTGCAATGTTGATGGCTGTCTCTCTCATGCTTTTAATCTACTAGTAGTTGTTCATTTATTAAGTGCCCAACCCCAAGGGCTCTGACCACTATATATTATAAAAGCATACTCAATAAATACATATAGCTTAAAAATGTGCAGATCCATCAAAGCCACAAACTAAATCAGTGGGGCTAATTCAACTCAAAACCTTGCCTGAACAGTTAAGTCTTTAGGCCCCTCTTCAAGGCCTTTATCGAGGGAGCATCCCTCAGAGATCTAGAGGGAACTGGTCAATTTATTCAATATAAAACAGTATTTGATTGAGAGGTGCATGTCTCCACTGTCAAATCTGCATCCGTAATGTGTACTGAGTTGTTGGCTGTTTGCCATTAAGTATGTCCACAGTAATAAAGTACTCTTGAAAAGAAATCACTAATAAGGGAGTATTGTTATTACTCTGCAGCAAACTAATAACAACAATTGTCCTTACAGTGGTAATCCCCTCCCTCTCCACATACTAGCATTGGCATGAATAAAATTAAAATTAAATTCCCAGGCTCTAGTCTCAACTTCACCAAGGTACAATATCTAACTACCCATTGACCCCCTGTCACCCAGTCTGCCTCTTCTCTTACCTTCGCAAAGTGCAATACAGTTCAAGTTACGACTCTGGAGGAACCGGGACTGGATGGGTCGGGTCTGTAAAAGACAACAAGAAAAGAACTAATGAGATATCCAGCCCAACAGTATGTCTGAAATATTTGCTTGCAGCAGAATCACTATGTGAACTCAATCTTTGTACCAAAAGGAATATAGCACCACTGACCAGGGGGTTGCCCCCCCCCCCAAAAAAAAATTCAGTAATATATCCCATTTCAGCATCACCCCTCTGTCCACCAGGGAATGGAAGAGGCTTCCCCCATCCTGCACTGGGATAGACAAGGGTTTCTGTCTGCTTCCATCGACTGGCTTCCCTCTGAAGCTTCTTCACAGTCTGCCAATATTCATTTGTTCTTCTGGGATGTGTTCTGTGGGCAGTATAGCCTAGAGGTTAGAGTAACGAACTGTGAACGAGCTTGGTACATCCAGCAGACCAGACCTTGGTTTGATTCTCACAACCTTCACTTGCATTCTGTGTGACTCTGAGCAAATCACTTAACTGCCCAGTACTCCCAGGTCACCCCTGAAAACTGGCACTTGTGCCTAGTGGACCTCACCCGGTTACCAAAGACTAAACAAACAAATAAACAAATGGCTTACATCACCACAGAGCTCTACTCTTTCCAATGACAGATATCCTTCAATGCCATAAACACCACCACTGCACATAGAACACCAGGCTTTTCTGGCTCCTGGTGTCATGGGAGGAGGCACCTGAAGAGATTCCGCTAATGACATGGGTGGACTATGCAACCATCATCCTAAATCGGGAAGTATAGTTTTCCATTTGCCTCCCTGCAGAGCCATACCCCCAAGCCAAGGTCCATCTCTCTGAAAGAGCATAGCTATGTGACCATGTGATGGGCATATATGTGATGGGCATATGACCAGACTGATCTGTTCATTTCTTTTGTTAGTGTACATATTTTCCACTTATAGGTTCTGTTATTTGAAAGTAAATTAATCATGGCTTCCATGTCACATGTCCAGGCAGGTCTTCTGAGAAATATTGGTTCACTGCTCAGTGTGGTTTTCCCATGAACTCATCTAAGCTGCACATCCTGGCAGATGGGATGGTGCAATTTTGAGCACCTCAGACATCCTGGAGAACAAGATTGCAAAGGTGGACAGATGTTACCTAGGTGTGAAAGATATCCTGCAAAACCAAATCATAAAACTGGACAGAGGATGCCTAGGTGTGAAGGAGGTCTGTTGGCTCAAATCATGTCATCAGACACACACATTTTTTTTGGGGGGGGGGCATGAGGGAACTGTCACCCAAAGGGGTGAAGTCACTCCCTTCCTCCAAAGGGTATAAGTCAATGGACTGGGCCAAGACCTCTCTCTTCCTCTGGAACGCTCAACATTAAAAGGAAAGAGGGCCCTGCAAAGGACTGTAAGACAGCACAATTAGGTGCAGTGTCTTTGTAACTAATGGGCAGGTATAGCAATTAGGTGAGGAAAGCTTTATATTTTCTATGCATCAACTATCTGTGTAACTTGCTTTGTTTTCTATTTATTAGTAAACAGGTAATATTTTTGTTACACTGTAAATATATCCAGTTTATAAATACTTGTAGTTCTTCTAGTAAAGAATCCATTTTTTATAGAATCAGTGATTGCTTGTTTTATTTAAAAGGTAATTTTACAATTTCTGCAAGGCTCCATTTGATGTCCATTTCTGAAGGGCAGTCTACCAATAGCTATTGTGGTGACCTCCCTGACCTTGAGCAGGGGACAAAGACAGGTTTCCTGGTAAAAATCAGGTGGTGGCAAAGGATTACAAGTCCCCGAAAGAGGAATTGCCCTGTAAGCGAGGGGGCCGAGGGGCAGTTTCCGTGACAACTGGTGTCAATGGTGGGATCATTGCTGCAACTGGGGGCAGTGCAGTGTGGATCAGTGCACAGATTCAGAGCTAGAATTTATGCACAGTGTGCTTTTCTGTGAGGTAGGAACTCTGGGAGAGAGATGTAAAAGCCTTATCTATCACACAGGGTGGCATCATGCCAGCAGAAATGTAGCTTAATAGTCACAAATCAGGATATACAAAAGGTTGCACTGTTTGCTACTATTTTTTTTTTTTAATTTCTAGACAGCTTAGTGCAGCATAGTTAGAAAAGATGAGCTCCTCTACTTATGGCAGATTTGATGTACAGCAGCTTCATGAGCTGTGCGCAGACAAGGAGACTGTCTATGAGGGCCTTACAAAGAATGGACTCATGGAAGTCCTGTTGGTGCATGATCGAATGCAAGGGGGGCAGACAGTCTCAGGGGTGCCTGACCAAATACCTGTGCAGCAGGCGATCACTGAGGAAGGTGACCATGGTAGCGAGACTGTGGTCACAGCTACTGTGTCAGAGGGGGCACTTTCCGCAATGAGCTAGTGAAGCAGTACAGCCCAAACCTGAGCAGAGAGCTGGTGCAGCAGTGGCTCAAGCTCACCTTGAGATACTGAGGATGGAGCTTGCACTGAAGGATGCTGAGCTGCAGAGGGTGAGGCTGGTGGCTGAAAGGGAGAAATAAGGCTGAAGGCAGAGGAAAGAGGAAGGCAGAGGAAAATTCTGTTGCAGAAGGAGAGAGCAAGGTGGGAGGCAGAGGAAAGAGAGAAGGCCCATCAGAATGAAATCCTAATGCAGGAGGAAAGAAAGAAGACTCACCTGCATGAAACCCTGATGCAAGCAGAGTGAGAGAAGGAACAAGATCACGAGACCCAATAACAACAGCATGAGCTCAAGAAGGTGAAACAGCACTTGCAAACACCCCCATAAGTAATGGCATAGGGGGTCCAACCCACAATGCCACTATTAACTCTAAAATGTTTCTGCAATGCTGGGACGGAGATGATCTTGATTTGTTTTTAAAATCATTTAAGAGTAGCCGGTCCAGTGGCACTGAGGGTTGAGGCACTGGACTCCACACCTCGCACCATGCCAGTGATCCGAGTTTGGGAGCAAGCTTGGGTTGCCATGGGTCGTCTGTGGGGGAGGGTGTGGAGCTGGACTGAGCTGCTGGCAGGCAGCTCTTCTCTTTCCTCTCTCGGGGAGGGATCTGGAGTCTCCCGAGCTCTTGGCTGCCACCCAGTGAAGGCTTGGTGGTAGCACCAAGCCTAATGGTAGACTCGGCGTTAGGGCAGGCAGGTGCAAGGGGCGAGCATGGGAGCCACAGGGTGCGTGCTCGCCTCCTTGGGCATGTACAACCGTGTCCTGGGACAGGAGGGAACAAAAACCAAGAAAATCCCTATGTCTCCACCTTGTCAAAGCAAGGCCGGCAACAACAATGGTGAGCGAAAAGCTAGATATAAAAGAAAAATCATTTGAGAGGGTATGTGTGCAGTTTAAATCGAAAAGGGCTATGTGGATGACCCACCTAACACCATTGCTTACTGACCATGCTTTGCATACATTTTCTAGAATGGACAATAATAACTGCATGGACTATGTGAAAGTGAAAAGGGTGTTACTGAAACACTTTGAACTGACTCCTGAGGCTTACAGTCGAACACTCAGAGAACTAAGAAAGGGCCCAGGTGACAGCTATGTATAACTCCATGTCCAAATGTGTGCCTATCTAGACCGCTGGATGGATGGGGCTAAAGTTAGAACTGTAGAGCAAATGAAAGATTTGATCATAAGGGGACAATTTCTTAAAATTGTACCTGATGACCTGTGCATATGGCTACTGGACCATGCATGCAACTTTGTGAAGGAGGCAGCAGAAAGTGCTGATTTGTATGTGGCTAGTAGACCACACTTGCAGTGTAAGAACAATGGGGGTGGGGTGGCACATTGTTTTAAGGGGATCTAGGGAAGGCAGCCTAAAGAAAACTAGCCTGCACTTGAGCCCAAAACAGAACCTACCAGTACTAAGGGGGACATGGAGCCAGGGCAAAGAAAAAACAGGTTACTCACCTGTAACAGTAGTTCTAGGAGTGGTATATGTTGTTCATCCACACTGTCTGGCATTGTCCCTTTCCCCTTTAAATCTTGCCGGAAGTCTTCAAGCTGGCTCCTCCCACCCACCCGGGTGGTAAATACCTCGGCTCCGCCCCATGATGCCAGATCTAGCCCGCTGGAAGCAAGGTTGTGCGCCTTAAGCCGGGGAGGTCGGGTGGGTGCGTGTGGATGAACAACATATACCACTCCTAGAACTACTGCTACAGGTGAGTAACCTGTTTTTCTAGGAGCGTGGATATGTTGTTCATCCACATTGTCTGGCAGACTCCTAGCAGTTCTCCAGGAGGAGGGAGGCAAGGCGCACACCCCCTACTTAGGAAAAAGAGATTGGAGAACAGAGGCCCCAAAACTAGCATCTCGGTGTGACTCAAGGTCGATGTGGTAATGGGTAATGAAGGTGTTTGCTGACTTCCGGGTAGCAGCCCGACAGATTTCCTGGATAGGGATGTTCCTGGAAGCAGCCACCGATGCAGCAGTATGGCAGGCAGAATGAGCTCTTATCCCTCTGGGAGGCTCCTTGCCCGCCAACTCATAACACAGACTTATACATGATGTGATCCATCTTGCAATAGTCCACTTGGCTGCAGGTCTGCCAGAAGCGGCTTCAGCGTAGGTGACAAACAGCTGGCGAACCTCTCCCCGAATTTCCGCCATCCTTTCCTTATAATAGGAAAGAGCACATCTCAGGTCCAGAGTATGGAGCCTGTACTCGGCGTCCGAGGTGTAGTTAGGGTAGTATACCGTCAGAGTCAATACCTGGTTAAGGTAAAACTCTGATACCACCTTCGGAAGGAATTTCGGGTGGGGGCGCAGGACAACTTTGTCCCTGTGAAAGACAAGATAAGGGTCTTCCACGACAAGTGTGAAAGCTCACACTTGTGCATGGGTTCAAATTTTTATTTATTTATTTTTATTTATTTAGCTTTTGTTGACCGGGTAAGTGGCTTGCCCATGAGCTTTGCCAAAACCAGCAAGAGATCCCACGGAGGTGGAGGTTCACTCACCGGAGGGGATATGTGATCCAAGCCTTTGAAAAAGCGGCCAACCACTGTCTCCTGTGCCAATGTCGGCTGACCAGCCCGCGCCCGGTGAGCAGAGATGGCTGCCAGGTGCACCCTAAGGGTCAATGACCGAAGACCCCCTTTGGAGAGGGACCAAAGGTATTCTAGAATGTTAGCCACAGAGCAGAATAAGGGGTCCAGGCTCTTTCCCTGACACCAAATGGAAAACCTTTTCCATTTGAAGGCATAACATTTCCTGGTTGATGCCTTTCGAGATGCTTCCACCACGGTGTAGACATCCTCGGAAAGACCCAGAGCCTGGAACTCTAGCCGCTCAGGAACCAGGCTGTGAGGTGCAGGGATTGAAGGTCCGGGTGGAGGACCTTCCCCTGGTTCAACGACATCAGGTCCAGGCATGTACAAAGCCGCTCCGGGGTCCTGCAGCTGAGGCTGAGGAGATCTGGATACCAGAACTGGCGTGGCCAATCTGGGGCTACCAGGATCACCTTCGCCTTGTCCCTCCTCACCTTGAGTAACACCTTGTGGATCAAGGGAATGAAAGGAAGGCATAAGGAGGCCTGGGGTCCATGGCCTCGAAGGCATCCCCTGCAGCGAGCCTGCTGAGGGGGTGGGCATGAGGCACAGTCGCAGCCTGTGTTCTCCCTGGAGGCGAACAGGTCCACTAGCGGTTTGCCCAACAGGAGAACAGAGTGTAGCTACCTCTGCATGGAGAGACCACTCGTGGGATGTCTGGCCTATCGGGCTGAGCATCCGCCAGTTGGTTGAGACTCCTGCCACATGGATGGCCAAGAGATCCCCTTCCAGCCCGGCTGAGCGGGTCCAGATCGAGCGACTCCTGCACAGCAGACAGGAGTGCATGCCACCCTGTTTGTTGAGGTAGTACATGGTGTGGTATTGTCCGTCTGGACTTGAACCACTTGACCCGAGACTGAGGAGTGATAGCTGACAGTGCCAGTCTGACTGCTCTGAGCTCCAATAGGTTGATGTGGCATGGGAACTCCTCGGGGGTCCAGAACCCATGAGCTCTGTTGTCCCCCATGTGGGCTCCCCAGCCCATGAGAGAGGCATCGGTCGTAAGGATGACCGTCGGCTCGGGGTGGACAAACAGGATCCCTTCCCGCAAATGACTCGGGACAGTCCACCATTGGAGAGCGTCCCACATCCTCTGGGTGACACTGACCAGCTGGTCGAAGAGACCCTGATGCTGAGACCACTGGGCGGCCAGCTCCCATTGAAGGGGGTGCATGTGCAGTCTGGCCCAATGGACCACTGAGGTGCACGCCACCATGTAACCCAGGAAGCACAGGAAGTCCCAGGCAGGGTGAAAGTGCTCAACCAGAAATGATTGGGCAAAGGAGGAAAGAACCTCCGCCCTGTCTGCCGTGAGCCGAGCTCTGGCTTGACGAGAGTCGAGCTCTACCCCGGAAAAGCCCATCACCTGAGAGGGCACGAGTTCTGACTTGAGCCTCGTTGATTAGGAGGCAAGGCGGGGGAGCAGGTTTGGAGGTCAGGTCCCTGGACCTCTCCACTTCCTGTTGGGAGGAACCCGCCAGGAGCCAATCGTCTAGATGAGTGGTAATCTGAACCCCTTGGATAGTAGATGGGCTGCCACCACTCGATGCATTTGGTGAAGACCCAAGGGCCGATGAAAGGCCGAAAAGCATGGCTCTGAACTTGTACAGGGTCCCTGCGACCCTGAAGCGGAGGAACCGCTGATGTGACGGATGGATTGGGATGTGGTAGAACGCGTCCTGAAGACCCAGTGAACAGAACCACATGTTTCGCTCCAGAGATGGTATGATCTGGTTCAGAGTTACCATCTGGAAGGTGCGAGACCTGAGATATCGATTCAGGTCGTGGAGATCTAGGATGGGGCACCAACCCCCCCGTCCGCTTGGGTACCAGGAAATACCTGGACACAAAGCCTGGGTCTGTAGGAGGATCCGGCACTGGAGCTACCGCCTCCTTGTGGAGGAGCTGAGCAATGTCATCCCGAAGGGCCGACTGACGCCAACTGAGATCCTTTCCTCCTGTGGAGCACGGGCCTGGTTGGGGGGGTACTGCTCAAACTCTAAAGGCAGCCCCTGCCCGACCACTTCCAGAACCCACCTGTCCGAAGTGATACCAGACCAGGTGGAAAGAAAATGGTGCAGCTGGCTCCCCATGGGAGGACCCAGAACTGGCATGACAGGTGTAGGGGAGGCCACTCCCGACCCGTCACTGTGCAGGCTTGGAGGAGGAGGAGGCACCTGGACCAGCACCTCAGCCTCCTTTGTGGGGCTGTTGGGGAACTTGCTTGGGCCTAGGGCACCAAGCTTGAGCCTGCTGCTGTTGCTGACCTCCCTGGAAGGAGGACTGTCTAACCACAGGGGAAGAATGCCAAAAAGGCTTCTTCTTGCACTTCTGCTGGTTCTTGCCCGAAGAACCCTTAGCAGAGGTGGCATCTAAGGTGGCATTAGACTGCTCAATGCACTGTAGATGACCTGCCACTCCCGGACCGAAGAGGTCGGTGCCAAGGAAGGGCACGTCAGCTAGCTTGTGCTGAGTATCCGCTGGAAAAGAGGATAAGCTCAGCCAAGCCCTGCAGTGAGTGGCTACTTGACAGCTAGTGAATGGGCACAGAAATTACCAATGTCCAGAGCCGCCTGTAGCTGTTGTTTAGCAACAGCACGTCCCTGGTCCCGGACCTGCTTGACCGTGGTCTGCATGTCCGCTGGGAGATGAGGGAGGACTTCATCAAGCAACCCCAGAAGGGTGTGAGAGAAGTGTGCCATAATCACTGCTGAGCTAGCCTGACGAAGGCCTAGGGATGATGCCGCATAAACCTTCTGGGCTGAGTGGTCCATATTTTTGGACTCCTTGTCCGGAGGGCAGTCAGTATCCGCAAAGCTGCCCGTGCGCCTAAACACTGAGGCAGTCACAAGGCTCTCGGCCGAGGGATGCTCAGTGAAGCCCGCCAAGAACCCATGGGCACGCGTACTTGTGGGCCATATGGGCAGACGGAGCCGGGCAAGAGGCAGGCGCTGCCAAAGCTCCAGTGCCAGGCCAACTATAGCTGCCACTGGAAGGCCTCCGTGGGAGTATCCCCTCTTGAGAATATCCGTGAGAGGATATTCCGCCTTCTTTATGGGCTGCAAAGGCATACCTGTGGACTCGAAATGAGCCGAAGGATGCCCTGGAAGGAAGAAGGACCTTCCTCCAGGCCTGTCACTGACAGCTCATCATGTGAGTGAAGGCCAGTAGTATCCGAATCCGAGGAATCCGGATACAGGGGTCTCCCACCTACCTCCTCGATGCGCTTAGGGCGATCAGGAGTGACTGTAATGGACAATCTATGGGGCAAGCCCGTAGTTGGCTGATCCTCCTTAGAGGGAGCCCCTCCCTGAGGCTGTTTGCGTGGTGGTTCCACCAAAATTGGTGGGGAGCCGTGACAGGCCCACCAGAAATACGTGCCAGTCCACGGAGGAGACTGGGAGTCCTCAGAACCGAGGGAGTCGGTGTCGGCTGAGAGACTGGGGCCGTAATGGCGGTACAGCTGGAGTAGGCGGCTTTTGCTTGATCAAAAGTTGCTGCCACATGAGGTCCTCATAACGTCAATGGAGTTTCCGTCTAAGTCTCTCCTCATCAGAGGAGGATGAGGAACGGTGGCGGCGCCTCTTCTGGGAGTGTTTGTGACCCTTTCTTGGTTTTCCGACCGACAGGGTCCTACTCCTCGATCGAGACCGACGGCGTCGGCTTTGTCGGTCGGGAGAACGGATTCGGTGAAAACCGAGATTCTGGCTCTTGTCCCTCGATCGGGATGCCCGAAGGACGGGTCTCCTCATCAGGGAAGAAGAGAATAGGAGTCCTCTCCAAAGAGTCATCGACAGGCGTCGGCGACAACAGCTCAATCGGGTCGAGAGAAATCTTGGCCGGTTCTGCCGTATCCTCAGTTTCGGTGCCCTGGCCTGACAGAAGGTCCAAAAAGCCGGCAGCCGAGGAAGCGATCTCGACTGTAGGCGAGACCGCCTGCTCCTGAGTGTCAGACCGCTCTCAGTCCCAGGAACGTCTTCTTCAGCTAGAAGAAGAAGATTTGGGGTCCTTATCCTTTTTCCTGGATCGGGAGGAGGTGTGAGCCCAAAGGCACCTCACCCTTGGTAGGGAGAGACTGGCACAACTCCCGGAAGGATCCTGTGAAGGTGGAGCCCAGGTTGAGCGGGACGAAGAAACTTTGGTTGGCTGAAGCTTGGGCAGCTTCCTCTTCGAAGGCCGCCATCTGTTCGAGCTGTTCGGCGGATCCCGTAGCCGAGGAAACCACCCACCTGGCCTCCTTCGATTTCACACGTGGATTGGCGAAGCTCCAGTCTCCCAGCTTAAGGCGCGCCTTGCGGTCCTCCACAGCGGTGGGATGGAAGGCCAAGCAGATGGATTGCAAGCAGTATCATGCAGGCGCTAGGCAGTAGGCATTGCGAGAGGTGGGGATCTGTGCAAGACATTTTTTGTCCGCAAGGACACCGGCGAAATCCGGGGGATGACTTGTCCTCCATATCCGAAGCATTCGGATCAGAATCGTAAACTCTGACGAGTTTTGAAGTGAGTAAGTGTGGCGAAAACCGTCGATTTGACTCCAGGGCCTATGGTACCTGCAAAGCAGCACGAGGGAACCTGTATCTTCCAGCAGAAAGGAAGTTCTGGTGTTATGGAGTGGAGCCAAGGTATTTACCACTCTGGTGGGTGGGAGGAGCCAGCTTGAAGACTTCCGGCAAGATTTAAAGGGGAAAGGGACAATGCCAGACAGTGTGGATGAACAACATATCCATGCTCCTAGAATGCTGGATTTGCCAGAAAGTGGGGCATCTGTCCTATGACTGCCCTTAAAAGAGGAGCAAAGAGCAAACACCTGCAGGTGGGGGTGACCAAGACAGTACTCAGCAGTTGGTAAACTATGCACACACTGTAGTGCCACCAAACTCCACCAAGCATATGCACCCTATTCTAGTCAATGGACAGTAACACTGGGACTGAGGGACACTGACACCTCCATCTCCATGGTGAGGCAGGATCTGATCCAGGTGGAGCAGATTCTGCCGAGGCAGTATTCCAAGATTTGGGGAGTTACAGGTTCAGTGGTCCAAGTGCCAATGGCTCAGGTCTTCCTGAGCTGGGAGGGCGGCTATGGGGTAAAGGAGATGGGCGTTTTACCTGATCTCCCTGGGATGTGATCATGGGGAATGATTTGACCACAGGGAAAAGCTAGTATGTTTTACTACCTATAGTAAGGCAAAACGGCAAGCTTCTGAGGTCGAGGAGGGGTGACAATCTGTGATCACCCCTCCCTCGGCAGCTGAAGGGGCAGCTGGTGTGGGTGAGGTGCTAGCTAGGAGTAGCAGCACTGAGCCCCAGCTACAAACAAAAGAGATCTCAGCTGGGGGGCAGACTTCCCTTGGAAGGGGAGTTGGGAAGGGTCACACAGGGGGAGCTGGGCAGAGCCCAGCTGGCTGATCCTACACTCCAAAAACTGAGAGAGATAGCAGATACTGCTGAGGACTCATGGGGGAGCAAAAAGTCAGTTTACTGAGAGAATGGGCTGTTGTACAGGAAGTATACACCACAGAGGGGGCTGGAGGGAGAGGTACTCTGGCAGCTGATAGTCTCCCAGGACTACCGCAAGCAGCTTTTGGCCCTGGCCCGTGACATCCCTTTTTCAGGCCACCTGGGTATTAACCACACAAAAAGGTGGCTCACCAACAACTTCTTTTGGCTGAGCATGTACACAGATGTGACAACTTACTGCTGGACTTGTCCACAATGTCAGAAGGTGGGAAAGGTAGGGGCAAGGCTAAGGCGGCTTTGGTGCCCCTGCCTATTATTGATGAACCCTTTAAGAGGGTAGCCATGGACATAAAGGAGTCCCTAAGTACCCCAAGTTGCATGGACAAGAGATACATACTGGTTGTTATGGACTACGCAGCCAGGTAGCCGGAGGCAGTGGCCATGTCCTCCACTGAGGTGGAAAAAGTGACTGATGAGCACCTGGGAATCTTCATTTGAGTAAGATTTTCTCAGGTGCCATGCCTGAAGGGGAAGGGAGTGCAGGTCAGGATTGGCCAAGGGGTCCTGATTCAGCAGGCCCATCCTGAGGGGAAGGGCCCTCAGTGTGCTGACTGACAGACTTCAACACAGGAAACTATATCCGTCGAGGCCAGTAGGAACGATGAAAATCATCTTTCCCCTGTGTGCCTCCAGTTTACCAATACCCTCTGTACTAGAGGTATTGGAGGAAATGCATACAGAAAGTGATTTTTCCACTGTGGTCTGAGTGCATCAGGTCAGAAAATGCCATGCCCTGGATTTCTGGAGCAGAATCAAGGCAGTTTAGCATTGAGTGGGGACGCAAAAAGGTCCACATCTGGTGTTCCCCACTCAAACAGCAATCTCATGACATCTGAAGCTAGTGACCACTCTTGACGATTAGCCTCTGTTCAGCTTAGCTCATCTGCAAGAACATTCTGCACTCCTGGCAGATAGACTGCTTGGATCAGGACCCCCTGATCCAGACACCACTGCCACACTCTCACTGCCTCTCTGCAGAGGAGGTAAGAGTGTGCTCCCCCCTGTTTGTTGATGTATTACATCATGGACTTGTTGACCATCTGAAGGAGGACTGTTTTGTGGTTGATGAGATCCACAGATGCTCACAGGCCATACACACAGCTCTCATTTCCAACATGTTGATGTCTATGAAGGGGCCCAAACACCTTGTGTGTGGAGTCCCTGGCAGTGGGCTCCCCACCCCAACAGAGAAACATCCATGGTGAGAGTCACCCAAGGCTCTGATTGGGAAGAAGGGAAGCCCTGGAGGAGGTGTTCCTCCACTGTCCCCCATGCAAGTGACCGAGCCAGAGGCTTCGTCATCTAGATGGGATAAGACTGAGGGTGTGATGCTTGTGATCACCATGTGCCGAGCATCCACTGAGTTTTTCTCATGTGCAGACACACGAGGGGCACTGTAAACACTGAGGAGATCATCAGGCCCAACATGCACTGCATAATAAAATGTTCCATCTGCAGAATTGCCTTCCTCCTGTCCTCTGGAAGGAAGGCCCGGGCTCTGGTGGTGTCCAGAAGGGTTCTAATGAACAAGAGTTGCTGAGAGGGTTGTAGCTACAACTTAACCAGGTTTAGCAGAACCCCCATGAAGATAAGGAACTGAGAGGCTGTGGCCACTGCCTGTTCCACCTACCACTTGGATGGACTGGCTATCAGCCAGCCCATCCAATTAAGGAAAGACTCGAAGTCCTAGCTTTCTCAGGTGTGTGGAAAGCAAGCAAAGCACTTTGTAAAGACTCGAGGTGCCAAGGATAGCCAAAGCGCAGGACTCTGAATTAATAATGCTGCCTCAGCACAATGAAGCAAAGGAGTCTGTGGTGGCTGGCGTGCACTAGGATATGCTGATAAGCATCCTATATATCATGGGAGGCTAACCAATCCTGTTTTTTAGGAAGGGTATCAGGGATCCCGGAGAGATCATCTTGAACTTTTCTTGCTCCATGAACTTGTTCAGTTTCCAGAGATTGAGAATGGCGCCCGTGTACAGTCGATTGGTCCCCAGACAAAATGTTGCGGTCAAAATAACGCGGACATTTCATCGCGGGGACAAATAAAAGCCGTACATTTTGTCATCAACATAACTCGTAGATCAGTGAAGTCGTCGCCGCAAAAAAATATAACTTGACAAATAGTCGCAGCATTACCTGTCTCCATCAAGGTGCCCAACCTGCTAAGAGATAAATGATTCTGAAAGGAGAATCCCTACATTAAAATGGTGGCTGTGGTTGCTTAAAAGACAATTTCGGCAAAAGCACTGATTAGAGCTCCAAAACTGGTCTGGCGGGCAGACGGGCTGCAGCTCTAGTTCATGCTGCAGCATGCAGGAGAGCAGCTGGAGACTGAAGTTCATTATGAAATATTACAAGTCAAGGACCAGCCTGCATACTGACGCATGTTGTCCTGCTGACCCAGAACAGCCTGCTCCTGTGGGCTCCAGCTCCTATTGCTTAGTTACCCTCATACTTGCCTTTGCCATTATAACTTTCTGAGCTATTGGTGGTGGCAGCCTGGTCGGGTGGGCTGGTGAATTTAAATTCTGCTCTGCTGAGATGCAGCTGTATCTGTAGCAGCGGCTTATTGTCGGAAAAGTGCAGCTAAGTGCAACTGGAGTCAGTGGAGTCCATGGTTATGCTCTGTTGCAAAATGTCTGCATTACACCTTATGCTTAGTTGGGGGATTGCCTTATGGGTGTGTTGTATGCTGAGTGATGTAGTCGGTTCCCCTGCTGAATGTAATTCTAATGTACCGGTTAGTGATAGTACCGATTTTAGCATATTGGAACTCTTGGTGCGGTCGCATAGTAGGATTAATGCTTTGTGCTTATTATTGATTGAGAAATTAGCTTGGCATCATAGGAGATTTCCTGTTCCTATAGGCCTGATTTGGTTGCCATATCTGAATTGTGGTTGAAACCCTCAATTCCAGATGGTATGTTTATTTATTTAGCTTTTGTTAACCAGGTAAGTACACTAGACAAGACAATTGCCTATTTTCAGGTACGACCTGGGAGAGTACAGGAAATTACAGAATGAAATACATTGGACGACATGGTACAGATTAGAAACACCTTACAAATCATGTGAGGACAACGTAATACAGATTAACAACAATTTACAAGTCTTGTGAGGCATGGTTTTGTTCAGCATATACACAACAGGGTAAGACATGTATGTTAACATTGTTACAGTAGGTTTAGGAAATCAAGGTGGTAAGCCTGGGATCACTTGTTAATATTGTCACCGTACATCGGCGGACAAAATGTTGCAGGTATCTGGTTGCGGTGGCTGCATTGTGCCCATTACCTGTTGTACCGGTGATGAGATTACATTTCGACGAGATCGGCGCTACAGTTTGACCGCAACTAACTGTACCGCGATGAATCAACCATATGCCGAATGGGGCGCATGCCCCGATTTCTTTGCTAAGAGGCAGTAATAGGAGTAGAAGCTTGTGCTGCGCTCTGACTCTGGCACAACTTCTACTGCCCTGTTGATCAGAAGGCATACAATCTCCTGTGCCAGAAGCTCTGACATGTGAACTGACTAGAGCAGTTGCTTTCTGAGTGGATAATCTGGAGGGAGTTCTGTAAACCTTAGGGCATATCCCTCTTAGATAATCCTGAACACCCACTTGTCCATCGTAATGGACTTCAACTGATGGTAAAACTGAGTCAGGTTCCCTCCTACTGGAAAGGAAAGGACTACCTCAGGCAGCTGAGGCAGGATCAGGGACAGAGCTTCTGAGGATGACACTAGGCACCTTCTGGGTCTGTGCCTTTGGCTGCAGTTTATTTTGCAGTTGGGAAGGTTAGGATTCATTTTGAGATCCCTTACCTTTACCTCGAAAGGACTGCCTGTTCTGAAACAAACTACATCCTTTCCCCTTCTGTGCATAAGCCAGAGCAAGTCTGGAAGTCTTAATGTCCATCCTAGTTTTCTCAGAGGCCTCAAGAGATTGCTTCACCTGTTGCCCAAACAGGAATGTACCATCAAAAGGAACATACATAACCTGTTGCTGGATATCCTGAGAAAAGTCAGAAGTTCGAAGCCAGGAGTGTCTTCTGATACAAATGGCCACTGCAGCTGAGTGAGAGGCAGTGTCAAAGGCATTCAAGGCTGCCATGAGCTGGTGACTGTTAAACTTGATACCATGTGTGACAGAACTGAACACTGCCGTCGTACAGATGTGAAGTTCTGACTCCCAATGGGGTGAGCGATGCCAAAACTGAAGCACAATAGAAGGCAGGAAAAAAGGAATGGGGCAGTTGAGGACTGGTGCTGAGGTAAGCCTGTACCATGAACTCCCCCCAGCCCACCCCATGGTGCCATGCATGCACACAACTTGCCTCAGCACCAGCCCTTCTGAAAGTTCTGGCTCTCACAGGGTCCTGGCACCTCTGGCTCAGAATCCACTGGTGTGAATCAATGGTGAAGATTGATTCCTGGAAGATGAGTGCAGCACAAGGCTGTTTTTTAACAGCAATCAGCATGAGTTACTCTCAGTGTTGGACCTGCTGCCTAAGGCAGAAAGTAAAGTTCCACCTGCTGCCAATAGTAGAAAGTAAAGTTGGACCTGCTCCCTAAGGTACAGCAGTAGTTGAGCAAATGTTGACCGTCATTGCAGTATAATGCAACTGTGGTGTGGTATTTGCAAACTGAATAATATAATAGCATGCAGGTTTTTAGGGCTGCAGTTAGGCGGAGCCTGCAGCCCTATTGCATCAGCTCTAAAAATGAGCTACAGGATTCAGACCGTGGGACACTTCCTTTGGAGTTTTCAAATGATCCTTCCACCTCTTTGCAGCCCTTCAATTTAACCTTTGTAGTGCTGCAGACTGAACATCTATCCAGAGCTCAGTCGAATAGATTCATTCTAGTTCTTTCGGCAGCCTAGGGATTAAGAAACAAATGCTCTAGAGAATCACCTCTCCTTCCCAGTCTTGTAGTGCTTCAGTGAATACAAGAAACACGTTTCCATTTGAATCCAACTTGGTAAACAGCTGTATCCTTCTACGCTGCCTGCAATATATAGCACTGTTTCTAGAGCCCCTTAAATAATTGTGCCTTTTAAAAGAGCGTAAGGCAGTAATGGCTGTTAATTTCTATTGAAACACATTCATCATTTCAAGAGCATGTAAGATAAATAGCTATGGAACAGCTAAATTCCATAAGCAATGAAAAGATTATTTCTTTTCAGTGGCACTTTTCCTGCACTCTAGCATATTTGCCTAATTCTGTAATATATGTGTTGATTTCCTGCAAAATGTGTCTTTAAAACTAAGATATTTATAATAATAAGATAGCTAATGTAGTTTTGTGCCTTTTCTGACATTTTAATGGTTTCAGCTCCCCCTGTTCTCAGATTTTCTTGCAATACGTTTGAGTCTTAACCTTTGATTATGCTGGCCATTAATCTTCAGCATTCTAGTGTGCTTTTATATACATAAACATTGACATTTTATTTTCTTCTTCAGTACCATAAAGACATTGTGTTTTTGCAGAGTTTTTTGCAAATTCCTCGCCTCTTTCACTTAATTTTTCTGTCCAATGTCCACCTCCGCATTTACATTTTTTATTTCTATTTGATCAAGTTTCACAGCATGTAAATCTTGCAATAGTGGCAGCTCCTGCTTCTGTTGGTTACCAGGGCACTGGCTAGGCACTACAGTTGGAAGCCAGAACACCTATTAAAACTGAAATAGAAAGCATATGTGCATATTCGTGCTTGCTTCTTTGAGTATTTGAACTAATGATGAATGCTATGTTTCTAAAAATAAAAATGCAAATTCCATTTTTTTTTTTTACAGGGGATGGTCCTGCTTCTCCTATCTTGGGGGTTGGGGTGTGGATGGTCTGGCTTCTCTTAGCTTGGGATGGATGGCTCTGCTTCTCCTGGCTCAGGGAGGGGGAATGGCTTTTCCCCCTGCTTTCTCTAGCAGGAAAAGCTGGGCCACATGACCCAGAAGATAGGGCCATCCCCCAAGCCAGGAAAAGCAGGGCGACCACGCAGCCAGGAGAAACAGGGAGATACCCTTCCCCCAAGCCAAAAGAAGCAGGACCATCCTCAACCCCAAGCCAGGAGAATTAAGGCCCCCCCACCAGGAAAAGGAAAGCTATTCCCCCTGGGGCAGGAGAAGTAAAGCCTTCCCCATCGCCCGAACAAGAAGAAATGGCCATCCCAACCCTTTACAGCAGGTATCCACCTACCAAAATGGTCCTCAATGGATTGGCCACCCGCAGTGCAGGCCAGGAGATCGAGGGCCATGCATTCTCTCTCTTTTGAGTCTCTCCCCCCCTCCTCTCCCCACAGTACTGAGGCATTTTTTCAAATAAACCCATCCACTTACCTTAATGAAAAGGCATAAGCAGTCAGAACCCATGTACTCTGGTTCTGCAGGTAGTTTCTTTCTTGACTGCTTTTGCTGCTGGCAGGGCTTTACTTGAGGGTCTGACTCTGTGCTGCAGCTACTGGCTGGGCAGAGTGGCTAGCTGGTGCTGCACTCTTTCATTACCGACCAGACTGTGCTCTAGTATTTTATGAAAAAAGCACAGCATAGTACAGCTCTTTTAAGGTTAGCTATACTGTTAGATTGGGGGGGGATCTTCTGTGCTGCAGCTTGCAAGCAATGGCAATGCAGTTCTGGTTTGGTGGGCATGGTAGGCTGGGTGACTCCTGATTCAGGCAGCTAGGCAGTCACCAGGAGCCAAGCCACAGTGTCACTCACTGCCCCCAACACTGGGTGCCCAATTATGGGGTAGGGTGGTAAACTAAAATGAAAGCAAGTAGCCACTTGCTGCAAAATCATGTTGCCACCAGACTTCCCCAATTCTGACACCAAGTCCCTAAACCTAGAGTCAGACAGTAAATGAAAAGAAGTAAACAAACAATGACAGCCAAATCCCAGTGCTGTCAACCCTCCATTGCAACACTAGGTGCCCAGCCCCCCAGTCCCACAGTCAATGAAAAAACGTAAGCAGACAATGGGAGCCCATCTACAGTGATGTTTTAGAAAGAAATGTTAGTTGTTTTCTGCATTAATCTATTGTATCATTGCTCCCTGTTATTCATTGTACTAGTGCACATTTGTGTACTTACTACTTGTACATCAAATAAAAAGCAGTTCTATTCCATAGTCAGCAGTAAAACTTTAACCCACGTAATAGAAAACCATATGGGAATTATTACTAGGGTGAATACTAAAAACAACAAAAGTGCAGTAGTGCAATGAATATCTGGGAGCAATGCTACTGAGGCAAAAACAACTAACGTTTCACTCCAGAAGCAGAGTTTTTTCAGAGTTAGTAACTTAATGCAGAAATGCCCTTATATTATCTGGCACTAGGTCTGAATAGCGCTGTCAATAACAGCACCTTCCATACAGCACAATGCAGAACAGTGGCAGGAACAAATGCAGCAAGTAAAGGCAATGCCACTGGTAGCAGTCACAAAGCACACTGATGACTGCTACTAGTCCAAATACTTATTTCAGTGGTGACTCTGCCCCCAACTAAAATAATCAACTCTGAGTTGGAGTTGGATTACGGGAGAAAAATAACATTCTGAATGCCAGGATTAGAACCCTGAACTCCACCACCATTGTGGTCAAGCAGCTCCATATCTCAGTCCTCTCTGCCACGGGAGCAGCCCATCCACCATTTTCAATTTCCTGGCCCTCGTCTTCTTCCTAGTACTATGGACAGTGTCCTGGGTAGCGCTTACTGCACAGCACTGCTTAATCCCTGTCGCTGTCTGTGGTACACCATTCGTTTTTTTCCTTATGCTATATTTGTAGCACTATTGTAACTGGTTATTATATTATCCACCACTAGTGATGTGTACAAATAAAACATTTGAAACAGTGAATATGATGCATCCTCAGGATATGAGGAGACACTTATAAAATTACAACTGGAATTAATGTAATATAAAGTATATCAAACCTGGTTTAAACTACCCAAAAGGCAAATTTTCACAGTTGGTTAGTGCATGTAGTCATAAAAAAAGCTTTACATATAAATTACAATATCAGGACATATAAACCATACAGAAATCCATTTTGTGGATGTTAGGAGTGAAGCAATGAGGATATAAAATTGACTGGTATTTATTTATATATCACTTCTTTTGAGAGGCATTTTCTTTAGAACTGTGGAACCAATGAACTCTGCAGTGCAATTATTCCAAATACCAGGAATCTATTCTAAAACATTAGATAAACAGTAGGTTATTATTATATCAGATGCTCTGCCAAAAGGGATCTATACCATGGGGAGTCACTATAGCCCAGGTGTGAATGATTTCTATAGATAATCTTTATTTCCTGTTTATAAAGATGGCAGGCATACTTTGCAAGAGAAGTGTTTTTTTTATTGTATTATAGTGGTAGTTATCTAACAGTTGCCTACCTCAAGGTACCATTGAGGCACTCAAGTTGCAATTTCCATTGACTGTAATGTGATTTTGCCTCATTCTGCCTCAGTATACCTAGGTATACCTCAGTACTGAGACATTTCTAGGTATACCTCAGTACTGAGACACTTTTCTATGGCTACCACTGTATGATTATGACTAAATGAGCATCTGATATAATAATGTCCTGCTTTTTATTGTTTTTTAGAATACATGTCTGACATTTGTATTTTGTACTGCAAAGTTCATTGGATCCACAGTGCAAGAGAAAATGTCTCTCAAAGGAAGGAATATATATGGATGAACACCTAAACATTTTACATCATCAGTGCTTCACCCCAACATGTGCCAAATGGACTTCAATATACATTTATATTTACTGTTATTGTGGTTTATATGTCAAGTTTTTTTAATACTTTCATTTACTAACCAACTGTTGAAAATATGCCTTGTGGGTAGTTAATACCAGGTCTGATGTTATACTTTTCATTACCTTTATTTGCCAGTTGTAACTTTATGAGCCTCCTCATATCCCAAGGATGACCCACATTCCTCTCCTGCAGCCCTATTGGCTCTGGCCACAATTTGTTTTTACTGCAACTGCTTTATACCGCAATGGTGGTCAACTTTTGTATAATTACCACTGTAGAAAGTAAAGTGAGACCTGCTGCCTAAGTCAGAAAGTAGAGGACAACAGGCTTGCTGGGACAAAAACAAATCTCCGATTTGGATGGCAGGAATGAATTGGAGAAAACAAAGCCAACAACAAAAGAACATCAAACAACCTCGTCGGTTCCTCACCTTTCAATAGCATCACAGTCACCATAACAAGCCATTTACGACAATGAGAAAACAGAGATTTAATGCAACATCATGCAGCCGAGAAAATCTGTCACAGTCATTGGAAAGTTTGCTAGGTCTTAGGGGAAAGTGACACAGCACTGCCTTCATGGTGTCCACGTGCAGGTAGGGCCAGCATTTCTGATGAGACTCCTTTAGTTTAGTCCCTGTGGGGGGACATGAATCAGTGCCTCCCCATGACCTAATTATGTAGAGGAGTCTACTTTACTTTGGTCCCTGTGGGAGGAGTGAATCCGTGCATCCCATTTACATATTTAAGCTGAAGAGAGGGTTACAGATGTGCCTTCTCACCCATCTTGCTCTCACACCACCCCCTCATTTTGCCTTCTTGGATGCCTTTGCCCATCCAGGACAATGTCTTCATCTCCTTGCCTTGACAATGGGAATTTGTTTTGAGCTACCAGTTGCACACAGACTCAGCACTGTTGATCCTTAACATTGTCTTCATATCTTTAGTCTACCCCTTCAAACTGGGCACTGGTTTTCCATGTTTCAGACCCCTGTCCCACCCACACCTCTTGCCTGAATAGCACATGATACCATGACCTGTGCCACAAGGACTGACAAATGTGCACTTTGTATCACAGTATGTAAGCTACTCACAAATCTGCTATTAAGTATTACAAGTGATAGAAAATTTGGAAGCTTTGGGGGCCCCCTTTTTAAACAGAGGCCCCTTTCCCACTATATGTAATTTACAGAGTTGTGTGAGCTACAACAGCTCAGTTCAGAGCTAAGGGTGCCAAGCCCAATGGGCTCTATTATAATTCCAACAACTCAAGTGGTTGGCCTGTCACAACCAACCCTCCCGAAGGTTGGAGGATGTCACCTCCTCAGTACTGTACCAGCTGAACTCTGCCATTCCAAAGTTGTGATTGCTGCCACCACACCCTTGAGCTGGCCCCTGTCTTCATTGTGGTTGTCACTGTATAGTGCTCTGCTGCCTACCTGGGGAATGGTGTTCATTCGATTGTATCTCTGTACCAATTCATCCTTTGATGGCATTCTGTGCTGTCCTTTTCCCATTCCTGTTGGAAGAAAGCATACACAACCTCTTAAAGTACAAACCAGACAGTTTCAGGTACAGACACCTGCATGCATGACAGTAGCACGCAGTTTATGAAGACTTGCTCAGAATTCCCTAAGGAGCGACTGGAGAAAGGGATTCAGGCCCATCACTGTACTTTATTTGAACGACTTAGCAGCTGCAAGGTGAGGGGCTAGCTGCACAATCGAGAAGACTCGATAGACCATGAGGCCTGTATTTGCGGCATTTTCGTATGTTAGTATGTTTCTATGACTTCAATTCTCACCTCTGAGGGAAAGGATCACAAAGAAAGGTATTTATGTATCATAATTTAAAACCCCCACAACCTACATGATTGCATATGTAAATGAAAACAAATTCATGCTACCAGAACACAGATGAAAACTCAATATCAGTGTAAAAATTTGTAGAAAAGGTTTTGTCTAACTATCACTCTAATATGAACCACCATTTGATCCAGGCACAGCACTCTCAAAAAAAATCTCAACTCAGAAGTGCATGATTAGCTGACTTCTGCATTAGTGTGCAGTTGCTACTAGAGTTTATATGCTCTGCACTACTGTTATATTTATTTTGTATTCTTATGTTTGCTGATCACAAGTGTTGCTGAAAATGGGTTTGTCTCAGTCCAGTAACTTGCTAAAACAAATACAAATAATAAAAAAAAAATCTTCACTGGTGTGTGCAATAAATCCCTAAGGACTTCTAATCAAGCTTGACAATGTATTATATACTGCAGCAGGTAGTGCATACCTTGAGACTGGTTGTGTCTGGCGCGTTTCTTACAGGACACCTAGCCCCCCCCCCCCAGCAGACTTTGGATTTTCCCTAAAATACTGTCAGAGGGCTGAAGTACACAGCCGGACAAAGGACAACACACAAGCGAAGCACTGGATTTGATATGGAAGATCAATAGCAGGGCAGAGATAACGAAACTGACTGTACCTGAAAAGTATAGAAATGCACCTGGCACTTTGCTGCTCTAATGATGTCATGCCATACAACACTGACAATCATTTTAGACCCACACTGGAAGTGCTAATTTCAAAAGAACCTGTTTGTTTCCATCTTTCAAACATGGTGAAAGGCCACTAAATGCTGGCATTTTTAGAAATTAAGGGCAGTAGTACTCTTGTTGACTGTGTACTACATCCTGTGATCCTACTGACACTGTTAGGGATATTTGAAAGTCTGTTATGACTTCCCAGTCATTGCCACTGCAACTGCCTGTTAGGTTAAGCAGGTACTGCAATCTGACCTCAGTTAGTGAGCAATCATCAGGAGTAAGTGGCCTCTCAGAGAAAAGGATCATGCAGCATACAGATGCTAAGTAATATAGAGGACATGGGACTCGGGAGTTGACATTTATCCAAGTGTTGTGTAACTGAGTTCTACTTATGCCAGCTGTGATTTTGCTTTTGCTGACAGGCCATGCCTCTCTTTAATGGGTGAGGGAGGAGAGTACTAGAGTGAATTTCAGACTTTAATAGCAGGCAGTATGATCAGTTTAGAGGAAAAAAAATGGATGTTAACCTAGTTAAACTTCTACCATGATGACGATCTGTATACAATCATGGCTCCTACAGAGCTTTATCATAATCATTTTGCAGTTATAGTACTCGGCTAGCTGTCTGTGCAAGACTGTAACTCTGTTTTCACTTTGTTATAACAACATAGGAAGTAACCAGCAGAAGGAGAGCACCTGGTCTATCTTGTCTGCTCGATTTGTTTTGGGGTTTTGTATTTTAACCCCTCACCAGTGTCCATGACCCTTCCTCTCCCTCTCCCCTTCCTTTTCCTAGGTCCCATGACTTTCCTCTGCATTTGTCCCAGGGTTTTTTGAATGATCCCACTGACTTGGCTGCCACAACCTCCTCCAGCAACTCATTCCAGGCTGGCACCACAATTGTGAAGAAGTGCTTCCTCACATCCCTCCTATATCTTCCCCCCACCAGCTTTAGGCTGTGTCCCCTGGTGGTGGTATTTTCTCTCTTTCTGAAAAGATCCTCACACTGTTTTGTTTACTCCCTTCAGGTACTTGAAGGTCTCTATCACATCCCCCCTCTGCTTCCTCTCCTCCAATGAGTACATCCTCAGGGCTCTCAGCCTCTCCGTATGACTTGTCCTGCTGTCCCGTGATCATTTTAATCACCCCTGCACCCCCTCCAGCTCCTACTTGGCTGATACAAGTTGAGGTTCTGTGGTTTCATTTTCCTTCCTTGCTCAGACCTCATTCCAGGAAGATATAGGCTGTTGGTTAACTAGGATCTGCGGCCTATCCTGTAGGTAGGGAAATGGGCAGACTAGATGGGCCTAGCGGTCCTTATCTGCCGTCAAAGTCTATGTTCTATGTTTCTATGTTCAGTTTCCTTGTTTAACATTTATTAAACACAGACAGAATTACTGTTCCCAAGTGGTGGCTGAGGTGCAGGCTAGAAGGGAGTAGTCACACCTCAGTATAATTTTGTATTTGTAAGTGGGCAGAACTAAACAAATATAAGTAGCAAAACTTCATAATAGTAAAATACAGAATTATTATACTTCTCATGAAAAAGCATATCTGAAGTCATTGGTGGCATAACCCTTTATGCAAACCTCTTTCTGCCATTCTACCAAATACCCCATTACATAAATCATCAATCCATTCCAAGATACTCCCATCAAATAAGCACCAAAGTTCCCAAAGAACACGTGCAGAGTAGCATAGGGAAAGCTGCAGGCAAATGTGGTGAGCCACTGTATCCACTACCATTCCTCCACCCCCAACCCCAAAATGCAAAACACTGCACAGAGCAAAAACAGAAGAACACGGGAAGGGAGAGAAAAGCGGAGCTTACCTGAATATCCAAAGGAGATGCTGGAGATGGGGCTGAGATAGATCCCTTTGCCATAGGCCGGCCCATGCAGCTTGCAAGGAAACAGCAGGATAAGCAACAAGCAGTGACAGACATCCAAGGAGCATCTTAGCCTAGCTGCTCAGTTAGTCAACATACTCAGTCTGGTGCATGCCCCCATTATAGATTAAACCACTTGTTTACTTCCTGTTTTCCTGATGCCCACTTCCTTCACCCATGCTTGCAGTGACTCTGTGCATGTTTTCCTTGAGGGGGAGGAAGGATGTTGTGTGGTCACCCTAGACGTTCAGTGCATCTCTCAGTCACCCACAAGAAATGCTCAAGGAGTGGGGCACTGAATATCCTCCCATCTCCAGATCCAGAAATGCCTCCACAGCATCCCCATATCCCACCAGTGCAGACAGGGTGTGCAGGTATGCACAGCAAACTTGGATGGCTTATATGGGAGCAGGACACATCCTGCTAGTGCCACTGGGTTCCTGCTGGATCTCTTGACAGAGACCATGCACTGCTTATTGTACTTCAGCTCTGTGTTTATATGACACCCCCCAGTAGTTTCCTCCTCCTCTAAAACCACAGGAGTGCCACACAGTATGTAAGGCCTACTTCTGTGTTTCCTCACGAAGTCTAGCACCTTACTATGGCTATGATACATGAAATCTGAGACTCTGGGAGTCCAATGAAATTTCACAGTTTTTTAGGTCCTCCTGAAACTTGCCTCTTTCCCCAAGGAAGTCCATCATCCTGGCCAATTTCATGTGGTCTGGGAACTTAAGCAGTCTGTCAGACACTCCAACATCCGGATAACTGATGAAAATGTTGAACAGCAGTGGCCCAGAACTAATCCCTGAGGGTCACTGGTGAGTTCCCTACAATGTACTGCCTTTCCACAACAACCCACCACTTCCTGCCCCAAACCAGTTAGCAATTCACCTGTCATTTTTGTATGCTTCGTGTATACTGCACATGTGTATTTTGTCCAGAAACTTCTCATGTGCCATAGTGTCAAAGGCCTTGCTCAACTCCAGATAGACAATGTCTACAGCACTACCACTGTCAAACTCCCTGGTTACATGACCAAGTTGGTTTAACATGATCTGCCCCTCATAAGCCCAAGCTCAGAGGGGAGAGAACCCGTCCTTGGTCAAGTTTTCCATTATTCTGTTCTAGATGATGGACTCCAGGGCCTTGCCAGCAGTGATGTCAGGCTGACTGGTCTGTTGTTGCCTGAGTTTGATCCTGCTCTGCCTTCTTGAAGATGGGGATAAAACTGGCCATTTTCTGGTACACCACACCTGTATGGAAAGGCAAGTGAAAAGCAACTGCAGTGTTGCCCTGCCAGGTGTTATATATTTAGTCTGCCCAAAAGGACTTTTGATGAGTACCTGTTAGAATTTGCTGAATAATTTTAAATTGTATATTTATTTTTCTCTGTTATATTTATTTATGTAACTTGCACAGTTTAAATGTCTATGATCACTTAAGGTCTGCTTATGCAGAACTGTACACAAAAGACACCATGGTAAATGATCAGTGGTTCAAAGGCCTGTGTTTACCCTCCTGATTGTAATAAACTTACTGACAACAACGTTATCTGGTTTGATCTCGGCCAGGTAGTCCGCTGCCAGGCTGGGAGTGATGTCTGCAGACTATATAGTGGCTACTCCTGATACTAACAGCCCCCCTTCCCGTGCATCCTCCACCTTGGGGTCCTTTGATGAACACTGAAGCAAAGTATTCATTCAGCATATGACTCATTGCCCCTGGCTCTTTCACAGGCTCATCCTTACTCCCCCCTGATCTCAGGGGCCCAATCACTTCTTTAACCATAGGTCCTTCCATTCATGTACTGGAAGAAGGCTTATGTGCTATTGGCAGTTACTACTGCTGTCCTGGCTTCCTGACCCTCCCTGGCTTCATTAGTTTTAGTCTTGCAGTCCCTCTGTGCTGTGTCTTCACAGCTGTCATAGATGTTTGTGTTCAGGGTCAGTTGCCTAGGTCCCTGGTGAGCCAGGAGGATGGCACTTCTTGCCTTTTTTCCCTTACTGCTCACAGTACATGGATGCAGACCTCTGAGGATGCTTCCATTACCTTCAATGAACCCAGATGTGCTCTGTATGTCTGCTTCATGCATCTGCTACAGCCCCCGTGGTCACCAGGTTCCTCATTTTGGAAAACTCTGCCTTTCTTTCTAAGTATCTCCAAAAGGAACTAGTTTGAGCCTTGATAAGCCAAGTCCAGTGAAACCAGAACCATGCAGCAGCTTCTGCGTATTTTGCCATGAAGCCCAATGTATGTGTGTGACCTGGTAGCATTCCAGCTCCTAACTCAGACTGACAGCTCAGCAGCTTCGTAACAAGGGATGTGCCAACTTCTTCAGATTCTATTTTGGATCCCAACAGTTTTCTGTGTTCAAAGTATTTCCAATATACAGATATATGCTAATCACACATAATACAGTAAATGTAGCATTTGAATTTAAAACCCTTAGGAGTGTTTTTTAAAAAGCAGCCCTTAATTTTACTGCCAAACAGGTTCTAGGAGGATTCTTTTCTTCTTCTTTCTCTCTAAATTGGTTCTGCATATCTTTTTCTATAAAGTGTGTATGTGTCCAAGGGGGTAGCTCCCCTTACCTGTAGTTTGGTGTAGGACGCATTCACCAGCCCGTTGCGTAGAATGGAGTGCCAGTTTTCAATATGGGAACCGCTGCAAAGGGCAGAGAGAGAGGATAGAGTCCACAGATTAATGCAGAGACAACTGGCAACCAACTAAAGTAATTTTTTTTGGTAGAAACTGAAACAAAGATTTCCCCCCCCCATTGGGCAAAAAACACGCACTCACAAAACTGAAACGTGAAATAACAAGTGGTTAGAGAGCTCCTTATGTCACAGGGGGAAACTTTGCACAGCATAATTTGATAGTAATTTTAGATGCCTTTTCTTACACATTTCCTCAGTTTAACTTCCCCATTTCCTTTACACTGCTGGGACATCTCTGAAAAGAAACTGTAATATTTATACAACATAAGCTTATATTGATTTTGTTTGCAATGCTCACCCTTATTTCTTTTTTATTGTATTATTGAATGCATCACAATACCTCACATATAATTAATTCAGACCTTCCAGCTATCAAAAACATCCAACATACTTAGTGACTCTAGATAACGTGTACTAGCTGGGTTATATAAAACATAACCAAACACTGGGGGGAGGGGGTCAAAAAAGAATGAAACAACTATAAAGTTTTATAATGAATTTCATTATTTATAGGAGCACAGACATAATTCAAAAATATTAGTTTTACAGTGCAGAGATACTCCAATCGATGAGTGCTCATTTGATTAAAGCTACCTGGAGCCCCAATAACTTTGTAGGACTATCAGGGAGTATACTTAAGGTAGTCAAAGAGGAAGGTACATGGTCATCTTAGTTTATGTTAATGTTCAGATTAATCAATAAAAAAGATTCTGGAAAGAAAATGTATTTTTGCATTATTAGAGAGATGATTTTTAAACTATCAAATTCTTAATTCATCAAATGTCTACGTGTAACTAAAGCATAGGCTGTATCTACTTGTACTACAGATTGTTCTCTAGTGTATATTATATTTCTGGTATTATTTTCAGGTTCAAGTGTAACTCCCCTACAAATGGGGGTTCCCAAAAGGTCTTCCTTGAGCTGGCCTAAATGCTCACTGCCAGGCTGGTGTTCTGCATTTTAGCAGTTTAAATGTGATTACCAGAACCTGGATGACCTCTGTGTACTGTCTCTTTAAGAGCTGCCTGATTGTAGCCTAAGTAATCTGAGAGGGAACTCTGTTGAAAGATGTAACTATCTGCTGAAAATCATTTAGAGTGATAATTACAATGTAGTTTGTCTAACCTGCTTTCTTTGTAGCAAGGACTGTTTTGTTTTGTCTCCACTATCTTGGTCCTGGACTGCAAATTGGACCAATCAGTTCTGGTGGGACCTAAAATGTAGCCGGACTATAGGAGCAGTCTGCATTCAAAATCTGTAGGAACTGTAGTTTGGGTTTTTTTTGCGCCTTTTTTGCAACTAAAGGGGGAGCTCTTGCTTTGACTGACAGCCACATCAACCAATCAAACCTTTTGGATCTTGGGAAGTCCTGGGCTGCTTGCAGTTTTCAGTTAGGTCTGAGCTGGGAAGTGAAATAAGAAGAGCTCAAGTGCAGATTGGGCAGCAATCCTGAGTGGATTTACATGGGAAAACTGTGAAAGAGCTGAGTTTTTGGCTTGCATGTCTGCTGCTGCTCCTGAGAGGGAGAGAAGATAATTATTTTGGACTAAATCCAAGTTTGTGTGACTAAAGTAAGCTACTGAAGTGGGCCAGGCTCAACCTGAAGAAGACCAAAGATTTTGCTGAATGCGATCTGCCTGTCAGGAGTTCCAGCTACCCCTAAGCTCCCGGTGTGTGCAGAGACCTCGCGATTGTGACCGGGGAGTGCTTTGCCTGGAACAGTTGAATTCCCGTACTTGTAAATGTGCTATGAGCTGCTAGTGGGCTGTATCCAGCCCAAAACGGACTGCATCCGAATTTGTCTCCATGTGGTCTGGGCCTTACCAGACTGGCCCAGCCAGACTACCCACTGCACAGAGAAGCCAGCGACGGAAGACCTGCCTGGGGATCAGCCCCCTGCTCCACGCATGAACAGGAACGATGCCTCTATGACTTGTGTGGGCCCTGCTTCTCCTGGCATTCCAGATCAACCACCTGCTGTCTTAATTTTTGTCCAGCCTGTGTCCAGTCTTGGGTATCGTGAGTAAATACCAGGGTAGCTCCCTGCAACAACAGCTTAATCTGAGTGTGTCATTTGATTGTCTTGTTGTTTCGTTTCCTTTACGAACTGAGCCCTCTGGCTCTGGATTACAAATATTGTGTACTGTGCATGCTGTGTTTTCCATCACAGGGCCCCAACCAGCTGCAACCCTGGGCAACACTCCTGGCTAGCCCATCTATTTTCTATCTGGGTACCCAGAGGTGTGACTGTGTGGGGGGACTCAAAGAGCATGCACAACTGCTTGATTGATATAACCTTTAAGCTAATTAAACTGATTTTGCCCCTTCCTTGTTCAAGTCCACTGAATAAATCAGATCTAACTTTTTCTGCATGTAATCTGACTGTGGTTCCAGTTTTTGCTCAAAGTACTGTACTGTTACTATTTGATGTGCATAACCGTGTTTTACAGGGGGTCCCCAGGGTCAAGCCAGAGGAACCAGCCCTGGTGGTAACTGCAAACAGTGTGGGTACTTGTGTGGTGTACCAGGGGTATTGTGAAAGCGATTATTGTACAGTATTCAGGCCACTAGAGGAGAAAGAGGGGGTTACAGTGTCCCGGAGGGCTGTGCCCAGGTTAGCTTGACCACTACCAACCCTGATCTCCAGGTGGAGGTACCCATTTCAGAACTCAGGTCCCTTAACCTGCTATTAGCCAAGCAGGCAGGGGTAGTAGCCCTTGGGATAGCACCACCTAGTGGTTACATCTTGGAGGCACCGCTGGGATTAGCACCCCCTAATGGCCACATTTGCGAATTGCTGTTAAAAATAAATGGCTACCCCAACAGAAGTGGCAGTACACCAGTTGGTGGGGTGGTGCACTGGGCAGGAGATCAACCCCCAAAATGCTATACTTATCCTGGATATTCCCCTGGGTACCAATAAGAACACTGTAGAGGGAGTACTTTCCAAGGCGGAATGTTTACAAAACCCTGTGGTGGTGGGTCGACAGGCCAATCTGCTTGCCCAAAGTTTCATTGCGTTAGTAGAGTGTAAGAACCCAGCAGACAGTTACAAAGTGCCACGGACTATCACCCCCGAAAGAGCCGTCACTGCCTAGAGAGTGAAAACTAAAGACAGTAAAGACCCCGGGGAGAATGAGCCCCCCCCCCCCACTATCTGAGACTTCTGAGGAGAAATTTGCTAAGTTGTTGCTGGAGGAAGGGAAAACTATGGAGGACTTAAAGAAACTATTCCTGCCACCCGGAGTGTTCCTCCTCCAATAACCCCTCCCGCTCCAGCACCCATTATTGCACCTCCTTCTGTGCCCGTGCCAATGTTGGCTCCTATGTCTGTACCTGCCATTAGTCATGACTCTTAGCGAAGGTTGAGAATCTTCTCCAGCACCCTCCCCACCTCCCAAGGGGAGGATGATTGGGAGACCTGGATTGATTGTGTTGCCCCTTTGGTACCTGAATGGCAGCGTGCAGAGGCTGAGAAATGGAAAAGGATCATAGAAAGTTTGAGGGGTCCCGCCCTAGAGGCCATTAAATTTCTGAGGTCCACAAACCCTGATGCATCTGCCCAGAAGTACCTATCTGCACTCGACGGCAATTTTGGGAGCACTGAGTCAGGGGAGAACTTGATGTGGAAATTTCAAGGTACAAAACAATGGTCAGGGGAAAGTTTGCTTGCATATGTTACTCATCTGGAAAGAGCGCTACAGAAGGCTTACTGAAAAGGTGGGGTAGCCACCTGTGACTTAAACCATGTGAGGTTGGGGCACATACTGCAACATGCAAAGGATTCTAAATTGCAGCTCCTTCAATTAAGGCTCCCAGATAGAAAGGGTAACCCACCTGACTATTGTGACTTGATAAAAGAACTCCAGGAGGTTGAAGATGAAGAGGGGGATTGTAATTCTAGGGTGAGTGCAGCCCAAGTGATCACGGCATTGGAAGGCCCTTCTGAAGTGGGGACCAATGAGGGTGTGCCGCCATGGGATGAACTGCTCAGGGAGTTCAGGGAAACAAAAAACAGTCTCTTTATGAAGGCTCCTGCAAGTACAGGCACCAACCATTATCCAACTGCATCTGCTATGGGGGTTGGGGTGTCCACCCAGGCATCTCCTGCTGACAGCAACTTGAAACTCGATGTCTTGACAATGAAAGTAAGAGAATTGATTAGATGTCTCCAAATGCCCACCACACAGCAGACAGAGATGGCATCAAGGTTTTCAGTTGGTAGTACCACCGCCCCAGCTCCCAGTGTGATGCCTCAGCCACCCCAAATCCCAGAAAACATATTTTGCCATAATTGTGGAAAGGATGAGCACATGAAGAGAGAATGCCAGTCCACAAAAGACCTAGATAAAGTTGTATATAGGCTTCAAGCAGAGCTTCAGAGAACTAATCAGTGGCCGAGGAGTACCCAAAATGACTGCAGTTCAAGAAGTAGTAACTCAAATCCCTATGTGGCTAAATCACCTGTCCAGGTCCCTGCTGCTGTCCCTCCAGACTGGTCCAAAATAGTGGGCCCTTCAATGGAGACTACTGTGGCTGTGAATGGTTTTCCTACTTGGACTGTGCTGGACAGTGGGTCGCAAATGACCACTGTATTTAAGGACTGGTATGACAAACACTTATCTGCTGTGCCCTTACAATCCCTGGAAGGCCTACATGTGTGGGGGCAGAGCAACAAGTCTTATCCCTACCTAGGATATGTACACCTCTGGTTGTCATTTCCTGCAGCTATAACTGGAGTAGAGGAGCAAGTCGAGACACTGGCCTTACTATGTGCCCCTACTGGACTGTATGATGAGGTTCCCCTGTTAACTGAGACCAACGCACATATGTTTGGGAGATTGGCACAACTCTGTCACGAGAAACAAGTTCGACGGACTGGGAGGGCCCTAACAATTCCTGCTCTGATCAAGAGGGCCTATGATTTGCAGCAGAACCCCAAGGGAGTGGACCAGAATGAACTGGTAGGAGTTGTGTGGAAGAAGGATCCCAATTCAGTGGTACTCGCCCCTAACACCCAGTGTACCATTCAAGGGGAGGTCTGCCTCCACAAAGATGTCAAGAACAAAATACTGATGTTGGACGCACCAGGCGATGGAAAATTGCCAGAAGAATTGTTGGTTAAGACCAGCATCTTGCTAGCTTGTGCTCATGCCTATGCACAACAAGTGATGGTCCAGATTCATAATGTGTCAGATTGGGAGATCCGGGTGAACAGAGGATGCATCCTAGCTATGGTACACTGCGCAGACATTGCAGTGTTGCTCAGCAACAAGCACCCAGGCAACACAGATAGAGTGACTCCCGACTTGTTTGATTTTGGTGACTCCCAATTGCCAGCTGAATGGAAGACTAGAATTAGCCAGAAACTTGCCCAGAGAGATCAAGTGTTTTCGTTGAAGGAATGGGACTTGGGATGTGTCCAGGGTGCGGAGCATCACATATGCCTGCACGATGAATGGCCATTTTGAGAGAGGTCTCAATGCCTAGCCCCCGCAGACATAGATGATGTGAGAAGACATCTGCAGGAAATGCTCCTGGCTGGTGTGATACAAGAATCCAGGAGCCCATATGCTGCGTTCATTGTGGTTGTGCGTAAGAAGAACGGATCTGTGAGAATGTGTGTTGATTATCGAACTCTGAATCGGTGGACCATCCATGATCAATACACCATGCCCCGTATACAAGATGCTCTGGATTGTTTGAATGGGAGCAAATAGTTCTCGGTGTTGGATCTTCGCAGTGGATATTACCAGATTACGATGGCTCAAGAGGACTGTGAGAAGACAGCCTTCATCTGTCTTTTGGGGTTCTGCGAATTCCTGAGAATGCCACAGGGGATACTGGGCGCCCCAGCCACCTTCCAGTGACTGATGGAATGAGCAGTGGGAGACATGAATTTGCTAGAATGCCTGGTGTACTTGGACAATGTTACTGTATTCAGGAGCTCCCTGGAGGAACATGAGAGTTGACTGTTCAAAGTACTAGACCAACTGGAAGATTTCGGCCTCAAGCTGTCCATCGACAAGTGCCAGTTTTTCCAAACCTCTGTGAAGTATGTGGGGCACATAGTGTCTACAGGGGGGATAGAGACTAACCCTAGTAAAGTTGAAGCCTTGACTACTTGGCCCCAGCCCCACAATTTGAAAGAACTACAACGTTTCCTGGGCCTCTATGGCTACTACCGCCGGTTCATAAAGAACTATTCTAAAGTGATTTGGCCACTCTTGAATCTTACCCATGATTACCCTCCTACCAATTGGAAATACAAAAAAGGGTCCATCAAAGAACCAGACAAAGGATATTTAGGCCCAGGTGAACTTTTCGGGTCCCGCTGGATGGCTGACTATGAAGCAGCTTTCCACGAAGTCATATACTAGCTCACCCACGCCTCCATCTTCGCTTATGCTGATCCCACCAAACCCTATGTGCTGCATACTGACGCCAGTCTGCAGGGTCTAGGAGCTGTACTGTATCAAGACCAAGAGGATGGATTGAGACCAGTGGCATTCACCAGCAGGAGCCTGACCCCATCAGAGCAAAACTGCCCTGTGCACAAATTGAAGTTTCTTGTGTTAAAATGGGCCATTGTCGACCAGTTTCATGATTACCTCTATGGGGCAAAAATATTGGTGAGGACTGACAATAACTCATTGACCTATGTACAGACTACAGCTAAGTTAGATGCCATGGGGCACCGGTGGCTTTCTGCACTGTCGACATATGATTATGCTGTCGAATACAGACCAGGCCTGAATCATATTGATGCCGATGCCCTATCTTGGAGGCCCATTTCCAAGAGCAACTGGGTCAGGCTGTCTGAGCCTGCCATCCGAGCATTGTGCCAAACGTTTGATAGAAATAAACAGATGTCTAGGGACACAGTGGACTGCTTAGTAGATTACTTGGGCCCCTCTGACACCTGCATACCAGCTGCGTAGTGCCACTTCTCTGCTCTAGATATTAGTGCACTACCTCAGTTTGACAATGACAGCATTCAGTGGGCTCAATCCTGAGATCCTATGATACAGCCAGCACTTGACGCCCTTCATTCAGGAAAAGATGTGTCCAAGTTGCATTCCTCTGATCTGCGAACTGCTTTGTTGTTTAAAGAAGGCCCCAGGTTGAAGCTGCTTAATCAGTTGTTGTATAGAGAAACTGTAGATTGGGGTGGTCAAATAGACAAGCAACAATTGGTCCTGCCCACAGCCTTCAAAGATTTGGTACTGAGATCCCTCCACAATCATAAGGGCCACCTCGGTATCGACTGGACCCTTGACCTAGTACGATCTCGATTCTACTGGCCCAAGATGGGGGTCGATGTTGAACACCATGTAAGGACTTGTAGTCACCGCCTGCAGAGAAAAGCCCTGCCTCAGAGAGCTGCCCCCCTTATCAACATTACTACCAGCACCCCAATGGAACTAGTCTGCATAGACTTCTTGAGTTTAGAGCCTGATCAGCAAAACATTGGCAATGTGTTAGTGGTTACAGACCATTTCACATGGTATGCACAAGCTTTTCCCACCAAAGATCAAAAAGCATCTACTGTGGCCAAGGAGTTAGTGGAAAATTTCTTCGTCCACTATGGTGCCCCCCAGCAAATTCACTCTGATCAGGGCCGGGACTTTGAGAGTCAGCTAATCAAAGACATGCTCTCTCTATGGGGGGGTGCAAAAGTCAAGAACCACCCCTTATCACCCGCAGGGGGATTCTCAACCAGAATGCTTTAACCGCACCCTGCTAGACATGCTAGGCACCCTCCCCCCAAAAGATAAGCATAAATGGAGCCAGCAGATTAGCACCTTTGTACACACATACAATTGCACGAAGAATGTTGCTACGGGTTCTCTCCCTACCGCCTCATGTTCGGGATAGAGGCCCGGCTGCCTGTTGATGTCTGTTTTGGGGTTTCTCCCGATGGGGTCCGAGCTGAAGATTACCTGCAATACGTACAAAAACTGAAAGGTCAATTGAAACATGCCTATCAACTGACCCAGACAATGGCCGTCAAAAGAAATCTAGCCAACAAAGAGAGACATGATAGAAAAGTGAAGGCTCAAGAGCTTAGGCCTGGAGACCGTGTGTTGTTGCAAAATTTAGGATTGGATGGTAAACACAAAATTGCTGATCGATGGTACCATCTTCCCCATGTCATCATTGGAAAGTTGGATGATTTGCCAGTGTACAAAGTGCACCCAGAGAATAACTCCAAAGCTGTCAAGACCATGCACTGTGACCTCTTGCTACCTATTGGTCAAGTTATAATTGAGGCTGAACCCATCGAGATTGATTCCCCTGGACCAGTGACTCGTACTGCTGCAAGAAAGAAACAGAGTCAGCCTGCCCCCATGGTTGCCGATTTAAAACTTCCTCCGCAGCAGGCCCAGAATGATAGTGACTGCCAGTCTAACTCGGATGACAGTGAGTGTGATAATGCCCATTACCCCTCATATGAACTGAGTCAGTTGTTTCGTGGAAATCCTATATTGATTTATGGGGATGAAGCTCGGCCTTCTGGACTGCCTAACCCCCCGGCATCATCCTTGGAGCCAATGCTCCCTGAAAGTGAAGTGCAAAGTATCAAGTCTGAGGATGCTGAGTCTTTGTGCATTGTGGAACTGTATGATTTGCCTGAAGGAGAGGCTGATGGTATGAGTCTTTCTGGTGACATGCCAGAACTTGAGGAACACTATGAGAGTGCAGACAACCTCCCCCCCTTCAGTGCCAGAGTGTCTTCAAAATGAGCCAAGTGTTGTAGAAACAGAGACTACAGAGCAAGGGGCTGACAGTGCTCCCAGCTTGGACATTCCCCTTCACGCAGAGGCACCCCTCACAAGTGATGAAAGCTCCAAGACCATTGTTGACAGTACAGAGACTGTGGTTGTTCACCTCAGAAAGACTGGCCGAGCTGTCAAGCCAGTGGTGCGCTTTAGTTACGATTCCCCCGGAAGGCCAATGGATTTGCCTCTCAATGTAGTACACAAAGGTGCTTATGTCTCTCAGAGCTCACTGCCCAAATTCAGCTTGATGGGCCATTCCAGGTTATTCGTTTTGCCCTCTCACCATGGTGCCCCTGCCCCATCCAGCCCCAAGTTAGCTGATAGGGAAGGACCCACTCTTGTATTGTTTAAAGTACAAGAAGTTATTACATGATTCTGTACAGTAATGTTCAATTTACCTGTGTGAAATATGCATAATGTATTGTCAGAATGGAAATGATATAGTGAAGTACATTGAAATGTATAGTAAAGTGATAAGTTATGCCAATTGATGAATCAGATAGTACTTGTATAGCATGCTAATGGTATAAATGTCTTGTATATGTTGCATTTTCAATGTTATGATGGTACAGACTTGACGCGGATGCCAAGTTTTCCCAGGCAGGGAAGGGTGTAACCCCCCTACAAATGGGGGGTTCCCAAAAAGTATTTCCTGAGCTGGCCTAAATGCTCACTGCCAGGATGGTGTCCTGCATTTTAGCAGTTTAAATGTGATTACCAGAGCCTGCATAGCCTCTGTGTACTGTCTCTTTAAGAGCTGCCTGATTGCAGCCTAAGTAATCTGAGAGGGAACTCTGTTGAAAAATGTAACTATTTGCTAAAAATCATTTAGAGTGATAATGAAAATGTAGTTTGTCTAACCCGCTTTCTTTGTAGCAAGGACTGTTTTGTTTTGTCTCCACTGTCTTGGTCCTGGACTGCAAATTGGACCAATCAGTTCTGGTAGGACCTAAAATGTAGCTGGACTACAGGAGATGAATGAATTCAAAATCTGTAGGAACTGTAGTTTGGGTTGTTTTTTTTGCGCCTTTTTTGCAACTGAAGGCGAGCTCTTGCTTTGACTGACAGCCAAATCAACCAACCAAACCTTTTGGATCTTGGGGAAGTCTCGGGCTGCTTGCAATTTTCAGTTAGTTCTGAGCTGGGAAGTGAAATGAGAAGAGCTCAAGTGTAGTTTGGGCAGCAATCCTGAGTGGATTTACATGGGAAAAACTGTGAAAGGCCTGAGTTTTTGGCTTGCATTTCTGCTGCTGCTCCTGAGAGGGAGAGAAGATAATTATTTTGGACTAAATCCAAGTTTATGTGACTAAAGTAAGCTACTGAAGTGGGCCAGGCTCAACCTGAAGAAGACCAAATATTTTGCTGAATGTGACTGGCCTGTCAGGAGTTCTAGCTACCCCTAAGCTCCCGGTGTGTGCAGAGACTTTGTGATTGTGACCGGGGAGCACTTTGCCTGGTACAGTAAAATTCCTGTACATGTAAACGTCCTATGAGCTGCTAGGGGGTTGTGAGTTAGTTCCCCACTGTGTGAACTGTGTTCTGCTTGCTGGAAGCTGTATCCAGCCCAAAACAGACTGCATACGAATTTGTCTCCATGTGGTCTGGACCTTGCCAGACTGGCCCAACCAGACTACTCACTCCACAGAGAAGCCATCGACGAGAGACCTGCCTGGGGATCAGCCCCCTGCTCCATGCTTGAACAGGAATGACGCTTCTGTGACTCATGTGGTGCCTGCTTCTCCTGGCATTCCAGATCAACCACCTGCAGTCTCAATTTTTGTCCAGCCTGTGTCCAGTCTTTGGTATCATGAGTAAATACCAGGGTAGCTCCCTGCAACAACAGCTTAATCTGAGTGTGTCATCTGATTGTCTTGTTGTTTCGTTTCCTTTACAAACTGAGCCCTCTGGCTCTGCATTACAAATATTGTGTACTGTGCATGTTGTGTATTCCATCACAAGGCCCCAACCAGCTGCAACCCCGGGCAACAGTCCTGGCTAGCCCATCTCTTCTCTAGCTGGGTACCCAGAGGTGTGACTGTGTGGGGGGACTCAAAGCATATGCATACCTGTTTGACTGATATAACCTTTAAGCTAATTAACCTGATTTTGCCCCTTCCTAGTTCAAGTCCACTGAATAAATCAGATCTAACTTTTTCTGCATGTAATCTGACTGTCGTTCTAGTTTGTGCTCAAAGTACTGTACCGTTGCTATTTGCTGTGCATAACCTTGTTTTACAGGGGGTCCCCAGGGTCAAGCCAGAGGAACCAGCCCTGGTGGTAAGTGCAAACAGTGTGGGTACTTGTGTGGTGTACCAGGGGTATTGTGAAAGTGATTATTGTACAGTGTTCAGGACACTAGAGGGGAAACAGTTACAGTGTCCCAGAGGGCTGTGCCCAGGTTAGCTTGACCACTACCAACCCTGACCTCTGGGTGGAGACACCCGTTTCAGAACTCAGGCCTCTTAACCTGCTATTAGCCAAGCAGGCAGGGGTAGTAGCCCTTGGGATAGTGCCACCTAGGGGTTACACAAGTATTATCAGCCATTTTTGTGGATAATAAGTTATGAACAGCATCATAATCTGTGAAATTATACACAGTTCCATCAAAAACTACATGCAGTCGAGCTGTCAAGAATAGCTTAGCTAGGGCACTTATTTGAATAAACCCAGATTTCAAAGTTGATAGTCTTTTCCTTCTCTTTCTGGTTTCTGTAGCCAGATCAGCAAAGACATGAATGGGTTTCCTGGTTTTACTGCAAACCTTTACAATTTCCTAGCTAAGGCCCACACTGCATCCCTACCCAGCAATGTTGCACAGGTTGCCCTTATTTCTTTACTACCAAGGACATTTTCATGAAACAGATCTCTGCCTTATCCACTCTGATAGCTGCAAGGAGCAATAGCATGGCCCACCACTCATTCATTGACAGCCATAAAAAAACAAAAACATGTCTCGATGCTGGCTCAGTGGCTCGGCAGTAGTGCCACTGCCCACCATGCTGGGGTCTCAGGTTCAGGTGCAGACTCGGGTCTCTGGGGGTTGGGCGCAGGGGGGGAGAAGATCGACCTTTTTTACTTTGAAAAGTATATTTATTAAGTTTTCATTTCAGAGACAGAAAATATTACATACAAACACACCTCCTTAGCTATGTGACACATAATTTCAGTCCATTCCCAAGTAATCCATGAATACCAGTCTCCACATGCTGGACTACATTGTATAATACAGTTTTGCCACATAAAGTCATCAATGACAGGTACCACCGGATAAATTGGACCCAGGAGTGATCCTAGCTGTAGGACATTAACCCACTAAAAACGATGACATAAACAGAAACCGTTATCTCAAAACCAGGTTCAGTACATACAGATTTTCTGCATTATACAATATGGCTTGATGACATAACAACTGTGCAATATCTGATACACTATCTGCGGCATTCCGCTTACACCATGATCTTGGTCCTTATTCATAAGGGTGGGACCTCAGAGCTCAAATAATTCCTGTTCTGATTATTGCAGCGCACTCAGGGTATATGAAGTCAAGGTAACGGACCCATGTCCTTTCAAATTGTTCATCCCATCCTTAAGTGAGCCTTTCTAGGGGCAGCACTTAATACAAGTTCCCCCCAAAGCTCTGCTGTTTGAGTTACCTTGGATACCCAGATGTTCTGAATACAGTGCTGGCCAGCACCAAAAGAACGTGGCTATTACACACAGGAGAGCTACCACAGTAGTGCAGATTCTACATCAAAAGCCCTATGAGGGAAGACTAAAGGACCTCAATGTGTACACCCTGGAGGAGAGGAGGGAGAGATGGGATATGACAGAGACCTTTAAATACTTCACAGGGGGTTAATAAGGTACAGAAGGGGAGTATTTTTCAGAAAAAAGGTACTCTAGAATAAGGGGGCATACTTTGAAGCTGGAGGGGGTTAGGTTCAGGAGAGATCTAAGGAAATATTTCTTCACAGAGACGGTGGATTTCTGGAACAGCTGAGGTAGTGAGGACAAAAACAGTGGTAGGGTTAAACAAGCATTTGTCAATGCCGAATGTTTGCTTGCTGGCATTGGGATTGGTAGTGTAGGAGTTAGACAGCTGCATAATGGGAATGGCAGTGAAGTATTGAACTGAAGCCAACCCCGCCACCACCCTGCAGATACGAACAGGCATTGGGGTGTGCCTTTGGGTCATCAGGCATAATGGCCACGCCATTTCACCACACCCCACCCTGCAGACACTGACAAGTGTCACGGTGTGCCTTGGGATCTTTGGCCCTAATGCACACCCCATTCCATTAGGAAGTACGGTGAGATGGGTGTGGTATAGGAGAATGGGGTGAACTTTGGGGCCAAAGAGTCCAAGGCATACCTCGATGCCTCTCAGTGACTGCAGGGTGTGGAATGGTATGAGCATCACAGGCAAGAATCCCAAGTCTCACCCCTGATGCCTGTCATTCTCTATAGGGTGGGCGTTATAGTTGAAAAGCCTAATACCTCAGGCATTCGTTGGTATTTTCACTCCAACTTTTCAACATGTTTGTTTTGTGACCCCACCTCATGAACAGGGGGAATATTAGTTTGTTAGCCGAAAGCTGCTTATGCACAGTGACTACGGCATTTAGCACCACAGGTGCAAAAATATTCCGAACAGGATGTAAAAAATGACAGCTGTACTCTTTCATGGGGAGGTGTAAAAAATGGCTATGTTGCAAATGTGTAGTAAAAATATTTAAAAAAATGGTGAAGTCACGAACATAGAAACTGTGCAACGCACACCCATAATATAGTTAGGTTGGGGATTTCTTACAGCAGATTGTCAACTCAGGCATTTTGGTGCCTCCGATCATGAACAGTGTCACTGTGATTTTCTTTATCTGTGCCGAACAATGATTTCCCACAGCAACCACGCATCTCTGCACTGAAAGTGTGAAAACACACTTCGGCCATGTTGTGAAAAATGGCAGCTGTACTGCTCATAAGGAAGTGTGGAAAAATGCCACTGGTGAAAATCTGGACTGAAAATATTACAAAGTCATGAACTAACGAGGGTGCATGGAAACTGTGCAATGCTCACTCGTAACACAGTCATTTTATGGACTTTTGTCACCAAATTTTCAACATAGCCATTTTAAGACCTCTGCTCATGAACAGTGTAACTGTGATTTTCTTAATCTGTCCTAAACATTGCTTTCGCACACCAACAGCACCATTGTGCGCTACATGTGTGAAAACACATTTTGGTGAACATATGAAAAATTGCAGCTGTACTGTTCATAAGGAAGTTTAATAAAATGGACATGTTGAAAATCTGGAGAGTGAAAATATTAAATTTGCAAACTTCACAGGCATGCGTGGGAACTTTATGGAGCATACATTTCGTAAAAGGAATCATTTAATTTCACCAAATTCTCAACATAGCCATTTAAGACCTCTGCTCATGAACAGTGTCACTTTGATTTTCTTAATTTGTCCTGTACATTGATTTCGCACACCGACTGCGCCATTGTGCGCTACATGGGTGGAAACACATTTTGGGTGAGATGTGAAAAATGACAGCTCTACTACTCATAAGAAGGTGTGGTACAATGGCAATGTTGAAAATCTGGAGTGAAAATATTGAAAGTTTGCGAACTAACGAGTGTGCGTAGGAACTGTACAACTCACGCTCGTAAAACATTCATTTTTTGAAATTTTTTCACCAAATTCTCAAAATAGCCATTTTAAGATCTCTGCTCATGAACAGTGTCACTGTGATTTTCTTAATTTGTCCCGTACATTGACCTCGCACACCGACTGCACCATTGTGCGCTACATGGGCAGAAACACATTTTGGGTGAGATGTGAAAAATGTCAGCTGTACTACTCATAAGAAGGTGTGGGAAAATGGCAATGTTGAAAATCTGAAGTGAAAATATTGAAAATTCACGCCCTTACGAGCGTGCGTAGGAACTGCGCAATGCACGCTCGTAAAACAGTCATTTTTAGGACTTTTTTCACCAAATTTTCAACATACCCATTTTAAGATGTCTACTCATGAACAGTGTCACTGCGATTTTCTTAATTTGTCCCGTACATTGATTTCGCACACTGACTGCGCCATTGCGCGCTACATGGGCGGAAACACATTTTGGGTGAGATGTGAAAAATGACAGCTGTACTACTCATAAGAAGATGTGGTAAAATGGCAATGTTGAAATCTGGAGTGGAAATATTGAAAATTCTTACGAGCCTGCGTAGGAACTGCGCAACGCACGCTCGTAAAACAGTCATTTTTGGGAATTTTGGCACCAAATTTTCAACATGGGGTTTTTGAGACCCCTTCTCATGATTGATGTCACTGCCATGGCGTTATTCGGGTCCAAAGGGTGATTTCACAGTCACTGCGTGAAATCACCCTTCGACCAATAACGCCATGACAGTGACATCAATCATGAGAAGGGTCTCAAAACCATGTTGAAAATTTGGTGCAAAATTCAAAAGAATGCCTGAGATATGCAATAAAGTTGAAACCCACCTATCTAGCCCATTATACAGCTTACGGCATTTCCTCAGTTGGTCGCCTTTGAAGAGTGCAGAGCGTGTTCCCGGTCCACGAAGATCGTCGCGCCAGGTCCGGAGGTAAGTATGGGGAGTGGGGGAGCTGGGTGCGGGTTGTGGGAGGGGCGGGAGACTCACCGTTGGACTGTTTTTCTTCGCGGGTAAAAAGAAAAGCGGACGACGTGGGGCGTTTGCCATGCTGGGGTGGGCTCCCAGCGTGGCACAAGGGCGTTGAGGGCGGCCGTTCAGCCGACGGGGGATTGGGCACCCCTGTTGGCCTACAGTTGCTTGCACGCTGGGGTGGGCTCCCAGCGTGGCACTCCCTACTGGGGGATGACAGTGCAGCGGCGGGGGGATTGGGCACCCGTCGGCCATATGATTACTTCGCGGCTGGGGTGGGCACCCAGCGTGGCATTTTGCAAGCTGTTTGGGGAGTCGAAAGAAACGCAGCACAGCCGACGGGATTGGGCACCCGGTCGGTTATACAGTGCACCATGGGCGCGGTGCACACCTGTGGGTGTCTGTGGGGGAGCTGACGTGAGCAGCCTTATCTTATCGCTGCTCACTCAAGCGTAGCTCCCCCTTTCAACTGTATGCCACTGCATTTTGGAGCATGTCATAGACAGCTCCAAAATGCATTGGATTACAGGGGCCGCGCCTGCCAGCGCACTGACTGAATTGGAGGAGGAGGTGACACACCTCCGAAATCTCCGATGATGGCACTATGTTTCTTGCACATGCGTGCAAGCAAACATAAAAATGACTGGCATAGGCACAGGGAAATCGTAGAGATAAGGAAAGGGAGGAAAGAGACAGCATCATAGATCAAGTGGGTCTAATTAAAAAAATAAATACATAAATTGGGCAGACTGGGTGGGTCAAGCAACCCTTATCTGCCGTCAGATTCTATGTATCTATATTATATGGCACCCATTCCTCTTTGTCTTGATCCTCAATACCAAAGACTAGTGCCTGTAGTGTTAGCAGAATTTGCATTTGTGTATGACCCCAGACATTTTAGCAATCTCACCCCAGAATGGTTGAAGCTTGTTGTGGGCCCAAAAATAGTGATAGTACAATATGCCGTTAGTTCCTTGGCCCTCTTCCTCCTCCTCCCACAAAATGGGGATATCACAGTGTTATACTTGTGCACCACCTGTTGGGGTTGGTACATCATACTGATGAATTTATATTGGGCTTCTTTGTATTTATTGCAGATAGGCCCATATGTGAGGCACATTACAATTGCCAGCCCTTGTGAGGTATGCCATACCTCATATCTGTCTCTCACCTTGCTTTCGCCTTCAGAGAGGGGTCTGAGTCTAGGTTCCTAGTTTGTGTCACTACTGCTGACATCATCTGCTTCATGCGCTGCTGTTGGTTTAGGATGACTTGCTCTAGGAAGCTAATTTTTATATTGGCTTATGCTTGTGCACCAGCCAACATCTTGCAGTAGTAGAAGATTTGGAGGCACGGTCACTGTTGGGCGAATGCAGGGCATGCATCAGTAGGTGCGTCCCTCATTCCCCAATCAGGCAGCATGCAGGTGCCACATCAGCAATTTGGAATGTGGCCACCAGATCTAACAAAAGGTCTGCTGCAATGAGAGTGAAGCTCTCATGCAGCGTGACCACAACACCCCTTCCGACGTGCACCCAACACTGCTGCCGCCTCCTGTCAGAATGCCGATGGGGGAGCCACTCCCTGTCGGTATAATGACCCCCCTCCCATTTAAACTGTATGCCGAGGGGATGCCCAATCCCCTCAGCATCATGCGCCCCAACAGTCTTTCTTTGCCAACGGGCCCAATCCCGTGAGGCTTTAATCCCCATTCATTTTGCTGATGGGGAGCTCACTCCCTGTCGCATAATGTCATGCCCCCGATTTTGTCAGGTGTCGTGGGGAGCACACTCCCCATTGGCATAATGCACCCACCATTTGTTATGTGCTGAGAGGGGTGCCCAACAGGAGTGCCCAATCCCCCATTGGCTACAGCATCCCTAAAAACATTAAGTGGCATGCTGGGAGCCCACCCCAGCATGCCAAATCCCCTGAAAAAGGGAAACCATCCCACAGTGTTGTTTTTATTTTTAATTTTAACCCTGTGACGAAGAAAACATTCCCTCTCGGTCTCCCTGCTCCCTCCCACAACCCGCGTCCACCCACTGCGCACCCTGCCTCCCCACATCCCCCCCTCACCCCATACTTACCTCTGGAATCTGGCACGACTATTTCTGGTGGACCAGGAACACATCTGCACTCTTCAAAGCCGGCCACGAACTGAAGTAATGATGGTAAGCTGTATAATGGCATAAATAGAGGTTTTTCAACTTTGGTGCAAATCTCAGCCATTTTTTGGATTTTTTGCACCACATTTTCAACATGGGGTTATTGGGACCCCTCGTCATGAATTCAGTCACTGTCAATATGATATCTGGTCCCGAAAGGTGATTTTGCGGTCACTGCAGAGAATCACCTTTCAGGATCGAGTAATGAAACGACAGTGCCACTGCTCATGAGGGGGGCTCTCAAAAAGCCTATGTTGCAAATTTGGTGAACAAATCCAAAAAATTGCTGTTTTTTTATGAGCATGTGTTGGGCTGTTTCCATGCACACTTGTAACTTCGTGAATTTGTAATATTTTCACTCCGGATTTTCAAAATTGGCATTTTGCCACACCTCCTTATGAACAGTACAGCTGTCATTTTACAAATCCTGGCCAAAATGTGATTTCACACATCTGGCGCAGAATAGCACGGTCGCTGTGCAAAATCAGTTTTCGGGACAGTTTGAGAAAATGACGGTGACACTGTTCATGTGCAGAGATCCTAAAATGCCTATGTTGAAAATCTGGTACTGAAAGTCCATAAAATGACTGTGTTACAAGCATGCACTGCGCAGTTTCCACACACCCTTGTAACTTCAAAAATGTGCAATATTTTCATGCCAGATTTTCACCACTGGCATTTTTTCACACCTCCTTATCAACAGTACAGCTGTCATTTTTCACAGCCTGCCCAAAATGTGTTTCCGTACCTGTGGCGCACAATGGCATGGTTGCTGTGGGAAATCAACTTTTGGGACTGATTAACAAAATAACAGTGCCACTGTTCATGAGGGGAGGTCCCAAAATGGCTATGTTGAAAATGTAGCTAAAAAACTCTCAGAAATAATTGGGTTATGGACATGTGTTGTGCAGTTTCTATGCATGCTCATGACTTCGCCAATTTTTCATATTTTCACTCCAGATTCTCAACGTTGCCATTTTTTTACACCTCCTCATGAACAATACAGATGGTCTTTTCCACATCCTGCCCAAAATGTGTTTTCGTTCCTGTGCCGCCAAATGGCTTAGCTGCTGTGCAAAACCACCTTTCAGCTAACAAACTGATAGTGCTGCTTTTCATGAGGTGGGCTCACAAACAGCCCATGTTGAAAATTTGAAGTGAAAATACCAACACACACCTACGGTGTTAGGGTTTCCAACTGTAACACCCCACCTGTAAAGACTGACAGGCATCAGGGTTGTGACTTGGGATCATCGGCTGTAATGGTCACTCCATTCCACCCCCACTCCCACCCTGCAGCAGTGACAGGCATTGTAGTGTGCCTTGCACTGTTCGACCACAAAGTTCACCCCATTCTCCTATACTGCACCCACCTCAGCATATTTCCCTATGGAATGGGGTAAGTATAACGCCCAAAGACCCCAAAGCACACCATGACACTTATCAGTGTCTACAAGGTAGGGTGAGGTACAATGGCATAAGCGTTATAGCGGACGACCCCAAGGAACACCCCAATGCCTAACAGTCTCTACTGGGTTGGGGTGGGGTTGGTGTCACTTCAATGCTTCACTGCTATTCCTATTATGTGTCTCTAACTCCGGCACTACCAATGCCAATGCCAGCGAGACAACATTTATCATTGACAAATGCTTGTTCCTACTAGTAGTTCGCTTGTATCCAGGCCACCTATCATGCATCTGAGCTATAGGTATAGAAAGTGTTGTGCATTAGGGACTTCCCAGAATTGCTGGATTTTAGCAGATGGGCATGCCCCATCCTTAGTAACCAAGACTCCAGGAATTGTATTCCATGAAGCTGCCATTCTTTGCTGCTACCCCCTCCCAGTCAAAGGAAGAACCGAGGGTTATGGACTAGTGGTATGAATAGCATGATTTCTGCCACCCCAGCTTACCCTGAAAATGCCCACCCAGGCATGCAGTGTTCATTCCACCTGGGGGGTTTTAGTGGGTATCCATTTCATGTGCCCCTGGCCCCCAAACCCGGGCAGCCTGGCAGGATCTACTGTTTGCAGAGAGGATCCCCCCTTCTTAAGAACTCATGAGCAGGAGCAATGGTTCAGGAAGACTTCCCAGCCTTCCTTTTCCCAGTGGGAGGGTGGATTCTGTAGTTTCAAGTCTCCTTGTCTCTGCACTACTTTCAATATTTGAATCCCATCACGGACACTGGCTACATCTTGCCAAGGTAGTTTTATGCAATAGCCAAGCGGTTCTATCTTTTTAGGCACACAGTCTTTTCAAAGCCCTTCTGTTTAAAATCTTAAATCATACAATCAGACCCCAGGCAGAGTTGATAAGAAAATCATAAATGTTTACTTAACATAAAAGCAATACAGAAAAGTCTACAGTTTGGAAGAACTTTGAAATGCAGACAATAACAAAAGTAAAACTGGATGGTTCACAGAAAACACTAGATACTGTATTCTAAACTTTGCCTTATTTTGATGTTAAAGTTCAGACAACATTTCAAATGTCCTTGTAGATATGACAGTTCATTAGGCAATAGAATTTGTAGCAATTCCTTGATCCAAGTCTCTGGATGTCCTTTTAAAAGGCTCCAGGTGCTGTCCTTGTTGAAAAGTCTTGGTTTCCAAAATTCTGACTTAAAATCAGAATGTTCTGTTCAGTATGTGAAGAGTCTAATTCCCATATACTCAGGTCTGGTTTTTGAGATTTTTCCAGGCCTACACATATACTTTCTGGTATAAAAGTATATGCCAGTTGGACAGACTATCTGCCTTCCAACTACTGTATTTCAACTGCTCAGCATTCGAAGTGTGTGTCTGATGATATACTTGAGGGTCATTTTAGGACACATCCACCTTATTATTTTCTCTAAGGAGGGGTTAATGATCCCAGGACAATACAGATATTAGGCTGCAACAGTTTACCTTTCCCTGTAGGTGCCACTGGGGCTCCATGTCAATTCCTGTGACATCTGGTCCATGCATTTGGTTTAACCCCCTAGGTCATCCCCCTGACTTCTTCATGTCATGGAAAGCTACAGTGGGATATGTTATGCCATCCTAGGGCCATATACCTGTCTCCCTTATCTTGATATATACCAGATTCACCCTAGCCATTAGAACAATTAAGGCTATTTTACAGTTTCATTCCTAAGGCCTTTTAAAAAGACAGTGCCTTAATTATTCAAAAGTACATTACAGCATATGCAACATGAACCCACATTAATGGATCTAGGCCTATCATGCGACAATCCTACTATACTTTAGGGTGCGCCCCACCACTGCCAAGTATGCATGTAGAGAGTGTGGTGTCCCCTCTTTCTCCAGGTCATACTGTTGTGCTCTCTCAGTTTGTGCAATCCAGACCTTGATAAATTGGGTCACAGCTGCCCAGTAACAATGTTGCATTTCTGAAAATTTCAGGCCCCTATGCTGTGCTCTGTGTTCCTCTTAAGCATATAGTCAAGCTTGCCCTGGGTCACTTGCCTGCCCATAGACATTTTTTTCTGCCTTCCTCTGTTCCCCCCGACCTCCCACTCCTTTTGGCTGCTCAGCATTCCTGTCTGCCTGCCAGTCTTACACTTTGCTGCTGCTTCCTGCCACCTGACTCTCTAGACCACCCCCACATCCCTGAAGGGTACAGCTTATCCCTGCTGAGGGGCCCTCTCCTTGGGGTAAGGAGGGGAGTAGCATTCCTGGGGGGGTCCTCCAAGATACACAGGGCTTGGGGTGCAGAAGCAGTGCACTAGGGAACTGTGGCATTGAGGGATTACGTAGTTGTCATCTGGCAGGCCAAAATGGGTGCTAGTTTCCATTTTCTAGACCCCACCCCCCACCCAAGTGGCATGCACTATAGCGATGCCCTGAAGGCAGAGCCAGCCAACATGTGGTCACCCATGCTGGCAAGGTTCCACACACCATCAGGTGTCACTCTCTGAGTGGTGCTCCACAGTACCCTCCCCTTGGAGGGCAGCATCCATGTGAATGTTCTATCGCCCTCCCTGTCAGCCTCCACATCTGATGTCCCTGACTCAGGGCTCAGACTCAGGTCATCAGTGTGCCAAACCCATAGAAATTTAATGGAGGCTGCCTCTAGCCTCTGTCTGTCCTTCCTGGTCAAACCCAAAGGAAGCATCTGTATCGGGTATAGAATCTTGGGGAGTATTATTATCTAAGTCAAGATTAGTCTCCCTAACCATGGATGGGGTAGAGCTTGTCATCTTTCTATATTGACCATGAGCACCACTTGGAGGGTTCTATAATGGAGCTGGCCCGACAGCACAGTGGTAGCACTACCACTTGCAACGCCAATGACCAGGGTTCAGGAATACACCTGGGTCATTGTAGGGATGGCTGAGCATCTCATGGATGATTGCCTCCTAGGGGATAAGAGGGAGTTTGGTCTCCACTGCAGTACTGCCACCTGTGCGACAACAGGTGATGGTTCAGCTGGAACCAAGGTCTGAGGAAGGGGGAGTCATCTGCTTGATATTCAGCATCAGCCAGGTCTTTCCAACGTCATAGGGAAGCGAGGAAAAAATTGGGGAAAAAACTCTCAACCAAGCAGGATGCCATCTGCTGCCCATTGTAGACCCTCCACCGCTGACTGGGTTCTCTGCTCCAATAAGTGGCATTGCAACTCTGCCCAGAATGGAATAAGGGCCCGACCCCACCCCACGACCCATTCCATGGGAGTCATCCATGGGAGAACCACAGAGTAGAGGTAAGTCCCACAGATGATGGACGATGGAGGTCAGTGGGGCTGCAAGGAGCAATAAGCACAGTAAAGTTAAAAAGGAGGAGTCATGCCTGCCTGGTGGCGCAGAGGGTTGAGGCACTGGCTGCCTTACCTCGCACTATGCCAGTGACCTGGGTTCAGGAACAACCTCGGGTCACTGGGGGGGAGAGAGCGGAGCAGGATTGAGCATGCTAGTGAGCAGCTCTCCTCAGGGTCGCAAGGGTGGGTTGGCACCCCCCTGAAGTTCCACTCCCACTGGGGGGAGGTCTGGTAGGTAACGTAGGCAGTGGGGAGGCAGAAAAGTATCAGGAGGTGGAAGGGGCTGAGCTGGCACCACAAAGTGTGAAGCGTGCCTCCACATTCTCACACGGTCATGTGCTGAGGGCCGAGGGGAGGGGGTCAGCGGAGAAAAATCTGTAAAAATACATATGTGTCCCCATCACCAGTTGGTGGGAGGAGGTGATGGGGACTAAAAGCTAATATTAAAAAAAAAAAGGGAGTAGGGGTCTACAATTAAGGGCATAGAGCCCATCCAATGTAGGTTCCACTCTTAGTCAAAATATGTAATATGCTCCTGATATGTTGTGAAAGGGATCTGCAGAGTGTGTAATTGCGCCCTAACTGCTCCTACTCCCATGAGACAGGATTTTTCCAGGTTAATTTTATAGCCTGAAAAATACAAAAAGTCCGATAGTGTGCTGAGCAAAGCCCAGATGGAGGACCCAGGATTCGCAGAGTAAACCAAAATGTCATCTGATCTGCATATAGGGTAATCTTATGGGAGGCACCGACACTAGAACTAAGGTCTATGATTCCAGCTTCTGCCCTAATTTGTATGTCTAGGGTTTGAATGGTATGAACAACAGGGGGATAGGGGGCATCCCTTTTATTCCTCTGGCCAAGGAAAAGAGGCTTAAGGGTTGGCTATTTAAAAGCATTCTGGCAGTAAGTCCCTACACAACAGTTTAGCCATATTCATAAAGGGCTGTCTAAGACCAAACATTTCCATCATGCTAAATAAATATTCCCACTTATCCTGCTAAATGCCTTCTCTGCATCCAGGGAGAGCACAAATGCCCCCAAACCGGGTGCTGAGAAGCTCCATGTGCCACATAAAGCAGTCTTTGAATGTTGTGACAAGACAGGCAATCCCACACAAACTCAGTCTGGTCCAGGTGAACCACCAAACCCAGTACCTTGTCTAGTCAAGTGGCCAGTATCTTGGCATATATTTTGTCCTAATTAAGGCATAAGAAGGGGCGATATGAACTGCAGTTCAAGGGGTCTTTCCCTGATTTAGGCAATATCCAAATTAGTGCCTCATGACATGTGTGAGGTAGCACCCCTCCCCACTTGCTTTATTATATACTGCTGCAAGGCACTCACTCAGTGGTTCCTGAAGGTGGAGGAAGAACTCTCCTGCAAACCCATCTGGGCAACATGCTTTACCCTTATGAAGTGAGCGTACTGCTCCCCCCACCTCCTCTGTTGTTATCTTTCCCCATAGCCAGGGCCCCTGGTGTTCTGCGGCAGAATTTTCTGATTTCTGCGGCAGGGCTCCTTGACTTCTGCGGCAGCATTTTCTGATTTCTGTGGCATAATTTATTTATTTCTCTGGCAGAATGCAGTCCTGTCATTGGCTAAATATGATGTGATGTCATCAATGACATCATATGCTGAGCATAGAGGAGGGGCTCCAGGATAAACGAGGTGGGAAAGAAAGCCTGACACTATGGAAAAACAGTATATTTATATGAAAATTCACCAAAAACAATGAATTCTGCGGCAATATATATATTCTGCGGCATGATGCAAATTCTGAGGCAAATTCCGCAACCGCAGAATTCCAGGGGCCTTGCCCATAGCATTTCAGTTTGCTCTTGTGTCAGCTTAGGTGTGTGACTGCTATCAGGGAACTGATTAGCTGGTTCCACTCTGCATTGACATGCAAAGCTAAATAGTGTTTTATAGTAGAATGCAGTACTTTCCTTATGTCTTGCACTGTTTATAAGATGCCCCTCTCTTGTTCTGATGTTTATAAGAATGTTGGCTGTTCTCTTTGCCCATGATAAGTGTGTCAAAAGTGGACTGTACTTGTTATCCCACTCAAAGAAGCACTGCTTTGAATAGAAATGAATGGTTCAAGCCCCCTCCCCATGGAAGATATTAGGTTCTTCTCTGGCCACTGCCAACTGTCTGAGGCAGTCTGCAGTCTTGTCTGTGTAAGATCTGACATTCAGTTACTTGAGTGTTCTCTCCAATGCTTGTTGCTTATCCTGTCCAACTCATCATATTGCTGCCACATATGAGATTAGCGTACCCTGCATATAACTTTTCCCTTCCTCCCAATATACCCCTGCATTTGGTGTGGTTGCCTTGTTGGTGAATGTGTAGATTTCCTGGTATGTGGTCATATAGTCCATAAATTCTTTGGTGGTCTAAAGGTGCGTTAGGAAGCACCATGTGCCTCTCTTGACCTGTTCTCTCTCCCCCCCCCCCCAAAAGCTGTACCATCACCAGTGTGTGGTCCACAATCACTGTGTTACTGATTTCAGCTTTGCCTACCCTGCAATAAAATTGTCTGGGTACCATGCTATAGTCAATCCAAGACCACCATGCATGTGGGTTTGAGTAAAAAGTATGTTCATGGCTCTGTCGGTGGAAGGCCCACCAGGCAGCCACCAAATCCAGGTCCAGGAGTCTCTGTCTTCACAGTCCTACCACCACCTTGTGGCAGGTAGTCCCAGAGTCCCTGTCAAGGTGGCGTTTCAATGCACAATTAAAATCACCACCCAGTATCAGCCCTCAAAACCCTCTCTGTTAATGACAGCCACGATATCTTGGAAAAACTGTGGGTCCACGATAGCCAGCGCATATATGGAGCCAAACTTAACCCTCTGACCACCCAGTGTCACCTCAACAAACACATACTGCCCATTTGATGGATCAGGCACCACTCTTTCCACTGTGAAAGGCAGATTTTTGTGTATAAGTATTGCCACACCATGTGTATGGGAATTATATGAGGCAGAATAGCATTTGCCTACCCAGTCCTTTTCCAGTTTATAGTGTTTCTGCAAGGTAAGGTGCATTTCTTGCATTAAAGCTGGCTGTGTGGCCCTGCACTTGAGTGCTGTTATAATTTTCTTCCTCCTTATGGGTGTGTAGAATCCCCAGACATTCTATGATACTATCTGAATTGAGTCAATAGTGATTTATAGGAATACGGGATCAGGTGGGGGCCAAAGCCCTCCAAAAACAGAACCTACTTCCTGAACATCCAGTTCAACCCTGTCCCAGAAATGCATAACTGCCCCTCTGTAGCAAAGAAAAGAAATATAAAGCCATGACTATGTTCAGTTAACTTGCTGAGATATGAAATGTGTAACCTGTACTTAAGTTTTAACAACATTCACACTATCAACATAAACAGTAACTGTAACATGAAAAAGCATATGAAACCACATTTGTTTCCATTAAATGTTCACTGTCCACTTGGTTCCAAAGACCCTAAGGCATGATGACTGGGAACCAGCAACTGAAGTCTCAAATTTTATGTGGACTAATGTAACCCCCCCATCATAAGTCATACCAATATCAAGTAAACTCTGTTTTATTTAATCTCCACATTTCCCCAGTGTCCACTACTCTGTTGCCTTATGTGAAGTTAATTTCCTCATTAGGTTACTGTTTCCATTCCCTCCAAACACCTGACCCAATGTTGTTCTCCCTGATCTCGTTTCACTTGCCCATAGGCAGGGTCCAAAAATTAAGTCACGCAATCTACCCCTCCCCCCAACCAAGATTCAAAGCTAGGCATGAGCAGCCTCTGTTCCAATATATATAATTTGCACACACACCTTTTGTCCTCCCCCTCTGCAAAGGGCAAGTAAGCCCATTTTCAGACTCACTAGAACCAAAAGTGTCCTCTAGCATGTAGCTGCTGTTCAGTGCACTGCACGCAACCATAAGGTCCTTCTTAGATGTTGCCAGAGACACCAAGATACCTGCTTGTGGCACTTTGTTCATCTGGGCTCCAAAGAGTTCATGAGCATGAGTATGTTGTGGTAACACTGTCGACGGATGTAAGCATAGCACATTGTGGTGAGGAACATGCCTTCATGGCATAGGAAAAAGAATCATCAGCACCATCTTTAAGTGCTCCTCCATGTGGTGCTCTGCCCATCATCTGGACCCTATTCTTGCCCAGCCATGAGTAAACCAAAGTACATTTAGGGCACTCCTGTAGAAAAACTTGTCAAACATAGGCTGAAGTTTACTGGCAGATTAAAGTCAAGAGTGTATAATGGCACAATACATGCATACTTTGTAGAGTCAGTAGTTGAGTGTGTCCTGAAAGTTCATGGGCAAGTCCCTATATCCAGCGTCAGCCAGCAAACTGAGACAGAGGGGAAGGGAAGGCATTCTTCATCAGAGACTGCACAGGAGAGAAATGCTGTCCAGTAAGAGTTCAAAAATCTGGCATCCCCCTTATCTCTGGACGTTTGCAAGAGATCCTTATATAAACTGTGGAAGTAGTAGACTCAGTCTATATAGGCAGAGTGGAAGTGGGGACACATGGATTGTCCATTAAGATCAAAAACAAATACATGGGTTAAATTCCCTCTCTTTTGGGCCCTTGTAAATTTTTACCAGTTGTGTCCCATAGAAAATGTTTAGCCTCAGTCGCATTCCAGAAAATATATTGAGTGCCACTGAATTTAAATCTAAGCACTGGAGGAAAGACAAAGACAAAATCCATTTTGTGGGAGCTAAACATGTGGCTCAAGGGCTGGTGCCAGGAAAAAGGACACAAATTTGTAGGTAACTGGCAACAGTTTTGGGAGCAAAAGTTCTTTAAATTCGATGGACTGCATCTGACTAAGAAGGGAGTCAGTGCATTGGGGCAGAAGTTTAATGTCTTTGCAGACTATTTAAACTAGCAAATGGGGAGAGGGATGCAGCACCCAATACATTGAACGGGAAGAACACCCTCCCTCAGCTAGTGATCAAACAGGATTTCAGCATGTTTGTAGTTCATTTGCATCACCAAGTAAGGAAAAAGGTCTGGCTCCCCATACAATGCGCTGGGGAAACGCCGGACCTCACCCAACAAATAACGCACCGAAATCTGGCCAATGGAAAATCGTGTACACAAATGCCCACAGTCTGGGTAACAAGATCCCAGATCTGGAGGCAACAATGACAGAGGTTGAACTGGACATAGTATCTATTAGTGAGACATGGTTCACCAGTAGCCACACTTGGGAGACTTCAGTACCTGGCTATGTACTGTTCAGAAGAGACCGAGGTGCAAAAAGTGTGTGTGGGGGAGAGGGGTGGCCCTTTATGTCAGTGAAAATATCAAACCTACAGAATTTCAGAATACACATAAGGAGTCAGAAGAACTGTGGGTCACCCTGGAAACAGGAAATGGGACAGCCATATGAACTGGGGTTGTCTACAGGCCTCCAGACCAGGGGAAGGACATAGACACATTACTGTGAGAAGATATACAAAACATGACAACTAAAGGGGAGGTTCTGATAATGGGAAACTTCAACATGCCAGATACAGACTGGTCAATGCCAGCAGGAACATCTGCCAGAACCAGACACATAGTGGATTCCCTGCAGGGGAAGGGCCTCAAACAACTAGTACAACAACCCACAAGAGACAGAGCTATCCTGGATCTAGTACTGACTAACGGGGAAAGGATCACAGATCTCCAGCTAGAAGGTCACCTGGAGACCAGTGACCATCACATGGTATGGTTCAATTTGACCACCAGAACTAAATCATCCCATTCCAAGGCAAAAATATGGGACTTCAGAGGAGCTAACTTTGATAAGATGGCCAACAGAGTTCAGCTAGCCCTGGCAAGAAGAAATGCACTTGAGGGGGTGCAGGCAAAGTGGGCAAACATTAAGGATGCAATACTTGAAGCATCATCCCACTGCATTAAGGAGAAAAGCAAGAGCAAAATAAGAAGGCAGCCACTTTGTTTCTCAAAAACAGTAGCAGAAAAGATCATAGCCAAAAGGCTAGCCTTCAGGAAATACAAGGGAACACAGTGGGACGAAGATAGGGAGGCATACTAAACTTCCCTAAGGGAAGCAGGGAAGGCAGTAAGGCAGGCAAAGGCCCAAACTGAGGAAACACTAGCACAAACAGTAAAAGAAGGTGACAAGGAGATGGCCCGGTGGCGCTGAGGGTTGAGGCGCTGGATGCCATACCTCGCTCCATGCTGGCGACACGGGTTCGGGAATGAGGCAGGGCTGTCAGGGGTCGGCAGGGTTGGAGACGGATCAAGCATCCATAGGACTGCTCTCCTTCTATGAGGAGGGGGGAGGACTGCTGCTGGTGCTTGGGTGGCCCCTGGTGATGGCTGGGGATCACTGAGCATGGGTAGGATGTATGGGGCTCGTACTGTGGCGGGATGCCAGGATCAGGGTGTGAGCAGACGTGCGTGCGCTCGGGTCCTTGGGCGTCATTGCACGCCATAGATGTCGGGAGGGAGAACAAGGAAATATGGGCAACAGACGCGGCGGCTTGAGGGCCGTCCCTTGTGAGGAAGACCGGTCGGCTCAGTGGATACGTGGCACTGGATCCTGTTCAGGAGGGTTGAGCTCAGGGGGAGAAGCTCCCTTCCACCCCGCCACAGGGGGTAAGCCATGGGAGTAGCCGCGTGACCAACAAAGGAGCGCCGGATTCCTGGAGATGGCGGCCGGAGAACTGAAGGGGATGCCAGAAGCAGTGAGGTAGGCAATCTGGTGGCTCAAGGAGGAAAAGTAAATAGCAAAAAAAAAAAAGGTGACAAGACTTTCTATAGATACATTAGTGAAAGGAGAACAGCAGCAGGACATGAAATGCGATTTAAAGTTAATCGAAGACTGGACGGTTAGAAACAGAATGTTTTTCAGTGTGCAAAAATGTGTCAGTATGTACATGGAAAAAATAATACTTTGCAGACCTATGAGCTAAATGGGGTAATACTAGACTGTGTGTAACCCCCCTGCAAATGGGGGTTCCCAAAAGACTTCCAGGAGCTTGCTTGAATGCTCCAAGCCTGAATGGTGTTTGGCGTTTAAGCCATTTATCAGTGAGTGTTTTAGAACCTCGTACTGTCTCTTTAAGAGCTGTCTGTTTGCAGACATAATTAGTTTGTATGGGGGACTGTGTTCTTTGATTGAGTACCACCGAGCTGCTGCCAATTCACTCCATTTTGCAGTCACTAGGAGTGCAAAGGAACCTATCTGAAAGATGTAACTGTTTGCCAGAAATCATTTAGAGTAATAATGAAATTACAGTTTGTCTAACCTGCTTTCTTTGCAGTCAGAACTGTGTCTGCCTAGTTCCCCATTCTGGTTTTGAACTGCTGAACTGGACCAATCAGTGTGGGGTAAGCTAGCTCTAAATGGTGCCTTGGACGAATCAGAACTTGACTCATAATCTGAGCCAGCCACAAGAGGATTGTATGGGCAGTGACTCTGGGAGATGAAGTTTAGACTCATGCCTTTGGACCAACAGGAGCAGTCTATTGTGAGTGATAGCCAATCCAGTCAAGAACTGGGAGGAACTCAAAGGAAGTGCCAGTTTTGTCTGTTGGAGTTTCAGTTGAGCTCTGGCAGTGAAGAAGGAAGGAGCCCTGTGTTTTTTCAGTGTGCAGTTTTAGTCGGAACGTGTGTAAGGCCCAGAGTTCCGTCTGCAGCTTGTGTGTAACTGCTTGTTAGGACTGAATCCGTCCTGTGAAGAGAATCAAAGGATATCTGAAGAGTAGAAACCAGGCTCACCCTGTAGAAGACTGGAAAATTGCTGAATTGCACTCGGTCTGTCGGAGAACTGAATCTGCTGTGTGTTCTCCGTGTCAGCAGTAATTGCGATCGGATAGAGAAGCAGCCTGCCTGGTATAGTACTTTCTGTTTTACCATATAAATGTGAAGAGGCTTGTGCACTCAAGTGAATCCTGCTGCCATTAAAGGACTTTTTGCCTGTTACTGTTCACCATATAAATGTGTGAGGAGGCTTGTTAGCTCAAGTGAATCCTGCTGCCATTAAAGGACTTTTGCCTGTTGCAGTTTGCCATATAAATGTGTGAGGAGTCTCGTGGAGCTCAAGAGTAGCCTGCTGACATTGAAGGACCCTATCTTGTTTGGAGGTCGTGAGTACTAATTCAGGGTCGCCTCTGTTGAATTGCCACATTGAATCCAAATGAATCACTGTACTGCTGACTGTTTAAACTAATTTTTCTTTCTCTGTGGGAAAGGGCCCCACCAGCTGCCACGGTTTGACTAGCCACTAGGCTTGGGCACCAGGAACAGTAACTGGTAGGGATAGGCCTGTGCACAGAGCCATAGGTAGATGAGTAAAGTGATAATCTAATTAACCTGATTTCCCCTGTCCTTGTTATATTCCCCAAATAAACCGAGCTGCTTGTTTCAGCAAAGTTATACTGCCTGAGGTATTTGTCTATGTTAAAGTATTGTACTGTGATTGTTGCACTGTATCTTATTTTACAGGAGGTCCCAGTGCCTGAACCAGCCCTGGGGTAAGTGTATACTGTGAAGGTAATTTGATATATTGTGTGTGGGCCACTAGTGGAAGAAAGGGGTTGCAGTGTCCCAGAGGCTGTGACCAAGTAAGTTTAACTATTGCAAACCCTGACCTCTGGGTGGAGGCACCCGCCATTGGATCCAGGCCCCTCAACCTGTTAGTGGCAAATCAGGCAGGGGTAGTAGCCCCTGGGATAGCGCCATCTAGGGGTTACATGTGGACAACGAAAAAGACTGTGGAATCATTGTAGACAACAAGCTGAACTTCAGTAAACATAGGACTCATATGTTGACAACAGCTAATTATACAATTAAAAACATTAGCTGATGCTTCATTAATGAAACAATAAATTGAAGGTTACCACTATACAAATTGAATGTCAGATCTTACCTAGACTATGGATCCCAGTTATGGAATCCATATAAGCAGGACGACATCAAGAAACTAGAGAGGATTTAGGCAAATTAAATTATAATGATAGGCTGGTTAAAAAGGGATTGTTCTCCCTAGAACAAAGAAGGGTAAGGGGTGACCTTTTGATGTTATACAAAATGATGATGGATCAGGAACTAAGCAAAGAAATGAGTACAGAAATGAGGGAGAAACCAGGAGGACTAAGAGGTCATAAGAAGCAAGTTAAACTGATAGCAGCTAAACTGAATAGTGAATATTACTCCTTTGTAAATAGAACAGGAAGACTGTGGAATGGGATACCAGAGAATGCAGTGAACAGCGGAAATGTAGAAGAATTCAAAAGAATAATAGACAGCTGGTTGATGGAAAATGAGAACCGGTGGACCAACTGATGTGGGGAGCGATAGTATAGGCAAGAAATGTCTTCTTTCGCTCTATACCCAGAAGGAATACCCAGTATGAGAAAGTCCAGAGGGGGTATTGCTAAGATCAAAGGGGATAAGGGGGAGTGTGTGAAGGAGGATGAAGGAAAAGCATTTATCCTAAATAGATATTTCTGCTCAGTATTTACTGAGGAGAAGGTAGGGCAGGGCCCACAGCTCAGTACCATGGACACGGGGGGAAGGAGATGTGCACAAGTCCCTTCACAAAAGAAAGAGTCCTACAAGAGCTCGCTAAGCTCAGGGTGGACAAGGCAATAGGACCTGATGGCATACATTCCAGGGTACTAAAGGAGCTAAGGGTGGAACTAGCAGAGCCATTATCAGAACTGTTTAGTGAGTCTCTGAGCACAGAAGAGGTCCCAGAAGACTGGAGAAGGGCTCATGTTATCCCGCTCCACAAGAGTGGCAGCAGGGAGGAGGCAGAGAACTACAGACCAGTCAGTCTTACCTCAGTAGTGGGCAAGATTATGGAGGCACTCCTTAAGGAAAGGATAGTGCAACACCTGGAATCCATAGGAGCACAGGATCCAAGACCCATTCTGGGTTTACAACAGGAAGGTCCTGTCAAACTAATCTCATATATTTCTTTGACTGGGTAACCAGAGTGGTGGACCAAGGTGGTGCAGTTGATATCGCCTATCTTGACTTCAGCGAAGCTTTCAATACTGTTCCACATAGAAGATTGATTAATAAGTTGGGTAGGCTCGGGGTGGGTCAGAGGCTGGTCAACTGGGTGGCAAACTGGTTGGCGGGCAGAAAACAGAGAAAGGTGGTAAACCATATACAGTCAGAAGAGAAGCAAGTCACAAGTGGGGTACCTCAGGGATCAGTCCTGGGGCCAGTCCTCTTCAATACCTTCATCAGTGACATTGCAGATTGACTAGAGGGGATGGTTTGTCTGTTTGCAGATGACACCAAGATCTGCAACAGAGCAGATGATCCAGATGGGGTGAGCAGAATGAGAAGAGATCTGGATAAACTGGCAAAATGGTCGGAAGAGTGGCAACTGGGGTTTAATGAAAAGAAGTGCAAGATAGCTTCTGCTAGAGAACAAGCAGAGCACCAGGAGGAAGGACCTGCTGGTATAACTAAACTTCTCTACTTGGACTAAGAACTAGAACTCTTGTACTGAGACCTTCAATTTAGGTAAAAAAATAAAAGTTAGTGTGTCTGTCAGAGATAGTTGAAGTGAATTGTTATCTGTTATCTGTGTAGTTATCTAGGTGCTTGTCACAGGGGGCTGAAGGGAAATATCTGTGAAATTAACTAAGTGTAGAAAGATTTGCAAAGTAGGGGGAGTGGCTTAGCTAGAAGGAGCCAGGTTAAAACCAGATTTAAACACTGCCCTAGATAGCTTCTGCCAGAGAACAAGCAGAGCACCAGGAAGAAGGACCTGCTGGTATAACTAAACTTCTCTACTTGGACTATATTGCCCTTCTTCCCTTCCCTCCACCACCCCCAAGGCAGTTCTACTTTTATAGGCACAGGATTTAACTAATAACAGGAACTTCCTGTTTGGGAGCAGGAAGTGAGTGATCACAGAGCCACCAAAGACTCACCATCCTAAAAGGGCAAGAGTAGTTCTCTGTTCCCCCTAGCTGCTGGAGGTCTGAGTCTGAGCAACTAAGGAGACTACTGAGAAATATAGGAACTTCTTGTCTCAGAACAAGAAGATCAGGAGCAAAAAGGGCACAGAGGTATAAGTAATGACAGAAAAAAAAAAGAAATAAACAAACAGAGGAAAGAGTAAGTATTCCAAACAACAATTAGGGGGCCAGAAATAAGACATGATGGGAGTGGTGCAGTGCAGTGGCTCTGGTGCAGCAGTCTTCCGGCAGACGTTCTGGAGGATGCGGTGTTGTCCCATCTGCAGGCATCTCTCTGGGCTGAGGGAGGAGGTTGCTCATCTCCAGGCTGAGTTGGCCAGGATTTGTGGGACCTCCTCTCCCACCCAGGGACCACCAGGGTCACTGCCATAGCCTCAGAGGTTGCCAAGAAAGAGGAGCAGTTGGACCACAGTGGGCTCAGGGAGGGGAGAGGGTGGTGGACAGTGCATCCCTCCAGCTGTACCTCTCCACAATTTCTATGCCATTCTGGAAAAGTGTGGTTCCTCTATAGAGGCACATCCACAGTGGAGACCAAGGAGGATGCTGGGAACCTCCACAAAGGAGACCCACAGGAGGGTGACATGGGACCCCACAGGGGAAGAAAACAACTACTGGTGGGGGACTCCATTGTTAGGAAGGTAGAACTGGGGGAGGAAGTGGAGATGGAGGTAAGGTGCCTGACTGGCACCATGGCTTGGAGGGACAGGGAGCGAATCCTCAGGATTGCGGGAGCAGCTGCACAGGGGAGGGAGCTGGATGTGACTGTCCACCTAGGGACAAATGATCTGGCTAAGAAAGGGATCAGAGCAGTGCAAGAAACGTTTGTGGAGATGGGGAGGGGCCTTAGACAAACAGCATGCACGGTAACCTTCTCGGAGGTGCCGCTTGTCTATGGCACAGGTGAGACTAGGGTGCTCCACACCATTGGATTCAATCAGTGGTTGAAAAACTGGTGCAGAGCTCAGGGATTTGGTTTCACTGGGGACTGGGGGTCCACCTGAAGGGATGCAGGCCTACACTGGCGTGATGGTCTGCATCTGTCCAGGAGGGGAACCAGGATCCTATGTGATAGGTTTAAATGCTTCATTGGCAAGCATTTAACCTTGGCAGGGGGAGGCACTGGAGAGGAGCAGGAAAACTTAGCCCTCCATCCAAAAAAATCAGGGTACTAAGAGAAGTAGACACCAACATAGAGATGTCAATAGGGAAAAGCGCAGGGATAAATGGAGAACGTGACAAACGCAATAAGGACAAGGATGAGGCAAAAAGGGGTAAGGCCATCAAGAAATGGAGGGTAATGAATACCAACGCCCGTAATCTGGGCAACAAGCTCCTTGAACTAGTGGCCTTGATGGAAGAGGGATGCCTGGATATCGTAGCAGTCACAGAAACATGGTACACAGAGAACCATGACTGGGATGTTAATATCAAAGCCATCACTTTTGAAAAATCAAAAGCCAAACCAACTGCACTTCACCCACCAGTAGGCACAAAACAAATTCAAAGTGCATGGCTTACCGTATCATCACACTTTATTTGGGTGCAGAAACTGTTGAAACATGCAGCAAAAGTAGAGTGCGCAGGTGGCAACTACTTGATTAACATTTAAAAATAAAGAAATACATACACCATCATGGTGTTGAGAATTAAGCATGATTTTGACCAGGCCGGCTGAGCAGAACAGCCCACGTGCGTAATGATGCACAGGATCAGCTGACGTCTTGGTTTATGCCTTCCTCAGAGCTGATTGGTCAGAAAACATACCAACCTTTATACAACAAAAACATACATATTCATGATCTATACATGTTTAAACCATCCTCTGCTCATAAATATGACAAACATTCATTCATACACCACATACAAATACAAACAGATTATAAATAGCAGTGTAACAGTAATTCCTCATTCAATCCTTTCGTTGTAGAGTTCCAAGTTTAAAATCCAAAAACATTCTCTTGGTCTAACTTAATTGCTAGACTCCCACCACGGGTCCAACACATACTTTTTCGATTCCAATAAACTTCAAATTTGCAGGAGAACCATGACCCACAGCTGAAAAATGTCGTGCCATAGCATTAGTCTTAACATTATTATGAATGACTGATTTATGTTCACTTATTCTTTCCCTAAGTTGACGTTTAGTTTGTCCCACATAGTTCAAGCCACATGGACAGGTAAGTATGTATATTACACCAGTATTTGCATAATTAATGAATTCTTTATTTCAAATTTTGATTTGTATGGGATGCTTGAATTTTTTACTGTCATTTGTGTTATTACATTGTGCACAGTTGCCACATTTGTAATTTCCTTTTGGGAATGCTGGAACCAAGTGGTCCTCGATTTTCAGGGTCTTGCACACTATGAACCAGTAGATCTTTAATATTTCTACCTCTTTATATGTAATTCGAGGCTTTTTATACAAATCGCTTCTAAATCAGCATCTCCTGCAGTACCATCCAATGTTTTTTCACAATGATATAATTTCTTCTGATTGGTTGGAAAACTCAGTTACAAAACTAATTGACTCAAAAGAGTCAGTATTTGAAATCTTCAGTTGTAATAGTCTCTTCTGTCAGTACTGATTGCTCTTTCCATCCCTTTGTGTATAGAGATCGTATCATACCCTCGATTGAATCTGTTAGCAACTTCGTGCATTTTTTCAAATTGTTCAGTATCGCTGCAAATTCTTTTAAACGCAGCATTTGTCCAACTGGTATACTGCACTTCAGTGTTTTAGGATGATTACTTGCATTATGCAGCAACGATCTACTCATTGGTTTTCTGTACAGTGTAGTTTTAATCTTCCTGCATCCTTGTATATTAGCATATCAAGAAACGGAATTTCATGCATGTCTGCTTGCACAGTGAACTTCAAATTTGGATCAAACAGATTAATTGAGTCCACAAACACGCTTAGACTTTTCCAAATTGTCTGTCCGGATGAAAAGCAATCATCGATATAACGTTTCCAAAATTTCACACATTTTTTAAACATCTCATTTGTGTATAAATACATTGCTTCCCACTGTCCAACATATAAACAAGCAATACTTGGAGCAAACGTTGTTCCCATCGCAGTACCTTTATGCTGCATATAAGCTTGATCTTTGTACATAAAATAATTAGATTTGAGTACCATATCTGCCATATTTGCAATAAATTCCACATCAAAGATATCATCATTCTGATCATTTGAAAATAATTTAATAGCCTCAATTCCTTCATCATGTGGCACATTTGAGTATAAACTCTCTATGTCCAAAGTCACCAACCAATACTCAGATTCAATTATCAGATTTTCAATATTTCTTATCATATCCCCACTGTCCAGAATATATGAAGGTAATTTCGTCACCCAAGGCTTCAAAAAACAGTCCACCATTTGTGAAAAAGGTTCCATAGTCGAACCAATACTTGAAACAATCAGGCGCCCTGGTGGGCTTTGAACATTCTTATGAATCTTTGGTAGAATAAATTACCAGTCTGATTGGTGCGTCAACTTTTAAAAAATCAGCCTCTTGTTTGTTTAAATGACCACTCGTCTCACTTCTTTTGATAAATTCATCAGCTCAAACTTTAATTTCAGATGTTGGGTCCCTGGCCAGTTTGCAATAGTATTCCTCATTGTTCAAATGCCTATTCACTTCGCACTCGTACTCTCTGATACCCCATAAAACAAATAGCACCCCCTTTATCAATATTTGACCAGGCGGCCTGTGAAGTTCTATTTGCTCCACAACCTAGTACAAGCAGTACCCATTTAAAACTAGACAGTAATGGGTTAGAAAGCCTTAAAAAGAAACTTATTCGGTTCCAGTTACATGCATTTTCTTTATCCCAGTATTGGAGAGACAAACAAATACCTAGAGGGTTAAGAATTCAAAAACTGCCAGCATACGGTTTAGATGACATGTTATTGATGAAAGACTGGGAACAAATATTAAATAAGGCTTCCAATGATTTAATCTTGGCTTTAATCAAAAAAGCAAGAAGAGATATTAGTAGTGTGGAGGAACAAATCAAAAGAATGGAAAATGATTTTAAATTAAGCTTTTCCCACAGGGAGGTTCAGCAAGTGTTCGAAAAAATTAATCTTAACATCTTGAAATTTCAAATGGAATTAAAAGAATATAAATTGCAAAAACATGCGAGAGATGCCAGAGATTATGCACGAGGCCAAGTTTGTAACTGGCAGAGTAAAACTCGTTGTAAGCCCTTTCTTTTCAAGAACAATACAGCACCGTTTAGAGTAGATGGGTTTACATCATCCCCTGAAAGTGATTCTGGCAGAATTCAACAAATCCAACAAAATCAGGATTTTCGTTTGCAAATGTTTCCATCAGAAACTCCTGGACCCCAAATGCCCCCATACAGAGAAAACGCAAGATTAGAAGGGGACATGGGAAGAGGTCGAGGAGGCAGAGGGAGAAACAGAGGGTGTTGGCAATATTCGGGCCCCCCGAGGCGCTCAAACAGGCAGAACAAATGGCAGTCATAAACCTCACAAATAGAGCGCTTACTGCAAATGAAGAGTCAGTATTACAAAAGGGTCTGTCTTTTGTGCCAAGTAAAAATGTCAACCCGTTTCAATTTAAAATTGATCTCTTTAAATTGTATAGACAACTACATCTAAAGTGTTTTCTTCAATGCTCAGGTGTTAAGTAATAATGACTGTGTTGGTGTGATGGATCAAAGTGATAAAACATGAATGAAGGCAATATAACGAAACATCTGAAAAAGAAAAGTAAATTTTGTCCCTCAGTTTATGGTCATCATGCAGTCAATACATTTTCAGCGTTAGTGGATCGAGATGTTGATATGCTATTAAAGAAGAAAAAAGAAAAAAAACATTTAATTTAACATATCAGGAACATGTTGCTTTAAAAGCACTGATGGAAGATAAAAGTTTGATTATAAAACCAGCTGATAAAGGGGGCGCTATTGTTTTATGGGGTATCAGAGAGTACGAGAGTGAAATGAATAGGCATTTGAACGATGAGAAATACTATTGCAAACTGGCCAGGGACCCAACAGCTGAAATTAAAGTTCGAGCTGATGAATTTATCAAAAGAAGTGAGACGAGTGGTCATTTAAACAAACAAGAGGCTGATTTTTTAAAAGTTGATGCACCAATCAGACTGGTAATTTATTTACTACCAAAGATTCATAAGAATGTTCAAAGCCCACCAGGGCGCCCGATTGTTTCAAGTATTGGTTCGACTATGGAACCTTTTTCACAAATGGTGGACTGCTTTTTGAAGCCTCTGGTGACAAAATTACCTTCATATATTCTGGACAGTGGGGATATGATAAGAAATATTGAAAATCTGATAATTGAATCTGAGTATTGGTTGGTGACTTTGGACATAGAGAGTTTGTACTCAAATGTGCCACATGATGAAGGAATTGAGGCTATTAAATTCTTTTCAAATGATCAGAATGATGATATCTTTGATGTGGAATTTATTGCAAATATGGTACTCAAATCTAATTATTTTATGTACAAAGATCAAGCTTATATGCAGCATAAAGGTACTGCGATGGGAACAACGTTTGCTCCAAGTATTGCTTGTTTATATGTTGGACAGTGGGAAGCAATGTATTTATACACAAATGAGATGTTTAAAAAATGTGTGAAATTTTGGAAACGTTATATCGATGATTGCTTTTTCATCTGGACAGACAATTTGGAAAGTCTAAACATGTTTGTGGACTCAATTAATCTGTTTGATCCAAATTTGAAGTTCACTGTGCAAGCAGACATGCATGAAATTCGCTTGATATGCTAATATACAAGGATGCAGGAAGATTAAAACTACACTGTACAGAAACCAATGAGTAGAAATACGCTGCTGCATAATGCAAGTAATCATCCTAAAACACTGAAGCGCAATATACCAGTTGACAAATGCTCATGCTTAAAAAGAATTTGCAGCGATACTGAACAATTTGAAAAATGCACGAGAAGTTGCTAACAGATTCCGAAATCGAGGGTATGATGTGATCTCTATACACAAAGGGATGGAAAGAGCAATCAGTACTGACAGAAGAGAACTATTACAACCGAAGATTTCAAATGCTGACTCTTTTCCGGGTCCAATTAGTTTTGTAACTGAGTTTTCCAACCAATCAGAAGAAATTGCTAACATTGTGAAAAAACATTGGATGGTACTGCAGGGAGATGCTGTTTTTAGAAACGATTTGTATAAAAAGCCTCGAATTACATATAAAAGAAATATTAAAGATCTACTGGTTCATAGTGTGCAAGACCCTGAAAAATCGAGGACCACTTGGATTCCAGCATTCCCAAAAGGAAATTACAAATGTGGCAACTGTGCACAATGTAATAACACAAATGACAGTAAAAAAATTCAAGCATCCACATACAAATCAGGAATTTGAAATAAAAGAATTCATTAATTGTAGAAGTACTGGTGTAATATACATGCTTACCTGTCCATGTGGCTTGAACTATGTGGGACAAACTAAACGTCAACTTAGGGAAAGAATAAGTGAACATAAATCAGTCATTCATAATAATGTTTAGACTAATGCTATGGCACATTTTTCAGCTGTGGGTCATGGTTCTCCTGCAAATTTGAAGTTTATTGGAATCGAAAAAGTATGTGTTGGACCCTGTGGTGGGAGTCTAACAATTAAGTTAGACCAAAGAGAATGTTTTTTGGATTTTTAAACTTGGAACTCTACAACCGAAAGGATTGAATGAGGAATTACTGTTACACTGCTATTTATAATCTGTTTGTATTTGTATGTGGTGTATGAATGAATGTTTGTCATATTTATGAGCAGAGGATGGTTTAAACATGTATGGATCATGAATATGTATGTTTTTGTTGTATAAAGGTTGGTGTGTTTTCTGACCAATCAGCTCTGAGAAAGGCGTAAGCCGAAACATCAGCTGATCCTGTGCATCATTACGCACGGGGCTGTTCTGCTCGGCCAGCCTGGTCAAAATCGTTTAATTTTAACACCATGATGGTGTATGTATTTTTATTTTTAAATGTTAATCGAAAGTAGTCGCCACCTGTGCACTCTACTTTTGCTGCATGTTTCAACAGTTTCTGCACCCAAATAAAGTGTGATGATACGGTAAGCCGTGCACTTTGAATTTGTTTTGGGCCTACTGGTGGGTGAAGTGCAGTTGGTTTGGCTTTTGATTTTTCAAAAGTGATGGCTTTGACTTTGAAACTCTGATACCTTCTTGCACCAGATTTGAAGTGCTCACCGTGAGTGAGTCGAGCCCCTCAGTTGGTTTGCTTTACATGGGATGTTAATATACCTGGGTACACAACCTACAGGAGAGACAGGGAGGGGAGAAGAGGGGGCGGAGTAGCTCTCTATGTAAGGGAAGGGATAAAAGCAACTGAATAAAAGAGTAAACAGGGAGGAGAGGAGGCACCTTAGAGACTGGAAATGGCACCACAATCCACACAGGGGTTGTATACAGACCCCCAAGTCAGGGGGAGGGAATGGACAAGGATATGATAGAAGGCATACTTAGGATGGCAGAGAAAGGGGAGATACTGTTGATGGGGGGCCTTAATATGCTGGATATCAACTGGAGCACCTTTGCTGCAGCCACATCCAAAAGAAGGGCCATTCTCGATGCCCTTCAGGTGGCAGGCCTCAGACAGCTAGTTTTGGAACCTACTCGTGAGGGAGCAATCTTAGACCTCATACTCTCAAACGGGGACAGTGAGAGGATCTCAGATCTAGAAGTGGGTTGCCATTTTGGAACAAGTGACCAACAAACAGTGTGGTTTACGATGAACTCAGTTACAGAGTCAAGCCATGCAAAAGTGAGGGTTCCGGACTTCAGGAGGGCTGACTTTGGCAAGATGGGAGAGTGCCTTAGAAAAGCACTAGCAAACAGGCTAGAAGGAGGGTGGAGCAACAATGGAGAAACATCAAACTGCCATCACAGAGGCAACAAGCCTTTGTGTGAAGCAAATAAACAAATCAAAAAAAAGAAAAGCCACTATGGTTCTTAAAAGAGGTGGCGGAAGGTTAGGGAGAAAAGATAGCATTTAGGAAGTATAAGGAAACACTGGAAGGAGCAGGACAGAGAACTGTACCAGATAAGGCAGAAGGAAGCAGGGAGGGTAGTCAGAATAGCAAAGGCCCAAACTGAGGAAAAGACAGCCAACTCAGTTAAGAAGGGGGATAAAAACCTTTATAGGTATATCAGGGAATGTAGAAAAGACAAAGGGAGGGATAGTGAGGCTGAATAGAATGGATGGTGGGTGGGCAGAGAGGGACAGTGAAAAAGCAGGGATACTGAATGAATACTTCTGTTCAGTATTCACAAAGAGGAGGTGGGGTGCCTAATCCAGTTAACAGAAGCACTCTGGATAGGGGGGTTGATCCCAGTCCTTTCACAGAAGAAAGGGTTCTGAAAGAACTCCTAAAACTGAAGGTGGACAAAGCAATGGGGCCAAATGGAATTCACCCCAGAATTCTAAAAGAATTAAGCAGAGAACTAGTGGCACCACTGACTATTTATTTATTTAGTTTTTGTTTACCAGGTAGGTGCGCTAGCCAGCAGGTGGCTATTTTCAGGCACAACCCGGAAGAGTACAATACATCATTACACAAGGAAGCAACAATACAAATTGAGGGAACAACCATACATTCAAGACATATAAAGGCATTTCCAGCTAGACTAACATTTTGTAGGCTATCCTAAGCAGTGACCAGCAGGCCAAGAGCAAGGGGGTGTTTACAGGGGAGTATTGGTTCTGGTAAGGGTAAAAGGGGCACTGGGCCAGAGGGACTGCAAACGGCTTCCAGGGCATGCATGAGACCCTGGTATCGTGGTTCCCAGCCTGCAGGATGGTGTGGAATGACAGGGAAGGGTGAGGGCGGCAGTAGTAGCGGGAGAAGTAGTTGGTAAAATGCATATCGGGGGGGGGGGCCATGTAGGGAAAACATGAAGAGAAACTAGCAGCAAGAAAAGTCAGAAGGGAGGAGCCATAGCCTAGCGGCCGTCAGCAGGCAGCCTGATCGGCAGTGGGGGACCCAGGGGAATGAGGAAGGACACCGGAGACATCCCGGCAGCAGGCTAGGAGGATGCCAGGTTAGTGTCCCTACAGTAAGAGATGAAGAGAAATGGGAGGGGTGGACAAAAGAAAAAAGCGTTGAGGATACGACTTTGCGGTGAGTGGCGTATGCAGGAGCAGCTGGGGTCGTGGTTCCAAGGCTGGGCAAGTGAGCCTGTGGCAGTCCCTGGCCGCAGACATCCTGCGGTAAGTGGTAGACGGAAAAAAAGGAGGGAGGAGGAGAGGTCTTATCATACAACATCCACCTGTGGCAAGGAGGAGCAGTGCCCAGGTGGCGTTTGAGGAATAGGAGAACGGGAGGGAGGGTGGAAGGGGCCGTAACTATCGGCCGTCAGCAGCCAGCCCAAATTATCAGCAGGGTGCCCAGGGAGGTTAAGAAGGATGTCAGAGACACCCCGGCAGCAGGCTAGAGGAATGCCAGGTACATGGCTCCACAGTCAGGGATGATAAAAAGTGGAGGGGTGGGTGGGGAGAAGTGGCGGCTTTGAATACGGCTATAGCAGTTGGAGGCGGGTAGGTGCAGCCGGGCTCGTGGTACCGAGGCTGGGCATAAAGGCCGAAGGCAGTCGCTGGCCACGGACATCAAGCAGTAATGGAGGACCGGTGACAGGGAGGTGAGGTCTTATTTTACAGCAACCACCTGAGGCAAGATAGAGCAGTGCCATGGTAGCGAAGTGGATAAGAGGAGGGGTGGAGGGAGCCGTAAACAGTCAGCTGTCAGCAGCAGGCCCAAGCAGCAGCAGGGTGCCCAGGGAAGTTTAGAGAGGATGTCTGAGACATCCCGGCGGCAGGTTGGAGGGACACCAGGTTCATGGCTCGACTGTCAGTGATGGAGAAAGGGAAGGGGTGAGTGGGGAATAAAGGCGGCTTGAATACGGCTTTAGCGGTAGGAGGCGGGTAGGTGCAGCCGGGCTCATGGTTCCGGGGCTGGGCGATAAGGGCAGGTGGCGGTCGCTGGCCGTGGGTGTCTTTGGTAAATGGAGGACAAGTGATGGGGAGGGAGAGGTGAGGCCTACAGAACCAACATCCACCTGTGGCAAGTTTGGGTAGTGCCTAGGTAGCAGAGGATAAAAACAGTACATGATGCAACAGAAATGTGGGTAGTAGTAAGTAGGTGCAAGACATTCTACAAAACCTATACATGATTAAAATTTGAGAGGGTTGGAAATAGGGGAGAGAGAACAAAGGAGGGTAGTATGGAGACCAGTTTCAGGGAAGAGGGAGTAGGAGCTGGGAAGTTTCAGGGATCGGTAGGATCAAAGCAGGTGCATGATTCTGAAGTGGCCAGGTGTTGTCTCAGCCCACGCTTGAATGAGGGATGCGAGGTGCTTGCCTGAGGTCGAGAGGAGCTGGTTCCATAGCATAGGGGCTGCAAGTTGGAAGGAGCCCATTCCTTTATTTGTGCGGCAGCGAGGAATTTCCAGCAGATATTTATCAGCAGATCTGAGCGTGCGGTTTGGAATCACAGGAAGAAGGAGCTTCACCAGTGCAGCCGCGTGACTTTGTCTCAGTGTCGAGTCGTTTAGGCAGGCCAGAAATAGCTCCTGATGGCGGGGGAGAGCCACCCAAGGTCCTCATATAGCTGGCAGTGATGAAGCAGTCATGGGATTGCGAGGCGACGGCATATGTTATTGTCATGGAACATCCCACTTATGCAGCGTAGATTTGTGAGCGGAGGTAAGGACAGGCGCACAGTAAGTAAACGTTGGTAGCAGGATCCCCCTGGCTATGGCAAGCCTAGCGGAGGAGGTAAGCATATAGCTTGTTCTGTAGGCTGCCCCTAACTTACAGTTTACATTTTTGCAGGTGGCTTGGATATGAAGGTTTAAGTCAAGCGATTGATCTAGCAGGATGCCCAAGTAGCAAAAGGAGTTAACTGTTTGCAGAAGATTTCCATTTAAGTCAAGGATGCTCAGGGGAGTTGGGCACCTTCGGATCTTTTGAGCGGTGCCGAGTAGCATGGCATTAGTTTTGGCGGAATTCAGGACGAGGCGGTGGGTGTTTAACCAGTTCTGGACACAGGAGTAGGCTCTATTTAGCGAGGTATTAATTAGCTCTACATTGGGTGAGCTGGCATAGATAACTAAGTCGTCAGCATAGAGGAGCGAGGAACAGGCAGGTAATTCATCTGGGAGGTTATTGATGAAAAGAGTGAAAAGCAGAGGACCCAGAATGGAGCCTTGGGCACTCCAATGTTCATACACAGTGTAGGAGATGGCTGAGTTGAATTTAACAGCCTGGGACCTGTTGGTTAGGTAGCTTCTGAACCATTCAAGAACAGGGGAGGAGCAGCCTATATTCTTAGGAGGATAGGAGCAGGGGTGGTCAACAGGTCAAATGCCTTGGTTAGATCTATAAAGGCAGCCCTGTGAGCATTCCATGATCCATACCAGCGAGGATGTCAGAGGGTGAATTTAGCTAGCGCTGTCGTAGTACTGTGGTTTTCTGAATCCATGCTGTGCATCATTGAGCTGCTTGGTAGTTTCGAAATCCTGGATTTGTGGCAACCAGTTTCTCTAGATTTTGCCGAGTGGGGATAGTATGGCAATGGGCCTGTAATTAGAGATATCTTTTTTGTTCCCTTTTTTAAATATAGGGGAGATCCTGGCCATTTTCCAGAGTTCTGGGACTGTGCCGCTGGTGAGGGACAAGGTGAAAATTCTTGCTAGAGGTCTGGAGATGAAATGCGCAGCTAGTTTTAAACGGCGAGGTTCAAGTTGGTCAGAGCCAGGACTGGTGTAATCTGATAATTTTATTAGATGGTTCAGGACCTGAGAGCTGGTAATAGCTTTAAAATAGAGGAGGAGTGGTATAGGATTTGAGGCACAGGCGAAGTTGGCAGAGTCTGTAAGAGGCACCGTGTCGTTAGTGGGGACAGCTGGTGGCATAGCGCTAGTATAGGGGGAGAGGTCAGAGAAAATGCTATTGAAGGCGTTTGCTATGGTGATGGGGTTGTTGCAATGGGAGCCACCTTACCATGTCAGATGGTGTAACTGACTGAGGTGACCCCAGGAATGTTTTTATGTGGCCCCAAAATTTACGGGGTCATGGGCTGAGTTCTTTACAGGTTCTGATAATGCAGACTTTCGCCAACTCATAGTTCTTCCTGCAAGAATTTCTTGCTTCTGTAGTTTGTGTAGTCCCGGTTGATTGAGTGCTTTTGTAGGTTGACCAGAGCTTGTCCCTGAGTCTTAATTGTTTGAGGAGATCTTTATGTAGCCATCTGGTTTGTATACCCGACTCTTCGCGTGGTTTTTGGAGCATGCTTGTGTTGTACAGGGAAAAAAAGCTGTATAAATGAGTTCAGGGCAGTCTCTACATTCCTTGCATTATATATATCCGACCAGTCAATGCTTGAGATGTCCCGGAGGAAGGAGTCAGTGTTCAACTTTGCAAAATTCATAAAGGTGACCTGCCGAGGTGGGGGGTGGCTGCCCAGAGCGCCACTGGCAGTAGATAGGGGAGTGATCGGTGATGGTATCTGCCATGACCCCAGAGCAAATCATATGTTCAGGTCTGTTAGTCAGGATCCAGTCAATAAGCATACCAGACTGTGGCCCAGACAGTCTGGTGTTTTCCGAGATTTGTTGATGGAAGTTTAGGCCTTGCACTAGTGAAGCTAGGGAGTTGTGAGAAGGACCTAGCCAGTTCAAGTTGACATCCCCAAGGACGATAGCTTCATTTTTGTTGATGCATTTTAGGGTGAGCTGAAGTGCTTCCTGGAGCCCTTTTACTCCCCCAGAGGGTGGGTTATAAATACAGATTATGTGAAGTTTTTTCGAGCCAAGAGACAGGAGCGCGTGCACTGATTCACTCGTGGTTTGGGGGTTACAGTCATTGATGATACTAACATCCAGGTAGGATTTGTGGTAGAGGGCAACTCCTCCACCCCTCTTTGACCCAGGTCTGTCCCTCCAAATAAGAGAGTACCCAGGTATGGTGCACAGGGTATCAGGGGTTCCGGGTTTCAGCCAAGTCTCCGACAGGCACAGTATATCGGGATCGTGTACCTTGAGCCATGTTCTACTTCAGGCAGATGGTTTAAGAGGCTTCTGATGTTCATATGCACTATGAAAGATCCCTTAGATTTGTTGAGAGATCCTTTCGGGGGAGCCCCACTGCTGGGCGGGCCTGGATTCAGTTCAATATCACCAGAGAGAATTAACAGGAGTGATGCTAGGTACAAAAGCGGTGTGCTAAGTCGGTCTGGAGCATTCTTGCATCTCTTCAATTTGATTCTGAGGGAGGACAAAGCTCGATAAGTGCAGCCTTTGCGGAGGAGCAAGTGTTCCCAGGAGGGTTTCGGTCTATGGTCGGCAGTCATTAGGTTGGAGAAACTGAAATCAGTGGCTGAGGGGGGGTTCTGTGAGTCTCGGAGTGCAGTGACAGAGAGGCTTCGTTTATGCCCCAGAGTAGCGAGAGGAAGATCAGGAAGATTATCCCATTTAGTCGGCCATGGGGGGCACAGTGCCAATGTAGACAAGGTGGACATGATTCAAACTTAGGTGCCAGCAGCTTAAGAGTGGGCAGCTGAGATGTTTTTATAGGAGTGGGCTGGGGGAATGGTGGAATTGGGGCTGGGTACCAGAAAAGTTAGAGCAGGTGAGGAGAGAGAGAAGATTAAAGAGGAATGGGAGCGCTAATGAATAAGGGAGAGTCTAGAACAAGAGTATCTCTTAGGAGAAACTGTGTGGTGTACGCAGGAGAAAAAAGGATAGGAGGAGGACGGTTTTGGCGCGAGGGAGTTTACGAACTTTTTGGCACGAGGAGGAATGTTGAAAAAATTTAGACAGACGTTAAGGGTAGATCACCCCCAGTGGTGAGATAGTATAAGGAACCAATGGGAAAGTGGGCACTTAGTCATATGACGCTCAGGGGGCTATAAATCTAAAGGGTCGACCAGGGTGGGTGAGGTGGGGGGAGGGCGGGACAAACTGCCACCAAAGTGGCTGTAACACTTGAGTCTTGAGTCCGCTGAGGGTTAACCTGAGGCGGGTAGGGCGGCGCTTTCGAGCGGCGCTCTGAGTCTCAGACCAAGAAAAATTCCCAAGGCCAACGTTCAGGTGAAAACAGCCGCTTCCAGAGGGTAGCCAGGCAGCACTACAGTCAGAGCTGGAGGCAACCGGCAGATGGAAAGCGGTGAAAAGTACCTAGCTGTCACGCCTTTAGTACGACAAAGGTCTAGGGTGCGGCCGAGCTCGTGGTTCTCCTCCTGGGCATCACGAGCAGCGGGCGGCCCCTGTCAGCAGGCTTCCTGAAGGGCTGGGCGCAGGACTTTGGCAGTTGCGGCAGGGCTGGCGGCTCTTCAGCGGTTCCTGGGCAGGCAAGCGGAGGGTCCTCGGCGGCACTGGGGGTCCGATGGTGGGTTCCTAAGCCCCGGCAGGCTATGGAAGGACCTGAGGAGAACAGCAAGGGAGAGACTTAAGTAGTAGAAGCTAAGGGACAGGGCGCAGTCAGAGGACAAAGAAAAAGGGCGGGAGTGTGAAGTTGAGGAGGGAATCAAGAAGGCAGAGAGAGACAGGGGCTGTAACACGCTTTAGTCAGGTAAGTCAAGCTTTAAGTTAGTAATAATAATTGCTCTACAGGTAATGACTTAGGTTCTATGTAAAACAAGTACTAGACAGTATAGGAGGACTAAAGCACAGAGAAAAGCTCTAAGGTATATGCTCTAAGTATAAAACAGGGCAAAAAGGCCAGATTAACTTAAATTCCAAGGTTAAATAGTCCAAGCAAACTGCCACCAAAGGGGCTGTAACACTTGAGTCTTGAGTCCGCTGAGGGTTAACCTGAGGCAGGTAGGGCGGCGCTTTTCGAACGGTGCTCTGAGTCCCAGACCAAGAAAAATATCCCAAGGCCAGCAGTTCAGGTGCTGATGCAGCAAGGGTAACAGGGTACCTAGGGAAATCATCTTGAATTTCTCCCTGGGGAGGAATTTGTTTAACTTTCTGAGGTCTAGAATGGGGCGCATCCCCCCAGATTTCTTTGGAACCAGAAAGTAATGGGAGGAGAACCCTGTGTTTCGCAGAGTGCAGGGGGCACCAGTTCTATTGCCCTGTTGTTCAGAAGGCCCTGGATCTCCAGCGGTGAGGAGGTCGGACTGAGAGACCGACAACCTGGGTTTGGCGTCTGGGAAGGACAGTCGGGGGTTTCAAGAAATTGAGAGAAATAACCTTCGCGAATTATCCGAGACCCATTGTCGAAGTTATGGACTTCCACTGGTTGTAGAAGTACATCAGACGACCTCCCACTGGAGGAGAAGGTTCCACCTCGGGCAGAGTGGATGGAACTTGGGCCAACGACTCATAAGGTAGCTGGGAGCTTTAGGCCCCTGCGCTTTCTGCGTCTTCTTTTGAGGTTGGGCAGGTTGGCTTTTATGGAAGCTTCCCCTGCCTCTGCCTCGAAAGGACTGACGACTATGAAACTGACGTCTGTTCACATGCCCCCGAGAGGGGGCAGGCGAAGGTCTGGCCAACTTAATGGCCGATCTAGTCTTCTGAGTGGCCTCTAAGGCTTGCTCCACCTGAGGCCAAAAAGAAAGGGAGCCATCAAAGGCAGCGCCATCACCTGCTGCTGAGCATCATTCATGAAGCCAGAAGTGCGCAGCCAGGAATGGCGCCGGTACAAATCCCAGCGACTCAGGTGAGGAAGCAGTGTCGAAGCGTCCATGGCGGCTTTGACCTGTTGGTTAATGGACTCAATACCTCTAATAACGGTCAGAAGAAGCTCTGACTGGAATCCGAATCTGGAAGAGCTTCAACCATTCTTTTCATAGAGTGCCACAGGATATACTCATACTGAGAAAAATAGCCTTGATAACTGGCATCGCATACTTAGAGTGGAGGCAGCAAAGACTCTCTTACCTAATGTATCAATCTTCACGAGACTCTTTTGTTAATAGGTCGAGCTGTAGTAGTTTGAGGAAAACGACCTTGTCATTCTCTGCCAGGACTACAATAGGATCATAAAGGCTTAGGATGCCAAATGGGACCGATCCTTGGGAAGCTGAATACTTCATCAATGGATTTAGCCACTGAGGGAATAAGAGCAGGATTATTCCATACCATTTGAGACAGCGTCTCGAAGGAAGGCTGGATCGGAGGAGTCAAATCCGTGAGATCTCCAAGCATGAAGATACTGGAGTCTTAATATCTTCCCAGGATCGTCTGTCTGTAGTCTGGAGAGAAAGTGGATCCCAGGTTCTTCAACAGAGACTTAAAGGACAGGTCCTCGACCACAGGCTCTGTAGCAAAGAAAGATCCTGTTTCCTCCACTTCATCACCCAACCGAAGGTCTGGGTCAGGCTCAACATCATCTCCTGATGGTCCAGAAAGGACTGTTTGGACAGGAAAGAGTGAAAAGTGAGGAGAGAGGAAATAGCAGAAAAACAAGGAGAGTCCCAAGGGCTGCCAGGCGCCGAGGCATCAAAAGCAGAATGAAGGCGGCACCCGAGGCGCCGCAGGCGCCCGAAGAACCTGTGACCCAGGCGCCCAGCGCGCCACGAGGGCAACGCCTACCACGCGCAGGCGCAGCCCCGCGGCGCCCGCGCGGCGCCCACGGACGCCCAGCGATGAGGCGCGCTCGCGGCATGACGGCGCGCCCTATCCGGCACCACCGGTGCCCGCCAGACCCAGCGGCGCCGCGGATGGCGCCGCAAGACCCAGCGGCACAGAAAACGGCGCCGACAAGCCAACAAACCCTGCGGAAGGCGCCGGAAGAGCCCCAGGAACCTGGAAAGCTATAGAAGGAAAAAAACCAGGAGATAAGGGCATCGGTGAGGCCCCCTGCACCGCAGCCATGTGAGGGGGGGAAACACCTAAGCACGGAGTCGCTGGCACCGAAGAAGGCGCCACGCGACTAGGAAGGTCCAACCGCCCTACCTGATCGCTGGAGGGGCCCGAGGGCTCCGAGGCAACCGAGCCAGGCAGAAGAACCAACATCCGAGCCCATTGCTCCATAAGAGCGGCCCACTGATGAAACTGCTCATCTGGAGTCCTACCTATAGGCGGGGAGGGCTCCGATGTCGAGGACGACGACAGCGGAAGTTGGCGACTCCAAAGAAGGAGACCGCAACTAGCAACGATAACCGAGCCGACGCCAAGAGATATACCATAGAGGGCGTACCTCGAGTGATGCCTTCTTTTGACCCAGGGGTCAAGAAGAGCTCGAGGCTTAACGTGCCAGAATGCGACCGCTTATTTTTATGTCGGCGGGGACCGCCCATCTCCCGGCATCGGACTGACCGCTGTCGTGGAACCCCGCTGAGGAGAAGGAGGCTGACCGGACCCAGCCCGCTGACTGAACAGCTTTCATACGAAGTCTCCCTACCGCCACCTGACCTGCTCATGGTCGACTCCGCCCAGTAGGCCGAGACTTCTTCAAGTAAAATTGAAATATTAGAAAAATTTTATCGAAAATAGAATAAAATTAAGCGATACTACTTATCGTGGATAAAGTTACAAAAACAAACTGAAAACTATGCGCTAGTTTGAAGTTTGACTCAGACAGGCGGCGTCGTCACTGAAGCGCACTTCGGCGGTGAGAAAAAAGACTGAGGCGGTTGGAGGGTCGCCGAGATGGTCATTACCTCGAGCCGCTGCTCGCATGGCGCCTATGTCTCGCAGCGCCGTCTCTCGCGCCGACCCTCCAGCAAAAAGTTTGCTCCCGATGGGTCTTAGTGCCTCCGGCGCTAATCCCACTAGTGTGAATGAGTGGTGGAGACTTATGTCCAGGAAGATCTGTTGAGTACCTAGAGGCCAGTGGGGCACAGGACCCAAGGCAGCATGGGTTCACAGCGGGAAGGTCATGTCAGACGAATCTAATTGATTTCTTCGACTGGGTGACCAAAGTAGTAGGCGAGGGAGTGGCTGTGGACATGGCCTACCTAGACTTTAGCAAGGCATCTGACACAGTCCCACACAAAAGATTAATAGTCAAATTAACCAGCCTGGGAGTAAGTCCCAGGGTGGTAGCCTGGGTAAAACATTGGCTGGACAACAGGACACAGAAAGTAATTGTAAATGGAGTCCATTTTGAAGAAAGAGGGGCTACTGGTGGGGTACTGCAGGGTTCAGTACTGGGTCCAGTCCTTTTTAATGTCTTTATAAGTGACATTGCAGAGGGACTGGAAGGAAAAGTATGCCTCTTTGCAAATGACACAAAGATCTGCAACAGGGTTGATACACAAGGAGGCGTGGAAAGGATGAGAAGGGACTTGGCAAGGTTGGAGGAATGGTTAGAAGTATGGCAGCTTGGATTCAGTGCAAAGAAGTGCAAAATAATGCACCTGGGAAACAAAAACCCAGGGGAAGATTACACAATTGGGGGGAGGTAGTAACAACAAAAATGGAAAGGGACCTGGGGGTAGTCATATCAGATGACCTTAAGGTTGGCAAGCAATGTGAGAAGGCAGTCGGGAGGGCTGGGGGGATACTGGGATGCATAAGGAGAGGCATCACCAGTAGAAAACAGGAAGTTGTTATCCCCCTGTACAGACAGTTGGTGAGACCTCATTTGGAGTACTGCGTCCAGTTCTGGAGACCCCATTTCTGCAAGGACATAGGATGGAGGCAGTTCAGAGGAGGCAGCTAAAATGGTGCAGGGTCTGCAAGAGAAGCCATACGAGAAGAGACCAAAGGAGCTTAATATGTATACCCTTGAGGAAAGGAGGGAGAGGGGGGTCATGATAGAAATGTTTAAGTACCTCAGTGGAATCAACAAAGTCCAAGAGGGTAGCATCTTTCAGAAAAAGAGATGTGCAAGAACAAGAGGACATAATTTGAAGAGAGGGGGGATGGCTCAGGGGCAATGTGAGGAAGTATTTTTTAACAGAGAGGGTGGTGGATGCATGGAACAGCCTTCCTGAGGAGGTTGTGGGGTCTAAAACTGTGGGAGAATTCAAGAATGCATGGGACAGACATAAGGCAATTTTTGTGGGGGTAGGAAGAAATAGGCTGTTGGTTAAATAGGATCTGCAGCTTATCCTCTAGGTAGGGAAATGGGCAGACTAGGTGGGCCAAGCAGTCCTTATCTGTCGTCAAAGTCTATGTTTCTATGTCTATGTTTATATCATGCACATAGGGAAGAGAACACCTGAAGCTACCTATAGGTTGGGTGGGGAGTTGCTGGCAATCACAAGGGAAGAAAAAGACTTGGACATCATCATCACAGATGACCTGAAATGACCCAAGCAGACCACTAAAGCAGTAAGTAAGGCTAGATGGATGTTGGGGTGTATTAGTAGGGGTATCACAAGTTGTAAGAGGGAGGTAATAATCCCTCTATACAACACACTGGTTAGGCCCCATCTGGAGTACTGTGTGCAGTACTGGAGGCCGCACCTGCACAAGGACATTAACAAAATGGAGGTAGTCCAGAGAAGAGCAACCAAAATGGTGCACGGATTGCATCAGAGAATATATCAGGACAGATTATTATGGAGCTCAATATGTATACCCTGGAGCAAAGGAGGGAGAGAGGTGATATGATCGAAACATTCAAATATCTTAAGGGCATTAACAAGGTGAAAGAGTCTAACATGTTTCAATATAAGAAAAATAGTACAACAAGAGTACACAGCATGAGCTTAGAGGGAGGCCGATTAAGGGGTAATGTGAGGAAGTTCTTTTTTTTCACAGACAGGGTGGTGGATGCATGGAACGGCCTACCTCAGGAAGAGTGTACTGACTGCAGGGCTAAGCCACAATAGTGAAGACCATTATAGCAACAGGATTCGAGCAAATGTCTCAGGTCACTGTGATGGTCTCTGCTGGCATCAGGACTGCATCGCCTGGTGATTCACCCCCTCCCCTGAGACAACTGCAACTCGGAGTTGTGTCCCATGAAACTGTGGGATGTGGGGGTCAGAGCCCCCCATATGGGGAGTTCAGGGGGCACAGCCCCCCGATAGAAACAATGCAGCATCCCCAACAGTGCAATGCCGACACTCGGCATTGCAGCTATCGCAGTTGGGGATGTAGGCAAGCCAGATGTAACCTTGCTATAGTAAAACCCTCAGGAAGTGGTGGATATGGATACAGTGCAGGGCTTCAAACAGGCATGGGATAGGCATAAGGGAGCAATACAGATGAGTATGAATAGATAGGCCATTGACAGAGTAAAGGCCTATGGCACAGTCGTAAAGTAGAAAAAATGGGCCTTGCGGTCCTTATCTGCCATCAGCTTCTATGTTTCTAAGTAAATCATCCCTGATGGGGCCAAAACCTTGGTGCTTTTTTTGTACTCGCTGTGAATAATCCTAGTATAATAGTCGCAGGCCCACATATAGAACTATCTTGGCTGCCCAGTATACAATTTGTTGCTTATCACTGAAATCATGACACATAATTATGACTTGGCGAGGTGGCTCACCTGTTGAAGGTTTCGGGGCTAGAGCCTAATGCACCCTGTCTAACTTCCTTTGGCCCCCTTTGCACTCCAGGTTAAGCAGTTCTGGCAAGTATTATTTGAAATAGTGAAGTGGGTCTATCCCTTCCACACCCTCAGGGAGACCACCCGCTTACTCTGTTCTGCAGGTCTTTTGACAGAGCCATGAGTTTTTCGGGCCAGTACATCCAGCTTAGAACTCAGGGCAGCCAGCACCTGGACATAGACCATCTTGCCAAGCATTGCCATCACCCCCTCTGGGGCCTCCTGATCAGTGCAGACCTCCAGTCCTACTCCCTGCACCTGCCCCTACAAATCCTTCTTTGCCGCTGCTCTCTGTTGCCAGGCCCATGTAATGAGAAATTCTTCCATTCTGCAGATAATCTGGAGTGTAGTTTTCTTTGATGGAGCTATTTTTGAGCTAAAATGCTAAGAAAAACACAGTTTTAAAGGGACAGTGTTAACCCCCTAAGGCCTCAAAGAGTCCCTAGTTTAGAAAACACAGGTTATGATTGGTCACATTCTGTAGATACTCCTGATGAAGCTGGTTGTTTGATTCTGATTTGTTTTTCTTATAAAAAGTGAAAAAACAAACTGCCCACCATACTGGCGTTACCACACAAAATCATGTTTGTTTACATTCCTTAATCAGCTCCCACTGCCTCTTTCCTTGACATAGGAATGCCCCCCAACACAGTCTAGCCACTCATCATGCAGTGGGAATAGAGGAGACTATTGCATTATGAGTGGCTGCACTGATTGAGGTGTTTATAATGTTTGGAAAGTAAGAATAGATCCAGGATTTGAAGCAAAACAAGGTTGGTTATAACATATAGAATAAAGTATGGGTCGGTGTGTGTAATGAGAAGTTTACACACACTTGAGGAGTTAGATGCTACACAAACCCCAAGAGCGAAGCTCGAGGGGTTTATGAATAGCATCTAACCCCTCGGGTATGTGTAAACTTCAAGTTTACACACTGACCCATTTTTATTTGACATAATTGCTGGATTTCCTTTTTTCACCTCAGCAATTATATAAAATAAAAGCAAGTTGCTGTGCAGCCACAGTCCACTTAGGTTACAGCACACAGTCGCCTTTTTCATAAATTTCAAAAGTTGTTGTGTTTTTTTGGGGGGGGGGAAGGGCAGACAATAGTTAAGTTTTACTGCCTGAGCTACTAAAAATGTTATTTAATTACCACCAATTCCAAGTGGCGGTTCTGTGTGTGTTAGCCGGCGGTTCGGTATGAAGAAGCGGAGAGCAGTTGGGAAGCAAGGAACTGAGTCAGGCACATGCGCACAGTCAGGGAAACCATACGCGTAGTTGCCGTAATAAACACTCCTTTATTACGGCAAATAAAAAAAAAGAGAAACCGGTTATTATTACACATTAGCATGCATTTCAGCTCTACTAAGCAAGGAGGCAGATAAAACAACCAGGCTCATCAAAGAGTTTTAGTGAAGATAAGCAGTCATAAAATGTGGGGTTTTAACTAGAAATAATATGATGCAAAAAAAGTTAATAGTGCCCCTTTAATTGTTTTCCTGGTGTTTGGTCCGGGAGCTTGAGGTAAACAAGTCCAGTTGTGTTAGTTGCTCATTAGTACCCCCATCTCAGCCATTCACTGCCTCCAGGTGGAGGCCTAGTGGAAGTGCAGGCGTGAGTGGCATAGTAGGCAGGGGCTGTTGTTCCTTAGTGCATGTATGCCTCCACGTACGTGCACTTATGTGCCTCTGTGGCAGGGGACTAAGGGAGAAAACAGAAAAATGGGCCATGCAGGCTTTGAGAACCCTTGCTCACTCTCTCTTGACCCTCTCCATCACCCGGTCATCAGAGAACCTGGATTTGTATGTAGCAGGGGGAGGGGGGGGATGGCCCTCCTTTTCCGGGCCCTGCCATGGGAGCAATCCATGAGGGACCACTCTGTCAAGTACTGTCAGTCAGAAGAAACAGGGAAAGGGCTGATGGCCTACCTGCATGGACCCAGAGAGAAAAAAGCTTTATGAAAAAAAAACACATCCCAGCACCCCCAATGTATTTCAGTGTGACAGCTGCAAAACACATCCTGATTCTGATCACAACAGAATAATCTGCTAAGCAGCACCTTGAAAAAGCACCAATTTCCTGCATAAAATGTTGGTGGAGTATAGGAGGAACCTGGGGCTGTATGTTACAGGGTTGGTTTGGCCCTGTCCCATTTGTGTTGTCTAGAGTCTGAAGCAAGAATTCTGTCTATCTCTGTCTCCTCTGCCTTTTCTACTGGACTGCACAGTCAACTCTTGCCTTTAATTGCTGCTCTTTCCTTTCCCTTTTTACTGTCTCTACCTTGCTTATATATAGTTATAAAACATATGTATGAAACTGGGTTTTCTGATTTGGACACTAAATGTAGTTATTACTGTCGAAATGATTACAGAAACAGCTCTATGAGTTTATCAAAGTGTATCAGAGTGGGACCTTTTGACCTCAGGCTGGTGGAATCTGTCACAATGCTCAGGCCAGCTAGTAACTGGGTCACAATGCTCTGGTGTAAGCTAAAAGCTAACAAGGTTCTGAATTTTGGTGAGAAAAGCAAGTGTCTTCAGAGGGATTTGGGACGGAGTCCAGATGCAACACAGAGCTGGTTGATTGCAGATTTCAGTTTTGAACTCAGAAAGTGAGCTTTGTTTTTTGGAACTGCCTAAGCTGAAAACCAATCTGTACAGTCCTTTTTGTTTTTATTTTCTGTTACTAATAATAATAAAACACTATTTGTGTACAAGTTATCCTGGTCTGCTTATGCTTCTTGATCCAAGCCTCCACAACACTGTGGTATGTAATTCAATAAAGCATATTTTATTAACTTGCTTGGTGCCAGATTTTTTTGTATTTCTGCTACGCAGACCAGCCCTAATAAATAAATGCGTAACCAGTCTCTCTTGTCTTCAAGCTTGAGGTGGGGTACTAAGGATCACTTGAAGGTTTAAGTCTAACCCTGATAGTGGCTTCCAACTGTGCCTCAGGAGAGAGGGTATCTGGAAGTTTGTGTCCTGTGTGTCTTGGCTAAGTCAGCTAGGAGCCCAGGCATGAATATTCGTGGTCCTGCCCTCCCTTCTTTTTCTCTATAGCAGCAGAGAGGGAGAAGCTTAGAGGAAGCTCTGTCTCTCCTTGTCGCCCTCCCGGCGCATAGAGGGGACCCTCCAGAAACCAGTGGAAGGCAGGAGCAGAACATCCACCAACCCAACAGGCACCATGGAGTGGTGGTGGTGGGCCTGCTCTCAAAGCCAGTCAACAGTGGTCCTTGCGGATCCACTCACACAGAAGTATGTAAGAGGGGGAACAATTCATGAGATGCTCCAGAGAAAAGTGGGTACCCGAGTAGAAAGCAACCCCTAAGTGGGTACCCAAGTAGTAAGTAACCCCTAGTTAAATGTGTTGAAATGGTATTTGGTCATCGTAATAGTGTTCTCCGGTATAAGGAGCCAGGCAAGAGTCGGTGTCAGAAAGTCCCACATTAGTTGGCAAGGGTGAAGGAGCCTGTTGTGTAATGGGGTCACTAGGACCAATTAGTGTAATGCTGGAGGGAGGCATGCACAGCTGAACTGGCAAGGTGCTTCATTTAGAATATGTACCATAATGCTTTTGCTGGAATAACAAAAATGCCACTACCTGACACTAATGCTAAGCACAGGCATGTAATGGCCCACCCAGGATAATGTCTCACCATGCCTGGCAAGAATGCCACTGCTTGCCCGTCTTGTGCGACTAGTACCCATGGGACCATAACGGGAGATAGGCCTTATGATAAATTATGTCCATCTCTGCAGCAGTACTTATCCTATGCAGAGGGCAATAATCATAAAATGATACACCAAATGAGTTTTGGGAGAGGCTGTTGGCAATGGTAATGCCCTTCTATGTTGTGTATCACCTTAGGCAGAAATAAACAAGAACCTGTTTGATACCAGATCTTACAATCCTTGGTTTTGCGCATGGTCTTTGTTAATGGTGCCCCATGTATGTTAGTTGTCCCTGATCGCCATCTGCTCAAACCCATAGTAGCACAGTGAGTTTGATATACTGGTTTCATGCTGTAGACACTGGAGTCTCCCTGACAAGAAATGCCACCATATACTCCTAGCCACAGGGTGGAGACAGGAGGTGTACATATGCACAACTCCTCCCTGTCTGAGATGGGCAGCTGCTTCAAATGGGATTAACATATGTTCTTCTATATTGGATATTGCTGCATTCAAGATTGTCAGGGTCTCCTATAGTATAAGCAAAGTATCCTGGGGAAAAAAATAAAAAAATGTTTGTTTCTCAGAAACTTGACCCTTGTGGTCAAGGCCAGTCCACTCTGATTCAACCAATAATCTAGAATAAAGAAAAAAAATACAAAACAGTGTTTCTGAGCTTGACAGGATTTGGTTCATGATCAGTAGGTGTTGAGAACTTCCGCCTGCTACAAAATTTTGCACGTTACTTCAGTCTGGATGACAACACATTGTATGTCAAATAAGCAATGGTGTTGAGGAAATCTCAACACCCTTTGCCCAGTCTTCATCCTCTTTATAAAATGGGCTAAGAAATCCCAACTCACTGATTGGCTACAACATCATCTGAGCCGTGTCCTTATCAGATGATATTGTAGCCAACCGGCACTACCACCCAGCAACATGCCGCATAACGAGAAAAAATCAGTGAGCTCTGCCAACTGAAAACAATAACGCTGACTGGCAGAGCTCACTGATGCCACAGCGGAATCATTCCTCACACGGCGCACTGAATCGAGTATCGCAATGCCGAGCAACGTAGCACACCAACAAAAGAGACGTACAGAAAAACTAAAAACACTACACAATCAAAAAAAATACTAAAAAAACAAAACCTGTCACTGACGGCAAACGACGATACGGAAAGAAACCCCGGAAGTGCCATCCTGCTGAAAACCGAACGAAAGAAATCCTCACATCACCACTCGAATCACAGCTTCCACCAATCCACCTATGTTCCACATAAATTTAAAAAAAAATACTTATCATTTGAAAAGAATATCACACTCCCGAAGTCACAGCGCCATACGAAGCATCCACCTCAACGACTGGCACAGCTGCACATTCAAATCACCCCATGCACAGACCTGTCTCACGATTCAAAATGAAATGACAGGTTTTGGTTTCAGACAATTTTTCATGATTTTCAAGTATTTTTCAAGTGCTCTGCAACATTTCTTTCGTTCCGTTTTAAACAGCATCACACTTCATCTCTTTACGTTAAGCTTTATGGTCACAGGTTTTCAAGTGCAGCAAGAACTCTTCGTTCGGTTTTAAACAGCCTGACACTTCCAATGTATATTTAAATACCATCCTTTGCCGTCAGTGACAGGTTTTCTGTTAATACTATTTTTTAATGATTTTAAAATATTTTCTTTATTTCTTTACCTCTACAATGCAATCACAAATAATATATTAAAAATCTTCAACTACTCATTTTAAACAAGTAAGCATATTACTACCCTAATGGCAATACTAGCATGGGAAAAAAGGGACTATTTTTTTCCCTACAATCTCTTCTTCTATTATTTATTAAAATATCAATAGAAAAAAACTTTCAAAACTACAAATGTTGATTCACTTTACAGTTGCCCATTTTATAAGCGCAATAACACACTCCGAGGTGTGGGTTAAGTGCTGATAAGAGCACGCCTAGGGGATAAGGCACTCGGCGCAAGCGCCTCGTGCCTTAGTACACCCCTAGGCGTGCTCTTATCAGCACGTAACCCACACCTCGTCATGTGTTATTGCTTACTTATCAGACACTCCTTTAACTTCCATCTGCAGAAGCCTTGGAGTCAGAGGAGCATTATCGCCAGGAAAATCATTACTGTGTTCTGCTGTGGGTAGTAACCAGGCCCTGAAACAAACTGGAGTGAACAGATAATCTGGAAGACCATCCTTATGCTCCAGTACATCCGTGCCTGACTTCAGAGAGCCCACTTGCCCTACGTGATCTGCCTGAGATTTGAGTGTCTTCGCAGGTGGGTCCTGCAGTTCTTCATTGTGAAAAACACCTAATTTTGGAGATGAAGCAAGGGAGGATGTGACTCACATTTGACACTGCCAACCAGTGAGTGAGATGTACTTTCCCCCGTGAAATCCAGCAAACGGGATTAGGAGAGTCAAAATGTTTGCATTTAATTTACTGCAACAAAAAGGACAGAAGAAGCACAGGAGACTGCCTCTTGTCCAAGAGCCCATGCTTTACTCCAGAGAAGTTGATCTACAAAAACAAAACAAAACAAAACAAAAAAAAAAAAAAAAGAGTTCCCAAAAAAATACAATTGTAACAATAATGTTCCCCCAAGGAAATGAACCTCTGTGTTTGCAACTGCATTGGAAATGGAGTTCAAAACTGAGTATGTCTCCTATCTAATGCACAAAACCTACCACTAAATTGACACAAAAGCCCCACTTTTTTCAGCAAATCAAGCGCAAACACAGTTTGTGTAATTAAGAACACAGCAACACAAATAACTAGGATTGTAAAGATGATACCACTGCAAAGGCCACCTGCAAAAGAAGGGGAGATGAGGTAAAAAAGGTCCATTTGTGTCAGAAAAAAGTGATGCAACCACAACTGCAGAAGGATATGTGATGTAAAATAGCACAGGTACACGCGCACACTAATGGCAACATCAGCAATGCTTGCACTTGTTCTTGATCTCCTTTTTTCCCCAAAAATACTTCCCTCCTGTACCTTCTTTACCCCAGTGAGGTATTTAAAGGTCTCTATCATATCCCCCCCCCCGCCCCTTTCAAGGTGTACATATTTAGGTCCTTAAGTCTCTCCTCATAGGGTTCCTGATGCAGACCCTGCACCATTTTAGTTGCCCTCCTCATGACTGCCTCCACTCTGCCTAGGTCCTTCCGGAGATATGGTCTCTGGAACTGGACACAGTACTCTAGGAGGGGTCTTACCAGTAATCTATACAAAGGCAACACCACCTCCTCTTTCTGCTGGAGATACGTCCCCTTGCATCACCAGCTTCCCACTTGTCCTCCCAACTGCCTTGTTGCACTGCCTGGCCACCTTTAGGTCATCCAATATGATTACCAACAGGTCTCTTTCCTGCTTGGTGGTCGTCAACACTACTCCACCCATTTTGTATTCTGGAAGGAAGAATTGGAGGACAGGGACCATCACAATATAGTAATTACCCCAGAAACTAAGGAAAGTGCAGGTAAAGTTGAGGCATCATAGTATGGGGTAAAACATCTGCTCCATAAAGAAAGTGTCGAACAAAAAACTAAAACCCGGTTTATACCATCGTCTTTGCAGGGCATCAACTCATGTGCTCTGGTTGATGCGCTGCAAAGACCATGGTGTGGACACTCACCCCACCACCCTAAGTATGCTCCCACTCCAGATTTTAAACTGACAGAAAAGTGGGGATGTGTACTGGACCAAGCGCATTACCCCAAGGTGTAAATGACTGATGCGCTTAATCCACTGCGATCCCCTATCTGCCAGCTGCAGATGTGATTTTTCGGAACTCTGACCCCAAGTCCAGGGACACTCCTCTCAGCATGCTCTATGGCACATTAGGGTTGGGAGTGTAAACAGAAACTGCGGATCAAGTCACAGCACAACATGAAGGCAGCAGAGTTTTAAGTGAGGTGTTGTTGCTGTGTACACACAGCTTAAGTGTAACCCACCTGTGGCTGGGTCTACCATTTTTCCCTCCCTTGGACCCTTTTGGGCAGTAGTGATTTTAATATTTATGCCCCCTGCCCTGGGGTGGGGTCTTTGTGGGTTTGGAGGCCAATTCTCTTGGGGGGTGGGTACAAATGGGATCTTTGGCACCTTTTGGGGGTCTTTCTCACACTAAGGTATCGGTAGGTGGTCCAAGAGAGCAGGGCCTTTTGCCTGCTCCTGCCCTGGTTCCTGGGAGTGAGCTTAGTGCAGTGGTAGTATAGTGGTAGCAGCCAGGATTCGAACTCAGTGACCTGTGTGCATTCAGTTTGGAAAGAACGGACAGTCTGCCCCTGCATGAAAGCCACCATAAGAAGGAGAGACCGAGTTAGAGCTATAGCATCAGGGCATTTAGCCACCTTTCCCCCTATCGCAGTGCTTGCTTTGGGAGGCTGGTGCGACTGAGACGGAATGGAGAGGACTGCCATGTCCAAGGTGGGAGATGGTGGGGACTTCCACCCCAATGGCTTTGAGGATGTTGCCCGTGGGAAAACCAGTTTAGAGCAGGGATCCGGTGAAGCTCTGCAAGTATGGACCCCTCTGTGTTGACCTCTGGTATATTTGGCAAGGAGGAGAGACCTACATGGTGTAGGGGAAGGCAGTGAAAAATGCTGCTGCTGTAATGAGGTCCCAGCCTTGAACTGCTGCTGCTGCTGTCCCCAGTATGTGGCCACCTGGCCCAGGGACTAACTGAGAAAAGGGCTAGGGTCTTCATGACCATGGTAAAACCGCCAATGAACTGTTTCATCCCTAATGTGGGCTCTTGGGCCCAGGGATACATTTTGTCAATATGTTGCGGACTGGCCAGTTTAACTTTTATTAAATGGGATCCCCCATTTCAGTGACTTTTCCAGTGTGGACATTCAGTTTGTAACAACTGTTATTGCTAACCTCCTTTTAGTGAGCAATAACAAGTGGAAGTCTGAGTGAGACTTCCACTTGTTATTGCTCACTACATGAATCCACCTAGTCTCACTCCCCTATATATTTTTTTCTTATATTTTAAATTAAAGCTTGAAAAGGAACCCAGAAAGACATAATTGTGGATACAGAAAACCTCCTTGTAGTCTCACAGTCCAGCACCCCCGTGAAGCAACCTCTAGTAAGGAAGACCTGGCTGTGTCACAAAGCTGAATACTTTAACTGCACTCCTGAGAGTCAATAACATAAGCAAACACAAAGCTGATGCTAAATTTCATTTGAATTGAGCTTAAATCACTCGAATTCTGGACAGATACACAGTCAAAAACTACTCCAGCGCTTCACCTTTTTAATATGGCTTCATGAGGGGGCAATGTTACAGAGACATTGGCACATTTATATAGTCCTTTCTTGATGACATCACTATGCTCCATCAGTGTTTACTGATGAATAATTAATTAACTACATAAGCATCAATATTATGTCTACAAGGATTTAGGTTACAAAAATTAAAAAAGAAAAGCCTGCTTACATAGTAAAGACATTTAAACTACATTTCTAAATCAAACAACATTTATTGTGTTGTTAACCATATATCTAACATTGTTTAATCCACTGTGTCAATATGCCCATAAAACATATTCCTATTTGATTTATGCACCATCACTGTCATTAAATAATCATAAATATTCAAACTAAAACATATAATTAATGTTAGTCTTTCATTTTTAGCCGTGTAAGACAGTGTTAGATATATGGTTAAAATAACATATAGGATAAAGTATGGGGTGAAGTGTGTTACAAGAATTTAACACACACCCGAGTTGTTGGATGGCACATAAACCCTGAGGGCAAAGCCCGAGGGTTTTATGATAGCCATCCAACAATGACGGTGTGTGTTAAATTCGAGTTAAACACACTGCACCCCATATTTTGTTGTACATAATTGAAGGGTTCCGTTTTTTCTTTGTTTTGAGATTTGTTACAGAAAGAAGAAAGTGCAGTCTTACTTTGTATTGATGACGTTGTTTATTTTGTAGTTGAAACAGTAAACGGAAAGTTCAGCATATAAATTTATCTAATTAAATTACTGGAAGTTGAATAAGAAATAACTGAGATGTTTGTGGCGGTTTTCTCATTGCAACGTTCGTTTTCATGTGTTGTAGCAAATTTGAACTGCAGAGAAAAGAGAAGGCTTGAAACAGAGATTACTTAGGGATATTGGTAAAAGTGTTTACTGCAGCAATGTACACTTCTACAGAAAATGTTATATTTAGGCAATAAAGTGCTGTGTGGTGGCTTTACTGTGTTAAGAATATATTAATGAGAGCTGTCTGAGTCCTTGGTGACTTGGATTCTTCGTTGTTTCTGTGGGTGTTGGTTCGATTTGTGGATACTAACTGTTACTGAGGTATCGAAAATGCAGGCGATCCCAAACATAGCCTGCATGTTACCAGAAGCTATTTCATCGTGTTGGCTGGGTAATGAGCTATGGAAACCTCTCTGGCGGAACAGCTTTGGATTTGTTTTTTTGTCAGGGAATGGAGCAAAAAGGTAGAAGATTTAATACAGAGCAAACAGGATGAAGGAGGTGAGTGACTTAGGGAGAAACGAACACTGAGAGGCTCGAGCTGTGTTGTGTTGGGAGGGCTTTTCTACGGATAGGCTCATGCTTTCTCTTTCAAGTGCTTTAGGATTGGAAGAAGCCGTGTGAATGCTGTAACACCTACTCAGCTGTTACAGTATTTAACACATAGCTTTTTCCATTGAAAAAAATGGAACCTGGTGATTATAACAAAATAAATGTTGTATGATGAGCTTTCAGATGTTGAAATTTCTGTATTGAGCAAGGGACTTAACTTCTCCCCTACCCCCGCGCCAAATGACTTTGAAATTCATGTTGACTTGTTTAAATTCTTTCGTAAGATTAAATTAAAATATTTTTTTCAGGTCAAACAAGATTCTAAAAAAGCTATGGGGTACACTGAAGTATTAAAAAGGTTTGTACTTGATCCTTTCTGAAATAGAAGAACTTAGCCATGAAGAAAATCCTGTTGATGTGGTGGGAGTTGAACAAATGGACATTAGTGATGAGAATAATTTTAATGCACTATTGGAATTGTGGCAAGGTAATCATACCAATAATGAAAATAATTGAATTGGAAGTAAAAATGAAAAGAAAAATCTGTCTTCTGTCCTATTGCACAAAATAGTTACATACAAGCATTTGAAAAAAACTGTACTATCACAAGTGAAAACACTTTCGAAAGATAATAGTGCCATACGCCACACCATTGCCCCCCTTGAAAGGAAAGCCTTGAAAGAGTTATCTGAGAATGTAAAATTGGTCATTTGGTCATTAACCAGCTGATAAGGGGGGCAATGTTGTGGTGATGGATAGAGAACAATATGAGAATATGGTTTATGAACTGTTAAACATTACCACATATTATATGAAATTACTGGGTAATCCAACCCTAAAGAATAAAATAGAACTAACTAAACTGTTGCAATGGGCAGCTAAGGAAGGACTTATTACCAATTAAGAGTATAAATACATGTATAATGATTTTCTTATCATGCCCACCATATATGCTACCAAAAGTGCATAAAAATTCTGTCCATCCCCCAGGTAGACCCATTATATCAGGGGTGGGGTCATTAACAGACAAACTTGGTAACTTTATTGAATATTTTTTGAAATGACCTGTTAGCCAACGCCCTTCACATCTTAAAGACACAGGTGACACCATCATAGAATTTTTTGACTTTGAATGGAGAGATAATTATATGTGGTTAGCAATAGATGTAGAAACCTTATATTCATCAGTCAGGCATGAAGATGGCATAGCAGCTTGTAGATATTTCCTGGAGAATAGTGACATTAGGGCAGTAACACCTACTGAATTTTTGATTAAAGCACTGCAATGTGTGTTCACACACAATGTATTTGTTTTTAAAGATGCATTCTATATACAGTCCTGTGGGACTGTTATGGGTGCAATAATGGCACCATCTAATGCAAATTTATTTTTAGGTTTTGGGGAGCTCAAAACTGTCTATAATCCCCTGGTGAATCCCTATGTTAAGCACATTGTAAAATGGAAGATATATATTGATGACTGTCCATGTATATGGGATGGGACTGATGAAACTGCCAGTGAGTTCATTAAATGGCTAAATGTAAATGATTTGAATTTGAAATGTATATGTGAAAAGAACAGAAATGAGATCAACTTTCTAGATCTGACCTTAATAGGAGACTGTAACAGAAGACAACTGAGCACTAAGAGCTTTAGGAAAAGCACAGTGACTAACTCAGTAGTTAGATACAATAGTGCACAGCCAGTAAAATTAAAAAATGTGATTCTGTATAGTCAAATGCTATGAATTTGAAGAAACTGCACTGACAATGCAGATTTTGAAGTGCAAGCTACAGAGTTGAAATATCGTTTTTTGGCTGGGGATATGGTGAGAATTTAATTACAGAAGCCTATGACAAAGTAAAAGTAAAAGTAAAAGTAAAAATACAAAAAGAGCTGATAGCCGCTGTAGAAATAGACAAGGGAAATAACAATGGTAGGCCAGTCACCTTCTCTACACAGTACAGTACAAGCCACATTAAACTGTTCCCTCAACTCACCGGTGTAGCACTGTTCAATGAGTTTCCTAATCTGTGCAATGTTTAATTCAATGAATTAGTAAAAGGTTAGTATTGGTTTGCATCTAGCTGTTGTGTACCATAAGCTTTATTTTCAGCTGAGTGCTTATGAGTTTCATTTCAGAAGGCAGACTAAACAACTCTTAATGAATGCTGTGATATTTATAAACAATGCTCTTAAGAAATGCTGTGATATTTCACTCCGTATCCTTACCACATCCAGCCACGAACCTAGTTCCTCCCCTCCCTATTTTAATCAAGTCCACTACTCAGCTACCATAGTGGCCCTCTGCACCCAAGGCACCACTTCTCCCATATTACTCTCCTCTCACCATTTAAGCGGAACATACAAACCTCATTAGGGGCCCCTATGCAGCCCAGCACCCTCATCCAAGTGTAGTAAACAGTCACTGAGGGCTGAAATGCAAAGATTTGTACCCTCTTTTGGAGGCTTGACTAAGAATGATTAAACATACCACCTCAACTTCTGCAAACATGGAGTCTGTATATACCACAGCAAAGTTGAGTGATGCATGTATGTTCCTACAAGAACGCTTGGAATGTATATCGTGCACCTACCACTTTTCTGTACATTTGTTTGTAACTCTTTGCACATGTTGTACTTTGTACTCTCAATCTATGTATGTATAACTGTCTTGGACAACAGCAGGTCCATCTTGTAAATGCGCTTGCTCAATGATGATCGCCTGGATAAATAAAGATTTGATTTGATTTAATTTGATATTTATAAACATTGCTCTTAAGTAATGCTGTGATTTTATAAACAATACCATGAAAATGCAGCTACTTCCATTTCACTAAACAGTTACAAGTGAGTTGAATAGGCAGTGAAGGATGGTTGGAAAATAGTTGAAAGCTTCAACAGTTCGAGTTGCCACTGCAGTAGCATCACAAAAAAATTTGCTACAACAGTGAGTTGATGGAACAGTTTAATGTGACTTGTACTGTATAACAACAAAGCTGGTTCTATAGGGAATATTATTGGAAAAACAGGCCAATTCTGCTCAAGGATGTCACTGTTAATAAAGCGGTAGGCCTCTTACCCAGAGTAACTTTCAAAAAGGCCCTCAGTATTAAAGACAAGGTGGTGCACAGCTGTTTACAGTCTGAGTAACAAAAGAGTGGGCTACCACATAGAACAGCAGGAAATCAAAAATGCCACAAATGTAATATCTGCAAATATGTGGTGACTAACAGTGATTTGCATGCATTTAACAATAATTAATATACCAGCAAAGATTTTATAACATGCAGCACCACCTTTGGCATTTACCTAATTTGGTGTAGTTGCAATATTGGATATGTAGGCAGAACTATACGTTCGTTTAGAAAGAGAATATAGGAACATGTGAGATACGTGGTAAATAAAAGAATGGATAAAGCTATTGGTAGACATTTTTTGAAAAACATAAAAATGCTTAAAATGCATAGGAAGAGACAGTGTCAAATGTGGAACCAGAGGAGGTAACCATACAGATCTTCCTCTTAAAAGAGAAAGTTATTGGATCTTCAGACTCAAAACAGTGAGTCCAAATGGATTAAATGAAATGTGGGACTTAAAGCCACACTTGAGATAGGCTCTCTGTATGCATAATTCTATTAATATCTAGCTTCTTTTCCTTCCCTCCTCCCCACCCTTCCCCTTTCCCATTAACGGTATTGTTTTATTTTTATTTTATTTTAATTCTAGAATTCTTAATTTGGCTTTTTATTTCTCCCTTTCATTTATATTATTTTTTTTGTATGTCCTTCGTTGGTGTTTTATCCCTTTTTAGTAATATACAAAACTTCTGAACTATGACTATCCAATAAGTGAACAAGAGCACGTTTGCAATTTCTTGCTATCTGCATACAGTAGCTAAAGGACTAGTGCTGCCCTACATAAACTGTGATTATTTAGGACTGTCCCACTAACGGACAGTGATTCTCTTCCCTCCTCCCTCCCAATCAAATATATCTGTTGTATTCATTTTTGGATTTCTTTATTCATTTTTCATTCATTTATTTTATTATTTTTTATGTCTTTTGTTTGTGTTCCACACTTTCTTCCTTCCTTCTGCAGTAAACTGTAAAGTTTCTGAAGAATGAATATTCAGTAAGTGCATAAAAGCACCTTTGTAATTTACTGCAGTCTGCTAATACAACAGTTAAAAAGACTAGCATCACAGTACATAAGAAGTAATTGTCTAGGATTGTCCTAGTAAATGAATATGATAACGATAGACACAAACGAGTCGATCCTTGTGTAGATGATGATGTTTTTCTAAATTTGGATATTCTGATTTTTGTGTGTTCATTTTGTAGTTCCTTATGTTATATGGCTAAAAATGAAAGACTGACATTAATTTATGTTTTAGTTTGAATATGTATGATATTTAATGACAACAATGGAACATAAATCAAATAGGAATATGTTGTATAGCCATACTGACACAGTGGATTAAACAGTGTTAGATATATGGTTAAAAACAACAACAAAATAAATGTATGATTTAGAAATACAGGTTACTCACCTGTAACAGGAGTTCTAGGAATGGTATATGTTGTTCATCCACACTCATTGGCAGTATCCTTGCCGCTTTAAATCTTGCCGGAAGGTCTTCAAGCTTGCTCCTCCCACCCACCCGGGTGGTATAACTCTCGGCTCCGCCCCATGACGCCAGATCTGGCCCGCTGGAAGCTCAGGTTGTGCGTCGAAGCCGGGGAGGTCGGGTGGGTCGTGTGGATGAACAACATATACCATTCCTAGAACTCCTGTTACAGGTGAGTAACCTGTATTTCTAGGGACATGGATATGTTGTTCATCCACACTCATTGGCAGACTCCTAGCAGTTCTCCGGGAGGAGGGAGGCAAGACGCACACCCCCAGATACTTACTTGGGAAAGAGAGACTGAAGAACCGAGGCCCCAAAACCAGCATCCCGGCGTGACTCAAGGTCGATGTGGTAGTGGGTAATGAAGGTGTTTGCTGACTTCAGGTAGCAGCCCTGCAGATTTCCTGGATAGGGGCGTCCCTGGAAGCAGCCACCATTGCAGCAGTATAGCGGGTAGAATGAGCTCTTATCCTCTGGGAAGCTCCATGCCCGCTTCTTCCTATGAGAGATCTATGCAGGAGGTTACCCACCTGCTTATCGTCGCTGGCTGCAGGTCTGCCAGATGCGGCTTCAGCGTGGTGACAAACAGCTGGTGAACCTCTCCCGAATTTCAGCAGTGGCTCCTTATAATAGCGGCGCCCTTCTAGGATCCAGAGTATGGAGCCTATATTAACCTCCAGTGTGATTGGGGTAGAACACCGCAGAGTCAACACTTGGTTAAGGTGAAACTCCGACACCACCTTCGGAAGGAATTTGGTGGGGCGCAGGACAACTCTTGTCCCTGTGGAAGACCAGGTAAGGAGACTCAATGGAGCGCCTGGAGCTCTCCATCCTTCTGGCTGGCGTGATAGCCACCAAGAAGGCGGTCTTCCACGACAGGTGAGAGAGCACACCTGTGCATAGGTTCGAATAGCTTGCCCATGAGCTTTGCCAGTACCAGCAGTAGATCCCACGGAGGTAGAGTTCCCGCACTGGAGGGAAATGAATAAGGCCTTTGAAAAGCGCCAGACCACCTTCTCCTGCGCCACCGACTGCTTTCCGCCCAGCGCCCGGTAAGCAGAGATGGCTGCCAGGTGCACCCCAAGGTCGTCGACCTAAGCCCTTGACTAGAAAGGGACCATAAATAGTCCAAGATGCTTGCCAAGGAACAGGAGGAAGGGTCCAAGCCCTTGCCCTGACACCAAATGAAAACCTTTTCCATTTGAAGGCATAGCATTTTCTGGTCGACTCCTTACGGGACGCCTCAACTACATTGAGGACCTCGTCGGAAAGACCCAAAGCCTGGAACTCTAGCCGCTCAGGAACCAGGCCGTCAGGTGCAGGGATTGAAGGTCCGGATGGAACACCTTCCCCTGATTGACTGAGAGCAGGTCCGGGCGAGCTGGAAGCTGCCGCGGAGTCCTGGAGCTGAGACTGAGGAGATCTGGTACCAGAACTGGCGAGGCCAGTCTGGGGCTATCAGAATCACCTGCGCCTTGTCCCTCCTCGCCTTGAGAAGCACCTTGTGGATCAAGGGAAATGGGGAAAGGCGTAAAGAGGCCCGGGTCCATTGCCTCGAAGGCATCCCCTGCAGCGAGCCCTGCTGAGGGGCGGGCATGGAACAGACTCAGCTTGCGTTCTCCATGGAGGCAAACAGGTCCACCTGAGGTGTGCCCCAAGGGAGAACAGATGCTGTACTACCTCCGGCAGGAGAGACCACTGTGGGATGCAGCCCCTATCCGGCTCAGGGCATCGGCCAGGGTGTTGGAGGCTCCTGCCACGTGAATGGCTAGAGATCCGCCTCCAGGCTGCGCATGAGTGACCAAATGCGGAGACTTCCTTGCATAGAAGCATGGAGGCGCGTCCGCCCTGGCGGTTTAGATAGTACATGGTCGTGGTATTGTCCGTCTGGACTCGGACCACTTGACCCCGGAGGAACGGAGCAAAGGCGGTGAGAGCTAGGCGGACGCTCGGAGCTCCAGCAGGTTGATGTGCATCGGGACTCCCTGGGGACCAGAGGCCATGAGCCCGTGTTCCCCAGATGGGCACCCCAACCCATCAGAGAGGCATCGGTCGACAGAGACCGTCGGCCGAGGCGGACGAACGGGATGCCCTCCTGCAAATGATCTGGAACGGTCCACCACTGGAGAGCATTCCACATCCCCTGTGTCACCGACACAAGCTGGTCCAAGGGATCGCAGCGTTGTGACCACTGGCTGGCCAGTCCCCACTGAAGGGGACGCATGTTCCAGCGGGCCCAACGGACCACGCTGGTACAGGCCGCCATGAGACCCAGGAGGCGCAGGAAGTCCGGGCAGGCGCGGTGCCCAACCAGAAATGATCGGCAAGGAGGAAAGAACCTCGCCTGTCCGCCGGGCAGCTCTGGCTCGAAGAGAGTCAGCTGCGCCCGATGAATAAAATCACCTGCTTGACTCGAGTTCGACTTGGCCTCGTTGATAAGGAGGCCCAGTTGAGAGCAGACCTGGAGGGCCAGATCTCTGGACCACTCCGCCTCCTTCCTGGAGGGAGCTGCTATCAGCCAGTCGTCCAGGTAAGGGTACACCGGACCTCGGGCGCCGCGGGGAGTGCTGTCACTACTGCCATGCATTTGGTGAAGACCCTGGGAGCTGGAGACAAGCCGAAGGGCATGGCTTGGAACTCGAAGAGAGATCCTTCTGCTCGGAAGCGAAGGAATCTCTGGTGAGACGGACGGATAGGGACGTGAAAAAACGCGTCCTGCAAGTCCAGAGAGCAGAACCACACGCCGCTTCCAAGGATGGTATTATCTGAGCCAGAGTGACCATCCTGAAGGTTCGAGACCTTAGGAACTTGTTTAGGTCGGTAGGTTGAGAATGGGGCGCCAGCCCCCCGTCTGTTTCGGAACCAGGAAGTACCTGGACACAAACCCTGGGTCTGAAGGAGGGTCCACCACCTCTCTTACCACCTCCTTCTGGAGGAGGAGAGTGATGTCGGCTCGACGAGCCGCCAGTGAGGCTGGGATCCGAGCCCCGAGCGGCGGCTCTGAAGGGTGGTGCCTGCTCGAATTCCAGAGGCAGGCCTCTTCCACCACCTCCAAGACCCACCTGTCGTGGTAACAGCAGACCAGGCGAACGGAGTGCGGAGCCGTCCTCCACAGGGGGACCCAGGGTAAGGTGGCGGGATGGGGCGACACCCCTCAGCCCGTCACTGGGCAGGCTTGGAGGAGGGACGGCCGAGGGACCTCCTGGGCCTTCCTCCCTGCCTCCTGTTAGAGAGCCGGCGGCTTGGGTTTGGGATGCCAAGGCCGAGCCTGCTGGCCCTGGCGTTGCTGGGCGGGCGCGCCGGGCACAGAAGGGCCGAAAGGGCTTAGGCTGTGGTTTGCAGCCTTTGTCCTTCTGAGCGGAAGAGACCAGTCCAAGGTGGCATTGGACTTCTCGATCCTCTGCAGGTGACCTTCCACCCCAGGGCCGAAGAGGTCAGTCCCAAAAGGAACATCCGCCAACTTGTGCTGGGTATCCAGTAAAGGTGGATATCCTCAGCCAAGCCCGCGACGCATAGCCACTGCGGCCGCCACCGATCTAACACATGAGTCCCTACATCCAAAGCAGTCTGGAGCTGCTGTTTGGCCACTGCCCTGCCCTGGTCCCGCACCTGCTTAACCGTAGTCTGCAGATCGGGCGGAAGATGAGGATGACCTCATCCAGGGAGCCCAACAGGGCATGAGAAAAATGTGCCATGAGGGCGCCGAACTGGCCTGGCGAGCCGAGAGAGGACGTAGCGTAGACTTTTCGCCCGACATAGTCAATTTCTTGGACTCCTTGTCAGGAGGTTTGTCCACATCCTGGCGTTGCGCGCTAGCGAAACGCTGTCGGTAACCAACCCCTCAGCAGAGGGTGTTCAAAACGGACAAGGAACCGTGGGACCGCATACTTCCTGGCCATCCTGGTCGAGGCGCAGGGCAGGAAGCAGGCGCTGCCAAAGTTCCAGTGCGGACCCACTATGACCTCGGCCACGGAAAGGCCTCATGAGATCCTCGGTCCAGAATCTCCGTGAGGGATACCTGGCCCGCTTAGAACCGGTTCGAGCTCCATCCGGTAGACTCCAGATGAGCCGAAGCAGTCCTAGGAAGAGACGACGGGCTATCGTCCATTGACTGACCTCCTGAAGACTCCAAGTCCAGTCGCTTGGAAGAAGGAGGAATAAATCTTCGGACTCGGAAGAGTCCTCAAGAGCTGCCTCTGGCCTGAGCCACCCTTCACCTGCGAGGTCGGTCGGGTGAGGGTAACTGACACCGATGGGGTAAACCCTAGCCGACCGAGAATCTTGGTCGGAGCCCCAATTGGTGGCTGTGGGCGGAGGTTCCACGAATCGGTGGAGCAGCTGGTTTTGGCGAACAACCGCCTGGTATAGGCCTCGGACAAGTCGAGGGGTTGTGTCGGCCGTTCCAGTGACAGCACTTAATGGCGGGGAAGGCGCGGAGTCGGCTTATTCCCGGCCAGGAGCTGTTGCAACATAAGGTCCTCGTACCGTCGCGTGTTCGCCCGAAGCCTCCCCTCATCCGAGGAGGGCGAGGAGACTGACGCCGCTTACAGAGATGCGAGACCGAGACCGCCTATGACGGTGGGAACGGCTGGACCGCGAAGAGGTCCGAGACCGAGACCGAGAGTCCCGGAATTTCCGGGGTCGGTGCGGGGAGGTGTCGGCCGGAACCGGCACTCCCTTCGACTCGGAAGGTCCATCCGAGGGCTCCGGAACCGGAGGCACAGGCGAGCCCACGGGATCCTCAACTCCTCCCGGGGAACCGGGAGAGGGAATCTCGGCTGCTAAAGGCGACAGCCGTCCAATGGGTCAGAAAATCTCGACTTCATCAGTGGGAGTCTCGGTCAACTGACCTGGCGGGGACACCGTGAGGCCAGTGGCGAAGCCGGCCAGTCGATCGAACCCGGATGGCCGACGGCCCGGAGAGGACCTTTCCCGCCCCAAGAGCGTCGACGGAGGGACTTACCCTTGTCCCTCTTTTGGACCGAGATAAGGTCCAGCAGACGCAGGCCCTTCTCCTTTAGTGGAGAGGGACAGACAAAGCTCCTTAAAGGAACCGTGTAGGAAGAACCCAGAGAGAGCGGGATAAATGCCGCGTCGAGGAAACTCTGACCCGCCGCCTCCTCTTCGAGGCGACCATCCGCCGAGCTGATCCGCCGAGCCGCCGCGACACCGCCAACCGGCCTCCTTGGACTTCACGGAGAAAGCGCTTCGGGCGGCCCAGTTGCAATCGGACGCTACGGTCTTCGGGGGCGTGGGCGGAAAGATGAGCACAGGTCGAAGCCTGCGGGTCGTGCTCAAGGCCTAAGCAGTAGACACACGGGAGTGTGGATCCGTCCGAGACATCTTCTGCCGCATGGGCATCTCCAAACTGGAGTCGATTTGTCCATCGCAGCGCGAGGGATCGAAGACTGAAGTCTTTTGCAAATATTATTTTAAACATAAACGGAGAATAGGAACCAGTCAGAAACGCGGAAGCGTTAAGAGGAAACCTGAGCTTCCAAGCGGTAAGGAAGATCTGGCGTCATGGGGCGGAGCCGAGAGTTATACCACCCGGGTGGGTGGGAGGAGCAAGCTTGAAGACCTTCCGGCAAGATTTAAAGCGGCAAGGATACTGCCAATGAGTGTGGATGAACAACATATCCATGTCCCTAGAAATATAGTTTAAATGTCTTTACTATGTAAGCAGGCTTTTCTTTTCAATTTTTGTAACCTAAATCCTTGTAGACATAATATTGATGCTTATATAGTTAATTATTCATCAGTAAACACTGATGGAGCATAGTGATGTCATCAAGAAAGGACTATATAAATGTGTCAATGTCTCTGTAACATTGCTCCCTCATGAAGCCTTATTGAGAAGACAAAGCGCTGGGGTAGTTTTTGCCTGTGTATTTGTTCAGAATTCGAGTGATTTAAGTCCAATTAAAATGAAATTTAGCATCAGCTTTGTATTTGCTTATGTTATTGACTCTTGGGAGTGCAGTTAAATTATTCTGTTGTGAGTTTGGGACTGGCATCCTCTAACTGCACCCACCAACAAACAACAGGCGCATGGGCTTACTTGGAATCCTGTATCATACAGCTATCTAACCAGCAAGGACTCTTTTTGTCTCTGGACTGTGTTCATTTCTACTGTTGTGGCCCCCCCTTCCTGCTTACCATCTGGATACCCCTAGACATTGGGATGGGGGGGTCTGCATAATAAAGTGCAGAAACCCTGTGAGGACAGCAGAAGGCAAGTTAAGATATCTCTGAGGAACAAAGAACTGGAGGAGAGGGAGCATCATGATACAATAACTGACCCAGAAACTAAAGAAAATGCAGAGAAAGGCAAGGCACCATAGTATGAGTTGTAGACAACTGCTCTACAAGGAAAGTGGAAATCTCTGGGATGAGACATGGTGACCATGCATCTCAACAAGGGGCTATTTGGAGACTAGCTCGGTTGAGACCAGCCTGCTACTGGAGCTGGGAGTGTGCCATGCCACAGAATGGAACTTTCCTTAGCTTTGAAAAGGGGGCTGGAATATAAAGTAGCAATAAAAGATGGTCTAGAAATGGAAATTACGTACCTACCATAATTCTTGATCTTCTTGGACAAAGTCTCCACCACTCATTTACACTGATGGGGATCTACGCTGGAGGCACTAGGATCCAGTGGGAGCAAACTTTTTTGTAAGAGGGTCAGCGCCAGAGATGGAGCCATGAGCCTCAGCTCGTGCGGCAATGACTATCTCGGCGTCGACCCTCCAACCACCTTAGTACCTTTTTTCCCTGAGGAGGTGCAGTGTAACTAACCTAGAAGGATAGCCTAACAAAAACCAGACATAAAATAGTCTGGGTGACCCATATAAGAAGGGTCAACAAAGAAGTCTTCACAGCCTTAAGACTGAGGGAGTGAAGACCAACAACAGAGGTGAGCTCGGGGGATAGTGGGTGGGTGTGTAAATGAGTGGTGGAGACTAAGTTCAAGAAGATCAAGAATTACGGTAGGTACATAATTTCCATATCTTCCTGGACATAAAGTCTCCACCACTCATTCATACTGATGGGAGAGTACCGAGCTAATAATCCCCCAAGAGGGCAGCAGGAGAGACCAAGAGCTCACAAATTTAGGACAGAAGTCCGTTAAGGATGGTCCGGCCAAACAAAAGATGTCACCTGGCATGGACATCGAGGGCATAGTGCTTGACGAAAGTATGCACCGAGCTCCAGGTAGCCATATTGCAAATGTCTGCAATGGGCATGTTGCGGATTTCTGCCAGGTATGCTGCGACTGCTCTAGTAGAGTGAGTGTACACTCTGCCCTCCAGCTTAACCTGCACCATGGAGTAGCAGTGGTGAAGGCATGCCACCAGCCATGCTGAAATGCATCTGATAGCAACAATCTGACCCAGCTGGGTCTCACTGAAGGAAACAAACAGTTGTTGAGCTTTGTGAATTTGTTTTATTCTATCTAAATAGAAATGCAGAGCTCTTTTGACATCTAAAGAATGAAGGGTACGCTCTCCTTCATTTTGGAAGTTCACAAAGTAAGTAGGTAGGACCAAAGGTTGGTTTAGATGGAATTCTGAAACAACATTAGGGAAAAACTTAGGATGGGTCCTAAGAACGACTTTGTCCTTATGAAACACAGTATATGTAGGGTCCGCGACCAAGGCATGTATTTCAGAGACTCTGCAGGCCGAGGTAATGGCCACCAGGAAGGTCATTTTCCAAGTGAGAAATTTCAGCTCACAGGTAGCTGGAAGCTTGAAAGGCCTTCGAGTGTGCATGTCTAGTACAAGATTAATGTCCCAGGCTGTGATTGAACATCTGATAGTAGGTCTGGTATGCAGAATTCCCTTAAGAAACCTCTTAACCACAGGTAACTGAGCCAGTGACAAGGAAAGTACTGTCTCTTGATAAGCTGAAATGGCACAAAGGTGAACTCTGACTGTAGAGTATTGTAGACCTGAATTTGAGAGGTCTGAAAGGTACTCTAGAACTTTATTGGGTGGGCAGGAAAAAGGATTCAAAGATGATTTTGCACACCAGAGAGAAAAACGCTTCCATCTGGCTGTGTAAGTTTTTCTAGTGGCTGCGCAGCCAGAAGAATATCTGAAACTCTGCGAGAGACATTAAACCTGTTCACGTCTATCTCTCCAGAAGCCAAGCGTGAAAGTGAAGCGATCTCAGATTGGGATGGACCACAGGCCCCTGAGTCAGAAGGTTCATCTAAAGGAAAAGCACTTTTGGAGGGGTTTTTGTCATACTGTTGAGTAATGGAAACCATATCTGTCGAGGACAGAAGGGAGCAATGAGGATCATTTTGTCCCCCTGGGACTCGAACTTGAGAAGTACCCTCTGAATCAGAGGAAGAGGAGGAAAGGCATATAGAAAGCTTTTTGTCCACTGCAGCCTGAACGCATTCTGACAGAAACTGCCAGGCCCTGGATTTCTGGAGCAGAAGAGAGGCAGTTTTGTGTTGAGTGGGGATACAAAAAGGTCCAGGTCTGGAGTTTCCCACTCTGCGAATAGTGACTGAACTACAGTTGAGTTGAGAGACCATTCGTGAGGATCTGTCTCTGTTCTGCTGAGATGGTCTGCCAGTTCATTCTGCACTCCCGGCAGGCAGACCACCTGGATTAGAGCCTTGTGCTCCAAGCACCATTCCCACACTCTCATCGCTTCCCTGCATAAAGGGTAAGAGTAAGCACAGCCCTGCTTGTTGATGTAATACGTCACTGCTTTGTTGTTCATTTGAAGGAGAATGTTCTTGTGACAGAGAATGTCCTTCAAAGCCCGGACTGCATAAAGGACAGCTCCCTAGGACATTTATATGAAGCTGGGACTCATCTTGAATCCACTTACCTTGGGTGTGGAGATCTTGACAGTGGGCTCCCCACCCCATCAGGGACGCATCCATGGTAATGGAGATCTAGTGATCCAGGGGAGCAAATGGAAACCCTTCCAGAAGGTTGTCCTCTTGTGACCACCAGGTGAGTGACCTCTTCAGAGGTTCTGTCACCTTGATGAGAAAGGACTGAGGGTGAGTGGTTGGGGGCCACTGAGTACTGAGTATCCATTGAGAGGTTCTCATGTGGAGACGAGCTAGGGGTACAGTGTACACCGAGGATGCCATGAGACCCTGCATCCATTGCATCGAGATAGCTCGAACCTAGCTGTTCTCCTGATGTACTGGGCCATCTGTAGGATATCGGTCCTTCTGTCTTCTGGAAGAAAGGCTTTTGCATAAGAGGTGTCCAGAAGAGTTCCTATAAAAAGGAGCTTCTAGGAGGGCTGCAACTGCAATTTCTTGAGATTTAGCAGAACTCCCATGGACTTGAGAAAGTCTGAGGCCGTGGTTACAGCATCGAGAGTTCCTTGCCTGGAAGGACTTGCTAGAAGCCAGTTGTCCAGATACAGGAACACTTGTATTCCAATCTTTCTGAGGTGCACTGTGAGAATTGCACAACACTTTGTAAAAACTCGCGGCACCGAGGATAGCCCAAAGGGCAGGACTCTGAACTGATAATGTTGGCCCAAAGTCACGAACCTTAGGTATTTGTGATGCCTTGGGTGAATAGGAATATGTTGGTAAGCATCCTGCATGTCCAAGGAGGCTAACCAGTGGTGCTGATGAAGCAAAGGTAACAAGGTGCCTAGCGATATAATTTTGAACTTCTCCTTGGGAAGAAATTTGCTCAATTTTCTGAGGTCCAAAATGGGGCGCATGCCCCCGGTTTTGGAACTAGAAAGTAATGGAAGTAGAACCCTGTGTTCCATTGATCCAGCGGAACTATTTCTACTGCCCTGTTGTTCAGAAGGCCTTGTACCTTGGAGGCAAGAAGTTCTGACTGAAGTACTGACAGCCTTGGCTGCCATTTGGGGGGACAATCTGGAGGGGTCTCTGAAAGATTGAGGGACTACCCCTCACGGATTATTTGGAGGACCCATTTGTCTGATGTTATGGACTTCCACTGGCTGTAAAACTGTGTTAGATGACCTCCCACCGCTAAAGAGGAGTCCCCCTCAGGCAGCTGAGGTGGGACTTGGGCCAGAAACTCAGAAGGTGGCACTGGATGCTTTGGGCCCTTGTGCTTTCTGTTGCATTTTCTTTTGAGGCTGAGGGGCTTGGTTTTTATTAAAACCTCCCTGCCTTTGCCTCGAAAGGACTGACGGTTGTGAAACTGGTGCTTATTAACACCCCCCTGAGAAGGGGGCAGGAGCAGGTCGAGCCAATTTAATGGCCGATCTGGTCTTTTGTGTGGCCTCTAGAGCTTGTTCTACTTGAGGACTGAAAAGATACACACCGTCGAAGGGCAATACCATGACCTGTTGCTAGGTATTATTTGTGAAGCCTGAAGTGCGCAGCCAGGAATGACGGCGGGTACAAATGCCCACCGCCACTCAGAAGGCTGTTATCAAAAGCGTCCATAGCTGCTTTAACCTGTTGGTTGTTGGACTCGATACCCCTGGTTATGGTTTGAAGAAGCTCTGAATTAGTGTCCCACTCTGGTAGAGCTTCAACCATTTGTTTGAGTGAATGCCACAGAATATACTCATATTGAGAGAAATAGCCCTGGTAGCTGGCAATACGTATACCCAGGGTGGATGCAGCAAAGACTCTCTTACCTAAAGTATCTATCTTATGAGATTCTTTGCTTATAGGTCGAGCTGTAGTAGTCTGAGGAAGGATGACCTTATCATTCTCTGCCAAGACTAAAATAGGGTCTGCAAAGGCTTGAGAGGCCAAAATAGGTCGATCCTTGGGAGCAGCATACTTCCTATCCATGGACTTAGCCACAGAAGGAATGAGAGCAGGATTATTCCATACCATTTGAGAAAGCGTCTCAAAGAAGGGCTGTACCGGGGGAGTTAAATCCATAGGGATGTCCGGAACATGAAGGTATTGGAGTCTTAAAAGCTTCCCAGGATCGATATCCATAGTCTGGAGAGAAAGAGTGGAATTGAAATTTTTCAGCAGAGACTTAAATGACAGGTCCTCAACCACAGGCTCTGCAGCAGGATTAGATCTTGTTCCTTCCACATCATCACCCAGCCTACGGTCTGGGTCAAGCTCAATATCATCTCCGGACAGCCCAGAAGGGACTGTATGGACAGGAAAGGAGTGAAAATCAGAAGGAAAATAGGAGGGGAAAAGGGTTCGGAGTTGAGAAGCCCTGAAGACTGGAAGATGTCTCGCCAAGCCTCGGCACCGAAGAAGAGCATGGCGCTGCCTGGTTTAGCACAGCGCATGGCATTGACAGAGCCCTCGGCGCTGAGGGTGGTGCCAAAAAGCTGCACGGAGCAGAGGGTGGTGCTGACAATCCCAACTGTGCTGAGGACAGCACCAACATTCGCATCGATGCTGAGGACAGCACCAAGTGACCCATCGATGCCGCCGGTGCCGAAACCAAAACAGGGCCCCGAAAACTGAGATTTGAGGAAACAGAAGGAAAAAATGCCAGGAGATAGAAACATCGGTGTGGCCCACTGTACCGTAGCAATGGGAGGGAGGAAAACACCTGAGCACAGAGTCGACGGCACCGAAGAAGTCGCCACACGACTAGGGAGGCCCAACCATCCTACTCAATCCCCCGAAGGGTCTGAGGGCCCTGAGTGACTGGGCCAGACAGCTGGACCAACCTCCGAGCCCACTGCTCCATCAGAGCGGCCCACTGATGAAACTGCTCATCTGAAGCCCTACCAGAGGGCCGGGAAGGGCTCGGATGTCGAAGAGGTCAGAGACCGGAGACAGAAACCGGCGACTCCAGAGGAGACGATAACAGTAATGATCAACCATTTACGCGCAGACATACTAGAAGGCGACCTCGAGTGATGCCTTTTCTTTCTCAACCTATGGGTCGAAGAAGAGCTTGAGGCCGAACGGTGGCAAGAGTGTGACTGTTTTCTTTTATGCTTCCGAGGGGACCGCCCCTCCCCTCAGGCACTGGACTGTCCATTGTCAGACGCCCCCTACAGAGAGGGCGGTGGACCAGACCCAACCCGGCTGACTGAACAACTTTCATATGAAGTCTCCCTACCGTCACCTGACCCACTCATGGTCGACTCCGTCAAAGTAGGCTGAGACTTCTTTCTTGTAATAAATTATAGTAAGCAGAACTTTATTCAAGAAATACTACAAAATAAAAAAACAATTGAAAACTATGCTGCTAGTTTGAAGTTTGACTCCCAGCGGGCGAACGACGTTGTCACTGTAGCGCACTCAATGGTGGGAAAAAAAGGAACTGAGGCGGCTGGAGGGTTGATGCCGAGAAAGTCATTGCCGCACGAACTGAGGTTCAAGGCGCCACTCCTCGCGGCTCCATCTCTGGCGCGGACCCTCTTACAAAAAAGTTTGCTCCTGCTGGGTCCTTGCGCCTCCAGCATAGATCCCCATCAGTGTGAATGAGTGGTGGAGACTTTATGTCCAGGAAGATCCTCATTATTGCTCAGGAAAAGAGAGGGGCTGCATGAAAAGAAGTAGCGAAACTGACTTGTGATCTTGATCTCACTTAGAAACTTGTAGTGATGGATGGATACGTTCAAGACATTTGGTGTTTGGTCCTCTGTGCACAGCATTCCTGGGGTGCTACACCATATCACAAAACTGGGATGAGCACATTAACAGCATTCTGAAGGGATGCAAGGGAACTCTGGGTGAGCCAGTAATTCCCCTAGGCATGGGTGGTTCTCTGAGCCATGCCTGCCCCCATTCTAAGGGCCACAGTGGTGGGGGGGGGTCAGAGGTAGAAAAAAGCTCATATAACTCCCTTTGCTCTACCCCTTTTACCCTGGGAGAGGGACAGGCATAGCCCAGAAAACCCTCGTTTTATAGATGTAGACCATGCTCATCAGACGGATCCTTACAACTCATTGTATTTGTATAACCTTGCCCATGCAGGACAGAGATTCATTGGGATACCCCAAGACCCACCTAGTGCTGCTCACCTAAAAGCTTCACTATCATGACAGTCTTTGAGCTCACAGTTACTTTATTGGTGAATAAACTATACAAATTCACACTAGATCCAGAGCTCACAATTCCTTTACTGGTAAATAAATTATACAAATTCATACACCGGATCCAGAGATCACAGTTCCTTTACTGGTGAATAAACTATACAAATTCATACACTGGATCCAGAGATCACTTTTCCTTTATTGGTGAATAAACTATACAAATTCATACACCGGATCCAGAGATCACAGTTCCTTTATTGGTGAATAAACTATACAAATTCACACACCGGATCCACAGATCACAGTTCCTTTATTGGTGAATAAACTATACAAAGTCACACCGGATCCAGAGATCACAGTTCCTTTATTGGTGAATAAACTATACAAATTCGCACACTGGATCCATAGATCACAGTTCCTTTATTGGTGAATAAACTATACAAATTCGCACACCAGATCCAGAGATCACAATTCCTTTATTGGTGAATAAACTATATAAATTCACACACCAGATCTAGAGATCACAGTTTCTTCATTGGTGAATAAACAATACAAATTCACACACCAGATCCAGAGATCACAGTTCCTTTATTGGTGAATAAATTATACAAATTCACACACCAGATCCAGAGATCACAGTTCTATTATTGGTGAATAACCTATACAAATTCATTCACCGGATCCAGAGATCACAGTTCCTTTATTGGTGAATAAATTACAAATTCATACAATGGATCCAGAGATCACAGTTCATTGGCTATGTTTATAAGGCAATCATTCCTCTGAGAGTATTATACATGTTGGTCATTCCTCTTTCAATGTACTATTTATGTGGTATGCTGCCACTACAGTGACACCTGCACAGCGAACCCCCACAGCGAAATCCCCACTGTGCCTAAATCAGCAGCGACATGGGTTTTGCATCGAGACACTTTAGGGTGATGGGGGGTAAATATGTAACTCCATTGTCTGCAATGTGAATTAGATATCTATGGTGGGGGTGCGGGGAGAACAGTGCCCCCCTCCTCGTTATGCATTGCGATGTTGCCGGTCAGTTGAAATTAGCATGTCGCAGTGGGGGTTGTTGATGGGTTCCTGGCACTGTAGTGGACGTCGCAGTCGGGGTTGTCATGTCGGTGTCATGGATCCTATTTACTGTATATTTACCTGGGGTACCATATCCAAATCCCAACTCTGTATTACTACACACTGGCTATCCTGGTTAACACAAAAACTCATCCAGCTTACTGGTGATATGAATGGTCATCCTGTTTCATCTCAGCAATTCCTATTTTAGTTGTCATAACAAAACTTGACTGCCTTGTGCACTTACACCTTAATGCTCCTTGTTCTTCTGTCATGCAAAGATACCAAATTGACAAGTGGATCCTTCTCAAATTATCCAGACTATAAACACTTCAGCATAGATCCCACTTTCTGCCTGTCTTGCAGGGAGTTTCAGTTGTAAACAGTTTCACACTTACAGCAGTGTAGCTAGTAAAATACAATGTGTAAGCTAGAACTCTTTGGCGTTTCTTTGCCACCCCCCTCATTGTAGACATGTCCGTATTTGTCAGCCAGACCCCTTGTAGTCATATCATACTTCAAGAACTGCATAATAAGAGCAGAAATACAGCAGTGCTTAGTTTTATGGATTTAACATTGTGTTTAATTCAACAGTCACATTATAGCACTACTAGGGGTGAATACCACATAATAGGAGTAACCAAAATCAATGGTCTAGGTCAAGAATGCCATCTCTCCTCATAGCCACTTCACATAAGGCAATAACACAAACCTGGCTCAAAGAAGAACCCCCAATACTTCAGCAATGACTGGACATAATCCATGATATACGAAATATGGAAGAGATGACTTTTAAGGTAAATTTGAGACTCCCTACTTTCTTGAGGAGATGGGCCAGCTGGACTCTTCTCAGAGACGCTTTATGTGCCAGCTCAAATTAATTTTCTTGCAGGGGAGGTAGGATGTTCCAAGAAACAATCTGCTCCAACTCCTACGTATGCCACTCTGATATGGAGCACTATTGGTACAACCGCTATGTTTATTAATAAAGACACATGACACTCCTCTCACTCTCATCAGGTTGTGATGCCGTATTTCATTTTACTGTCTCAAGTACTGTATTAGTCAAAGCTGCTTATAGTACTTTTCACACTTTGTTCTTCTGTGCAATTCCCAATTTACCCAAGTTGTCTAATAAAGATAAATAAAAAAAAATGCTTTCTCATCTCCAATTGACTTGTAAACCATGGCTTACTTTTTTTTTTTTTGTAACTTATATTTTATTGAATTATGCAATTTAACATTACAAGTAAATCCCAACAGGCGGGTAATTACATGCAACGCCCACTGTACATCAGTAGGCTGTAGCTTCATTTTTACAGTAGTACAAACATACAGCACCCCTGTTCTAAGTTACATCACCTAGGGGAATGTAAATCATACCAACAATTTATGTATTTAGATTTTAGTCCCGAAATCTTACAAATTCCTAATTTAATCCAATGGTGACTGTTGCTGCCATGAGAAGGGATAACAAGCACTGATTTATTTATTTAAACATATTGTTCACCCTCAAATAGGCTATAACATTCCAGCTTCTGAACATCAATCATTGAATATTACTTCTTCTTTCACAGCCCCAAACAAACCCCAAAAAAGAGAGCTACGGACAACCAACAGACTTAGTGCGAACTCTAACTGTATTCATGGTTACTAAGGAACTAGTGATATACTCAGCTTAGTAATCCCCACATACAATCATGTGTGGATAAGCTTTCTATTCTAAGCAGTTAACTGTGCTACATTTAGAACAAAACCTGATGTTGATGATGTAAAGCCCTATATGGTAGGACATGTCTATAGGGGAAGACAATAACTACTCGCTCCATGCGGTGCCATTTTAACTCAAACCCTGTTTTGAAAACATTAATTTCTGCCAAGAAAAGTTTCCCCCACTCACTATTGTTTTATTTTAAAGGGGGTTGGATCCAACAAGAGAATTAAACTAACAATGCTCTCCCATTACAACACCGTCCATCCCATCGATTAAGTAAGCAATAAGACATGACAGGGTGTGTGTTAGACACTTTAATACATGGCTAGGAGGCATAGTGTGGCACGAGGCCACTGGCCAAGTGCGTCCAGCCTCCTAGCCATGTGATAAAGTGTCTAACACACAGACCCTGGAGTGGCATATTGCACTTATGAAATGGCCAACTTAATTTTAAAATGAAAATGATTAGAGGTTTAGTAAAATGTTATGCTTTTGTGTTCATTTTAAATAAAATAGTTCTTCTGCGTTTAGTTGACTGTGTTTTGTCCCCTCTCTGAAGGATGTTTGTCCTCGTAAGGCTTCTGTAAATGTGCGTGTTTTTTTCACATTGTTGTCATGGCAGTAATGCCCCCCCCCCCACACACACACACACATACACACACACACACACAACCCAAAACGTTTCAGTCTGATTTCATTTTTTATTAGGCGTACATGTAGTGACTGGTTTATTCATTTATTTTTGTGTGTGTTGTTGCAGCGACCAGCACCAGAGAGGAGATGCAGGTAGTGATTCGAGGACGCGGGTGAAGCAGGTAGCATGTTTGAATTCAATTTAAAAGGGAGGAGAGCAGTGAGTGGCCAGTAGACTGGCCATTGAGGCACAAAGCGAGTGAGCAGAAGGAAGAGCGAGCACAGGTAGACTGGCCATTGAGGCACAAAGCGAGCGAGCAGAAGGAAGAGCGAGCACAGCTGGCATAGTGAGCGGGCAGGCTGGGGATACAGCGTGACATACTTTTTATTTTTTGTATGTGTTTAAAACAACGCATACAAAAAATAAAATGCATGCCATGCTATTGTAAGGGATGAATGTAGTGAGTGTCCATCAGGTTGGCTGTTTAGGAGAGCGAGCACAGCTAGCAGCAGTGGTGGCACAATCAAGATGGCCGATTTTTTTTCTCAACGTTCTATTTGGGCACTTCTCTAGGATCAGTGCCCAGCTAGCACAGCCTGATCTTGTTTGTGTGGTGTTAGACACATTAACACACTCTTAGTAACCAATAGGAATGCTTGCTTGCTGCCAGCCATTTCATAAACAGTTTTAAGACAGTAATTCAGTACCTCTCAGAGTCTGAAGTTGCCTCTCTGGCAACAAACTGTTTTTCATTTTTGTCCAGTAGCTTGGCCACTTCAGTTGCATCTGAAAATTGGAAAGTTTTACCTCCGTACACGATCCTTAGCCTGGCCGGCATCAGGAGCACATGATGCACCCCCAGGATCCGAAGGCACACCCACATACCTTCGAAACTCTTTCTCCTCATCCTCATGGCATAGCTTATGTCTGGGAATAACTAGATCTTGTGCTCATTCCAAATAATCACATTTAAAGATTTGGCTTGCTGTAGGATAATGTCTCGTTCTGAGGAAGATCTAAATGTCACCATAATTGTGCACGGTGTCCAGTCCCCAGTTGCTATTGTCAAACGTCCCCATGAGGTGTAATCCTATACGCTTTCAGGATCTTGAAGTCTGTTTCAATTTGTAGCAGGTTTTTAAGCCATTCTAGTAGAAAACTATGGAGATATTCCCCTTCAGCCTGCTCCTGGAGGCCAAGAACGAATATTACAAGTCACGAACAATTTTCTACTGCTTTTAAGTGCCTTGAGTAGGCCATTTTCTTTATCGGAAGCTCACAAGAGGGCTTTATCAGCATGTTTCTTTGCCCCCTGCGTTTCATCATCTACAGCTCCAACTTTAAGGTTCACCTGCCGGAGTTCGGTATTATATTCTTCTAACTTTTTGTCAAGATTTTGAATAGCTTTCATTAAAGCTGCATTCATCGGCTGCTGTCTGGATTGTTCTTCACAACTCAAGTTAGAGTCTTTGCTGCCACCATATTTAGTATCCTTCGGTTGGGCCCCTTCCACACTGGAGCTAGCTTGTTTTCTTCGGACCATTTTAGCTGTTTTCAGATGCTCTGTGAGTCGAGTTTGGTATCAGTTGAGAGCTTATTAAGAATTTAAAAAGCTGATTATGCTTTTAATTCTACTACCCAAATAAAAATCAATATTTTTATCTCCTTCCTGTGTTTGTCTCAGAAGCTGCTGGAAAAAGCTGTCTTCAGCTCAACTGCTGGCCACGATCCCCTTGGCTGCTGCCACTATAGCTTACTTGGCCTATGCATTTCTACAGTCTTGCACACTTTGTGTTTCCGTTTCCATATTCCCTTGTTTTGTCAATGCTTCATTGCTGTGAAAGCATAAGCCACAGAGTCACATGTTCCCACTTATCGGTTCCAAGGCAAAGAGATTGGGGGTCCTTCTGTCTGCCTGCACAGTCACCCCCCCCCCCCGATACTCCCATAAGCTAGTGTGAGCTTAGTACCACTCGACTACCAGCCACACATAGGTGTGTGCAGTGCTGGACCACTCCAACTGCCAAGCCCTGGCAGGACAGCTTCCAAGTGAAGCTAAACTGTGGCAGCTATACCAGTGGTACCGCAGGCAGGACATTTCTCTACAGATATCAGAGAAATTTCAAGAACTATCCAGACATGTCAGTGGCTGCAAATGTAGCAAGGCAAACAAAATCAAGGTGCATAATAAGGGAAACATTGCAAGTAGATCATGGGATGTTATATAGAGAATAATGGATATGTAAGTGTGTGTTATGGATTGTTTTCACACATCCGAGGTGTGTGATGACCCATAAACCTCGAGAGCGAAACTCAAGAGGTTTATGTGGTCATCACACAGAGGGTGTGTGAAAAAAATCCATTACATCAAACCTACCTACCTACCCTTTATTTTTTATAATTGCTGGTGTGGAGGTTTAGACTATATTTGTAGCAGCTTGAAAGAATACTTTTTTTAGCTAGAGTGCAGTTTTATTTTTGAAGAAATTGATCTGTGCGTGAATAAAACACAGTTGAGAATACTGCAGTTGAAATACTTTTTGTGAAACAATCAAATGCAACAGTTTCTTTGGAGAATGTCATAACAACCAGATTCTGTGTTATTATGAAGTGTCATATCAACTGGATTTCAGGTTATAATTGCCTTTGGAGCAAAATAACCTGAAATCCGGTTGATATGCATTTTTAGAAAAACAGCAATCCGGTTGATATTTATGGTCACCAGTAATTATACCCTTATACAGCTCATTGGGCTGGTCACACCTGGAGTAGGGTGCAGTTCTGGTCCCCACATCTGGGGATGGATATTGATACGATAGAGGGGGTACACAGGAGACTGACCAGGTTGGCTGATGGTTTACAGAACATGGGCTATGAGGGCTGACTGTCAGAAATGGGACTGGTTTCCATGGAAAGGAGAAGATTCAGGGGAGACATTATTACAGTATTCAATTATCTAAAAGGGATAACACCATCAGACCAAATGCACGTTGTGAACGGATGAAAGTACAAGAGGGCACTGAACATCACTGAAGGGACTAAGATTCAAGGGAAACATCAAAAAGAACCACTTCATGGAATGACTAGTGAGCACTTGGAATAGAGTCCCAGAGCATGTGGCATCAGCTAATACTGTTATAACCTTCAAGCTCTGCCAAGACAAGTACTTTGAAAATACTGGGGTGGCAAGGTATTCCGTATTCCCACTAAGTCAGTGTGAGTAAGAAACTTGATGGGTCACTGGTCTTCTTTACCGCCTAAATATGTATATATGTATGCTGTATCATCATTCCGACTACTAAATGAGAATTCTATGAGCAGGTCACCCCATCCAAGCCAGTATGAGTTGCTGCTGTACTGAAAAAAGGGTTTTAACACTGTGTTTCCCAACAACAACTGAACCTTTTCATTACCTCTTATGTGGTTCATAATGCTTTAAGACGTGCCTCTGAAAACTGCTAGGAAATTGGCTTTGTAAATGTTGTTGTAACCACTATCATGTCCTCTGATTTTAATTTCATACTGATATAGTAGTTCATTCTACTGGAATTTGTTACGTTTTCTGAAATGAATCACAAGGGCACAGCTAGGTCACATGCAAATAGACTCCATCTTGCAAACCTCCTGAAGACCTTAGAACATATACGCATGTAGTTATTCCTGAGGACAAGGGGTCTGATTTGTGGACAGAAGCACCACCCATGCTAAAGGTGAACACTCAGCTGCTGAGTTGAAGAACAAAGTCCGTCAGCTCACACTGCTGCTGAGTGCTTCGAGTTCTTCCTAACTCTTTTACAAGATTAGGCTAAGAAAAATGAACCAAAAGGCAGTGAAAACCATGGCTGGGGAAAGAACTTACTGAAAGGCAAAGGTGCTTCCATAGAGCTTCTTGGCGGTGCGAAAGCGGGCTTCCTTGGCTGGGGGACTACTTAGTAGAAGAAATTGGTGTGAGGTGTGCATAAACTTCAGCTGCTATGGAGAAAAGAAAATTGGTTAGAGCTCTCCGAAAGAAAACCCTTCACAGACTCAAAACTTAATTTTTTTTTCATGTCCTAAAGTGAGCAGAGCTTTTTAATGTTGGAAGAGAAAAAAAAGAAGTGCACAGCATTGTGGTGATTTCCTTTAATGGAATTCTGCATAGGAACTAACACATTATATAATATCCATTGAATTCTATAAAATTGCTGATTTGAGTGGAAACCTGCAGAGATTTGAAGTAAAAAAAAAACCTGCAAAATACACAGGGCCGGAAGGGCAGGAATTTCTAACTGGATCCATCCCTCCCTTGTTGTGGATGGCTCTTTTGTTTCTGATCCCTCCAGAGTCGCTGGTGTCTTCAATTAATTCTTTACCACCTGTGCTCTTCCAGATCATCCGCTGCCTGCTGTATCTGACCCTCCTCCGTCCATCACCTGGAGGCTACACTCCCTCCCCCATTTCTACTCAGGAGGTCCTTCAAGCACTCTTATCCCTAAACCCCTCCAAAACCAGTCCTGACAGACTACACTCCAAGCTGCTCCGCATTTCTGCCTCAGCAATTGTCTCTCCTCTCACACACCTCTTAAATCTCTCTTTCCTCTCATGCACCATCCTTATTACTTGGAAAGTAGTAAAGGTGCTGCCCTTACATAAAGGTAGTGACCCTTCTCTCCCTGGCAACTTCCAACCCATATCCCTTCTTCCTTCCCTCACCAAACTGCAGGAATCCATTGTCTATTCCAGACTTGCAGACTTCCTCACCACCATCACTCTCTCTCTCCCTCCCTTCCAAGCAGGTTTCAGGAGGAATCACTTTACCATCTCCTCCCTATTGTGGGTCACAGACTCAGTCATCTTAGGGATGGACCAAGGTCATATCACTGCAGCAATCTTTATTGACTTAGCAAAGGCATCTGACTCTGTGTCCCACCCCCTCCTCCTACATAAGCTAGTCTCTGCTGGCCTATCAGGCACAACAGTAAACTGGTTCCACTCCTACCTCTCTGGTCGGCAACAGTCAATTCAGGTTGGAAACGTCCTCTCATTCCCTCTACCTATCCTCGCAGACGCAGGGGTACCCAAGGGTTCAATACTTGGCCCTATACTTTTCTCCCTTTTCATAAATGGTCTCCCTTCTGTCTGCACAAACACTCACATCCACATGTATGTGAACAATACTGTCATCTATATTTCAGGACCTTCCTCCACTGACATGCAAATCCCTCTCCAGGATGACTTTAGCAAAGTCCTGAACTGGTTCCAAGCTAACCAACTCAGAGTTAACACTAAAAAAACAGTCTCTATGGTTTTTGGTACCAGGCAAAAGTTGGCACGGCTTCAGTCCCCCCCCCCCCACCCGTTTTCTCAACCCCTGCTTGCCGCCCACTTGACATCAATCAATCAATTAAGTTTATTTGTACGGCACCTTTCAAATTACCAAGGTGCCACACATAACAGTAAACCAGCTATAGCGCATAATTACAAACTTTATAAATAGTATAAAATACAAAACCAGTAAAATAACAGTATATTATTCAGGTTAAGTCCCCAGATACTTGAGTCCAAAAAAAGGTTTTTAAGGCCTGTTTAAAGCCCTCCACTGCCGAGCGCTCATGTATCTGATGGGGTAGAGAATACATAGAATAGAGAAGACATAGTACCAACTTTTAAATACCTAGGGGTCTGGTTGGACAGCCACCTCAACTTCACCACCCACATTGACGCTATCTACTCCAAGCTCCGCACTAAGCTTGGAATCCTATTTCGAAACAAAGACTGCCTCTCTCACCTCGTCCACCGTGAATTAGTCACTAAAATGATATTTCCAGTTTTTGACTACGCCGATGCAGTCTATGGCACCACCCATATTGCACCCCTTGTCAGGCTTGACACACTCCTAAACTTTTTCTGCCAGTCTGCCACAAACTCTCCCATCTGCACACACCACTGCTCTCAATACTCCTCACTATCATTCCTCTTCTCCACGGGTACCTAACCCACTGTCTGGTCTTTACTGAAAAATATTGGTTTGGGACCCTTCCATCCTATCTCACCTCCTTTCTATCCCCCACTAACCCATCCTCCTACACCCCGCACTCCAGGGACTCCTGCTATTTCTCACTTCCACACCCCCACACTTCTGGTCAGTCTGCCTTCTCATACTGCTTCCCTTTCCACTGGAATCAGCACTCTTTTCTCACTGGTTCATTCCAATCCTTCCCTACCTTCCAGCGCCTGCTAGGACTCTCTCTGGTTCCACCGTGCTCCTGCTCATCAAACTCCCAAGCCCCCTCACCTCAATCTATTTAGTCCCCACTGGTTCTGGGGCAAACCCTTTTTATTACAGTCTCAACTACTGTTTACCATGTGTTAATTTATTGGTATAAGCACCGTACCTCATGTAACAATTTATTTACTGATTTTATACTAACTTTTGAATTGCTTATATTGCCTTTTGTATCGTACTCTGTGTTGTTTCTCTAATCTCTGTTGTTTTGTAACTTTCTTCTTCCTAGGGTCCCACCTAGAAATGAGCCTTGGCTCAGTGTGCCTTTCCCGGTCACCAACTTTTAAATAAATAAATAAAGATGTGGGATGTCGTCGTGGGTGGGCCCTTGCTAGCAAAACTTACCGTGTACTCCTAATGCCTGATGACATTTGTTCCAGCGGTGAGACCTAATGGAGGAGATATCCTCAAAGAAGATCTGAAGCTCCCATCTACCTGTGCTGGTCATTGTTCAGGTGGATGCTAAAGATCCCATAGCACTTCTTGAAAAGAGTAGGGAATTTCTCTGGTGTTCTGGACAAATTTTCCCCATTCACTAAAATACCATCAATGGCTTAATCGGGTTAAATTTCAGTTGGCTTGCATCTATATCCCCCACCCACCTGGGACACAATGGAAAACAGGCAGTAGTGTCTAGCCCTCCTTTTCCAGTCAACAAAACCTATATAAATAAATAAATCCCTATCCAATCTGTTAAGCAGTTTGCTTTGTGACACTATGTTGAAAGTTTTATTTAAGTCTAAAAATATAACATCTACTGAACACCCATGTCTCGCTTTTAAAGGACTGGCTCGTAAAAGTTTAGCAGGTTAGTCAGACATAATGTTCTTCTAGAAGAGCCATGCTGCATATGATCACTACATCCCAGCTCCTTCACTTTACTTGCTATGTTTTCATTTATGAATGACTCCATAATTTTACATAAAATCAATGTTAGATTGACTGGTCAATAATTAGACAGTTGTTCTCTATTACCTTTCTTAAACAACAGTATCACCTAAGCCTCCCTCCAGTCACTTGGAGCTTCCAAAATGAAAAAATCAGTTAATGGTTCTGCTATCTCCAGTGCCAATTCCCTAAGCACTCATGTGTGAATACTGTTATGAATGTGAGTTTTGCTTATGAAAGCAAATTCTGAGTGAGCAAACTCAGAATACCAAATGACTCTAAGCCTTGATCTGTTGCATTTCCACAGCACACGCCACTGCCCTGCAAGAATGCAGCCACAGAAAGATATATAGTAACTTGCTACTTGCAGTGAAAAAAAAAAGTAATGTTTAACATTTATTTACACTTCTTGGTTACTTGTTCTGAAAATAATCCATTAGCTTCTGTTAGTTATTCAGCATGCAATAAGACATGCCAGGGTGTATAATTATGGGGAAATAACTGCATGGCTCGAGGATGTTGTTAGGCATGAGGTGCTTGTGCCAACTGCCTTTAAATACCCAAAGGCAAAGTGCAATTCTTCCCCCAGAATTACACATCCCTGAAGTGTTTTGTCTAGAACAGGGTGAGAGAAACATTTTCATAATTTTTATGTAAAAAAATCGATACATTGTAGTAAAACAAATAAAACTGTAAATGTTTTTGCAAGATTGATAAAGTATTCCATTTCAACTGTAAAAGAATCCCAGAACCATAAATAATGACTGGCAGTCTGAGTGTCACTTTAGGCACTATAGAGTGAAGTGACTTGATGTGGTACACAAGCTCCTCATCTGAAAGAAGTACAGGAGTG